>CM061070.1:26920743-27595522 GCA_030762895.1 Sophora flavescens | reverse complement strand
TCTCATCATTTTCATCTCTTATTTTCTTTTATTCTTCTACAAGTACCGTCCTTGGTCTAGTTCACAAGGCTCATGCTCTTGAAAATCCTTTGTGGCACATTAATAAAGTTCACACATGCATGTGCCCTTTGCAAAAATGCAAAAACCAAAAAAAAAAAAAAAAAAAAGAAAAAAAAAACAAAATAAGAGAGGAGCAAATAAGTAGTCACTTGAAGTGCACAATCTTTCATCTTTAAATTAAAATTTTAAAAATAAGCAATCATGATTTGAAATGAAGATTGGTAATCTTTCTCTATCCTTTAAAGAAAAAATATCAACAATATCCCTTGCTACCCCTTTTGAGCTTGAAATTTTTTTCAGACAAAACCTTGGACAAGGATCATCCCTAAACAAGGGTCAAGCATGAAAAAGTGATGGTTTTGAAGAATCAAGAAGTTGAAAAAAAAACAAGATAAAGAAAGAATAAGGATATGGAGAAGTCCTTGGCAAAAACAAATGATAAAGCAAGAAGGAAAAGAAAGGAAGAAAAAATTAAAAAGGCAAAGTGTTCCAAGAAATGCAGAGATAGTTTGATCGAGCTCACTTTATTAAAAGAGGGTATGGATCCTTGGTCCTATTTAAGCCTTAAAAACATTGGTTTGGGCCTTATATCCTTTCTTTCACGACCCTCAACCTTGGCCACATTACAAACCTCAAAAAGCCCATTCGGATCAATGAATGATTGGTATTTTTTTATTTTAATTTTGGGACAAAATATTTGTGCTCTTATGAGTTTTTAAATTAATTCCTCCTAAAAAAAGAAAAAAAAGAGTAAAAAAACATATGAATAAAAAAGGAAGAAAGCCTGTTAGGCTGAAAATCCGCAAGGGCAGTTTAAGCAAAAGTTAGGTCAAGATCAGCATGGCATACACTGGGGCAAGACTATGCTTCCAAGGGTCCTAGCATTATTGGATTTTATTCTCGATGCCTCACACCAGGGCAACTTCGTTCTCAAAGGTCCGATATTGGGGCAATTTCACTCTTGGATTCCCTACATTGGGGCAACTCTATCCTTGGATGTCCTTCACTTGGGCAATTTATCCTCAAAAATCCCACATTGGGGCAAGCCTATTCTCAAATGTCCTTCTCTAGGGCAATTTTGTTCTCAAATGGCATAAAATGGGTGAATTTATTTCCAAATGCCTCATACTAAGGCAAATTTTAGTAGACAATAGCCATCATCTCCAAGATTGAATCATTCCAAATCGGGGCACCACCCTCTGACTCCATATTGCATGTTAATCCTGTTTTGTCTCTGTCCTCTGAGTCATCAAACTTGCAACACTAATCAGGAAGTTTGTCTAGTCAATGATATCCTCTCCTGTCATACTTTTGAGTCCATGCATGTTTATTACATGATGCTTTAGGTAAGGTAATCATGAGTTCAACAGTACGATTTAACCATCTGATGGTGAATCCTTGATGAAAAACTCTGGTTAAAGGAATTCTGAATATAAGGAGGATGTGGCATTCCCTTGGACCACAGGTTCGGTCAAGCATTTTAGAAGCTGGATGAATTCAAGATTGACATGACCAGCCAGATCTCATTGGAAAAAAGAGATTAGTCATGCTTTGTGATGGTCCACTTTACTAGGATGATTGATAAGAGCTATAAGAAATGTGCGCCCTTAGCAATTTTAAGAAAAGATCCTGTGTTGAATTTGATTTTATCAACTCAAAATGATTGTTTGAAAAACTGGCTCTGAAAGAGACTAGCAATAGTTATCTTAAAGAGTATCGTTCTCCATTTGATAATATCTCAATCGTGAATCTCAGTGAATTCCTCTCAAATCACGAGAATGCAGTGGTCTTATGCAAAGGGGCAATGTTTGAAAAGAAAAAATAATTGTCACTATCTTTTATGGTCATAACCATTGTGATGGAAGCATATCTCTGTCAAGAAGCAAGATATCAGTTGAACAAGCAAGTGATAAATCAGATCAACGAGCTTCGTTCTAGTTCACCCTAAATCTGGCTGTGATCAAAAAATGACTTTCAAAAAAAAAAAAAGAATTAAAATATCATGATTTTCAAAACATTTGATGCATCATGCAGTGAAAAATAAAATAAAAAGAATCATCAAGGTTTTTCATCAATCATTGGAAATATCTTCTGCATCATGCATTGAAAAATAAAAAATGAAAGAATCATCATGGTTTTAATCAATAATAAAAAAAGCATCCTTTGCAACAAGCATTGAAAAAATAAACAAAAATTACCATGCATCCTGTGTATGTGTCTCTTGCATCATGCATTGCCATATCATTTCATGCATCATTGGATTATACTTGTTTACCTAATTCATCGCTTTGTTTATTCCGACAAGCACATGGTTCATAAGCCGTGATTTTGCTAGCTTTAGTAGGCATATGGTCTCTATAAGCTTCTTTTTATCTTTCATTTGCAAGCTTCGGTGGATACCCGGCTCCGCATGCTTCCTTTTATCTTTCTTTTCAAGCTTCGGCAGATACCCAGCTTCGCAAGCTTCCTTTTTATCTTTTCATACAAGCTTCGGCGGATACTCGGCTCCGCAAGCTTCTTTTTATGTTTGTTTTCAAGCTTCGGCGGATACCCGGCTCCGCAAGCTTCTTTTAATCTTTCTTTGCAAGCTTCGGCGGATATCCTGCTCCACAAGCTTCTTTTTATGTTTGTTTTCAAGTTTCGGAGGATACTCGGCTCCTCAAGCTTCTTTTAATCTTTCTTTGCAAGCTTCGGCGGATATCCGGCTCCACAAGCTTCCTTTTTATCTTTTCTTCCAAGCTTCGGCGGATACCCGGCTCCACAAGCTTCTTTTTATGATTGTTTTCAAGCTTCGGTGGATACCCGGCTCCGCAAGCTTCTTTTTATCTTTCTTTGCAAGCTCCGACGGATATCCGGCTCCGCAAGCTTCTTTTTTATCTTTTCTTCCAAGCTTCGGCGGATACTCAGCTCCGTAAGCTTCTTTTTATGTTTGTTTCCAAGCTTCGGCGGATACCCGGCTCCGCAAGCTTCTTTTAATCTTTCTTTGCAAGCTTCGGTGGATATCCGGCTTCGCAAGCTTCTTTTTTTATCTTTTCTTCCAAGCTTCGGCAGATACTCGGCTCCGCAAGCTTCTTTTTATGTTTGTTTTCAAGCTTCGACGGATACTCGGCTTCGCAAGTTTCTTTTAATATTTCTTTGCAAGCTTTGGCGGATATCCGGCTTCACAAGCTTCTTTTTTATCTTTTCTTCCAAGCTTCAGCGGATACTCGACTCCGCAAGCTTCTTTTTATGTTTGTTTTCAAGCTTCGGCGGATACCCGGCTCCGCAAGCTTCTTTTTATCTTTCATTTGCAAGCTTCAGCAGATACTGGACTCCACAAGCTTCTTTTAATCTTTCCTTGCAAGCTTCGGCGGATACCCGGCTCCGCAAGCTTCTTTTTTTATCTTTGCTTTCAAGATTCGGCGGATACCCGACTCCGCAAGCTTCTTTTTAAGTTTCTTTTAAAGCTTCAGTGGATACCCGACTCCGTAAGCTTCTTTTAATCTTTCCTTGTAAGCTTCGGCAGATACCCGGCTCCACAAGCTTCTTTTTATCTTTGCTAGCAAGCCTCGGTGGATACCCGGCTCCGCAAGCTCCTTTTTGTCTTTGCTAGCAAGCTTCGACGGATACTCGGCTCCGCAAGTTTCTTTTTATGTTTGTTTCCAAGCTTCGGTGGATACCCGGCTCCTCAAGCTTCTTTTTTATCTTTCCCACCTCGATTAGGTAGAACCCTATTATACATCCATTCTCTATGTGCAGGCACATTGTGTAACACCCCATTTTTTCAACTTTCTAAGATCGATATAAATATAAATAAACGTTTATAATTTTATTTGAAACTTAGAAAATGATTTTGGATAAACCAAAGTCATATTCAAATTATACTTATTTTTATAAGTGTACGGTTAAAGTTTGGGTTGAAATTTCAGACAGAACCAGGTCTGCGTTTTCGCTGACAGTAAAATTTTACTAATCAGAAAACCTAATTTTGACTCTAGAACGAAATGGTTAGGTTTTATATCCCATTTCCAACGATATAGGTTATTTTGAAAATTTTCAAAATAAATAGGTTATTATACTCGATTCAGGCGTAAAACCTAAATCGGGTAATCGATGGAGTCAGGAACGGAGCTGCAGAGATAAACCGGCTGGATGAAGATGATGAGTCACCATTGACAACTCACGGGGTGAGTCAGCATGTGACTCACCACATGTAATGATGACAACTTCAAAATATCATGATATTTTGTGCGCGAAAAGACCAAAATGGCCCTATTCTTTTATGTAATTCCAAAAGTGCCCTTAAGTGAATTTTGCCAAAAATACCCTCCCCGTTTCAGTCACAAGGGCACAGCTCACTCCCTTCTACCACACTTAGTCATTTCTTCATCTTCTTCCTTAGCTTTTCTCTCAAAAACATAAGAACACAAACTTGATTTTGTGAAGAACATCATCATTTCTTGTCATTTCTTCAATATTCAAGAGGTAAAACCTCATCACCTTGCTCATCTTAGTCTTAATCTTCATTTATTTTACAAGTTTATGCCATGATCATCACATAAAATTCCTAGATCTAGAATCTTCTAAAATCTCTAGAAAATTGTATAAAAATCCTATGATCATAAAACCAATTTCTATGATCTTGTAATCATCTCTATATTGTATATCTAGGAGCATGAGATCAAACAAAATTTCTATCCCTATTTACCAAGCTTGGCCGAACCTATGTAGGATAGGAGGAAAAATGTTTTGTTTCAATTTTTCAAGTATAACACTTGTTCTGATCTAATGAATACCTATTATAGTTAAATCCAAGAGCTTGATGATTTTAAAAATCCCTAGCCTATTTTAATGAGCATGGCCGAAACTCTAACCCTTGTTTTAGAGGAGTTTTTGATTTAATCTTAGTTAAGTGATTAGTGATCATTAATCTTGTGTCTTATGTGCTTAAGGTTCACTAATCCAAGAGCTTAGGAATTTTTGAAAATTCTTAGCCATATGAACACCTCATGGCCGAACCCTCTATAGGAAATAGGAGTGTTTTTGGTTGTTTGATTGATAATTATTTGTTGTGGTTTGTTGAAGGATAATCTTTGTATCGGGTACATGTGCTACCAACACTTGGATTTTTGACGAAAGTTTTATCGAAGGAAAAATCCTCAAGAGGTAAGGGGAGTACCTGAAGGGTTTTTCCGATAGCTATATGCTATTAGTTTGTGGTTTGAATAATTTATTTGGTGTGTGTATTATTTTACGTAGTTAAAATTATCTGCTTTTAATTATTTATCTGCACTTAATTGTTATAGCATTTTAAATGCATGTCATAAATTGTGCTATTTGCTATAGTGTTGACATGAGTTTATTATTGATGTTGTTTGTGGATTGGAAAGCCTGACAGTGGTCAGTGCTCAATTAACTATGAGGTTAAAAGTGTTTAAAAAATTCAAGAAATATCAAATTTTAATTGATGGAATAAAGTAATATAATATTACTTAATTATTTGATTGGTTAAAAATGTGGAATAGTTGAAAATACTAATATTTTAATGATTTAATGGTGTAAGAGTGTTTTATGAATAACAATGACGGAGTAACCCTGAAAATATTTTAGTACTGCTAATTTTTATGTAAGAAATTTCTAAATATTAGAAAATGTTATTATAAAGAAATAAGTTCCAAAAATGATTTTATTATGGTGTGGAGAAAATTATTTCATTAGAAAAGTCCAATTTTGACTTAAAACGTTTTTAAAACGTCAAGGGACGAACAATTCCGATAATGTTTACGGAAAGTATTCTTAAAAGAAGCAACAACATTGGTTAAAACAGAGAATTAATCTCAAAAAGATATTTTTTTTGGAACTAAGGTTCAAAACAAAGATTTTTGGAAGAAAATGAGTTTTTAAGAGATTTGATGATTTTATAAATGAATTTCAACCGTAAAAGGGATTTTCTGTAAATTAGTTTTGTACAATGATCTTATTTCCAACAACTTGGATAAGTTGTGGAGTTTTGTTTTGGATTAGTGTTTCACAGAACGAAAATGATTTTAAAGACGAAATACGGACCTAGTGGCCGAGACATCGGGATTCTAGTGTTCTATGATGTGGACAGTATGTCCTAAAGATGAATGACGTGTACTATTAAAGATGTATTGATTTTGTGTGCTAAAATCTACGAATCTAAGATTGGTGCATCGGTTTAGACTTCGTGATTTGCACTTTTGGGCTTGGAGTCCTTTTGTTAATGACGAAAGACGAATTTAAAAATTTTGTTGGTCGTAAGCCTTTGAGCTTCGACAAGGAAAGAATGAACACAAAGAAAAACAATGACGAGAATAAAATGTTTTACATGCATTAATCAGCAATAACAAAATCAATGAAGGGTTTATATAAAATCTTGAATTGGAAGATGATGAAGATAAGAAAGATTGATTCAGAATTAATTCAGAATAGGTTTGGGTTCAAAAACTCAGTAATAACAAGATACAAAAACTGATTAAGCCTTTAAAGATTAAGAACAAGTTATGCAAGTTTCAGATACAAGCATTAACAATCAAGAACAAACTTGCAGGTTTCAATTTCAGTTTTAGTTCACTTTCAACAATCAAGAATGGTTTTGATCAACTCGGTTTTGAACACGGATAACACAGACTTGATTACAATCAGACTCAGGTTTCAATACAGTTTATACAAATCAAGAACAGAAATTATATTGAACTTTAAACATCAAAATCGCAGGTTCTTGAACATAAATAGAAAGTAAAGGAGTTTGAGTTTAGAGATACCACACAACTAGATTTATCCTAGTTCAGTCACCACCACTGTGACCTACACCCAGTCCCCACTCCACCTGTGGGTTTTCACACACTAACACAACAAGCTTTATCCAAGTAGCTTGAAAAACCTTTACACCATAGAGCACTCCATCACCTCAAGATACCACACTCTTGTGAAGAGCCTCGATGTTCTTCCTTAGGGATACCTCACCCTAATCACTCAGAGAGACTCCCTCTCTCTTTACAATCAAAATAGGACAAAAAATTGATTTCTAACTCTCAATAGTCAAATAAAGAAATTGAAGCACTTATGAGAATGAAACACTCTTTTCACAATAAACTCAAGAAAGATGATGAATGATATGTGTATTGTATTTGATATGTTATTCGTAAAAAGTGTTCCTTTGATCCCTCTTTTTATAGAAAACAAGTTATAGTCGTTGGGATCAATCAAAACAGATTTGAGTCTGATAACAAAATATGTTTTCTTGATTCTGGTTCTTGAAATAAGATTATTCATCAGTTCTTATAGAATTCGCGTCCATCTTGAAAATAAGCGCATCAATCTAGCCATTTTGAATTAAGATTTTACATCGGACGAGCTAGTAGACGAGCTCGATATGCCACGTCATTGGACGGATACTCCTTTAAGAACTTAGCAAGTCCAAAGACATGTGTGGACGAGCGCTTCTGTCACTTTAGTGGACGAGCGCTTCTGTCACTTTAGTGGACGAGCGCTTCTATTACTTTATTGGACGAGCGCTTCGTATTTCCAAAAAATCATTTTCATTAACGAGAACTTATTCTTTTTAATGCAGGTTATGAAAATTGATTTTCTTCATGCATCTTTTTAGTTGAGCTATTTTGTGACTAAGAGATTTCATCTCTTACAAATCATCTAAGACTTAAATCTATTTTCTCCTTTAAGTTCTTGTCTTGATGATTCCTCGATCTTTGTCCTTGCTCTTTGATTCCTCCATGTAGCTCTTTTGATTTCTTCAAGTTCTTCCTTGAATATTCTCCTTTAATTGCTCACTGAACTTGTTGATCACTGCTTGATACCTGTCTTTGCAATTTGACACTAAAACACTTGCATACACATTAAGTTGTATTTGTCATATATCAAAATCTCTAAGTCATTGAGTCTAACAACTATTACTCTCGAGACTTTTGATGTTTTGTTTCTACCGTTATAGCTACCTTTAGGTGCGACCAGCTTAGGTCTTTATCTACCTTATGTTGTTTCCTTTTCTAAATGACCTATACTTATAAAGGTCTAGATGTGAAAACAGTATGATGCAGTATAATTGTATGATGCATTATATATATATATATATATATATATATATATATATATATATATATAATTATGATGTTGTTATGTATGTCGAAGAAAAGAAAAAAAATCATCACCGTTTATGAGAAATGATAAATGACTTGAAAATATTATTTTCCGAAAGTAACCAGCAATTTAAAGTTTTATTTTCCACAAACGGATTTCTATGTGATATCCCAAGAAAGGGTGTCGTATTTGTGGTATCAGAGCTGGTCGAGTCTTTCGGGAATCTTTGGGGAATAGGTATGTTGTGTTGATGTTGTGTGTTCTCTGATTAAGATTTGTTTGAATTACTTCTTAGAAGTAATGTGTGTTAATAAGTAAGTAAGCGCCTCATTTTCTGGTCGTGGTCTAACTGATTTGGTCTTGTAGGTCAGTTATGGAACCCAAACCCAAAGGTGGACGTGGACGTGGAAGAGGACATGGACGCGGTCGTAGAGACGGTGGAGTAGATTATACTGCTCAAGCAATGGATAACATTGCGGTTGCTATTGCTATCTAGACAGCTGCTATGGCTGCTCAGACTCAGCAAGCGGCGGAAGGTAGAGGTCTGACTACGTTCTGACGTCAGAATCCTTTACAATTTCATGGGGATGCTGAACCTGAGAAAGCCGACTTATGGATCCAAGAATTAGAGAAGATCTTTGAACTCATTCTTACCCCAGAAGGAGTTAAGGCTTCACATGCGACGTTTTTACTGGTAGGAGATACGGAGTACTGGTGAAAAGGTACTCGACAACTGCTGGAAGCTGATCATCAGGAAATTACTTGGGATGTGTTCAAAAATGCATTGCTGGACAAGTATTTCCCGGAGAGTGTTAGAGTCGAAAGAGAACAAGAATTTCTGCGGTTATACCAGAGAGATCTAATTGTTGGGGAGTATGCAGTGAAGTTTGAATCGCTCGCCAAATATTTCCGTTTCTTTCAAGCACAACCAAATGAAAGCTGGAAATGTGAGAGGTTTGAAGCAGGCTTGAGGTTCGGGATTAAAGAATCTGTACTACCACTACAACTCAAGAATTTTCAAGCTCTAGTCGAGATGAGTAGGAAGATAGAGCAGATGAGGAAGGGAAGAGACAATAGAGGGAATGCTGGAGGACCTTCTCGATCCAAGAACCAATATCAGAATCAAAACCAGAACCAGGAGGGGAAACAGGACCAGAGTAAGCCTTATTCCGACCACCAGGAAATAACTAGAACCAGAAACCCAATCGTCCGGATATTTCTGCATCAGGAAGTGGAGGCCAAAAGAACCAAAACCAAGGCCAAGTCAAAAGATGTTACAATTGTGGAGATCTGAAACATATGTCTGATACTTGCCCATTGGGGGGAGTTAAATGTTTCAACTATGGTCAAGTAGGACACATATCAAAGAAATGCAATGCACCGAAACGTGGATCTGCTGTCAACAACACCATGACAAATAAATCGACGGCGAAGGGGAGAGTTTACACTTTGAGCGGCGCTGAAGCTTCGAACTCCGATGAGCTCATACAGGGTGATTGCGACATAGATGGTAATCTCTTAACCGTGCTTTACGATCCGGGTGCGACGCATTCATTTATTTCGATGGATTTGTGTGAAACTGTTGAAATTGTCTATTTCTTCATTACCATATGATTTGATTGTTTCAACTCCAACTGCTAAGTCAGTTACTGTCAATTCTATATGCTTGAATTGTCCTATTATTGTTCAAGATAGACACTTTGATAAGATAAGTTTCTTGATGGAACTTACTCTAGTCACTTTGATTTTTGGTAGATGTGATTCTGTCTGAATTCTGTCGGACTGTCGTCATTTTAATCCTCTTAAGGTTAGGAACTATTTGTTTTGTGAGTTCCTAATCTACTGGGAGTTCTTGTGAAAGAAGGAACTTTACTAGAGTCGTGGTTTTAAACATGTATTAACTATGCATTTTTACACTCACGAACCTATTAAAGAAACTTTTTACATACTGAACATTGCTGTATTCTTTTCAAATTGACAAAGTAAGAAAATCCTGTTTAGTTGAGTCACGAAATTTCGAGGACAATTTTTTTTTTGGTGGGGTAGTAATGTAACACGCCATTTTTTCTGCTTTCTAAGATCAGTATAAATATAAATAAATGTTTATATTTTTATCTGAAACTTAGAAAATGATTTTGGATAAACCAAAGTCATATTCAAATTATACTTATTTTTATAAGTGTACGATTAAATTTTGGGTTGAAATTTCAGATGAAACCCGGTCTACGTTTTCGCTGACAGTAAAATTTTACTGATTAGAAAACCTAATTTTGACTCGAGAACGAAATGGTTAGGTTTTATATCCTATTTTCAACGATATAGGTTATTTTGAAATTTTTCAAAATAAATAGGTTATTATACTCGATTCGGGTGTAAAACCTAAATCGGGTAATCGACGGAGTCAGGAATGGAGCTGCAGAGATAAGCCGGGTGGATGAGGACGATGAGTCACCATTGACAACTCACGGGGTGAGTCAGCATGTGACTCACCACATGTAATGATGACAACTTGAAAATATCTATTTGTGCACGAAAATACCAAATGCCCCTATTCTTTTATGTAATTCTAAAAATGCCCTTAAGTGAATTTTGGCAAAAATACCCTCCCCATTTCAGCCACAAGGGCGCAGCCCACTCCCTCAATCCACACTTAGTCATTTCTTCATCTTCTTCATTAGCTTTTCTCTTAAAAACATAAGAACACAAACTTGATTTTGTGAAGAACATCATCATTTCTTGCCATTTCTTCAATCTTCAAGAGGTAAAACCTCATCACCTTGCTCATCTAAGTCTTTCATTTATTTCACAAGATTATGCCATGATTATCACATAAAATTCCTAGATCTAGAATCTTTTAAAATCTCTATAAAATTTTAGAAAAATCCTATGATCATGAAACCAATTTCTATGATCTAAGAACATTCATGTTTTTTCCCTTTGTTGTCAATTAACTGCTTTGTCTAATTATAATTGCAGAGGGTAAAGACAAAGCCAGTTTTTTTTATTATTATTGAAAATTCAAAAATGGTATTAATTGAAGCTATACTAGCACCAGCCAGAAACGCAGGGACAAGAAAAGCTCACCCAAGCCAGTAATTGGAAATCAACTTTGACTTAAAACATAACAAAAAAGGCAGCCAACACAAACTTTTTAAAAACAGCAGAGAAAACAGACCCAGTGATAGTGATAATACATAGAGAAGACAAAGTCTAGTGTGGGAACAGTGGCGCAAAAGGGTGGGGAGAATATGAGGGTAAATGGCTACAGAGAGGTGTGCTGCGGCGGTGACGGCGTGCTTGGAACAATGGGCAGCGGTAGAACAGTGGGAGGCGGCGGAGGCAGGGGGCAGCGACGGCAATGTCGTGCTTGTAACAATGGGCAGCGGCAGCGCAGTGGGAGGCCGCGGAGGCAGGGGAAAGGGGGTAGCGGCGGTGATGTGGTGCTTGGTTCGCCGTTCTCCGGTGGCATCGTGGTCCGGTGGGGTGGTCCGCCGTGAGGGAAAGAGCTTCGCCTACTAGGTCTTGTTCTCTTCACAGAAGAGAAGGCAGTAACGTAGTAACGTAACAGAAAGGGGGAGGAGTGGATAAATGTGGATAATAACAGAAAGGGAGCGGATAAATGTGGCACCTGATTTTTTTTTTTATTTTTTTTATTTTGTTGTCAAAATTATTTGAGCCGTCCGATTAATTGATTTTAATGGTTGAGATTTGATGTAAGGTTTTAGTCTTACATCAGGTGTCAACCGATCATATATATATATATATATATATATATATATATATATATATATATATATATATATTTATGATGTTGTTATGTATGTTAAAGAAAATAAAAAAAAATTATCACCGTTTTTGAGAAATGATAAATGACTTGAAAATATTATTTTCCGAAAGTAATCAGTAATTTAAAGTTTTATTTTCCACAAACGGGTTACCATGTAATATCCCAAGAAGGGGTGTCACACATTGTCTATACACAAGATACATACATTTCTTACTTTAGTTTAATCATCAAGATATCATAAAAAAATAATTTATTGTATGAGAAAATAAAATACACTCCACAATGGGAATGTTAACTATATAATGAATATAGTGAATAAGGAAAAATAAACATTGATAAACTACTTTAAGTGGCTACAGATTCAAGGAGATAAATTCTTTTTTAAGAATTTATAAAAAAAAAGGTGATAAATTCTTTTTTAAGACTCTAAATCTTCATTTTCTAGCAGAGTCACTTGCAATGGAAGCTAACGGTTGGCAAAGTTAAATCACATTCAAAGACCAACATTAATGAAACTCAATAACAACAAAGTGGAATTTCATTTGAATTTCTAAAAAAATGACATGAGACAGCAATAGTTCATTTGTTCAACAGCAATATTTATTAATATACCTTAAACCAGCTCGATATTCAAAAAATTTATCCTATCCAGAACAATCACTTTTGTTCTCCACAGTTTCTGCAAGCCCAAAAGACAAAAGAGGAAATGTTAAGTTCACAACAATGTTTCAAAAAATAATGAGAGGAAAAGTAAGGAAAGTGAAATTCAAAGGTATGAAATCAAAATTAGTGCCACAACGACTTTCCTAATCTTTTCCCTCTATCACGTAGAGCAAGGATATATTGGGCTCTAAAGTCCAAACTAGCACAAAGAACCTATAAGAGCCCTCTACATAAGAACATGATCTCAGGAAAAACAAAAACCAAACAAGATCCCAATGACCCAATGAAGTCCCAAAGAAGTCCACTAAAAGTAAAACAATACCAAAATAAACCAAAGTTGCACGTTGACCCCACATGATGGGTAGCTAATCCTATCAGAACCTTTCTCAATCAAATTAAGTCATGAGCCCAAGACATTTGTCATGAATCGAAACTCTATCAATCTACCTTGGTCACTAATTCCAACATTAATTCCATCATGTACAAAACACTATAGCCAGCTTCATTAATTCTTCCAGGAAACCACATAAGAACCAAGCGAAATAACAATGACCTTGGCTTGCATCCAAAAAATATAGTAACGCAAAAGTTACTCTTCAGCCTCATACCTCCCTAGAAAACCTCCAACCTCTCATTTGTTTTACTCAAAAACGTCTCTCCACCCCTTACCAGGGTCGGCCCAAGAGCAAATGAGGTCTAAAGAAAAATTTGAGTGAGACCTTCTTATTTTAAGTGAGATAATCTATTTGGATCAGATTATACTCTAAGTTTGACCTTTTTGTTAATATATGGGGCATTTTTGTTAGTGTATGTCACCTTTCTACTTTATAAAAATTATGAGTAATTATTTTTTTTGCTGGTGAGCATAAAGTTAGGGCTTTAGTAACTTCACCTTTGAGCCGACCATGCCCCTCACAAAAGATCCTCTCCACTCAGCTAATACTCAAACACTCAACCTTACAGATTTTATTTCCAACCCTCAACCAACTTATTAAACCTCTCCTAACCGCTACAAAATAGCAAACACCCTTGACTGACAACCATACTCATAGCAATCATTCCCAACTGATGATCACCACTACCCAATAGTCTTCACAAACGAAAATTGGGACATTACAAGAGCAACCCAGCACAAAAACATTGCAGTAAACACAAAGAATGTGTGTTCACTAAATTTGCTTTTCCACACCAACGATGATGAAAGAGATGAATGAAAAGAAAATCTCTTCGGTTTCACCCATAGATTGAGCCACAATTTCTGTTTTATTATTAAAGATGAAGACAACGATTAAAGAGAACGAGAGTGTGTCAAACTTGCCCCCAATCCGTGACGCTCCAGCAAGAGCGTGGCTCCGCCAAGAGAGAATTAGGACTTGAATGGCAAGACTACCCCTAATTCAATTGGGAGAGAGAGTTAGGGCTTAATGAGACTTAATTTTATTATTTTATCAAAATAAATGTTTTTTTTATAAGATATCAAAAAACTTAATTTATTATGCTAAAAAAATTAATTTATTTAACTAATGAAATTAATACTCAAAATAATTTTATTTTATGCAAATACATTTTACACTTATTTTTATGAGGTTAATTGTTATAACATTGAACATAAAATAAATATAATAAATATAATAAATAAATAAACCATAAAAATAAAACTGTGATGGATAACTTATCACGTTTCCGTCCCCACTATGGAATGAGTATTCTCGCCATTTAATTTTTTATAAAACTGGGACGGAATACGAATTTTGTCCCAAATCTGATACGTTATTAAAACTTCCGTCTCTAAGTAAATTATATCAAAATAAATACTAAGTAAAATAAATAAAATGATATTTAACAACAAATTAAATATAATAATTAAATAAATTCATAAAAATATATTAAATATTAAAATTAAATTGTGACTGAAAAGCTTATCACATTTACGTTCCAAAGATGGCGCCAGTATTCCCACCACCCCACTTTCAATAAAACTGGGACGGAATATAAATTATGTCCCAAATCTGAGACTGAAACACACATTCCGTCGCAAAGTGGAGACGGAATATATATTCCGTCCCTAAATAATGAATAAATTTAAGGAAAAGCGTTTGTGATGCAATTTTGTCGCAATATCTGTCACGAATAAATTCTTTTGGGATGGAAAATAATTCCGTCACAAATTTCCATCCCAATTTTAGTTTCTTCTTGTAGTGGTGGTGTAGTGGTGAACCACCGATGTGGTAAAATTTAGTCCAATCAATTTGTCACATGGGTTGATCAAATATTCAATGTTTGAGGTTGTATTTGTAGTATAGTCAAAATACATCTACTATTTGTATTTGTAGTATATTTATTAGTGGTGTTGTCTTTCAGAGCTCACATATAATAATAGAGGCGACACAATGGGTGAAGTCTTCAAATCTTGAAGATTTCAGTTTTAGTTTTTTTTTTTTTACATTTTATATTGACTGTATTAGTTGCTCACGTTTTAAGGCTAAAACAGTTGCTAAAGAAATTAGAGGTTTTATTAAATTAAAATTTATGAGGATTTCCAATTATGTGAGGGTTTTTAATTGATCTCAGTTTCTGATGTGATGGATGGATAATTACATTTATTTAATTATCTATTTTAATATAATATCATGAGGTGAAATGAGTCTTATTGAATCAGGTAAGTCTTATTGGGTTAAGTAATTCATTCATATTGGGTAACATGAGCCTATTTGGGTGAAATAATTCATATTGTATCAACATAGTCTTATTGAGGCAATTGTTGTTGGGCCATGTAAAACCCATTGGGCCAGGTTAGTTATATTGGCCAAGTAATTGTTATTGGTCCAAAATGAGTCTTATTGGGTCAAGTAAGTCATTTTGGTCAAATTAAGTCCTATTGGGCCATGTAAGACCTATTGGGTCAAATGAGTCTTATTGAGCCAACTAAGTCATATTGGGCCAAGTAAGTCCCTCTTAAGTCAAGTAAGCCTTATTGGATCAAGTGAGTCTCACAGGTCCAACTAAGTTCTAATGGGCCAACTTAGTCGTGTTCGGCCCTATAAGCCCTATTGGACCAAATGACTCTTATTGCATCAAGTAAGACCTATTTGGCCAAATGAGTTTTATTGGGTCAAGTTAGTCATATTGGGACATGTTAATCCTATTAGGCCAAGTTAGGCCTATTGAGCCAACTGAGTCCTATTGGTGCAAGTAATTCCTTCTTGGCCAACTGAGTCGTATTGGGCCAACTTAGTCATAATTGGTCATGTAAGACCTATTGGGCCAAATGAGTCTTATTGGGCCAAGTAAGTCCTATCTATCCAAATGAGTCATATTAGGACAAGTAAGGCTTATTGGCCAAAAGAGACTCACTGGTTCAACTAAGTCCTATCGGGCCAATTGAGTTTTTTTGTCCAGTATCGTTGGATATGTGTTTCTTTATACACGATCCAATGGTCTAGAATGCTTTAGTTGCCATAATCTGCGTGTGACCCGTTGCACCAATGAGGTGCATGCAACATGATGGATGACGTTTTCTCAAATTGTTCAAGTGGTGCAGTTTTTTTGTACTATATTTGTTGGATAGTAAACCTGCTCTAAAGTTACCGTGTTGCCTACAGACTAACGTTACCGATCAGTCGATCACTTTTTCAATACTAAAATAATATACGATAATGTTATAGGTTGAAAAGGTAACTGTTATATAAAATAAATAAATAAATATTGAAAATGAAAAAAAATATTACATTGTTTATATTAATAATAAAATAATGACAAACGAATTTAGCCATTAATTTGTAATAAATATTGTATTAAATAAATGAGGTGCAATAAAATAGTATATATAATTATTTCTAGTAAAAGTCATTGTTTAACATAATAATGAAATAATAAAAGAACAGAAATGCTAATTGAACATATATTTCAGACTTCTACAGTCGACATCGTATGTGTCCAGGGATGTTTTTGTAAATATTGACACCAAACATATTTCCCTCTTCTTCCCTCACTCCCTCTGTGCTCTACTCCTCCTTCCCTCTTTCTCACCACTCCCTGTTGGCACCCACACCCACAATAGGCACCCACACCACCAACCGTCACCCACAATCGACATCCACACCACGCCGTCACTAAAGCCGTCATTGTGGACAAACCCCACCGTCACCCACAATCGACACCCACACCACGTCGCCACCAAAGCCCTCATTGTGGACGAACCCCACCACCGGTACAAGTAAGGGAAAACCCTCTTTTCTTCTTCCTATTCCTTCCATGGCTTGACCCAAGGTTATGTTTTCTCCCTGTTCTCAAAAATTTTGTTTGAAAAACAATGTTACAATTTTTAATACTTTGAAACTACAAATCTCTGTTTCTAAATCCTTCATAGGCAAATATGTAGATGAAGGAAAAGTCTGTAAGCTTCCAAACCAATAGTCATAACTACTGAATGTCTGAAGGTAAATATAAATTTTACCCACTTATAGCATTTATTTACTATGATCTGGTTCATGTGTTTCAGAACATATGATTTCTCCTATTGCAGTCTCTATCAATGAACCCTATTTTCAGTAATCAATCGAAGATAATGTGAAAGCCTTGGAAGAAATTATCATGTAAACTTGGTTTAACTATTGAGCCATAAAGTAAGTTATAAGTTTATCATTGTTTCTCTCTTTGCTTTGGTTTCTGAAAATCACCCCTATACTGTTAAATGTCAACATGACTAGTCCATAAAACATTATATGTTCTTGAAGTCCTCTTATTTAGTAAGCATTCATAATAGTTTATTTAATTCTTCCTAGTAATAAGATCATACTGATGGAAATCTTGTCTTTTGATTTTTCCTAGGTCGGATATAATTTTAATTTGTTATTACTTTTTCTCTACCCTTCCTTATGAGATGAATTATATATGTACCATTTAATTAACTAAGAAAAACAATTGCAGTGAGTACAACAGAATTTAATGTGATTCTAACTTATCATGTGTTGCATCGTCTATAAACAGGTAAACAAAAAGCAAGGAATATGGTTGTATCAACGGATAATAATGTAAGGAAACTTCATAAGTATTTGTATTTACTCGTGTGCGATCTATTTACAATCAACTGACATTTCATTTAATGATACTTGGCAGGTTCGTCTTAGGCATGCTTGTATGCCAGGAATCTTGAGTGATGTTAACAAGGCACTTTCACAGGAGCATCGTGCACTATTGGAGACGACCCCATTCAAATGGATTAGTAAAATCCTGTAACACCCCCTGGGTGGGTATTACTACGTAACACATGCGGAAGTAAATTAAAAAGATAATTTACTGGTTGCTTTCAGAAAATTGTTTTCTTTTAAGTTAGAAAACTGGGGTATAAAATTTTTCTTTAAGGATAACTCTGAAATCCATAATACATACATTTAAAACGTAAAGTCATATTCGTAACAAAGTTACCATGACACACAAAATTTCTCTAAGTTTCCATTTTCGAAATAAAAAGTTTAAAGTACAGATGGATGTATATAACACTACATTTACCGACCTCTTTAGTGTTGTTTTGGCTTCAACGACTCAAGAGGGGGGGGGGGGGGGGGGGGGTTGTATTGGGTTTTATTAAATTATTTTCCTCCTAAAAAACTTTTCAAATCAGAGTTGTGGATTTGTGGCCTCGGGATCTTTTACAAGATCAATGAAGGGTTTATATAAAATCTTGAATAGAAGGTGATGAGGATAAGAAAGATTAATTCAGAATTAATAGAGAATAGATTCAGGTTCAATAACTCAGCAATAACAAAATATAGAAACTGATTAAACCTTTAAAGATTAAGAACAAGTTATGCAAGTTTTAGAATTTCATAAAAAACCCTTCACTGTTTTTGTAAAAGATCCTGAGGCCACAAATCTGAAAACTAAAGTTTTGTGAAAAGTTTTTAAGGGGGAAAGATTTTAAGAAAGCTCAATTCACCCCCCCCTCTTGAGTCTTTGAAGCCAAATCAACAATAAGCAGGCACTGAATTCTTTTCTTGTCTGAGTAAGGTGATGGCTCGTCGCAGCTCATAGATTCTTGGACCATTCCCTTTGAGAATCTCTCTTCAAGATCCACCCATAATCTCACGGGTAGTGCTAGCATACCTTACGCTCCCCCTTAATTCTTTGTCCATGCCACTTTTAAGCCAACCTTTCACCATAGCATTACACCTCATCCAATGTGCAAGATTTGGGGAAAAGGTTTCAGGCATGGGTATGGTTCCATCCACGAAGTTTTTCGCATATAGATCATTTCCCATGTATGCCATCCATTCTCCATAGTTAGAATTGTGAAGGAGCTCGCTAACAAATACTTGACCTAGATGATCTGATGCATGAAGGTAGAATGGTGACATGCTATCAACGGTATTCTTTGTGCCCGTGATTTTGGCTCCATCGATCTTCTCATCACGGGTCACGTTTTCATCAATCTGTGGTGATTTCTCTTCATCCTCCTTGGCCATGATGAAACGGAATGTTGATGCAATATCACTTCTTCAGGATTTTGGCTATAGATACCATGTAAAAACAAAATGTAAGCAAAAGAAACTTTGTATATTGTATTGAATGTATATTGTGTATATCTGATTACAAGAGATGGCCTTATGATATCTATATATAGGCCAAACTACTCAGCTATCTCTAACTGACATTATAACAAACAGCTAGAAGGCTTATCCAACTGATATAACAGAAAAAAGATAAAGGGATCTAACTGACTAACTAACTAATCCAATTGAATGGATTCTTTCAAGGTTTTAAACTATTTTATTTAAAAATATTAGTAGTTAACATCGAGGACAAAGATTAATGAAACCTCTCAAAAGATATCTAAAAAAATACAATACATCAAAGTGAATGAGCAACACTGGTTTAAGGTGTCTGCAAAATCACAACTGATGAAAAAAATACCCATCAATGAAGTTAAAGGAACTTTTGAAAGACTTGAGATAGTGCTCTGGACAAATCAGAAAGAGAATGAGAGGGTTCCAATACCCAAAACCTTACAGTGATAAAAAAAACATGAAAATAACAAGAATGACAGTCATAAGTCACAAGAAAAAAATAACAAAAACCAACAAGGAAGCATAAATGGTATTCTAAGAGATGGGATATATTCCCGAAACCCATATATCTCATAAGATTCCACCTTTTCCCTTGTACGTTCACCTTCGTTTTGGTCTTCATCTTCTTTTCTCCCTCTAAAGTTGAAATTACGAATTAAAAACAAAAACATGATGATGATTGTAACAGTCGTATTTTTTGTTTACGTAAGAAGATTAGGTTTAAGGCTTGGATTTTATATTTAAGAGGTTGTTTAAGGTTTAGAGACCTTTGCATCGAAAGTACGCAGTCATCAAAAGTGAGTTTGAACATAAACACATCTTAAGGTTTTCCCCATTTATTGTCTTTAAGGTCTTTGAGTGTGAAACAAGAAATTTGGAGTTAGGATTGAGATTAGGCATTTTTGAGGGTTTGAGGATGTTTATTAGGTTTTGATGAGCCTATATCTCAAATTTGAGGTCAATCGGACGTCTAACAAACCCAGAACGTGACAAAATGTCTTCTTGTCAATGGTCAATGCTCGAGCGTGGTAAACCCAACGCTCAAGCATCCACGGAACTCTCAAGCGTGGGTGTATCAACGCTCAAGTGCCCTAGTCAACAGACAAGGCCCGACATTGACCTGTCACGTGTCAATCAGGGCTTACGTGGCAGTGCATGATTGGCTGCCTGGCGTGGTGGTCCACCAACCCTCCAACGCTCGAGCGTGGAGAAGCCAACGCTCAAGCGTTGGAGAGCTCAAGCACTAGGGTTCCAACGCTTGAGCGTTGGGACGTGAATCATAAAAATAAAAATGGGACTTAAGTGACAAAAGTCACTTAGTCCCATATGAAAAAAGAGTAGCTGAGTAAAGGTAGAGGCAAAAAGAGTGAAGTAGAGAGAGAGAGAGAGAAACCTAGAGAGAGAAAGAGTTCTAGTTCGAGTATCGACTTGATCGATCGTTCCATTACGAATCCGAGCACGTGGTTGCGTTCGTGGCAACTTCATCTTTCTCATCTTCTTTTCTTCTATAGTGGAGGTAATTTCTACTCTCTTTATGTCGAAATGTCGTTGTTACGGTATTTGAATATCTTTCATTTCGGTTATCAGAATTCAATTCCGTCTTCGAATTAGAACTTGTTGTAACGTGCTCTTCACAATGTGATGTTTAGGTGGAATTTTGGAGGCTCGGAGGCCTTGGTTCTTGACGAGGCAGAATTGAGAGCATAGAGGGAACACTCGTTTCGTGACGCTTCAGTGATCGTATGACTTTCCAGGTGGGGGATAGAAGTCATCTAACATTGGAAACGGCGAAGTGGCATTTAATTCGATAATGGCGTAGTGCGACCTAAACCCTACTAGAGAACGAGTAACGAATAGTGTTAATATCACATTGGGGACTACTTAGTGGTACCAATGATGATGTTGAAATTGTACGTTTATCGTCATTGCGTATAAAAATATATTATTTTTATTATTGATGTTGACTGTTTGGACTACTATGACTGATTGGACTGGTTTGACTATTATTTGGTATTTGGTTGGTTATATGATGAGTTGTCTGGATTTATTGTATTATGAATATATTAATTATTATTTTATTATGTTAGGTGGAAAATGATTGATTGTAATGATGACATGTTGGTATGATGGTGATGATTGTGCTTAGAGATTTAGACATGATGAGTCATGGTGATGCATGTGGGGGATTCATAATACATGTGATAGTAGTACCCAAGTGAGATGATTATTGTGATATGGTGATGAGACTGATGAGAGGTGATTACTGTTGAGGTTATTTATGAGATAATGAGGAGCGGTTAGGGCACTAGGGGGTGACCTGAAACATGGTATGTGATATTCTCATATGGGTGACCTGAAACATGGTCTGTGGGGTCTTATTCCTCGGAGGATGCATTCCCGTGGTAGATACTATTGGTAGGACCACCCCAGACATTATTTCATTATTGTTGCAGCTATAGTTCATGCATTTCATGAGCACCCTGGCCGTGGATCAGAGGTGTGCACCGAAGTGTATTGTGCAACTATAGTGCCATTGCTTTGCATTGGCATCCTCCCTCCGCAGACGAGGATGTGCGCCGGGGACCCTGGAGACGCGTCGTTACGGATATCCGGATATGTGGCCAGACTTGAGTATACATACGGCATTGCATTGCATCATGATAGAGGGTAGAGGAAAATCATAGACATTGTCGAGGATGGTTGTATTATATATATATATATATATATATATATATATATCTATATATATATATATATATATATATATATATATATGGAGATGGATGTTTAATGTGTTGTTATAGATTTAAATGTTACTAAACCCTTTCCACGTTTGACGTTAATCATTTCTTATCCCCTTTCTTCTTGTTGTTGTGCTTATTTTGTTATTTTTGTACCTTAGACCTTGATCGTGAGGATGACACACTGGGATCACCCTTGGATGACTCAGGAGGCAGGGTTCCCTCTCACGGGGACCTTTGAGTTCGAGTTCATAGATCCCAACGGGTGGCTCGTGGACCCCGTCACTCGCTTTACAGTTTACACGGGTCCAGTTTTGGTGACTACCGGACTAGGGCGGGGAGCTCCTTTAGGTTTGGTGGGTACTTTCAGAGCCGGTCAGACTTTTCCTTTCCCTATTGGAGTTTCGGATGGACAGTTACCACCGATGCCCCCTATGCAGGAGATGGCTCCAGTCCCTTTCCTTGTTTGCTTTGAGGCACTTGTCCCAGGACCTGCACCAGATCCCGTACCAGAGCCTATGCTTGCACCAGTACCAGAAAAGGACCCCATAGTACTCATTCCTGACCCGATGCCTGTTCCGGAGGCTCCCGCACCTCCCGAGGTTCGAGTCACGGGATCGGAGTCTTCCCGTGTGTCCTCCAGGCTGCCTTCCCGAGATAGCAGAGTCTACCGACGGATGTTCCGGAGGCCTTCAGATAGGAGCTCTTCCAGCGGTAGCGGAGGAGTGGCGGGACCGTTGAGACCCCAGGGTGTTAGCGAGGGTAGTAGATTGTGATAGCTCAGGCCAAAGCTATCGGTGTAGGTGTGTGTGAGGTTTTTCATGTATTTTGAGAGGATACTGGCTGTTGAGAGTCGGTGAGGCATCTTTCCTATAGTGTTTTGATGTATTTTTCGTTATGTTATCAGTTTGTACATATCGGGACCCTACTGAATGGATCCCCTTTGCAGTAATGTACTTGGATGTGATGTATATATTGATGCACGTATGTTTATATATGTCGATATATCTATATGATAGTCGTTTATGTTTAAGTTTTAAATTTTTTCGCTGTTTTAAATTAACTGCGTAACACTAACAACAGGATTAGGCTTTTATAATTTTGGTTTTTTCTTTAATGGGACGTCGGGACGTCTCAATGATGATGATGATGATTGCAAATTGGATGGAGAGAGAGAAGTTACCTGTTGGAGAAGGAATATGAAGGTATATCTCTACTGAGATTTGCCATAATAATAGAAAAAATGAAGTGTAAGTAATGCAAAGAGAGAGTGAGAAAGAATACCAATGAGTGAGGGAGCGTCCAAATGGTGATGACAAAGAAATGGGGAACCGTTTGGTCTTTGATTGCAAGGGGTACACGACTTCGGAAGGTCTAGGTGGAACCCATAATTGCTTGATATAACCACCTAGCATCCTAAAGCAATTCGTCAAAGAGCGAAGAAGAAGAACTATTTTTAACTAAAGGCTATTGGCATGCAAAAGCATCACTATAGGAAAAGGCATCCCAACTATGTTGGCACCCCAGATCCTACCAATCATATGCAGCACGCCAAAAAATTATTAAAAGATAATAAAAGAATACAAAAAAGTCATGGGGGGACATTAACCAAAAACCATGACAAAGTCAATCAAACCTATGATTAGGCAATCCTAGCTTATTTTAGAAGAAATCCTCCCTAATAAAACTAGGAACCATATCCCACCAAGTGTAATCCAGACTAGAAACACCTTGGTTTGCAAGCCTATCAGCACAACTATTACCTTCTCTGAAAATGTGAGAGACCCTAAACTGCATATCTCTACACAACACTTTACAATTTCTCCACCTACTAATCAGATGCCAAGGAACTCCAGAATTAGAAGAGAAAACATTCACCACCAGTTTGGAGTCACATTCCAGCCATAGGGATTTCCAACCTCTTTGAAAAGTAAGCTGAGAGATAAGATTGGTGTTATATTTTTTTTTTCCTTTTTTCCCATACATCCCATAACATGCTCTCATATTTTATTATCATATTGGAGTTTACTCTGCCACTAATATGATACCATATTTGTTAGGGTGATTATTGCTTTCAAAATTGAAAATTGAAATTGTTAAAATAACATGCTCTACCGTTTTATTATCCCACACTATCAATATTTATTGCAAGTTGAATTCTCAGGATGTTGTTTCAATGCAGGAATTGATACCACAATAAACATAATTGGTTACAATTATAAGAGTTATATGGATGGAGATTATTTTCAAATTTCAAAATAATTGTTTTAGTTGTTGATATTTTATAACTTATAATTTATTAATCATTTTTTTAATACCTAAAATTCGAGCTATTTCCATGATTTCTTATATTCAAGGAGAGCACGACACATAAGTGAAAAACGGAGGGAATGCTTATGGTTATGCCATATGTGAAAAGTGACGGCTCCTATGAGTGACACATGGAGGCTGCTACTTTGAGAATATTCACAAATGTATAATATCTATAATCTATCTATTTATCTATAAACAATACATTTCTATCCCCTATGCAACATCGTTTTGCCATATGTCGTCTTTCCTATGCAGGAAATGTATCAATTCTATGGATGCCAAGTGTCAACACTACAATTTTTTTAATTTATTATTGAATTTATAAACTTAACAAAAAATCATACAACAAATATTGTTAAATTTAAAAACTAAACTTTAGATATGGTTATTTTAAAAATCATTTTTACGTATTGTTATTTAAATTTAAAAAAAAATTTAATATTGTTATTTAAAACAAAAAATCAGATTTAGGTAAATATTGTCATTTAAAGACTAATTTTTAAATTTCAAATTTAAGGTCATATCTAAAATGGATTTACGTAAATCTTATCAGTTTTGAAATTAAATTTAAATTCCGTAAATTGAAATCTTATCAGATTTTAATTTTAAATTTAACTAATCTTATCTAAATATTAAATTTACGTAAATCTTATCAGATTTGAAATTAAATTTAAAATGAAATCTTATCAGATTTTAATTTTAAATTTAACTAATCTTATCTGTTTATTTAATTTATTTCAAATTTAAGGTCATACAAAATTTAGAGCTGTCAAATGGGCCAACCCTAGGGCCATAGGGCTAGGGCCAAAAGGGTCCAAATACATAAAGCCCATAGGGCCTCAATTCACGTTACTCGCTTAAATTGGTTCAACCCCATTTTGATTTTAAATAGAGTGAAGACCCAAATTGGTCTCTGACAAATTTCAGGAACCCACTTTTAGTCCCTAAAAAAATAAATTAACCATATAGTCCCTAAAATTTTCAACGTAGGACATATTAGTCATTGGATTTAGTTCTGACGTCCATTTACTTGCCTAATTGTCATATTAGCCATCTCACTTGACTCGTTATTGGTCCTGCGTGACATATGATGCATTTCAGTCGTGAGAATTTAATGAAAAGTGAAAACAACTTGCATAATTTTCAGGTATTTGAATTTTAAAATTATACACATTTTTAAGTTTTTATTCGTTTTTCACATATGAAATTCGTCTTAAGCAACGCATGACCACTAGCCGGCAAAGTACGGTGGTTAATCGGTCACGTAGGCAAGTAAATGGACGTCGAACTAAATATATGGACTAATGTGTCCCGCTTTGAAAATTTGAGGGACTTAATGATTAATTTATTTTTTCAATGACTAAAAGTGGGTCCCCAAAATTTTCCAGGAACCAATTTGGGCATTCACTCTTTCAATTAAGACTTTAAAAGAGATATATGTAAGAATTGAATTTGACATATAAATGACTTTTATAATGAAATTTAATGACATTAATGATTAAACCATACATTCCTGTTACGTTAGGTTCTTAATTTTTCTAAATATATTATCCAAATAATATATCTTTTAAATATAATATTAAATTAATATCTTTACTAATTTAAATTACAGATATAATACTTTTTTGTTGAAAGTACAGATATAATACTTTTTCTTATAAATAATTTTTATATAACATTTTTATATGGCCTTACATGGGATCAGTCCTTATCCTAATCTAAATTTTTTCTCTACCAAAAAAAAAAATTTATATAATATTTTTATTTTTCTACTTTGTCCAACTTTTTGGTTTTAATTGACTCATAGTGTAACCCAAAGTCTTCTAATCACGTCACATCTTATACAAGTTATTACATTACAACTATTATTATTTGTGTTAAGTAAAAGAAAAAACTACTATATATGTGTGCATGGCAGAAACACAAAATGGCCACACATGCGCATGGCGTGAGATATAGAAGGGAATCTGTAAAAGACCGGAAGTGGAAATCTATAGAATGCGTGTCGACTGAAGAGAATGGAGGACTGATCCACAGGATAACCCTGCCCAAATCGTTAAACATTTGAACCTTTACGGGTTAGGACCGACAAAACCCTTTCTCTGAATGGGCTAATAAAAATGACAGCCCTCATGAAGGGCTGAGTGGTTGGCCCCTTGGGCCACAACCCTATTTGACAGCTCTACAAAATGTTATTAAATTTCAAATTTACGTAATATTGTTATGTAAAACTAAGATTTAAATTTTAAATTTGAATTTAAATCAACTATAAAATTTTTGTTAATTTCAAAATTTTAAATTTTAAATTTTAAATATAATTAATCTTATCTAGTTATTTGTTTTACTGGTGAGTCCTACTTTTGTTTGCGATTATCGTCTCATTTTTTAGTTGAAATATTTCTTTCTCATTTTTAGTATTTATCATATCATGGACAAATGTAATTGGTCTTCTTACTGCTTTCGGTGCTGAACGAGAAATTTTAAAGGATGGAAAGAAATCCAAATTGAGAGTTTTGGAGTTGTACAATGATGGGTATTAATACTACAACTATACATTATTAACTTCAAATTTAATTTCAATTAAACTTATTTATTGGGTGTTCGTTGGCTTTCACTATTTTTTCAAATCCTTAGAACAGTATGAGGATGGAATATGCTCTCTTTGGTTCTTATGTGGATGTTTTCAATATAATGAAAATGTTAGTCTTCAAATTGTCATTCATTCAACCAAACTTAACTTCAATCCCGAGGTTGAAGATGCTGAAAATTTGAAGAAGAAAAAAAGCAATTAAAATTAATTGGTGACATCATGTGTATGGAAGAGCATCTGTTGGGAGAGGTCAACTCCTTAAATATATTATAATTCTTTTACTTTTTATTTGGTACTAAATAATGTATTTATGTCATGAAAGGGTTCTCAAAAATAATGATTTACTAAATAATGATTGTCGATTAATACTAAAATAACACATCATTAAAACCAACTTGATCCTAGCAATGTATCACATGCATTATATATTCAATATTTTATTTCTCAATTTATTAAGTGTATGTTTGGATGAGCGTTTGATAAACGTGATTTTCAATAAAATTGATTTTGTAGAATTGATTTTGGTTAAAAGTGAGTTGAAAGTGAAGTGGTTTATGTTTGGATACATAAATGGAAAAAGTGATTTTTATCAATACATGTTGTTTGGATAGTTTGGATCAAAATTGCTTTTGGATGTATAATTACTAAAATGGGTTTTAATATATGTTATATATATATATATGTATATGTATGTATTATAGTGAAAAAAAAAGAAGTAAACTGCATCATTCGGTGGAGGCAACATTGACCTGCAATCCCTCATTACGACTTGGGCCCATTTTCAAAAATTAATTATTTATAACTTAGGCCAAAACTTTCCTCCATGTTCATTTTTTCCTAGGCCCATTTTTTACCCATGATCCGGATCCAATCCCTTCCTTCTCCATCAGCCTTCTTCCCCAAAGGTAACCCTAGCAGCAGCTGCAGCATGAAGAGGGAGACAAAAACACAGCACAAAAGGAAGCAAAAAAACGCAGTGGAGAATGAGTGAGCCTTCCACGTGGTTTATTAAAGAAACAGGTATGTGATGTGCTGCAACAAGGAGAAAGTGGAGAAACATATGCCACAACGTAGAGAGGTAAGAGGAAAGGTACTGCAACACCATAGGGCAAATAAGAGAATATGTATGGTTGTTGCTGAAATAAATCTGGAATCGGTTTTAGTCTGCCGCAGAAGCTTGGATTTTTAGCTTCTAGGTAAAATTGATTTTAAGGCTGGAATTGATTATTCTTTGATGAAGCCAAACATAAGAATTTTCAGTCAAATCGCATTTGGTCGATGTAAACGCACGTTCATGGTCTCTAAGACGCAGTTCCAAACATGCACTAAATAGGTTATTTAAACTTAACTAACTATATGATATTCACATTCATTATATATTTTTTTTATAATTTGTGTATATTATGTAAAAACTTTATATAATTGATATGTCAAAATTCAAAAATTATGATATAATACTAAAATTATTAATCAAATAATTTAAAAATATCACTAATTTATCCCGTGCGGGTACGAGATCAAACTCTAGTAATATATACACAAGAAAATGTTATATGGTTCTACATAGAGAAATTTTGGCACGTGGCAGCTCCTAAGAGCTTCTCACAACTTCAAAGATATATGTCATTTTCTCCATGTTTTTCTCTTCTATTTAATTACTGAGTTAAATTCCTGCAACATATAAAAGAAAATGTTATTATAATTAAATGACAGTTGCCAATTTAAAGTTGATGGCCTCTGATTAAAACAAATTTAAAATAATTTAAATTTTGAAATAATTTCATCGTCATAAAATCGTTGATATGACTTTTTTTCCAGGAAAAGTAATGGTCATTTATGCAAATATAATCAAATCTCATTACCAAATCGGTAATCTCATTATGCAAATATAATAATCAATATATAATAAAGCGGTGATTACATATATGGAAGAAAATAGTAATTACATTATAAATTAAATGGTTGTTGTGCCAATATTTCAAAAAACCAAATCCTATGTTTTTAAGATCTAATAAAACGTGAATGAGAAGCAATGCATAAAAACATTCAAATTGGATTGGAAGGAATCAATGAATTAAAAAATGAATTAAAATAATAGCATATGGTAATTTTTTTTTATGAATATGTTTGTAATTAATAATTAATAATTAATAATTCATAAAATCTGATATAATTATGGCATTAATTATACGACATTTTAATTCAAAATGTCATCAATTCAAATTTAAAGTTTAAATAATGCATTGATTATAAAAGAATACTACCGGATATAAAAATATTTTCAACCTTCTTCCAAATTACGGATCTTCTCTATCTATCATGTCGTGTGGTCTGTTGTATAAGTAATGCACATCAGTCCACTAATATTGTAGCATACCAATGGAATTTGATGATTCGACAATCAAATCACATTTTCTTAACACATTGTGTTTCGCAACAGAATCGTACTCTACATCCAATTTGATTTCGCACTAGAACCATACTGTATTTCCAAGTATTATTCTTAGGTATGAATTATGTTTTTCATTTTATCAAAGGTATGAATTATGTTGGAACTTGGAAGTTCTGAATGTCAGCATGACCTTATATTGGCTACCTTAATTTTGAGCATTAACAAATTGAAACGCTAATAAATTGTTAGGAATTTGTGTCAACATAGTATTGACTTTCAGTTTTGGGCTTCATTTGTTATGCAAACAGTTGCATTACCATGGCTTGCTAGCTTCATGATCAGTCTTGATCCCACTCACTGTCTCATTGTATTTTAACCTATATTGCAGGCAATATATCACATTATTAATTATGCTGCAAAATCAAAAACTACGTATTTGCTGTCTGCTGGGCAAATATTTGTACCCATCGTCTTTATTGGGCCCAATGGTACTGCTGTTGGGGTTAGTGCTCAGTACTCTCAAGTATGTTCTCCAGGCTTTCTTCTTTGACTTAAAAACTTTCTTTAACTATTTGTTTGCATTATTGAATTTCACTTATAGGTGGCATCAACACTTTACTCATCAACACGGTAAATTATCCAATTCTATCAGGAGCTCTCGATAGAACATTCTAATTCCACTCCCTTCACTTTCCTCTCCATCAATTAATTTTCTATTTTTTTCATTCAATTAAAATAGTTGGAGAGGTATTGACGAGAATGAAATTGAACTGCAAAGATAGACTTTTGACTTTATATTACAATAAAATGCTTAAATGAAAATGAATGTATATTATTGATATGATTAATTATACAAGGGTGAGGTGTGTTTATATAACACCTACTAATCAAGAAACTAATCAAGAAAAAGGGAAAGATTTGACTCAATCAAAGGGCTGTCCTAATGAGACTGAGTCAAAGATATTATAACTAATTAACAATGAGACTTAAGCAAATAAAGTAATCCTAATTATTCCAATAGTCCCCCTCAAGTGGTGGGTGAATACATTTTAACCCTTGACTTGTGAACAAAATTTTGGAAGGGAGAAGGGTCAAGAGATTTAGTTAATAGGTCTGCAAGTTGGTCCGAGCTAGAGATTGGAAGAAGGTGGAATAACTTTGTAAGAAGCTTTTCTCGAACGATATGACAATCTAGATCGATATGCTTGGTCCTTTCGTGAAATGTAGAGTTGGATGCGATATGTCTAGCTGATTGACTATCACAATCAAAGAATTTGGTTGAATAAATTGTATTTGAAAATCTTGAAGTAGATAAGTCAACCATTGGAGTTCACACACAGTTGATGCAAGAGCTCTATATTCTGCTTCGGAAGAGGACTTGGAAACCGTAGCTTGTTTCTTGGATTTCCAGGAGATTAATGAGGAGCCAAGAAAAATGCAGTGTGATAGATTTACGGGTATCGGGGCATGTAGCCCAATCTGAATCACTAAAACCCTTTAGCTGCAGAGATGAATCACTTGGGTAGAAAAGTCCTTGAGCCGGGAAGCCTTTGATGTATCTGAGTACCTGATATGCAGCCTCTTGATAAAGATGAGTAGCGTTTAAATGTTTTAAAAATTATATTTTTCAAAGGTTCTATTTTAATAAATTTGATTGTATATTAAAATGATATGTTTTAAATTAGATTTACTATATGAAAATGTATACAATTTGTTTTGATTAAAAATTAAATACCAATTTAGAAACAAAAGGTTTCGTCATATTATTGGAGGTAATTATAAATATATTAGTATAATAATAATATTAACATTAATTATAATTATAATCATAACAATTTTACAACCAATATCATTAAGTAAATGATCATTGTTCCATATTTAAATTTAAATAATCTGGAATGGAAAATGGAATGAAAGATTACGAATTATCGTTCCAGATATATCCAGTATTGACATCAATTTGTGATTTGATTTATGTCTTTCTTCCTTTAGACATTAATTATCGAATTGTAATTACTAAATTGGAGAATGAGAGTCTTCGTATATATTTTCTTTAATTGGAGTTCAGTGTTACCCTTTTTAAATTATGAGACCATGTTCTTTTGCCAAACATCCATAATTTATTATTTAATCATATTTATAATGAGATCAAAATATTTTCCAGAAATATTTTTTTCATATATGATAGATAAATATGTTTTCTTAAAATGGTTAACTTACATCGGACAAAGGTGAGATATAAATCAAATATATTTTCAAGAAAAGGAAAAAATAATATGACTGATGAATATATTTTCTAAAAATCTTAACCTACACGGGAAAAAGAATATAAATAAATCAAATGGATTTTCAAGATAGAGTAAAGTGGAGGGAAGTAGAATACCAAGGTATTGAAAGAAATACCAAATGTGCAAAATAGTATGATGGATAAATATATTATCTAAAAAGGATATAAGCTTCCGTGAGGAAAAGAGGATAAATAAATCAAGATATTTTTAGGAAGAAGATATTTTTTTCATGTTAGATAACTATATTTTTTAAAAAATGATTAACTTGTACGGGAAAAGTGGAGAAACAAATCTAATAGAAGATTAATAGAGAATAAAAAATTTCATATGATAGGGAAGTATATTTTCTGCAAATGGTTAGCTTACAGGGGAAAAAGAGAAGAAATAAAAAAATTGATTTTTAAGAAAAAAGAAAAAATTTCATATGATAGGGAAGTGTATTTTCTAAAATGTTTAACTTATGCTAGAAAAATAGGAGAAATAAATCATATAAATTTTTAAAAAAATCTGCATCAAATAATTCTTTAGGTATTGAAATCTTAGCTTCATCAAAAGGTTTTCAATCTCCAAGTAGCTGCTAACATGTTGGGCTAGAAAAGTTATTAAGTGGACCTTTAACCATGTTTTTTTCCATGGAAGATCTCATTGATAACTTCATGGAATTTCTGAACTTGAGAAGGTATTTGGGTTTTAGAGGGTAAGTTTATAATTTTCAATTTTCAATTCTATAATTTTTGTTTTACTCTTTGGTTTTCATGATTTTTAATTAAGAGGCATCAATAATGGTATGACTAGATTATTAAAAAAAAATATTCTAATCTATAATGAAAATAACTCGCTATTTAATAATTGAAATTATATTAAAAAATAAAACACAATAATTCTTCAGTTTATTCAAAATAACTCGAATTATATTAAATCAAATTTTAAACTATACAACCATTTATTTAAATATTTAAATGTGTGAAGAATTTTTAGCAAGTATAATCAAAGAATATACTAGCGGTATAAAGAAAAAACAATAATAATATAAAACAATAATATGGGAAAAAACTCAATTAATTATTAATTTGGGATTTGTTTTTAAATGCAAATAATGATAGTCTAAATGAAAGAATTAATGATAATAATAATAAGTAAACCGAAATATGAAATAATGACACTAAGATAGTAAGAGAAGAAATGATTAATATTAATTTATAATTTTGCTTTGAAAAAAAAAAATCACAATAAAAATTTAATGTCTATTTTCAAATATTATGCTCTTTAAGCGGAGATAAATCAAAGTTGTAAATGAAATTATGAACTTTATTATCAATGAACAATCATTATCAATATTGTTTGTTCATGTTCTAACTTTTTTTTTATATCAAACATAGGCATGCAAAGGCATCACAATGATCTCTGACATCCCAACTAGGTTGACACCCCAAAGACCACCAATCATCTACAGCACACCCACAATTTATTCAAAATTAAAAGAAAGAAAAACAAAAGCATAGGGGGACATCAACCAAAACCTATGCAAATATTATTTAAATCTATAGGATGCCATACCAATCCTATGACGAACAAAATCTTCACTAATAAACCTAGGCAAAGAGTTCCACCAATAAAATCCCTGAATAGAAAGACCATGGGTGGCAATTCTATCAGTACAGCTATTACCCTCCCTGTAAATATGAGTACAACCAAATCTCATTCTTTGAGTCAAGTATAAGTAGTTTTTCCATCTATTTCGTAGTCTCCAGGGAACCACTTTTAAGGAGCTGAAAGCAGTGACTACTATCTGAGAATCACATTCAAGCCAGATATTGTGCCAACCTTTTTCAAAAGCCAATTCCATAGCCATCATGGCACCTAGCAACTCAACATGAAGAGAAAAAACAATGCCTATGTTGTCTGTAAAGCAACCCATAAAAACTGTTGAGTGGTCTCTAAAGATACCTCCATATGCTGCTGGGCCAGGAGCACCCCTAGCCGCTCCATCAATATTGCACTTCATCCAATTCCTGAGGGGGGTGGTGCCAAGTTACTTTTTTTATAATCTGATCATTTGCAGGCTTGATTGTGACTCCAAAAGCTTTTAAAATACAGAAATCCTGAATAGAAGTAGCCATATGACCTGTACTAGAATTCCCAGACAGATGAACATTGGCAGCTACAATGTTGTATGCAGCCTGGAAGGAGATTTTCTTGTCATTGAACCTCAAATTATTCCTACAATGCCAAATGATCCAAATGCAATTAAGGATAGCAGCTAAGATCACATCCCTAACCTGTGTGGACCAATTCTTGTCAAGAATTAACATCCAAATTGATGACCTGATATGGTAGGAAATAAGGGAGCTATTTTTAAAAACTCTGGACTGTAGCAATTCAGACCATTGATTTTCCTTGGCAAATAACTCCCAACAAAGCTTCAGCATCCCAGCTCTGTTAAGATTTCTAAAAGTTCTGATCCCCAAACCACCCTCATTAGCAGGCTTGAAAATTCTATGCCAAGCAACAATTACTACCTTCCTTGTATTTATATCTCCTGACCATATAAAATTTCTAACCCATTTGTCTATGGTTTTGATCAAGCTTACAGGCCAAGCATAAACCATAAAACTATAAGTAAGCATTCCTTGGATTACAGATTTCACTAACTGAATTCTTCTTGTGATTGATAGCAGTGAAGCCTTCTAGGCTGACAGCTTTAATCTGATCCCGTCTGCAATTGGCATTAGATGCAACCTCTTAGGCTTCCCTTTAAATATTGGAATGCCAAGATAGGTAAATGGAAGCTTTCCCAAGGAGAAACCAAGGGTGGCAGCAATTAGGCTCTGTCTTCTAGCAGAAGAAGCACCAACATAAAATGTCGATTTGGAAGAGTTTATGACCTGACCAGAAATTTCAACATATCTGCAGAACAAGTTCTTCAAATGCAGCAAATTTTGCTTTGAGCCTATACAAAAAATCATCACATCATCTGCATAGAGCACATGAGAAGGGACTTTCATTCCCCTAGCTCCTGACATTAGTTGCAACTTCCCGTCTGAGACTAATATAGAAATAGCTCTACTGAGAACCTCCTCAACTAGGCAGAAAAGGAGGGGGGACAAGGGATCTCCTTGCCTCACTGCCCTCTTGCTTGAGAAGAAACCAGCAACTTTCCCATTCACAGCAATAGAAAGCTTTGCTGATTTTAAGATAATGTCTATCCATTTGCAAAATTTAGGACAGAAACCAAAAGAAAGCAGCACCTTCAAGATGAAACACCAGTCCATTGTATCAAATGCCTCCTTTATGTCAATCTTCAAAGCTACACTGCCACCAAAAGATTTCTTCTCTAAAAGATTAATAGCTTCCGAAGTATGGCAAATGCAATCAACAATCTGTCTGCCTTGGATAAAGCCTCTCTGGTTCACAGACACAATGCTAGGGGCAATCTTAGCTAATCTATCAGCCAAGACTTTAGAGATTATCTTAAACTTGAACTTTGCAAGGACAATGGGCCTATACATCTCAATTTATGTCACGGAGCTTTAGGAATCAGCACAACCATGTTGGAATTAAAATTAGGAAGGATCCAGTCATTAGTGAAAAATTGCAAGACAGCTTTAAACACATCATTGGCAATTATTTCCCAATATTTTTGAAAGAAATATGCCCCAAATCCATCAGGACCGGGTGCTCCATCAATATTCATTGCAAAGACAGCACTCTTGACCTCCTCTATATTAGGCAAATTGGTTAACATGAGGTTCTCCTCCAAGGTAACTATATCAGGGATGACTTCTTCAATCAAGCCATTATCTGAGCAAGCATTATCAACACAAAACAAGTTTTCATAGTACTTGACCACATGCTGCTCAATATTAGTAGAGTTGCAAAGGACTGTATCCTCACATTTTAACCGACCGATCTGCTTAGTAACATTCCTTATTCTAGCCATTTTGTGAAAGAACTTGGCGTTTCTATCACCGTGATCATGCCAATTAATTCTTGGTTTTTCATGCCAGAACATCTCCTGATCCTTAAGGGCTTTTTCCAACAGCATCCGAGCCTCCTTTTCCTGATCGAAGAGACTACCATAGTAACCAGAAGAATGAATTTGATACTGCACTTGATTCAGATTATCAACAGCATTCTGCACATTCACATTAACATCTCCAAAAACATTCCTATTCCATTCCTTCAATCTCCTCTTTAGTTCTTTTAGTTTTTGTGTTAACACAAACATAGGGCATCCTGCAACTGTACCATTCCAGACTTCAGCAACAATCCTAGCACAGTCTGGATGAGTTGTCCTCATACTCATGAATTTAAAACATGAGCTATGAGGTTTAACTCCTGACTGAAAATCCAATAAAATAGGATAATGATCAGACCTGCACCTTGTCAAGGTGCAACATGAGACATTTGACCAGAAGTTCAACTAACTGTCATTACAAATCACTCTATCAAGCCTTTTTTCAGTGAGAGCCCTACCTCTTCTACCTTTAGACCAAGTAAAGAAGGAACCTCTAGTGTCCAGATGAGTCAGAAGACTATTATCAGACCAATTCCAGAAATCCTCACTAGCAATTTGAAAAGGCCTGCCACTTCCCCTATATTCATGAGTTCCTAGAATCACATTGTAATCCCCAACAAAGCACCAGGGGTTTTGAAAATTCTGCTGCAGGCTGCTAAGATCCTGCCAAAGCTTTCTTCTATTGAGATAAGAAGTAGATGCATAAATAGCAGGCAGACATACTATCTGATTTTCATGTAAAAGGAGAAAGATATATGTTGATCTGATGATGCAATAACTGTAGGATTTAAAAAGTCAGCACAAACACACCACAGATTAGGAGAAAGGTCTTCTCTGCTGTTAACAACAAAGATTTTCATCTTCATGCTCTGGCAGAAATTATGAGGTAACTGATTAACTAACATCCAAGGCTCAGCTATAAATAGAAAGTCTAGTTTGTTATTAATAATCAACTTTTTCAGCACCAACCTAGAAGGAAGGTTGGCCGTGCCTCTAATATTCCAAAAGAGGCACTTCATTATGCAAAGTTCTTTGGACCAGCCCCAGCTCGGGCTCTATCACCAACCTGTTTTTTCTGGCTATTCTTCTTTTTTTGCTTTTTCTTCTGAGATTTTGAAAGAACGTTAACATAGCCATCATCCTGAGCATTAGCCATTTCAACAAATTGATTGCCATTCAGAGTTCTGTTTTGAGGAATTTCATTGCTTGAAGACCCAGCTTCAATATCTTCATCAGTCTCATTACCCCAAAGCCTCCCCACAATTCTCATATCATATGCCACATTTGGGTTACTAAAAACAGGTGTGTGAACAATCACCTCAGCAGGATTAGGAATTTTCCTGACAACTTCAACACCTGCACTACTGGGGTCCTGAATAATATCGGAAACATGATCCAAGGATTGTTGAGAATTCTGAATGGCAGAATCAATATGAGCCACTGCATTAGGATCCACATTGGATTGAGGAGTTGCTGTTATATCCTGACTGGCCTGAGAAACTACAGGATTAGCAGCATAGATTATTCTATCAGTATTGTTGATCAACTCAACAACATAAGGGACATTATTTGGTAGCACCAGATTGCTATTGGCATTGGCAAGACTCTCTTCAATCTCAGAAATCTGCACATTTTCAACATTGTCACCATTCTGAATATTAACACAATGGTTAATATTTGTTTGAGGCAAAGAATTATCCATCGCAGGGTCTTGCACTACCACATTAGCATCAGCATTTGTGGTCGCCTTTAAAGCTGGTGCAACATTGGGCTCACCATCCTTATTCCCATTGAGAGCCTGATTAGGACCATTAAGTTCATTAAGGACCCGACTAATTACAGTATTTACCTCAGGATTTTTGTTTTTGGGAACATACACTTTCCTATTCTTAGGCCTTACTGTTTCTTCCTGATCAGTCTTCTGAGCCGCATCACCTGCTCTTCTACAACTGCCTAAAGAATGCCCAATTGTCTGACAATGGGAGCAATATTCAGGCAAGTTTTCATATTCAATGTACACATAGAAACCAAAGTCTTTTCTTTCCACCATCAGTTTATATCTCAACTGAGCAGACAGATCAAGATCTACCAAGATCCTCGCATAATGACCAAGAGATTTATTCTTGGTAGCATCATCCAAAGAAAGTGGCGCGCCAATGCCCATAGCTATTGAGAGTAGAATTCTTGGTCTCCAATACTCATGAGGGAGATTATAGACTCTAATCCAGCACTGAGCATTCTTCTGTTTCGCAGAATATGGTTTGAAATCTGGTGTCCAAGCAAACATCCTTAGAACACCCGGTTCAAGACTCCATGCCCCAGAGGCAAGGATTCTACACATGTCCTCAATGGATGAAAAAGAAAACTCAAAGAAACCTCTTCCTATCGGGGTCAGCTTCCATTGGGCAATAGGATGCCATAGCTTGGATAACTTGATTTTCAAGTCAGAGGTTTTGATTGGGGAATCGCCTTTAGAAAGAATAATACGTCCATGAAGGTTGCATTTAGATTCCTCCGGTCCCGCTATGTACTCTTCTTCTGGGATAGTGATCCTAACCTCATCACCCTTAAGGCATGGGATCGGCAACTGATTAATAGGAATGTCACAAGCATTCTTGAGATCCTAGGCAAAGGATTTTTTCCTTGGAGGCAACACCTCCACAGCATCAGAGGGAGGAGGAGGAGGAGAGGAGGAAGTCGGAGGGATTGGTGGGGCGAAAGATTCAGGGAACAAACATTGCCATGGTGCAATGTTGTCCATGATGAACGTGAAACCCTCAAAACCCTTCTAGGTTCTAATTTTATGACATTAACTTTTTATATGAGTGGTGTTTTTATTTAAATTTATTCAGAGAATTTTTTTTATGAACAATTTAATCAGAGTATTGATCCTTCCTTTTTTTCCTCGAAATGGTGTGCAGGAAATGATCCTTCCTTTAACCATACCAAGTCTTACAGGAAAAAGGAAATTAGCTCGGTATCTTTGTACTAAAAATCATATCAGATGAAGGAATTTGGCAATTTAAACCATAACAAAACTTGGCTAGAAAATAGAAACAAATCATATATCAGAGCCATAGGTTTCAAATTTGTTGGAACCAAAGTGGTTTTGGTTAAATAATCTCTTAAGTTTTGATGTTAATAAAAAGGTTAAATTTGTATGACAAAGTTATGTTAAAGGACTAACTCGTCTATTCTAGCTTGCAGAATTGTCCTAAGTATAGTTAGACGAGGAAACTGAGTATAAATTTCTTAAAATAGTTTTAAGAGAATATTGGGGGATATCGAGATAGTTTCCTGTCCCTATACGACTTGGTGAGAAAAATGACTGGAAAAAAGTTTTTTCGTTAAAATAAGTTTTTAGTCCCTCCAAAGTTCACAAATTTTGGTTTTAGTCCCTATAAATTTTGTCCCTGTATTTTCAATTTTTTTTGGAAATAGTCCCCTGCGATGTAGCAAACTTAACGGCACGTGGATGACGTGGCATTCCGTTAGGCACGCGTCGATGAGAAAACGGTGGCAGGTTGACGGTGGGGACCATTTCCTTAACTTTGAACAATGTCGGGATGCAAACCTATGAAAAAATAGTATAAGAACTAAAGCCAAAAAATGAGAACTTTTCAGGGACAAAATTTATTTAAGCCTTTTTTATTTATATAAAACCACTTTGTAAGGTTATCTATTTTATATGAATTAATTTTATATTCAAAATCACACTATTAAAAACGTTGCTTTTTTTACTTCTCATTGCTTACATATTTTGAAATTTATGGATTTTTAATATTGGCGCAAATAATTACTGCTTTTGGTGATGGTGGCTCCTCTGTCAACAATGGTGTCCGCTCACGCAATGAATCGAATAGAACTGTAGAGCAAGGTGAGTAAGGTTATAGTGTTTGTTTAGTGAAAGGTGGCCCAAGCTGGCGGGAAAACAGAGAAGTGTGGTTTGTGGCGTTTGATAGTGGACAAAGAAGAGAGAATGAGAGTTGAGGAGAAAAATATCACTTTTCTGTATAGAATTTTCACTATAATATTTATTTTTTTATAATATCATGGTATATATTTATATTTTCTTTATACATTTCTTATTTTTATTTTTTTTAATATGAACTTGTATAATATATAGTATGTATTTACTATTTACACTTAAGGGTCACTATCTATATTATAATATTATTAATTATTATTAAGTTAATATCTGTTATACTATGTGGTCGATGGTTCAAACAAAATAATTTCTTAACAATTTTTTATATGTAATTCCCGACAAAATATTTTAATCTAAAAAAATTTGAAATCAGTAATTACATATTGCTTCTTTTATGAAATCTATGAAATTAACATATTCCCTTGAATGGCATGGGTCCATCCACTAATATAGAATATAGATATAGATAACATGCTCTGCTATTTTATTATCCTACACTATCAATATTTATTGCAAGTTGAATTCTAGGATGCTGTTTTAATACAGGAATTAATACCACAATCATTCATATATTGGTTACAATTATAAGAGTTATATGGATGGAGATTATTTTCAAATTTCAAAATAATTGTATTGGTTGTTGAGATTTTATAATTTATCAATCATTTTTTTAATACCTAAAATTCTAGTCATTTTCATGATTTCTCTTAGATTCAAGGAGAGCGCGACACATAAGTGAAAAAGGGAGGGAATGCTTGTGGTTATGCCATATGTGAAAAGTGAAGGCTCCTATGAGTGACACATGGAGGCTGCCACTTTGAGAATATTCACAAATGTATAATATATATATATATATATATATATATATATATATATATATATATATATATATATATATATATATATATAGATAGATAGATAGATAGATAGATAGATAGATAGATAGATATAGATATAGATATAGATTCAATCAAATATAATTTTTTATTTTTTTTATTTTTAATTGATATTTATGAAATGAAGTATTTATAATTTACTTTTCAAATAAAATTATAAAAATCAGTTCAAATTTTGAGATTTTTTAAAATTAAAATATTTCTATTTTTTATATTATAAATTACACTCTACTACCCTAAAGTTTATCCGAATTATAATAAACTCCATACAATACTCTAAATCCAAAATTTACTCCATCTTATTTTATAACTTTGACTAACAGTTGAATTAACACCATTAATTATTTCAAACATAAAAAATGGCTTAATCTATTATTAACTTAAAATAAATTGATTATAATAGTAAAAATTTATCGACACAATATTCATGTTCAAAGTTATGGTAATTTATAGTTTATAATCTATTCTATTTTTTAAACTTATAAATTACACCTTGCTACCCTAAAAGTTTATCTGAATGATAATAAAATCCAAACAATACTCAAAAGTCTAAACTTTACTCCATCTTATTTTATAACTTTGACTAACAGTTAAATTAACACCATTAATTATTTCAAACATAAAAAAATGGCTTACTCTATTATGAACTAAAAGTAAATTGATTATAATAGTAAAAATTTGTCTACACAATATTCATGCTCAAAGTGATGGTAATTTATAATTTATAATTTATACAAAGGGAAATGTTTGAAGCTCCAACATACAACATTTTATGGGGGTGGTTTTGGGCCATCTTTTGGCTTGGAATCATCCATCTACATCGTTTTTCTCTCTTTTTATCTAAATAAGTGGTTGTTCCACATAGATATGGTCTTTCTTTCGTGTTTTTCCGTGCTTTCTTCGTCTGCGTGCGGTGGTGTTTTGTTCGTCATCTTGTTGCGGCATCGTTTGGTATCCCGTCTTGTTGCGGTGTTCGTTTGATTAAGATTGAAAGATCAACTTCGATCCATTACATATTCAATCAAGACTTGGGCGTCAACGTTACAGATCCGGAGGCATGAGTATTCCAGTCACTTTGATTTTGTCATACTTGTAGGCATTTTTCCGTGTTATCCTATTAACCTGGGTGTTGTGAGTTTGTTCGCAGATTCATCCTTTTCGGTTTTTAGCGATGTTGAATTTGTGTTGTTTTCGATATATTTTACCAATTTGAATGAATGAATGAATATCCTTTTTTAGTCAAAAAAAAAAACATACAACATTTTATTACATATGTCAGCTCATGACATCGTCTCAAAGGAAGCAGCACACATGTCTTTCTCTCAATGCAGCTCACCCCAACTTGAAGTTTCCTCTATGTTTTAATGACTACGTTAAATCTCTGTAAAGTATATCAAGAAACTTTTTTTTTAACCCCAAGGGGTTGGTCTAGTGAAGCATAACAGGGTCTCATATCTGACAGGTTGCAGTTTCGATCCTCCACTAGTCTCCATGGGGGAGGTAAATGTAAATCCCTTTGTAAGTGCTCATAGAGCCCCGAAATTTTCCTTGCCTTGGACTGAGACACCATCCCCTCAGCCTAAATTTCTTCTATAAAAAAAGACACTTTTTTAATAAAAACTTATATATACCGTATAATTATTCAGAAAGTTATCAGGAAATAATGCATTTTTCTTTCTTTTGGGAAACTTTTTAAAGTAATTTCAAAACAAGAATAAATGTATCTTTAATAAAAACTGATATGGTATCATCATCATCAATTAAGAATGTTTTTGAACTCCAAACAATGCAATGTATTGTTAATGAAAATTGATATGGTATCAACAATTCAAAATAATTTAGGACTCCAATTCAAATGAAAAGTGCATTTTAAATCTTCAACAATTTATAGCAGTTTGTCATTTAAAATTGATATGGTCAAAACGAATAAAGTTATAATGGGATTAAGGACCTGTTTGGAATGGCTTATGAAGGGCTTATTTGAGCTTATCTACTGGCATAAGTACTTATGAAGGTGTTTGGGAGAGTTTTTGATAAGAGCTTATGGCTACCCATAAGCTATTTATAGCTTATTTTCAGAAGCTCAAACAACATGCTTATGATACAGCTTAGGCGGAGCTTATTGTAACACGCTGCTTTTCGTTAAGTGCTTTTATAAAGCTTGTTTGGTTGTTTAAGTTTGTTTTGTCAAGTTAGAGTTGTTGGCCAAGGGCTTAGTGGGATTTTTGGCTCAAAAGTCCCTTTCTGTTACATGAGCACGCCCGTGTTCATTAGCCAGCACGCTCGTGCTTAAAGTCGGGAGCGTGTTTCAAGTTTTAAGTTGAGCACGCTAGTGCTCAAGTGTGGACCACGTCTCGCTGACGCTAAGTCCAGCATGCCCGTGCTTGCCGAGGAGCACGATCGTGCTTCGTGCACAGCTTATATATATTGGCACAGAAACCGAGGGTTACGTTTTACCCCTATTTTTGGTGGCTGCTACTACCCTAGTGCGGCCAGAGCAGTTTCATTCCCTATTTCCATCAAACTCAATCAGTTTCTTGAGTATTGGAGACCTTTGGGGAACTTTGTTTCATATGTGCTTGATATATAGGTAAAGCCTCTCCCTTTTGTGATTTCCTTTCATTACCTTGATTGGAAACTGAGTTAGTTGTGTTTTGTTTGACCAAGGCTTGGAAGGTTAACTGAGCCGTTTTGGGAACCATGACCAGTTTGACCGTTAGAGCGTTGAGGAACCTTCAATCCAGGTATGGGGAGAAGGGTAGTGTATTCATTAGGCAGTGGTGGTAGTGTAAGGTAAAGGGGTTCCCATGAACCCTGTTTGTCATATGTGAATGTATGATTAAATATGCTAAATTGGTTTTGTGATAACATGTTCTTGGCTGCTTAGTATGTTATTTCATATGCTTGTGTTCATGATATATGTCACCTGATGTTTATGTTGATTATCTTGGTATGAACATGATGCTACGTTGATAGTTGTTGTGGTATGATATTGGTTGAATGATTGGTGTTAATGTTGAGTTTCGATGATGAGTTTTTATCCAAAGATACGTTGGTAAATGACCTAGGATTAAAGGATTAATCTTCCCTAAAAACTAGTTAAAATATGTGTTTGAACTCTGCCAGAACAGTACTGTTGTGCATTGAGCACGGTCGTGCTGAACAGGGAGCACGCCCGTGCTCCCAGTTTGAATTCTGTAAAATGGCCACGCATTAAGCACGGTCGTGCAGCTGAGCACGGGCGTGCCTAAAAGGAAGCACGACCGTGCTCCACTTCAGTGGCAGCACCTCACCCCACTGGACAGAATCTGAGATTAAAGTCTCAAAGGGACTTTTAACCCCAATCTTCCCCCAATAACGTTACGATAACATAGTTAATCAATGATGAAGGTTAGATAACTTAATTAAAGATTAATTAAGATGATAAGATGATTAAGACGATATCCGTTGGGTTACCGTACGTTGATGGCTTTGGTGCTTATTAGCCAAAGTGACCTCGATCTTTATTGGTCGAGGTGTTGATGAGTTATACCTTGGTGCTTATTGGCCAAAGAGGTCTTGAACCCGAATGGGTCTAAGGTATTGATGTAGAGGTCTTGGGAGCTTTTTGGCAGAAGCAAAGGAGGTGGTTGTTGTTTGTTGTTGTGCCCATGCATCGAGCATTGGAGTTGATAGTTGAGGGGGACGTTCGACATAGGGGAGATCACCCGAGAGTACGGTGATTTGTCCATCCACGGTAGGTTACCTAAGGTTTGCTGACCGTGCACCCTCGTGATGAGGCATCCACGGTTTGATGCGTTGGCTATCCATGGGGTTCACCTGAGGTTCGCTGGACTGCCGGTGTTGGTGCTTCTATGGCCAATACGGATATGAAACTCCAAAGTCGTTTATCCTGAGTTAGTTGGATCCACATGTATAATGGAGTAGCAGAGTAGTCTTGCATTGCACCGTATAGCATACTTGATTATGATGATGATTGATGTTATGATATATAAATGTTGATGTATGCTAGATGTTTCCATGATTGTGTGTTTACCTTGCCTCCTATTTCCATGTCGTATTTGTTTACATGATTCTTAATCCCGATTTTCTGTTTGTTTGTTTGGCATGTTTCGCTTCATGCAGAGAATGGCGAGTAGTCCGGAGAGGAGTGACTCCGAGGAGTCACAGCTCATAGTTAGGGCTTTTCCTTTTGTTTAGTTTAGTTTCAGTTGTATTCGGAGGTTTTAATGGAACAGTTATACCAGCTCTGTTGTGACATCGGGTTAGGCTTTGTTGGTTATGTTTACTATTTGTTTATCTGTTTAAAACATGGTTTTTGTTTTTCGCGTTTTGATAACTCGTTCATGTGGGACCTTTCTACCCATGGACAAATGTTTTATTTATTCCAGTAAATGTATGTTTTTGTTTGTTTAATTGTATCTTTAATGCTTAATTTCTATAAGGGTAGAAGGGTGTCACATTTAGTGGTATCAAAGCAGATCTGTCCTATCAGGTCGTGTTATGAGTCTGTTGTGAGTTTGTTGTGTGCTCTTGTTTGAATTGTCTATATTTATTATAGACAATGATGCTTTAAGTGAAGTTGCCTGTAGCTTTACCCGCTTAAGTTTCTGTATTAAGAGTTGTTTTGGACATGTACAGGAACTCATGGCGGGTAGGGGTCAGAACGATCAGGCAATTGCGGACGCATTGGCACTCCTTGCCAATGCCACCGGTCAGGTCAATAACAACAATCACAATGGTGGTCCAGCTGAGTTTCAGGGACTGGATAAGTTTCAGAGGAACAACCCTTCGTCGTTCAAGGGAGCTTATGATCTGGAAGGATCTTTGCTATGGTTGAGGGAGATAGAGAAGATCTTCCGAGTGATGGATTGTAATGACCAACATAAACTCATCTATGCTACCTTCATGCTGACTGAGGAGGCTGAGCATTGGTGGGAAAACTGCAGGAAGCGAATGCAGGCTGAGGGCACAACGGTTACATGGGTTGTGTTCAGGCCGAGGCTTCTGGAGAAGTACTTTCCAGCGGACATCAAGGACAAGAAAGAGATGGAGTTCTTGGCCTTGAGGCAGGGATCTATGTCAGTAGGCGACTATGCTGCCAAGTTTGAGGAGCTGGCAAGGTATTACACTCCGTACCAGCATACTGCAGATGAGCGTTCCAAGCGCGTTAAGTTCCAGGCTAGACTTAACCCAGAGATCAAGCAAGCGATCAGCTACCAGGAGATCAGTGTCTTCCCAGTTCTGGTCAACAAGTGCATGATTTATGAGGATGCTAGTCAGTTCAAAGTTGCAAGTTCCAGAGAATCGGATATTCGGAGCGGCAAGAGGACTGATCAAAAAGATAAAGGTAAACAGCATTATGCTCCGACCGGCAGGGACTTCAAGCAGAGTGGCAAGAAGCCATAGTTTCAGTAGGATAGGTTTAGGGGCGGGTTTTCTAATGCCTCTAGGCCCATGAGGTGTGGCAAGTGCGGTGCACCAGATCACTATTCCTCTCAATGTAAGGAACCAGCTGTTATCTGCTTCAAGTGTGGCACGTATGGCCATATTAGTCATGATTGTGAAGGAGCCAAGGTAGAACCTCCCAGTGCTAGCAAGAGTCAGAAGTCTCAGGCCAACCGACTGAAGACCACTGGGAGAGTCTTTACTGTTAGTGGAGCTGAAGCCTCCGAGTCCGATGACTTGATTCAAGGTACATGTTTTATCGATGGAACTCAATTGACTATGTTATATGATTCGAGTGCTACTCACTCGTTTATATCGTATGATAGGGTAAAGAGTCTTAAGTTGCCTGTTACTTTTCTTGAATTTGATTTGATTGTGTCTACACCCACAAATAAACCTGTTTTCACATCTCATGCATGCAAGAATTATCATATTGTCATTGATGGTAAAACCTATGTTGCTGATCTTGTATGCTTACCTTTGAAAGACCTTGATATCATTCTTGGCATGGACTGGTTATCTTCCAACCACGTCCTTCTGAACTGTTTTGATAAAACCTTGGTTTTTGGAACTCCAAGGGAGTCTCGGAATCTGGACCTTCTCTCTGCCAGCCAAGTTCAAGCTTCGATGAAAGACGAAGCCCAGGTATACATGATGATAGCTTCCCAGGGAGTAAAGAGCAGCCCTCCTGATGTCACCAGCTTGCCTGTTGTGCGGGACTTTCCTGAAGTGTTCCCGGGGGATGCTTATAACTTACCCCCAGAGAGAGATGTTGAGTTTACCATAGACTTAGTTCCTGGCACCGGGACGATCTCAATAGAACCCTATAAAATGTCTCCTCTAGAGCTAGCTAAGTTGATAGAACAACTGGAGGACTTGATGAAGAAGCAGTTCATTAGGCCTAGTGTGTCTCCGTGGGGAGCACCTGTGTTGTTGGTGAAGAAGAAGGATGGTAGTATGAGGTTGTGTGTCGACTATCGGCAGCTCAACAAAGTGACCCTAAAGAATCGGCATCCCCTCCCTAGGATTGATGATCTCATGGACCAGTTGATGGGCGCTTGCGTCTTTTCTAAGATAGATTTCAGGTCAGGGTACCATCAGATTCGGGTTAAGTCTGAGGACATCCCGAAGACAGCATTCAGAACACGATATGGTCACTACGAGTACTTGGTTATGCCTTTCGGTGTGACCAATGCTCCTGCTGTGTTCATGGACTACATGGACAAAACCTTTCACCCTTACTTGGATAAGTTTGTGGTGGTGTTTATAGTTGACATCTTAGTGTACTCCAAGACCAAATAGAAACACGAGGAACACTTGAGGGTTGTCTTGCAAACCCTTAAGGAAAAGCAGTTGTACGCTAAGTTGTCTAAGTGTTAGTTCTGGTTAGAGGAAGTGAGCTTCTTAAGACATGTCATCTCTAAGGGTGGCATAGCAGTGGACCCAGCTAAAGTTGATACGGTGCTCCAGTGGGAAGCGCCGAAGTCTGTAACCGAGATTAGGAGTTTCTTAGGGTTAGCCGGGTATTATAGGCGATTCATAGAAGGTTTCTCCAAGATAGCTTTACCCTTAACCCATCTCACCAAGAAGGGGTGGTTGTTTGTGTGGGACTCTAAGTGTGAAAAGAGTTTCCAAACCCTTAAGGATAGGATGACATCAGCACCAGTGTTAATTTTGCCAGATCCTAGTGAACCCTTTGTAGTTTACTGCGATGCTTCTAAGCAATGGTTAGGTAGTGTGTTGATGCAGAATGGTAAGGTAGTTGCTTATGCTTCTAGGCAGTTGAAAAGAACTACCCTAAACCATGAGAAGAACTACCCTACCCACGACCTAGAGCAAGGAGCTGTGGTATTTGCCTTAAAGATCTGGAGGCATTACCTTTATGGAGCGAGGTTTGAGGTTTTTAGTGATCATAAGAGTTTGAGGTATCTCTTTGATCAAAAAGAGCTGAATATGAGGCAGCGTAGGTGGATGGAGTTCTTAAAGGATTATGACTTCGAGCTAACCTATCACCCAGGGAAGGCCAATGTGGTGGCCGATGCCCTAAGTAGGAAAACCTTACATGTCTCCGCTTTGATTTTCATGGAGATGGATCTAATAGAAGAGTTTAGAGACCTTAGTCTAGCTTGTGAGTTTACCCCTAAGAGTATTAGGCTTGGAACCTTGAAGGTTACCAACAGCTTGATGGATCAGATTAGAGAGGGTCAGAAGTTAGACAAGTTTCTTTTAGACCAGCGAGAGTTGCTTGCTCAGGGTAGAGACCTTAGTTTCAAGGATGGAAGTGATGGGGTCTTGAGGTTTAAAGATAGAGTGTGCATACCGGATGTCCCTGAGCTTAGGAAGTTGATCCTTGAGGAAGGACATAGGAGTGGACTAAGTGTGCACCCAGGTGCCACCAGGATGTATCAGAACTTTAAGAGGATGTTTTGGTGGCCTAGGATGAAAAAGGATGTGGCTGAGTTCGTGCATGCATGCTTAGTTTGTCAGAAGGCTAAGATAGGGCACCAGAAGCCATTAGGTAAGTTGCAACCTTTGAGTATCCCAGAATGGAAATAGGATAGAATCTCCATGGATTTTGTGTCTGGACTCCCTAGGACTCCAGCTGGTTTTGAGGCTATATGGTTTGTTGTGGATAGATTGACTAAGTCTGCCCATTTCATTCCTATGAACATGGAATATCCTTTAGAGAAGTTGGCTAAGCTGTACAGCAAGGAGATAATTAGACTTCATGGTGTACCCTCTAGCATAGTATCAGATAGAGACCCGAGGTTTACCTCCAGATTCCAGGAGAGTTTGCGGCATACTTTAGGGACAAAGCTTAGGCTTAGTTCAGCTTACCACCCACAGACTGATGGGCAGTCTGAGAGGACCGTCTAGTCCTTAGAGGACTTGTTGAGAGCTTGTGTGCTAGAGCAGTCTAGTAGTTGGGACAAGTTTTTGTCCCTGATAGAGTTCACTTACAACAACAGCTTCCATTCCATCATTGGGATGGCTCCTTATGAGGCTCTTTATGGGAGGAGATGTAGGACACCCTTGTGTTGGAATGAACCCAGTGATAGTGTGGTGCTAGGACCAGAAATAGTCCAGGAAATAACAGGAAACATCAGGATGGTTCAGGAAAAGATGAGGGTGGCCCAAAGTAGGCAAAAGAGCTATCATGACAAAAGGAGGAAGGCGCTCGAATTCTAGGAAGACGATCATGTGTTCTTGAGAGTTACTCCAATGACTGGGGTTGGTAGAGTCATGAAGGCGAGGAAACTTACTCTGAGGTTCATTGGTCCTTACCAGATCCTTAAAAGAGTCAGCGAAGTAGCCTACCAGATAACCTTACCACCGTTCTTGTCCAACCTTCATAATGTTTTTCATGTGTCTCAACTCAAAGTATATTCATGACCCTAGTCACGTGATAGTACCCGACGAGATACAGTTGAAAGAGAACTTGACGTTTGGTCACGCTGTCGCGCACGTGCCAAAAAGCGAGCGGTTTGTAAAAATGTAGTTTAGGAAGCAACAACTCGGATATCGTCTCACAAGGACTCTTGACTTGTTATTTATCACAAAAATCATTTTGGGGGGGGGGGGGGGGGGTTTGGATATTTGAATGCAAATAAGAAAACAATTAAGGAAACACAAAGTAATAAAAACAAAGCAGTTTAAGAGATTATCAAATAACTAAAGATGATTAATCTACTGTTCTCGGTTTCCCAACTATCATTGGTTCATGTAAATTCCAAGCCCTAAGCAGATTCTAATCCCCTTTCGGTTGTAGCAACAATTAACAAGCGAAATCACTACTACGAGATAAATGTTCCTATTTCCGAATTAAGCAAACGGGGTTAAGCCCTTCGTGAACTAAGCGAACACGAATTGAACACACGCGAATTAAGCAAACGCGATTAAATATAGGAACATAACATCACCGAAATAAATCAACACAACACTATACACTCCTGAATTAAGCAAACAGAAATATATAGCATAGTATTGAAAAGGGAAATGCAAATAAAATAGGAATTACAGAACCTCAAGTGCGGTGGAAATCGATTACAGTAGACTAATCCAAGAAATTTAGTTCTCCATAAAAACGAAACACAACCAAAAAATATGTAAACAAAACAGTGGAGAATCAAAAGTCCTTCCAATCTACCCAGAACATCAATTTATAACATTCAAGAATTGCGCCCACTCGCGAGGCGAACCCTCACTCGCGAGGCGAATATTATGAAGATTCTGCAACGTTTGGTCTTCTCGCGGGGCGAAGAATTGAAGAGTCTAACCGTGATGCTTTCTGCATTCCAGGCTCGCGTGGCGAAGAGATGGAATCGCGAGGCGACACAGAAATCTTGCATTTTTCTGGAACAGTCAGCATTCAGGGTCGCGAGGCGAGGTGTTGTTTGCGGGGCAAACCAGAGAGGATGACATTCTGCTGTTCAGCTGGCTTTCAGGGTCGCGAGGCGAATATACACTCGCGGGGTGAACACCTCCAGGATTGGAATTTCCCCTGTTTCTTTATTCCCTTGACTACTAAGTTAACCTGAAATCAATAAAATAGCCATAAGTGCTTTATTTGACTCAAAATTGGCTAAATTAACCTAAAACTACTTTAGAGACTCAAAACCTTGCTAGAGGACAATCTAATCTAATTTGGGTGAAAATGAGATATAATTAGCACAAAACCCTGGTCATACTAGCCATAAAACTAGATGAGCCAGAGGCTTATCAAAATACCCCAAACTTAAACTTTGCTTGTCCCTAAGCAAACTAAAACTTAAAAACTCAAAAAGACTCAAGACATGGCAAGCTTAAAGGATTCAATCAACTTTGCACAGATTGCAAGCAACTCCAACAAAATAATTTTGCTTCAATGTTTTCCCCCTTTTTCAAACAAAGCAATCCCCACATGCATTCACTCTAAACAATTGAGAATTTCATCATTCAAACAATCATTAATCTAAGCAAGGGATCCAAGTTACACACAAAAGGGAGATCACCAAATTCAAACAATCGCCTTCCTCACAAGGGCATTTAGTGTTTCACTCAATCGCTCAGTTTGTCTAGGTTATCAACATTTCACTCAATTTCACTTTTTAAGAACACTTCCCATGAATTTGATTTTCATCTCAAAATGGTTCCCACGGAAAACATGCATGCAACATCAAAAGGTCTTTTATGGTTGTAATGGGGCCTGGCTAAGGGTAGGATATACAAAGGTACTGGCTGAAGTCCCTAGGAACTAAGAGAGCATGAAACACTTCAAAACATTGAAATTCCACTCAAGTTCCTTTTTCCATTTTTCTTTATGCTTTGGGTGACTACAGCCTTTTCCTTCTTTAGATAATCTTTTTCTTTTGTTGACATTTTTGTTCTTTTATTTCTTTCTCTTTTTTTTTTCTTTTTTTCTGCTTTTCTTTTCTTTTTGCCTTTGGCTCCAACTTTTTATTATATTTTTTTCTTTTTCTCACCCCAGAATGACATGTCACATCCTTGTAGCCACCCCAAACTTAGTTTCTTGCAACCATACTCTTGCTAAGATTCCATGCTCTCCTAATCCTAAGATCGGGTTAACATGGTTTTTCAGATTTTAGGCTCATAACATAAGGTCATCAAGAATTAACAGGCTAATCAGGCTCAATGGGGCTAACTAAGGAACATGCATTAGGGACTGGTTCAATTTTAGGCTAAGTAGTTATTTACAAAGAAAATGCCTAAATCATTTGATGCAAACACATAAACATGCAAACCAAGAAGAGATTCAAGCAAATTCGGGAAAGTGCAACTTAAAAGTGATTTCACACAGTTAAAAACATGTTGGAGGCCCAAATCCTCACCTGGACATTTTTGCAAATTGTTTGACTGAGATTCAATCCCTAGTGTGTGCTTCCCTTCACCCCAAACTTATCATAAATCATGCAATTACAATGAAATATCTCAAAGTTCAAATTTCAATTTTTCGAATGGGGATCAATTTTCAAAAACAATTTTTTTTTTCAACCTATGGGGAATCATCACATAAATCATGCAAGCAATCTGTGCCAAATAAATCAAAACCAATCAAGCTCACCGACCAAAGACTCACACAATTTATTCAAGACCTAAGAGAAACAAGACAAAACACAAAACAAAACTACAATTGGTTCCCTCCCCCACACTTAAAACATGCATTGTCCCCAATGAAACAACATAACTATAAAATCAGAGTGAGGGAAAGGAAAGGGTGCTCCCGTATCAAGTGGCAGTGTAGGTGGGAGCTTCCAAGGAGAGCTCCTCAACAGTAGCATCGTCAGGAACACCAGCAGCCACACCATGGAATGGCTTCAGCCTCTGCCCGTTGACCTTGAAGGACTTGTTGCTACCTGCACTTTTAATCTCTACTGCACCATAAGGAAAAACATTAGTAACAACAAATGGGTCATCCCACTTGGACCTAAGTTTCCCAGCCATCACTTTCAGGCGGGAGTTAAACAGCAAGACCTGTTGGCCCACAGAAAATTCTTTCCTAGCAATCATCCTATCATGAAAATGTTTTGTTTTCTCCTTATAAATCCGGGAGCTTTCATAGGCTTCTAGCCTAAGCTCCTCAAGCTGTTGTAACTGGAGTTTTCTTTCAATACCAGCTTTTTTCATTTCCAAATTCTGACACTTTGATCGCCCAATATGCACGGTGCTCAACTTCCCACAGGGAGATGACATGCCTTACCAAATACAAGCCTAAAGGGGGACATCCCTATTGGCGTCTTGAAAGCGGTCCCTCTGAGCCCACGGTGCGTCTTCTAGGCAGCGGCTCCGATCCTTCCTATTCGGCTGCACCATTTTCTCTAGGATCCGCTTGATCTCCCTGTTTGATATCTCGGCTGGCCATTGGTGCAGGGATGATAAGCGGTGGAAACTCTATGCACAACTCCATACTTCCGAGTAAGACTTCTATGGTGCGGTTGCAGAAGTGAGTGCCCTGGTCACTGATGATAGCCCGTGGTATGCCAAACCTACAAAAAATATTGGACCTAACAAATTTTGAAACAACTTTAGCATCGTTAGTCCTAGTGGGGATAGCTTCCACCCACTTTGAAACATAGTCAACAGCCAAAAGAATATATAGAAAACCAAAAGATGCAGGGAAAGGACCCATAAAGTCGATTCCCCACACATCGAAAACCTCACAGAAAAGCATGGGCTACTGAGGCATCTTACTCCTATGAGTGATGGCAGGGCCTGCTGTTTGACACTCCGTGCAAGTCCGGTAGACCTCATAGGCATCTCTAAAAATTGTGGGCCAGTAGAACCCAGAATCTAGGACTTTTCTTGCCGTCCTATGTGGTCCAAAGTGTCCCCCAACTTGAGAGGCATGAGAAAAGTGCAAGATGGACTCTGTCTCATAATCGGGGACACACCTCCGAATAACCTGATCACTGCAAAACTTCCAAAGGTACGGATCATCCCACACATAGTACTTGCAATCACTCTTGACTTTGTGGATCTTGGATCTACTTGCACCTGCAGGAAAAACACCAGCAACAAGATAGTTAACTATGTCAGCAAACCAAGGAGTTACTCCATGTAGATGTAGAAGCCACTCATCAGGAAAATCATCCTGGATGGGAGAAGGATCCTCATCCCTTGCTATTCGGCTCGAGTGATCAGCTACTAAATTTTCAGCTCCACTCTTGTCTTTTATCTCCACATTAAATTCTTGGAGCAAAAGCATCCACCGAATCAGTCTCGGCTTCGCCTCTGGTTTCTTCAACAGGTACTTCAGAGCTGCATGGTCAGTAAAAACAATAACCTTGGAACCTAGCAAATATGACCTAAATTTATCAAGTGCAAATACAACAGCTAGAAGTTCCTTTTCAGTGGTGGTGTAATTAGATTGTGCAACATCTAATGTCCTAGAAGCATAATGAATGACATGGGCAGCCTTGCCCACCCTTTGTGCTAGAACCGCTCCCACAACATAGTTAGAAGCATCACACATGAGTTCAAAAGGGAGGGTCCAGTCAGGGGGCTGGATGATGGGGGCAGAGGTCAATGCCCTTTTCAGGTAGTCAAATGCCTTCTTGCAATTTTCATCAAAGTGGAACATGGCATCATTCTTCAGCAAGTTTGACAAAGGCGAGCTATCTTCTTTGAAGTCCTTAATGAAGCGCCTGTAGAAACCTGCATGACCAAGAAAAGAACGGATCTCGCGAATGCAAGATGGATAAGGCAATGTAGAAATCACATCAATTTTTGCAGGATCTACTGAAATACCCTCTTTAGAAATAACATGCCCCAAAACAATCCCCTATTCTACCATAAAGTGACACTTTTCATAGTTCAAAACCAAGTCAGTTTCAATGCATCTTTCTAGAATCAAACTCAGACTATGCAAGCATGCATCAAATGAGGAACCATATACAGTGAAGTCATCCATGAACACTTCCATGCAATTTTCAATAAATTCAGTAAAAATTCTAACCATGCATCTTTGGAAAGTGCCAGGAGCATTACAAAGGCCAAATGGCATACTCCTATTGGCAAACGTGCCTAAGGGGCACGTGAAAGTGGTCTTTTCCTGATCCTCTGGGGCAATATGGATCTGGAAGTACCTGGAAAAGCCATCAAGAAAATAGTAATGAGATTTACCAGCCAGCCGTTCGAGCATCTGATCGATGAACGGCAAAGGAAAGTGATCCTTTCTGGTGGCCTGGTTCAACTTCCTATAATCTATACAGACTCGCCAGCTATTCTAGACTCTAGTGGGTACAAGCTCATTATAATCATTTCTTACCACTGTGAGGCCAGACTTCTTGGGTACAACTTGCACTGGACTTACCCAAGTACTATCATAGATGGGGTATATGATACCCGCCTGCAGAAGTTTAGTCACCTCTTTCTTCACCACATCCAGAATCAATGGATTGAGTCGCCTTTGGGCCTGCCTAACTGGTTTAGCCCCATCCTCCAACAAAATTCTATGCATACATCTGGAGGGGCTAATTCCTGGGATGTCAGCCAAGGTCCACTCAATCGCCTTCTTGTGCTTCTTCAGAACCTCTAAAAGCTTAGCTTCCTGGTCAGAGTCAAGTTTGGAAGAGATAATGACTTGAAGTTTTTCATTTGTCTCCAAGTAAGCATGCTTCAGGTTCCCAGGAAGTGGCTTGAGCTCTAAAGAAGGTGGCTGCTCAATGGATGGTACACTTGGAGTAGCCATGATGTCAAGAACTTCGGCTAAACAGACAGCTTCACTCACACTATCACCCTGCAAAGTAGAATCAAGAAACTCGGCACAAACAGCACACGGGTTAGTGTCAGTACAGTTAGTACATGAATATATATCATCAAAGCCAAAAATAAATGGAAAATCAGAAATCAAGTCCTCATGGGTGTCATTAATAATTTCGGAGAGCAACTCTAATTGGAAAACAGAGTGCTCCTCCAGGGGATGCTTCATAGCATCAAAGATGTTAAACTTTGCCACAATGTCACCAAACTCCATGGACATGGTCCCATCATCAACATCAATTTTTGTCTTTGCCGTCTTCATGAACGGTCTGCCCAGGATGATTGGTGATCGACTTGAATTTGTTTCCCCTGCCATGTGCAGGATGTAGAAGTCAGCAGGGAAAATTAACTCATCAACTTGTACCAGCACATCTTCTACCATTCCCATGGGGGTGCACTTTGGTCTGTTGGCCAACTAGATAGTGAGACCTGTATACTGCAAGGGACCAAGATCAAGGTTATTGAAAACAAAGGTGGGCATGACATTTATGGAGGCTCCCAAATCCAACATGCAATTTTCAAATTTGCTGTCCCCAATAGTGCATGGAATAGCAAAAGTGCTTGGATCCTTGCACTTCTGTGGTAGTGCCTGAGTGGGGGCTGAAACAGTAACCCTTTCAAGTGATGGCTTAGGCTGAATCAGGGCTGAAACATTTCTTCCCAAATTAACTCTCTCATTACTCTTCAACCTTCTCTTGTGGGTGCATAGATCCTTCAGAAATTTTGCATACTTGGGCACCTGCTTGATCACATCTAGAAGGGGAATATTCACCGCCACCTTTCTGAACACATCTAAAATTTCCCTCTCATTGTCTTCACCACCAATCTTCTTATTTTTCTGCACTCTGTGTGGGAAGGGGATCGGTGGTATGTACACTTTCTCCGCTTCAACAATAACAGAAGGCTCGGGAGTTACCTCAGCAGTTTCTTCATCTTTTCGAGAGGCTACCTCGACCACTTTTCCAGATCTCGGAGAAATGTCACTCTCATTAGGATTAGAGACATTGGGATTTATCACTTTGTTTGTGCAGGTAGTTGGGTTGATCCTTGAGCTTGCTTTGTATGTTGTTCATGGAAGTGGCAAGCTGTCCAATCTGTGTGTCTGCAAGGCTTGAATGGTAGCATCCGATTCGCTGCTGAGATTATCCAAATTGTGTACGCAAATTGTGAATGCTAGCATCATTATTTCTTTGAAACGTGCTGTGAGGCTTGGAACTGTCCAAATTGCTGCTGTAACTGGAGATTCATTTGTTCAGTCATTTGTGAAGTTATTTGTGAAGTCATTTGCTTGAACATGTCCTCTAGTGAAGGTCCGGAAGGTGCAGAAGTGGTCACTTGAGGAGGATTTTGGGGTGGTGCCATCGGTTGTTGGGATGAGTTCCCATACCGAAGGTTAGGATGATTCCTCCAATTGGGGTGGTACTTATTTGTGGAGAGGTCTGGAGTGTTGTGCGGGTTCGATTGTTGCCTTGATTGTAAGGATGGACTGCATAAGCTTGAGGCAAATCGATGAATCGACCCTTCCTTCAGAATGGGGCATGCTTCATACGGGTGCTCAGGAGAACTGCACATGCCACACAACATTGCCGGCTGAACCTTATCCATTGCCAATTTCTCCACCAAAGAAGTGAGCCTATCCATTCTATTCTCAAGGGCCTGGTTGGAAGAAGAGCTATGGACCTCATGCACACTCCTTGTCTCAACAGAATTTCTTACGGTTGTAAGGCTGGGAGTTCAATGACATATTTTCAATCAATTGCTTTGCAGCAGCTAGAGTCTTATCAACAAGTGCTCCCCCACTAGCAGCATCCAAAATATTTCTATCCATCGATAGTAACCCCTCATAAAAATACTGGATAAGAAGCTGCTCGGAAATCTGATGTTGAGGGCAACTGGATACCAACTGCTTGAATCTCTCCCAATATTCAGCCAATGACTCGTTTCCTTGTCTGATGCCACATATTTATTTCCTGATTGATGCAGCTCTGGAGGCAGGAAAATATTTCTCTAAGAAGAGCTTCTTCAAATCGTTCCAGGTGGTAACAGAGTTAGGCTCAAGATATAACAGCCAATCCTTTGCAGCGCCCTGTAGTGAAAACGGGAAAGCTCTCAGCTTGATGTGATCCTCAGTTATTCCCTCTGGTCTCAATGGTGTGGAGCAGACAACCTGAAATTCCTTCAGATGCTTGTGTGGATCCTCACCTGCAAGACCACTAAACCTTGGCAACAAATGGATTAGACCAGATTTTAATTCAAAGGGAGTAACAGCACCAGCATATTCAATACACAAGCCATTATAATTAACATCAGGGGCAACAAGTTGTCTTAATGTCCTTTGGTCACCCATGTTATCAAAAACAGTTTTAGAATTAGAATCACCACTAGTGCTAGCCCGAATTGCTCTACGGCGTGTGTGCAGTGTTCTTTCAATTTCAGGATCAAAATCACATAAGTCAGGGCAAGTAGACCTAGTAGCCATACTAATTCAAAACAAAAACGAAAATAAAGGAAACAAAAAAATACGAAAATAACAAACAAGAGTCCCCGGCAACGGTGCCAATTTTTGGTCGCGCTGTCGCGCACGCGCCAAAAAGCAAGCAGTTTGTAAAAATGTAGTTTAGGAAGCGACAACTCGGATATTGTCTCACAAGGACTCTTGACTTGTTATTTATCACAAAAATCATTTTTTTTTGGGGGGGGGGGGTTGGATATTTGAATGCAAATAAGAAAACAATTAAGGAAACACAGGGCAATAAAAATAAAGCAGTTTAAGAGATTATCAAATAACTAAAGACTATTAATCTACTGTTCTCGGTTTCCCAACTATCATCGGTTCATGTAAATTCCAAGCCCTAAGCAGATTCTAATCCCCTTTCGGTTGTAGCAACAATTAACAAGCGAAATCACTACTACGAGATATATGTTCCTATTCCCAAATTAAGAAAACGGGGTTAAGCCCTTCGTGAACTAAGCGAACACGAATTGAACACACGCGAATTAAGCAAACGCGATTAAATATAGGAACATAACATCACCGAAATAAATCAACACAACACTATACACTCCTGAATTAAGCAAACAGAAATATATAGCATAGTATTGAAAAGGGAAAAGCAAATAAAATAGGAATTACAGAACCTCAAGTGCGGTGGAAATCGATTACAGTAGACTAATCCAAGAAATTTAGTTCTCCATAAAAACGAAACACAACCAAAAAATATGTAAACAAAACAGTGGAGAATCAAAAGTCCTTCCAATCTGCCCAGAACATCAATTTATAACATTCAAAAATTGCGCCCACTCGCGAGGCGAACCCTCACTCGCGAGGCGAATATTATGAAGATTCTGCAACGTTTGGTCTTCTCGCGGGACGAAGAATTGAAGAGTCTAACCGTGATGCTTTATGCATTCCAGGCTCGCGTGGCGAAGAGATGGAATCGCGAGGCGACACAGAAATCTTGCATTTTTCTGGAACAGTCAGCATTCAGGGTCGCGAGGCGAGGTGTTGTTCGCGGGGCGAACCAGAGAGGATGACATTCTGCTGTTCATCTGGCTTTCAGGGTCGCGAGGCGAATATACACTCGCGGGGCGAACACCTCCAGGATTGGAATTTCCCCTGTTTCTTTATTCCCTTGACTATTAAGTTAACCTGAAATCAATAAAATAGCCATAAGTGCTTTATTTGACTCAAAACTGACTAAATTAACCTAAAACTACTTTAGAGACTCAAAACCTTGCTTGAGGACAATCTAATCTAATTTGGGTGAAAATGAGATATAATTAGCACAAAACCCTGGTCATACTAGCCATAAAACTAGATGAGCCAGAGGCTTATCAACGTTTGAGGTGTTACCCCTTCGAATCGAGGATAGGCGGGTGAAGCAGCTAAGAGGCAAAGAGATTCTTTTGGTCAAAGTAGTTTGGAGTGGGGCTACTGAGGAAAGTGCTACCTGGGAGCTGGAGTGCAAGATGATGGAAGCGTACCCACACCTTTTCGCTTGAGGTACGTAGGAATTTCGAGGACGAAATTTTTATCTGGGGGTGGAATTGTAACACCCGCACCGTTAAGTGCTTTTATAAAGCTTGTTTGGTTGTTTAAGTTTGTTTTGTCAAGTTAGAGTTGTTGGCCAAGGGCTTAGTGGGCACGACCGTGCTCAAGTGCGGACCGCATCTCGCTAACGCTAAGTGCAGCATGCCTGTGCTTGCTGAGGATCACGACCATGCTTCGTGAACAGCTTATATATTGGCACAGAAACCGAGGGTTACGTTTTAACCCTATTTTTGGTGGCGGCTACTACCCTAGTGCGGCCAGAGCAGTTTTATTCCCTATTTCCATCAAACTCAATCAGTTTCTTGAGTATTAGAGACCTTTGGGGAACTTTGTTTCATATGTGCTTGATATATAGGTAAAGCCTTTCCTTTCGGTGATTTCCTTTCATTACCTTGTTTGGAAACTGAGTTAGTTGTTTTTGTTTGACCAAGGCGTGGAAGGTTAGCTGAGTCGCTTTGGGAACCGTGACCAGTTTGACCGTTAGAGCTTTGAGGAACCATCAATCCAGGTATGGGGAGAAGAGTAGTGTATTCGTTAGGCAGTGGAGGTAGTTTAAGGTAAAAAGGGTTCTCATGACACCTGTTTGTCATATGTGAATGTATGATTAAATATGTTAAATTGATTTTGTGATAACATGTTCTCGACTGCTTAGTATGTTATTTCATATGCTTATGTTCATGATATATGTCACCTGATGTTTATGTTGATTATCTTGGTATGAACATGATGCTATATTGATAGTTGTTGTGGTATGATATTGGTTGAATGATTGGTGTTATTGTTGAGTTCCGATGATGAGTTTTTACCCAAAGATATGTTGTTAAATGACCTTGGATTAAAGGATTAATCTTCCCTAAAATCTGGTTAAAATATGTGTTTGAACTCTGCCCAGAACAGTACTGTTTTGCACTGAGCACGGCCGTGCTGAACAGGGAGCATGAGCTTGAATTCTGGAAAATGACTTTGCATTAAGCACGGTCGTGCAGCAGAGGAACACGGCCGTGCAGCTGAGCACGGTCGTGCCTAAAAGGAAGCACGACCGTGCTCCACTTCCATGGCAGCACGCCCGTGCTGGGGTTAAGTACGCCCGTGCTCACCCCACTGTGGTTGAAGATGACACATTAGGCTACAACTTTCATGAAGATGACTTAGCCAAATTATGTCGTTTGGATGATGTAAATTGCTTTGGAAAGTCAGTCTCGGATCCTGAAGTAAATTGGGTCTAACTCACTCATTTGAGGTTCAATTGGAGCAATTTTGGTGGCCACTTGAAGCTTGGCCAAATGGACACGTTTGGGATTAGTTAATTTTTTAATTTAGGGTGTTTTATAATGAGAAACAGCGCAGAACAGCAGGGATACGAAAATAGCTACCTTTTTTTCTTCTTCTTCTTCTTCTTCTTCTTCGTTTTTGTATGTTCTTGCTCATGGATTTTTGTTTTCTAAGTTGTTTCTCCACAACAAAGGAGAGCTAAACTCCTTAAACCAGTCCTTGGGTTGACATTCATATGGGTTTGATTCTGAAATCTTGTTCTATTTGCTTAATCATATGTTATTTTGTTTTTCATGTTCTTCCTCTCTTTGATTCTTGATTCTATATTTGTTTGCTTAAATGAGTTGGAATCTTGAATTTATGTATTAGTGGCTTCATTAGTTCATATTTAAAGAGGGAAAAACAGAATCTAGATTATTTCATTGAAGGTGTTTGATGAAATGTCTAGCTTGATTGAATTTCAGTTTTCATGTTTAATTTCGGATTTAATGGATGCTTAATTCGTTTGCCTTAATTAATTAAACTCTAGATACATTTCTAGTAGGAAATTCATGGGTTCCATTTAGGCTTCTATTTGGAATTCGAAATCAAGGGCTTAATTAACATTTGTATGTTCTCTTGTGATTAAGGATGAATCAAACCCGGTAACTGTCATTGCCTTGGATTGGTTGTTTTTACGTAACTGTTTCAGATTTTAATTAGTCTTTGTCTTGTTAATTTTCGTGCTTATAAACACCCCCCGACCTTTAAATTTGCTTGATTAACATTGATTGAATTTCTGAGTTGGTCCTTTGAGAGACGATTCGGGTTGACATCCTTTCTACAAGTAGGGTTTAATTCAATTATATTAATTTTGGTGGGTTCGGCACCCGTCATCCAACGAAACACTATAGTAGTTCACACCAAAATGCGCATCCACGAAACGGTATTGATATGCATTCATAATAAAGATAGCGATGACTTAAAAATGCGCTATCTTAGTTTTCAAAAAACAATACCGCGATATTAATAAAGCGTTGTCATAGTTTGTACTGCGATAACGTTTTAAAAACAAATGTTGTATATTATCCACCTTTTTTTTAATTGGTTAAATCAAACTGCCATATAAAAGGTAATAAATCACAAATAAAAGTGAGGAAGTGCTATAAATGTGGAGACCCGAACCATTTGACCAATGTTTGCCCATTAAGAGGAATGAAGTGCTTCAACTATGATCGACTGGGGTACTTGGCAAAAGATTGTAAGGCACCAAAGCGGGAACCTACCGTCAATAGTGCAAGAGTCAATAAACTAACGACTAGAGGGAGAGTTTTTACAATGAGTGGTACCGAAGCCTCGAACTCCAAAGATTTGATATAAGGTAGTTGTAACATAGCCGGTAACCTCTTAATTGTTCTTTTCCATTCGGGTGCGACGCATTCATTTATCACAGTGAATTGTGTGAAACTGTTAGAGTTACCTGTTTCTTCTTTGCCGTATGATTTAATTGTTTCAACTCCTACTGCTGAACCTGTTACTGTTAATACGATGTGCTTGAACTGTCCTATTGTCATTCTGGATCTACACTTCCTTGTTGATCTGATCTGTTTACCCTTAGTGCAACTAGATGTAATTTTAGGCATGGATTGGTTATCTTCCAATCCTGTTCTTCTAGATTGTGCTCACAAAACCTTAGTTTTTCCTGATAGTGAGATTTCTGGATTTTTAACCACCAACCAAGTGAGAACTTTTTCGAAAGAAGAAGATCAGAGATACTTGCTTTTGACTATCCTAGAAGTCGAGTAGGAAGTCGATTCGAGTACCATACCTGTTGTGAAGGACTTTCTGGAGGTGTTTTCGAATGATGTACCAGGGTTACCACCAATAAGGGATATCGAATTCTTCATTGATCTTGTTCCAAGAACCGGTCCGATATCTATTGCTCTGTATCGGATGTCACCTACATAACTTGTTGAATTGAAAGCTCAATTTGGAAGATGCATTGTCAAAGCAGTTCATAAGACCTAGCGTTTCTCCATGGGGAGCACCTGTTCTTTTAGTTCGAAAGAAGGACGGAGGTTCAAGACTCTGTGTGGATTATATACAACTTAACAAGGTAACGATTAAGAATAAGTACCTGTTGCCGTGCATAGATGATCTGATGGATCAATTACAAGGAGCTGCTTTTTTCTCAAAGATAGATTTGAGGACGGGTTACCGCCAGATTAGGGTGAAGACGGAAGATATACCAAAGACAGCGTTTCGAACCCGTTATGGGCATTATGACTATCTTGTGATGCCTTTTTGAGTGAAGAATGCACCTGCTGTCTTCATGGACTATATGAATAGGGTTTTTTGACCGTTTCTTGATAAGTCTGTTGTCGTGTTCATCAATGACATCCTCATTTACTCTAAGAGTCATGAGGAACATGAAGTACATCTACGACAAGTTCTACAGATCTTATGCGAGAAGGAGTTGTATGCAAAACTCTCCAAGTGTGAGTTTTGGCTTGAAGAAGTGAAGTTCTTGGGGCACGTAATTTCTAAAGATGGGGTTGCTGTAGATCCGGCTAAAGTGGAGGCAGTGCTTTCTTGGGAGAGACCGAGGACAGTAATAGAAAATCAAAGTTTTGTCGGTTTGGCTGGATACTACAAGAGATTTATCGAGGGATTCTCCAAGATTGTGGCGCTGTTGAGTCAACTTACAAGGAAGGACCAACCTTTTGTGTGGACTACAGAGTGTGAAGAAAGCTTCCAGACGATAAAGGAACGTTTGACAACTTCACCAGTGTAAATATTTCCTGAACCCAATGAACCTTACGAGGTGTACTGTGATGCTTCGTATCAAGGTTTAGGTTGTGTGTTAATGCAACACCGGAAGGTTGTAGCGTATCGTCCACGTCAATTGAAGACTCGTGAGAAGAATTACCCGATGCATGATCTGGAGTTAGTTGTTGTGGTCTTTGCGTTGAAGATATGGAGGCATCATCTGTATGGAGCTAAGTTCAATGTTTTCAGCGATCACAAAAGTCTGAAGTACCTGTTTGACCAGAAAGAACTCAATATGAGACAAAGACGGTGGATGGAATTTTTGAAAGATTATGACTTTGCTTTACAGTATCATCCTGGGAAGGTGAACGTCGTGGCAGATGCTTTGAGTCGAAAAGCCATACATGTTTCAGCAATGATGGTGAAAGAGTTAGAGTTGATCGAGAAGTTCCGCGATCTCGATTTGATGATGGAGATAAGCCCAAAGAGAATCAGTGTGGGGATGATTACGATCTCAAGTGGATTGATGGAAGAAATCAGAGAGCAACAAACTACCGATGTGTATCTTCAAGAGAAGAAAAAGTTTATGGAACAAGGAAAAGGCACAGAGTTTAGTGTGGGACCAGATAACATCCTAAGGTGCAATGGACGAATCTGTGTACCGGATAATCCTGAGATGAGGAAAATGATTCTAGAGGAATCACACAAGAGCAAACTGAGTATTCATCCTGGATCGACCAAGATGTATCAAGATCTAAAACGGAGATTCTGGTGGCCAGGCATGAAGAAGCAAGTAGCAGAGTATGTGGCATCTTGCCTGACTTGGCAGAAGGCAAGAGTGGAACATCAAGGACCCGGTGGAATGTTACAATCTCTGGATGTAAATGAATGGAAGTGGGATAGTATATCCATGGATTTTGTGGTAGGATTACCAAGGACTTCCAAAGGCTTTGATGCAATTTGGGTAGTTGTTGACAGGCTAACAAAGTCGGCACACTCTTACCTGTTAAGGCTAATTATATTGTGGAGAAGCTACCCGAGGTGTATATCAGGGAGGTGATTAGACTTCACGGAGTACCCTCTAGTATTGTCTCGGATCGAGATCCGAAGTTCACTTGGCGTTTCTGGGGAAGTTTACAGAAAGCTGCGGGGTGCCCAGTTGAGGTTAAGTTCAGCCTATCATCCGCAAACTGATGGACAAACGGAAAGGACAATACAGATGTTAGAAGACTTGGTGAGAGCGTGTATCCTAGATGATTGAGGAAGTTGGGATGATCTTTTGCCGCTCATTGAGTTCACGTACAACAATAGCTTTCACTCAAGGTGAAACAATGGAAAAGGTGAAACAAATCCGTGAAATGATGAAGGCTTTGCAGAGTAGACAAAAGAGTTACTTCGATCGGAGAAGATGACCTCTTGAATTTCAGGAAGGCAAACATGTATTTATGAGAGTCAAACCCACGACCGGGGTAGGTAGAGTTATAAAATCCAGAAAACTCACTCCTAAATTTATCAGACCTTACCAAATTCTTCAACGTATCGGTCCAGTAGCCTATCAAATCTCTTTGCCACCTTTTCTTTCAAATATCCATGATGTCTTTCATGTCTCGCAACTAATAAAATACATTCCCGACCCTTCACATGTAATCGAGCCAGATATAGTACAATTAAAAGAAAACCTGTCTTATGAGACTTCTCCCGTACGGATTGAGGATAGGAGGATTAAGCAACTCGGGGGAAAACAAATTCCCTTGGTTAAGGTTATTTTGGATGAGACAACTGGAGAAGCGACGTGGGAGACTGAAGACAAGATGAGATTGCAGTACCCTGATCTGTTTTCAGGTGTGCAATTTTGAGGACAATTTTTTTTTTAGTGGGGTAGTAACGTAACACCCCGATTTTTCTGTTTCTTAATGATTTGTGCTTATGTATGTGTATGTGTACTTATTAATTTAATTTAGAGAAAATTATCTTGAAAAACTAAATTACTTTCATAATTTATTTTATTTTAGGAAACTTCAGTTGAAATTCCGGTTAAAATTTCAGACGAAAACGGTCTACATTTTCCCTATCAGTAAGACTTTACTGATCCAGAAAATGAATTTCGACTCGAAAAATAAAACTGTAGATTTCCTAAAATATTTACAACAATTCCCATGATTAATTTTTTTTCATTTATTGATATTGCAAAATTAATTTTCCTGGGTGAAGTTTCGCAAAGAAAATACGATCGGTTTTCACAATCGGGAAATTAATGGAACCAGAACGAAACAAATTTTATTCAAATTTCATTGGTGCAGACTTGAAAGACTTGATGTGAGAATGACATGATGGAGTTGATGTGAATAGTATTGTCATTTAAGGCATATCATAATTTTATTCAATTTTACAAGAAATGCATTATTTTAATAGAAAATTCAAGTTTTAATTTATAAAAAAATTAAAAATCCCTCCTATTTTCCTCCACTCAGCTGCGCCCCCCCTCCCCCTCTATTCTATAAATATCCCTTCTCAACTCCAATTCTCACTTTTGCATTTTTTTCCTAAGTTTCCTCACACACTTACACACATTTTCCCTCCATTTTCACTCTTACAAAGCTTGGAAATCCATTCATCTTCAACCTCTCATCATCACAAGGGTATACTTTCTTTCCTCTACTCTTCATTTCTTCAAACATCTACTTGTTATTCTTAACATGCATGTCTTTTTTTCATGATTTCATGTTTATGACTTTAACAAAAACAAATTCAAGAAAAATACCTAGAAAAATATTTTTAGCATGAAATCAATTTCTATTAATTCACACTCATCTCTACTATCATCTTATGCATTTGCAAGTTACAAGAAATTTTTCCAAAACCAATTTTGAGAGGGTGGCCGAAACCCTATGTACAGGCAAGTTAGTATATTCATTGTATTTTTTTACATGCATGACTTAAAAACCTTAATGCATGTATTTTTAAGCTTCTAAGCTTCATCAAAAGAATTAAGTTTTCTTTCATATTGGTGTTGATATGGCCAAAACCCTAAGTGGTGCCAAGTTGGTGTTTTTGGTTCAAATCCTACATGCATGACTTAAAGATCTTTAATTGATGCATTTTGAGTTCATGAACAAAATGAATTTTAATTTCTATTTGACTTACTATGATCAAACCCTAATTGTGAGAATTGAAGAGATTTTGATTTTAATTTTGTTAAGAAGAACACTTAATTAAAATCACTATTTTAGTTGCATGCATGTATTTATAAAGTTGAAAATCAATTTTTCTAGCCTATTTTATAAGTAGGCCGAAACCTACTCTTTGTGAAGTATATGGTTTGAGTTTTTATTTTAGGTATTGGACCTTGATTTTGTCTCTAAAATTCTTAAGGATCATTGATCCAAAAGCTTGTGAAAATCCAAAATTTTTATCATCATTTTCTTACTAAGGCCGAAAACATGCATGATGAAAATAAGGTGATTTTATAAAATTTTAACCTATTTTACATGCTTAATTTTGTTTAGATTTGAAACCGTGACAAGAAAACAAAGCTCGTCCTTTTAAAACGTGAAAAAACTACGACCTTTTTACTCGTCAAGCGAAGGTAAGGGTAGACAGCCTGAGGAATAATTATTTATGATAACTATGCGTACTCGTGTGTTCTAATGTGTTTATTAGAATTTGATGTAATGATTGTTTTATGTTTGACTAAATTTGATGTGTTGATTGTTTGAAATATATATGTTTTATGATTGGATGATTATTCATGAATATGTGCTTGTAGTTGATAAATTTTAATTAATCGATGCATGTATGTTTACTATGATAATGTTTTGGTTGTTGCATGGAAAGCCTAACTAATGTTAGAGCTCAATTAAATTCTCAAGATAAAAGTCTTAATCAAATCACATGAAGAGTATTGAACATAAATATTCATTTGAAGAAATGTTTTGGAAAAAGAGAAAAATAATTTACCTTTTCAAACTTATGAGAGTATTAGAAATCAAAATAAATTTATTTGAAAAATTTAAATGATTTTACATTAAGAATAATCAAATTTCGAAAAAAAAATATTTTAAAAAAATGAATTTTAAATAAAAAGTTTTTTTGCAAGGTTTTATTCAAAAGAAAATATCCAATAACTTGGATAAGTTACGAAAAGTTGTGTTTTGTATTTGTATTTTACTAAACGAAAAATAACGTTGAAAAGTGAGACGTCGAGATACTAGAGTTTTTAAGCACGTTGATCTATGATTCGTGTCACGTTGTTGTGGACTGTGTGTCCTACATACGTTGTGTTAAAATGTGGTGAACGTGGTAAAAAAGTGAAAGTTGTTTTCTATGACCACAAAGTCCAAGACTGGTGCATCGGTTTAGGACTGTTGTGATTGGACACTCGGACTTAATATCCTATGTTGACAATAAAAATTTTAAAAACGTTGAAAAACTTTGGATGGTCGTGAGCCTTGAGCCGACGAAGGGAAGAATGAAACACAAAGAAAAACCGCGAAAATAAAATGTTTTTACATGCACTTTGCAGACGTGCCCAAATTGTTTTGTGTGAATGCCTTTAAGGGAAAGGTATCTCATGCGACGTTGTATCATTGGTGCCTTGATGGACCATGATTTCCATGAGCCTTGTTCGCTGTGCCTTGTGTAGGACAGTGTGCTCTAGAACCCACATGCGTTGATTACTGTGCCTTGAGTTGGACAGTGATGTGGGAATTAAGTTGTGCCATATGTTGGCTATTTGGGCCTGATCAGCTCACTTTTTTTATAAAATGAAGTTGGGGTCTTTGGAGATTAGGATAGACCGTTGAAATTATAGAAGTGCCATCTGTTTTCAAAAACGACGATGAGTTACTTGATGCTATGCTTCTTTTTGAAAATTTTGTGTTGAATATGTATATTTATCTGTTCTTGTTGTTTTCATGTGTGTAGTACATGTAGTTTTCATAATTGATCTATATATTGGTACCTCACCCTTGCATTTTATTTTCCCTATATGGTATATATCTGCTTGAGTAGAGATGGATCCGAACATGCCTCTGGCGCACTCGAGGGTGAGGGCCATTATCTTTGATAATGCGCATGATCCAACTGCATGGGTTTTTCATCAGGGGGCCCATACTGCCGAGTACACTGGCCCTGTTAGCACGATTGACGGTTCGGTGTTAGAAGGACCAAGAAGGAGGATGGATACCTTTGAGACTATTCAGATTTCATTACTGCCGATGGAGTCCTATCTGCAACATTTGGCCGCCCAGGGACTTTTGGTGCTGAATCATCTCCCAGACGCGCCTCAGCCAGATGTAGCACCAGCCTCACCTGTAGAAGAGGACCCTCAGGAGGTCATCAAGGAGGACCCAGTTGAGATTATGGAGGAGGACCCACAGTACCACCCTCTCAGTGATGACGATGATGATTCTCCCAATATGGGAGTTGGAGGGGTTGTGTCTTCACCAGACATACCTCCAGAGGGTGGGGATGACCGCCACGGTCTCCCCAATGGGTTCCTTTAGTCTGTCTGATCAGCTGTAGGACTTTTCTTTTGTTTTGGGGTAATGGTGTCTGGGTAGTTGTTTAGTTTCCTGAAAACCGTAGTTTCTTTTAACCTATGACTCTTTAAGCACTGCTTAACTCTGCTAATGTATGTTTAACTTTTAACCCTCCCATTGTATAAATCAACTTTTCACTCATGTAAATTTCATCAAGTGGCCTGCCTCCAAGAAGGCCTTATGTTTAATATATATATAAGGTATTTTGTAACTTTTACTTTATTTACGTTTCAGTTATTTATGTTATTTGATGCATGAAGGAAAAAGTTTTACAATTATTAAGGATGTAATTAATTATAATAATCATATGTTTCCGAAAGTAAATCGACAACTTGCTAAACGTTTTATTTTCCACAAAACAAAGTAATTAATGTGATGCTCGGGTTAAGGATGTCACATATGTGAATTTGAGAACCTTTATATGGTTTGGAATTCAGTTGTGAATCACGAAATACTTTCAGGAAAACTTGTACACCGTTGTAATATGTGTGGCACACTCTTGCTGGAGCATCACGAATTGGGGGTAAGTTTGACACACTCTCGCTTTCTTTAATCGTTGTCTTCATCTGTGAACACCATATTTTGTCCTCCCTTTTGGTATAAAATAAAAAAGAAAAATAATAAAATAAAAAATAAAAAGAAAAAAGACAAATAATTGGAAAATAGAAACAGTGGCTTTTTGCTTGCTGTAACAGCTTTGTGAAGGAATAAAGAGTGATTCAAATGCTTTATGATCATGAATCATAAAATTGTAACTGAAGAAAATAAAGGCAATAATGCACCTCTAATGGCTAACAGAATCCTGGATTGATGGGTTTCAGTCAGTTACAACAAAGGAAAAATCATCTGAATAAAGGATTAGTATAAAAAGGGAGGAACAATAAGTAAAAGGGGAGGTCTGATTCATGTATGAATGGCTGCATCTTCTCATAATGGTTTTGTTGTGTCTTTAACTAATTTCTTCCTCTTCTTTCATTGTTAGAACACAACAAAACACAAATCATCACTAACAGTCTCTCCCCATCATAGACATACATTACAGCATAGTGTCTCCGTTGTGCAACTCCCCTTTGCAAACGTTGACCCTGTGAGCCACCATCCACAGCGCCGATCGCTGCCGCATCACCCACCGTTGTGAAACAGATCTGGACGTCATTTCTCCTCCATTGCAGTGTCGCCGTCCTCCAAGTTACGCTCCGTCGTCATCGTGCTCCCTGCCACGTTGCTTCCCGTTGTGTCCAACCGTTGCTCGCCCTGTCGTCGTGCCACTGTTCGCCTTGCACTGTGAGTCGTGTCCCTTCTTTTTTCTTTGCTGCGCAGCAGCATCTTCATCTTGGCTGCATCGTGCAGCTTCCCATTTAGGGTATGTTTGGATTGATGGAAGGGGATGGAATGGAGTGGAATGGAATATAATGAAATGGAGTGGAATGGAACAGAATGGAATAAAAGTTCCGTTCCATTGTTTGGATATTTTATGATGGAATGGAACAAAGTTGCCACTCCATTGTTTGGAAGGTGGACGAAATGGAATGAGTTATAACTTTTTTATTTCATTAATACCCTTCCTTTAACAATGTGAACAAGATAAAGGGAACATTACATTAAATCCTCTTCCTGTATCTTTTCGTCAACATGTGTGTCTCGTGTGATGCTCCTGCTCCAATTCATTCCTGTCACAGTCATTTCCATTATTTCTTTTTTGTTTATGATTTTCTTCCACGCTAATGATCTATCATTATTAAAACTAAAAAAAAAACCTAATATTTATTAAAAAAAACTTGTTAACTATCAGTATCAGAGTGCGGTTTTCCGTCTGATAATACAGTAATGTAGTGGTGTCTGACCTTTTAAATCACAAGCATATATATCTGCCCTATACTGTAGGAGCAGTTCCACCATGCCAACGTCATCAGTTAGGCATGCCAGGTGAATAACACTAGAACTATCTTGCATGTCCTCAATAAGCTCATTTTCACTTTGAGATGAAACGTCTGAATTACTTGAAGAAGCCATGTTAAAAGAGTCACCTGTACAGCAACTAATTATTTATCTGCAACTTCATGGTTTTTCAAAACCAAATAACTTTGGGGGAGTTTAGACTTCAGGGATAAGAACATATACCAGATAATGCTTTCCCACCGATGGCATTGACATCAATATCTGACTTGACAATGTGCTGGTACACTGCTTTCTTGTCATTGGCACAGATGCTTTCCCTCACCTGTTGTGCCAGTGAAAGGGGAGGGTCGTTTTCCTTCGTCCGGCAAACAAAGATTTTCTCAGAATACTGCACTAAAAGAAACCATCAATATATTGGGTAAAGATAAGACAGTAAATTAATAATTTTATAAAGCATCTAATCTTCCATTCCATCCTATTCCGCCCAAATTGGAGGGGAAGAAAAATGAGTATAAGTGATGGAATAGGATGGAATGGGTTCCATTCCATTCCATCCTCTTTTACACAATCCAAACAATGGAACACCATTCCATTCCATCCCATCCCCCTCCATTCCATCCCCTTCCATCAATTCAAACATACCCTTAGGGAATTAGATGCTCAATTCCCCTACCCTTTTTTTATTTTTTTTGTTTTTTTAAGTGTTTATTTGGGCTTAAGCCCAATATGTATAGATGTAATTTTTTCATTCTGATTTTTTTTTGTTTTTCCATTGTCTTTATTTTATTTTATCTATTCTATGGTGATTGAATGTCTTCTAGTTAACACGTGTTTCATAACATGTTAGAATTATTATTATATCTTGTATGGTTTTTTTTTAAATGCAAATTTTCTTATAATAATATATTCAAGTAATTAAAAACAAACATTTTATTCTATTAAAATTATAATACTTAAAAACATTAATGAATATTGAATATCCATAGCACTTAAAGAATTATATAAATAAATAATTTCTAAGATTAAAATAGGTTGTCAATGATAACCACTTTGGATCTACTTCATGTTTGTCTATTATGAACCCTTTTCAATTCTAAAAATATTAAAATAGGTTGTTAGTGTTAGCCACTTTGGATCTACTTCCTGTTTGGTTGTCACCAACACCCTTTCAATTCTAAAAATATAAAAATAGGTTGTTAGTGATAGTCACTTTGGATCTTATTCCTGTTTGGTTATCATGAGCACCCTTTAATTTCTAATTTCTAAAATAGGTTGTTAGTGATAGCCACTTTGGATCTTATTCCTGTTTGATTATCATGAGAACCCTTTAATTTCTAAAACCTAAAATTGGATATTAGTGATAGTTGTAACATCCTATCTTTTGGGAATAAAAAAAAATAGATATCTAAACTAGATGAGAATGAGGGATAGATAAATCAAAAATAATTAAGAATCCAAACATATATACAAGTTTAGAACAAAATTTAAGCAACTCAAAATTTTCATTAGGAAAGCACCTCAAGCAAGCACGTCAAATTAAATCCTTAATTAAGGTGGTTTATCATTAACAAAATTAAAAGATAATTAGCCATAGATATAGATCTTAATCATAACTAGATAGTTATAATCAATTTACTCAAGTTTTACTCATAATTAATTAGTACTAATCGTAATTAACTATACTTAACTATGCTTTAGTTACAAGAAATAAATAAATAAATAAAAAAGAAGGAAAAAAAAAAAAGGAAACCTTACGTGAGGAGAGGAGTGCAGCTGCTACCTTCTCCCCATAAATTCATGCAACCAAAGTTTTAATGTTTGGTGAGTGCTTTAACTTCATGTGGAAGGAGTTGGTATATTAAGTTGTGTTAATTAATGTTGCATGTAAAAGAAGAAAGAAAGACATAATCAGAGGAGAGAGACGTGAGAAAATTGAGAGAGAGAGAGCGAGAAATAGAGACAGGTCGTGAGAGAGAAAATTATGGAGCCGATTTCGAGTGATCCGTTCGTCCTATCGAGAAACCGACTATACCATTGTGATCCTCACGACGTCTACTTCATCATCCTATCTTTCTTTTCTTGATTAGGCTAAGGTAAGCCTATATCCTTTTTTATACCAAAATACCGTCGGTGACGGTATTGAGGTTATCTTTCAATCCGTTTATCGGTTTTCGGTTGCGTCTTCAGATTTGGGTTACTCGTAAAAAGTGCTTCATGAATATGCGTTCAGGTGAATTTTTAGAGCCCCGGAGGTAGGAGAACCTCACGTGGCAGATTTGAGGAGATTGGAATTGGTCCATTTCGTTGCTCTAAAGCTAGTCTACGACACTTCAGGTGGAAGAAAGAAGCCTCCTATCGTCGGAAATGGCTAAGTAGCATATTTTACATTAATGGCGTAGGGCGACCTAAACCCTACTAGTGGGCGAATAATTGACAATGTCAATATCACATTAGTGACCAATTAGTGGTAACAATGATGATATGAAGATTGTAGGTTTATCGCCGTTAGGTTAATTTTATGATATTTGAGGCTGTCTGATTTTATCACATTTAAGCTGCTTGTTGTGTGCTGTTTGGATTAATATGTTAATTATAGTTATTATATTTAATTGAATATGTTATTATTTTATTGTTATTATAATTATTATTATTATTATTATTTTATTATTATTATTACTACTATTATTATTATTATTTATTTATTATTATTATTATTATTATTATTATTATGTGATTATTATTTTATTATTATTATGATGTTATTATTATTATTTTATTTTGATTATAGTTGATAACATGTCTTGAGTGGTAATATGTTTTATCCGCAATGATATGCTTAGTTGGCACCTAGGTGATGATATATGATACTTAAAGTGATGCATGTTGGGGGAGAGTATTATATGTGACTTAGTAGTGCCTAACCTAATTAATTTATTAATATTTTACGGATGATAAGGTTGATGATACACTGAGACTTGAGATATTATATGAGATGATGATGGAAGGTTGAGGAACTAGTTTATGACCCGATATGAGTTAGTAAGATTCATAAAGATGCATGGTATTGATCACAGCCGTGTGGGTGGAACACACGAGGTCATAGTATCCGATTACGGATATCGGAGTCACGGGTGAGTGCCCTGCGGACGATGAGGTTCGAGGAAGACTACCGTGATAGCAGAGTTACGGGTGAGTGCCCTGCGGGCGATGAGGCTCGAGGAAGACTACCGTGATACTCTCATAGTCCTTGCTGAACAGTGTGACTATTCTCCACCATGGATGGGGTAATAGTTTCATTCGAGGAATGGATACCCTAGCAGAAACTAGGGCGTGCACCGATGTTCATGGGCTCGGACGATTGACTTATATCCCTAATCAGATGAGGGATGTGTGATGGGATTAGGTGGTGGCCACGTCAGTATACATGATCAGTTGCATGAGGGCGAAGGGTAGAGGAATATAATGTACTTCGAGGATGAATGTCATACTTATCTATGTTTATTTGGTGATGCATGTCTGTGTGTCATTACTGTATATATGTTATGTAACCTTTCCCACTTATGATGATAGCATGTTTCTTATCTCCCTATTTCTTTTTGTATATGTTTTATTTATATAATTAATATGAGAAGACCCTGCGGAGGAGTCAATTACTGAGGAGCTAGATGGAACTCCTTATGAGCCAGGATCTTTGGAGGACGAGTAATGGACCCGAGTAGTTGAGTATAGAGTCTATGGTCAGTGCGTCTTTTTGCGGGTTGTTGTATCTTCAGTTATTTTGTCGGTTTGTACTTTTGGGACCCTACTCTGATGTGGTACCCTATATAGTACCTTGTACTTTTATGTGTATTTATATCTATGTGTGATGTCTATGTTTCCATTCTTTATGTTTAAAGTTTAAATATTTATGGTTTTCTGTTTTATATTATTAACGCTAATATCACGATCAAGTTTTAATTAAATTTAGTTTTTTTTTATGAGACATTGGGGTGTCTCAATAGTCACTTTGGATCTTCTTCCTGTTTGGCTATTGCAAAGAACCCTTAATTTTCGAAGTAAAATTAAATTGCTAACGATTGCCACTTTGGATTATCTTCCTGTTTGGTTATCGTGATCAATTCTATTTTCAAAATAAACATAAGTTGCAAACGATAGTCACTTTGGATCTGCTTCCTATTTGATTATCGCTGACATTTTGCATTAAAAAACTAAAATATAGGTTATTAATGGTAGCCACTTTGGATCGCAAGTAACCTTAAATTTCAAAATAATTAAAACAGGTTGTTAGGATGACCATTTTGGATCTTCTTCCTGTCTGGTCATCATGATAGCCTAAATTTCTGAAAAATTTAACAAAACAAAAATAATAATTAAAATCAACCAAACCAACAAATATTTTTTAAAAGAACTACGTAGCTTTGAATTCCCAATTGCACCCAGGGGATACGTAGGAGCAGGATTTAATCCTGTCAAGCCCAAAAATAAATTATCATAAAATCCTTTTTAATTTCTCATCAATATACATTTTCTTCTCTTGAAAAATAATAAAATCTTTTATGGTTTATCATTTGTAATTATATTTTTAATTATTGTTGTAATAAAAAGCGTGAAATAAATATTTTTGAAGTTAACATAGTTTTGCACATTTAACTAGAGGTAACCATTTTTTAATGGATGTCGTAGGGTGCTAATACATTCCCTATGCTTAATTGACTCCCGAACTCTAACTCTGTTTTCAAGACCATTCACTTAAAAAGGTTTTTCCAATGTTTCCCTAAACAAAGTAAACTTTGGTGGCGACTCCATTTTTACAATACTTATTAATTTTTGTTCGCCGCTCCCGTAGCGATGTGGCTGCGACAGATGGCGACTCCACTGGGGATCGAACCCATAATCTCTGGTAAAAACCCAAAAGCTTTAAAAGAAAGGTAAAAAAAACTTGTGGAGTCGGGTATCCGCCGAAGCTTGCAAAGAAACATTAAAAGAAGCTTGCGGAGCTGAGTATCAGCCGAAGCTTGGAAAGAAACATAAAAAGAAGCTTGTGGAGTCGAGTATCCATGAAGCTTGGAAGAAAAGATGAAAAAGAAGCTTGTGAAGCCGGATATCCGCCGAAGCTTGCAAAGAAAGATTAAAAGAAGCTTGCGGAGTCGGGTATCCGCCGAAGCTTGAAAGAAACATAAAAAGACGCTTGCGGAGCCGAGTATCCTCCTAAGCTTGGAAGAAAAGATATAAAAGAAGCTTTCGTAGCCGAATATCCGCCGAAGCTTGCCAAAGAAATATTAACATAACCTTGCGGAGCCGGGTATCCGTCGAAGCTTGAAAACAAACATAAAAGAAGCTTGCGAAGCCGAGTATCCGTCGAAGCTTGGACGAAAAAGATAAAAAAGAAGCTTGTGAAGCCGGTTCTCCGCCATAGCTTGGAAAGAAACATTAAAAGAAGCTTGCGGAGTCGAGTATCTGCCGAAGCTTGGAAGAAAAGATAATTAGCATACTGCTTTGATTTAGAAGTTGAAGCACTGGCACGCATGCTTTCATCCAAACCGAGTCCGTATACTCTACCTTTTGCATTTCTTCCTCCAACAGCTTCAATCATTAGAGCATCATAATCAATAGGTTTGGGTTGAGTACAACTCCGTGTTACGCCATGCATAACATTATCTCCTTGAATCTGTAGCCACTTAAAATAGTTTATCAATTTTTATTTTTCCTTATTCACTATATAGTTATCCTTCCCATCGTGGAATGTATTTTATTTTCTCATACAATAAATTTTTTTTAATGATATCTTGATGATTAAACTAAAGTAAGAAATGTATGTATCTTGTGTATAGACAATGGATGTGCCTGCACATACAGAATGGATGTATAACAGGGTTCTGCCTAATCGAGCTGGGCTTGAAGATGCTTTTTATGAGGGGGTTGAGACCTTTATTTCACATGCATGTGTATTAGTTCAATTCATAAATGAAGGAACAATTAGATGCCTATGTGTGAATGTGATTGTAGAAAAATGTAAATTCCAGATCAAGTGAGGGATCATTTATATAGGAAAGGTTTTAGGCCAAATTATTTTTATTGGACGTATGGCCAAATTATTAAGTGTGCAAATTCGTATGGCCAAATCAATGAGGGTGTTACACAATGAATGTGCCTGCACATAGAAAGATTAAAACAAAAGAAGCTTGCGGAGCCGGGTATCCGCTGAAGCTTGAAAACAAACATAAAAAGAAGCTTGCGGAGCCGAGTATCCGCCGAAGCTTGGAAGAAAAGATAAAAAAGAAGCTTGCGAAGCCGGATATCCGTCGAAGCTTGAAAACAAACATAAAAAGAAGCTTGTGGAGTCGAGTATCTGCCGAAGCTTGGAAGAAAAGATAAAAAGGAAGCTTGCGGAGCCGGGTATCCACCGAAGCTTGGAAAAAAACATAAAAAGAAGCTTGCGAAGTCGGGTAAGCTTGCTAGCAAAGATAAAAAAGAAGCTTGCAGAGCCGGGTATCCACCGAAGCATGAAAAGAAACATAAAAAGAAGCTTGCGGAGTCGGGTATCCGCCGAAGCTTGAAAAGAAAGATAAAAAGAAGAAGCCTGCGGAGCCGGGTATCCGCCGAAGCTTGCAAGGAAAGATTAAAAAAATGCTTGCGGAGTCGGGTATCCGCTGAAGCTTGCAAGGAAAGATTAAAAAAATGCTTGCGGAGTCGGGTATCCGCCGATGCTTGGAAGAAAAGATAAAAAAAAAGAAGCTTACCGAGCTGGGTATCCGCCGAAGCTTGCAATGAAAGATTACAAGAAGCTTGTGGAGTCGGGTATCCACCGAAGCTTGCAAAGAAAGATAAAAAGAAGCTTGCAGAGCCGAGTATCCACCGAAGCCTTAAAATGAATTAAAAAAGCTGATAGAGACAACATGTCTGCTAAAGCTAACAAAGTAACAGCTTATGAGTCGTGTGCCTGTCAGAATTGAACAAAGCGATGAATCAGGTTGACAAGTATGATCCAATGATGCATGAAATGATATGGCAATGTATGATGCAAAAGACACATAAGCAGGATGCATGATATTTTTTTTTCTCAATGCACGATGCATGAGATATTTTTATGATTGATTAAAACCATGATAATTTTTCACTTTTTTTATTAATTTTTCAATGCATGATGCAGAAGATGGTTTTTATGATTGATTAAAACCATGATGATTTTTTTCATTTTGTTTTTTTTTATGCATGATGCAGAATATGCTCTTTATGATTGATTAAAATCATGATGATTTTTGATTTTTTTCAAGTCACTTTTTGTCACAACCAAATTTGGGCTGAACTAGAATGAAGCTTGTTGATCTGGTTTATCACTCGCTTGTTCAAGTGACGGCTTGATTCCTGAAAGAGATATGCTTCCTTCACAATGGTTATGACCATAGAAGATAGTGGTGATTAATTATTTTCCTTTTCAAACATTGCTCGTTGGCATAAGACCACTGCACTCTCGTGATTTGAGAGGAATTCACTATGAGATTCACGATTGAGATATTATCAAATGGAGAAAACATAATGGAATTCAGTCTTCTTCCAGCGATACTCTTTAAGATAACTATTGCTAGTCTCTGATGCACATGATCTTGAACATCGCCTTAATCAACTTGGAAGGATATGACTTGCATTGGTCTTCATGCATTGGGAGCATTTCGAGACCTGTCCCTGTAAACTTAAACTGTCCCAGTTTATCAACTTGAAGAGACCATTGTCCTTTTTTTTGTACATGACCCTACCTTTTGCGTAAGTTTCTCTTTTTGAGTTTTCAACCTACTGGGTCGCTCTAACTTTTGCTTAGACCTCCTTTTCAGGTTTTCAACCTAGTGAGCCATTTTCCTCTTTTATTTTCTTTTTCTTCTTTTTTTTCTTGATTTTTTGTCTTTTCTTTTTTATTGGCAATGCTCTCAAGTATAAATTTTCTTGTAGAAAGCAGAAGACTTTGCCATATTTGTGAGGATTACTGATCCTTCTGACATAAAGTCTATTTTCACACATAAGGTCCTTCAAAGTTCAGAGCCATTTTTTCAAACAATCATTTTGAGTTGATAAAATCAAATTCATCATAGGATCTTTTCTTAAAATTGCTAAGGGCACACCTTTCCTATAGCTCTTATCAATCGTCCTGGTAAAGTGGACCATCACAAAGCATGACTAATCTCTTTTTTTCAATGAGATCTGACTGGTCATGTCAATCTTGAATTCATCCAGCTTCTAAAATGCCTGGTCGAACCTGTGGTCCAAGGGAATGCCACATCATCCTTGTATTCAGAATTCCTTTAACCAGAGTTTTTCATCAAGGATTCACCATCAGATGGTTAAATCATACTGTTGAACACATGATTACCTTACCTAAAGCATCATGTAATAAACATGCATGGACTCAAAAGTATGACAGGAGAGGATATTACTGACTGGGCAACTTCTTGTTGAAAATTTGATGGCTCTGAGAATAGAAACAAAACAAAATTCACCAGAAGTGATATGGAGGTCAAAAAGGTGGTGCCCTAGTTCGGATTGATTCGATCTTGGAGATCATGGCTATTGTCTACCAAAATTTACCTTAGTATGAGGCATTTGGAAATGAATTGGCCCAGTTTATGCCATTTGAGAACAAAATTGCCCTGAGAAGGACCTATGAGAATAGAGCTACCCCAATGTAGGACCTTTGAGAATGGGCTTGCTCCAATGTGGGATTTTTGAGGATGGAGTTTTCTCCAATGTGGGATTTTTGAGGATGGAGTTTTCTCTAATGTGGGATTTTTGAGGATGGAGTTGCCCTAGTGTAGGACATCCAAACATAGAGTTGCCCCAGTGTAGGGCTCCAAGCATAGATTGCCCCAATATCGGGCCTTTGAGAATGAAGTTGCCCTGGTCTGAGGCATCGAGAATAAAATCCAAAAATGGAAATGCTTTAGAATAAGGCCCTTGGAATAAAAGTCTTGCCCCAATTTTTGCCACGCTGATCTTGCCCTAACTTTTGCTTAGACTGCCCTTGCTAGTTTTCAACCTAATGGGCTTTTTTCCTTTTTTTTCATCCTTTTTTTACTCTTTTTTTTCTTTTTTTTAGGAGCAATTAATTTAAAAGCTCATAAGAGCACAATTATTTTGTCCCAAAATTAAAATAAAAAAATACCAATCATTCATTGATCCGAATGGGCTTTTTGAGGTTTGTAATGTGGCCAAGGTTGAGGGCCGTGAAAGAAAGGATATAAGGCTCAAACAAATGTTTTTAAGGCTTAAATAGGACCAAGGATCCATACCCTTTTTTAATAAAGTGAGCTCGATCAAACTATCTCTGCATTTCTTGGAACACTTTGCCTTTTTGCTTTTTTCTTCCTTTCTATTCCTTCTTGCTTTATCATTTGTTTTTGCCAAGGACTTCTCCATATCCTTATTCTTTCTTTATCTTGTTTACTTTCAACTTTTCAACTTCTTGATTCTTCAAAACCATCACTTTTTCATGCTTGACCCTTGTTTAAGGATGATCCTTGTTCTAGGTTTTTTCCGAAAAAAAATTTAAGCTCAAAAGGGGTAGCAATGGATATTGTTGATATTTTTTCTTTAAAGGATAGAGAAAGGTGACCAATCTTCATTTCAAATCATGATTTATTATTTTTAAAATTTTAATTTAAAGATGAAAGAGTGTGCACTTCAAGTGACTACTTATTTGCTCCTCTCTTATTTTGTTTTCTTTTTTATTTTTTCTTTATTTCTTTTTATTTTATTTTTTTTGGTTTTTACATTTTTGGCAAAGGGTTCCTGCATATGTGGGCTTTATTAATGTGCCACAAAGGATTTTCAAGAGCATGATCCCCGTGAACCAGACCAAGGACAGTACTTGGAGAAAAATAAGATGATTCAAAGAACAAGGTATGCATGCAAATTCATTACATTAATGCTTCAATAAGGTGAGCATAGTTCAAGAACCAAATGATTCATACATGTACAACATAACCATATTTCATGATAAACCACATGGAATTGATTACTCAAAAATTTCCATAAATAGGAGGACTACACGGTATTGGCCATTCTCAACCACTTGAATAGAGCCACTTGTGAAGACATGATTTTCTTGAGATTTTAATAGTCTATCGACTAATAACCTTCTCACGGCGGTAATGAAACCATTAGAGTTCTCAACGGAGAAGACCAATTGACCCCATGCGAAATTCTCAGGTGACATTAGGGTCATAGCACGCTTGAAAACATCTGCTCCTTCAGTTGAGTGACAGCATCCTTCAGCAGTTCAGCTCTAGTTCAACCATGATCCTGGATTGAGAGCATGTTTGAACCAGTTTGTTTATTTTTTCTGATGATATGAGTATGCAAAGAGAAAATGAATGAATGAATGAAGTTGCAATTTTTTTTATTAAGACGTGGGAATTCTAGAGAATCGTCAGTGCCCCTACTGTGAGTACTACTAAAACAATAAATCATATGGAATCAAGCAACAAAACTTTTATTAATGATCAAAATCAAGTACATTGTATCCAGACTTTTATACGGCCTTCAATTACAACCCTTTGTTTCATCTTTTCCATCAACTCTTTACAATATTCAAGAAATTTAGAAATTTCATCTGGCACAGAAAACGGGTTCATCATCCCTTCAGCCCTCCTTAAAAATCTTGGGATATCCTCAATTTCCTAGTTGGCTAACCATGCTAACTTTGTATAGCGATCCTTCTAAAACATGCTTTCATTGTTGAGCCCTTTGATGATCCTCGCATGATCTTCCACATGGTTATCCAACTTTATGGAACGATCTCTCCAAATTCCTTCATTCTTGAGCTTATTGATGATATTCTCTTGATCTCTTATGTAAGCTTTCAACTTACACGCATCTCCTTGTTCTTTCTTCAGTCCCTCTTGATACGCCGCCGCTAATTGCTCAACTTCTTCTCGGTGCTGCCTTTCATTGTTGACCTTCTTCTCATACTCAGCCATCACATTTTCTAATTGTTTTTTCAAATCCCCGAGTTGCCATTGCACACTCCTCTCAGCCATCTTGGATTTTTTATATAATTCTTTCAACTGTTTGGCTTCATCCAAATCTTTATCTCTTTCTTTGCCATGCAGCTCTAACTCCTTAACTGTATCCCTCAAGTAAACTTGTGTCTTGAACTTGCATTCTTCTTCTACTATTGCCCTCTTATTGGCCTTCTCAAGATATTGTCTCTTCTGAGTGCTTTCTAGGTGCAGAGCCTTCTTTTCTCGAAGAGCTTCTTCTAACTTCTCTTGCAATTTCTTCTTCTCTTCTTCTGACTTCAGCAATGCTGCTTTAAGACTCTTCAATGGTAATTGGGGTTGCTACAGGTGTCTCATCAACAATTTCCTTGACAACTGGAATTGAGCATTGAAAAGGTAACCCGACTTTCTGAACCCTGTCCCTTAGCCATTGACGATAACTCTCTTTTGCATCACAACTCCTTTTCCCAAGCTCTTTACTTTTTAGAATGACACGATCCCAGGCTTGGCGGATTCTTCTAAGCATTTCAGTGTCCTTCATATCCTTCTCATAAAGAACAAAATGAGTTATCATTTCTTCAGTTGGTGGGTCTTTCATAGGATAACCAAGTTGCCTTAAAACCAAAGAGGGAGTTGCAAGACAAGAAGCGAAACCAAAATGGCTTCGGTGAGCTCTTTTCCCAAATCGTTACGAACCATAGCCCAACAATTCTCGTTCATATCAGGTAAAGAAGCACCAATTGCATGAAAACCGCAATTTCCATCTGCAGCGACGTCGCCAATGTCGTCGACATACTCATGAATCAGTTGAGGAAGTTGATCTATGAATTTTTTATATGTATCTGTCTTCCCCGTCACTCGTTGATGAAACTAGCGATTCTTTTTCTGACGATTCTTCTTCTGCCCAAAACTTTCTTGTGGTTGTTGGTAGTTTATCTCTATTCCACTCTCATCAAAAATCCAAACCTCAAAGGTGGTCTTACACCACAACTAAACACTACAAGATCTCCTTTCTTCAAAGACTGCTTCTTCGCAAATTCATTCCAATTAACTAGATGAATATCATCACCCACCTTTCTCCAAATCACCTGCCATTCAAAATGATTGGGAAGTTGTAGTAATATATATTCTTCCGTTTGATGCCAATGCTTTTTTACAAAGCTCCGTGGAAGTATCAGATTTTCATTGGGATCATTAATGACCTTGTAAAAGTGGGGAGGCATTGTTATGTGGGGAGGCATTGTTATGACTTTGAAGGAGAAATCTCGAGTGCACCGTCCACCTGCAAAGGAAGGAAGGAGAGATGAGAGTAAAAGAATGCAATTAGAAAATTACAATCTGATTAGCATATTAGATTTTGGGTATAACCCAACCCCAAAAAACCGGCTTGTAAGGTGAGGATTGCCCAAGCTCCTTACAAGCCGATTTTGTGGGGTTGGGTTATGCCCAAAATCTAATATGCTAATCAGATTGTAATTTGCTAATTGTATTCTTTTACTCTCATCTCTCCTTCCTTCCTTTGCAGGTGGACGGTGCACTTGAGATTTCTCCTTCAAAGGAGTAACAATGCCTCCCACATAACAATGCCTCCCGCTTTACAAGGTCATTAATGATCCCAATGAAAACTGATACTTCCACGAGCTTTGTAAAAAGCATTGGCATCAAACGGAAGAATATATATTACTACAACTTCCCAATCATTTTGAATGGCAGGTGATTTGGAGAAAGGTGGGTGATGATATTCATCTAGTTAATTGGAAATGGATTTGCGAAGAAGCAGTCTTTGAAGAAAGGAGATCTTGTAGTGTTTAGTTGTGGTGTAAGACCACCTTTGAGGTTTGGATTTTTTATGAGAGTGGAATAGAGATAAACTACCAACAACCACAACAAAGTTTTGGGCAGAAGAAGAATCGTCAGAAAAAGAATCGCTAGTTTCATCAACGAGCGACGGGGAAGACAGATACATATAAAAAATTCATAGATCAACTTCCTCAACTGATTCATGAGTATGTCGACGACATTGGCGACGTCTCTGCAGATGGAAATTGCGGTTTTCATGCAATTGGTGCTTCTTTACCTGATATGAACGAGAATTGTTGGGCTATGGTTCGTAACGATTTGGGAAAAGAGCTCACCGAAGGGGAAGATCGGTATGTCAAGTATTTGGAAGAAAGAATGAAATATCTAGCAAAAATTGAGGATTGGACTTCATTCATAGATGTGTTGGCTCTGACTATCTATGGGATTGTTATATTCCCACATATTGATGAGTATATAGATTTTGCAGCGATTGATGTTTTCCTGGCCCTACGGGATAAAGGAGAAAGTCCGGTAACAGCTATACTTGCAGACACATGTTGTACCTTTAATCATTGTCATGAAAAGAGAGGAAGGAAGATATTATGTTGCTTGCCTACGATTTATGTTTGGCTTGTCACTCACATGTTTAGTAATAAATGCAAAGTGTCATGTCCAATTGGAGATTTCAAGGCAACTTGGTTATCCTATAAAAGACCCACCAACTGAAGAAATGATAACTCATTTTGTTCTTTATGAGAAGGATATGAAGGACACTGAAATGCTTAGAAGAATCCGCCAAGCCTGGGATCGTGCCATTCGAAAAAGTAAAGAGCTTTGGGAAAAGGAGTTGTGATGCAAAAGAGAGTTATCGTCAATGGCTAAGGGACGGGGTTCAGAAAGTCGGGTTTCCTTTTCAATGTTCAATTCCAGTTGTCAAGGAAATTGTTAATGAGACACCTGTAGCAACCCCAATTACCATTGAAGAGTCAGAGGAGCTTAAAGAAGCATTGCTGAAGTCGAAAGAAGAGAAGAAGAATTTGCAAGAGAAGTTAGAAGAAGCTATTCAGGAAAACAAGGCTTTGCACCTAGAAAGCACTTAGAAGAGACAATGTCTTGAGAAGGCCAATAAGAGGGCAAGAGTAGAAGAAGAATGCAAGTTCAAGACACAAGGTTGCTTGAGGGCTGCAAATAAGGAGTTAGAGCTGCGTGGCAAAGAAAGATATAAAGCTTTGGATGAAGCCAAACAGTTGAAAGAATTATACAAAAAATCCAAGATGGCCGAGAGGAGTGTGCAAAGGTAACTCGGGGATATGAAAAAACAATTAGAAAATGTGGAGGCTGAGTATGAGAAGAGGGTCAACAATGAAAGGCAGCACCGAGAAGAAGTTGAGCAGGTAGCGGCGATGTATCAAGAGGGACTGAAGAAGGAACAAGGAAATGTATGTAAGTTGAAAGGTTACATAAGAGATCAAGAGAATGCCATCAATGAGCTCAAGAATGAAGGAATATACTGGAGAGATCGTTTCATAAAGTTGGATAATCATGTGGAAGATCATGCGAAGATCATCAAAGGGCTCAACAATGAAAGCATGTTTTGGAAGGATCGTTATACAAAGTTAGCATGGTTAGCCAACCAGGAAGTTGAGGATATCCCAAGATTTTTAAGGAGGGCTGAAGGGATGATGAACCCGTTTTCTGCGCCAGCTGAAATTTATGAATTTCTTGAATATTGTAATTAGTTGATAGAAAAGATGAAACAAAGGGCTGTAATTGAAGGCCGTGTAAAAGTCTGGATACAGTGTATTTGATTTCGATCATTAAAAGTTTTGTTGCTTGATTCCATATGATTTAGTATTTTATAATTTACTCACACCTAGGTAGGCACTGGCGATTCTCTAGCATTCCCACATCTTAAAAAAATAAAAAAATAAAAAAATATCGCATCCTCATTCATTCATTTTGTTCCCTCTCTGCATCCTCATGTCATTTTTATCATCATAAAAATAAAAAAATTGGTTCCTCGCCGTCCATATCGGACCCACTTTTAATCAAGGATCATGGCTGAACTAGAAGTGAAAGATGAAGTCAACCAACTTGAATGAGAAGATGTCCAAGGTTCTAGAAGTCCTGCAGTTTCTTGAAAAAAAGAACACAGACGGATCCCCCATCTTAAGTGTGTTATGACCCGGATGTCACTTGAGGATTTCTCATGGGGGTAGTTGGTCTCTCAATGAGAATCCTGATGGTTTCAAGACCGTGGTGAGAAGGTTATTAGTCAATAGACTATTGAAAGCTAGAGAAAATCCTGTCGTCACAAGTGGCTCACATTTAAGTCACCTTGTAGTCCTCCTGCTTTTGGAAATTTTTGAGTAATCAATTCCACTGTGGTTTATCAGTGGTTTATTATAAAATATGGTTATGTTGTACTGGTACGAATCATTTGGCTCTTGAACTATGCTCACCTTCCCAAAGCATTAATGTAATGGATTTGCATGCATACCTTGTTCTTTAAATCACCTTCCCCATCATAATGCCACATCATGGTTTCTTCTCATCATTTTCATCTCTTATTTTCTTTTATTCTTCTACAAGTACCGTCCTTGGTCTGGTTCACAAGGCTCATGCTCTTGAAAATCCTTTGTGGCACATTAATAAAGTTCACACATGCAGGTGCCATTTGCCAAAAATGCAAAAACCAAAAGAAAAGAAAAAGAAAAAAGAAAAAAGAAAACAAAATAAGAGAGGAGCAAATAAATAGTCACTTGAAGTGCACAATCTTTTTATCTTTAAATTAAAATTTTAAAAATAAGCAATCATGATTTGAAATGAAGATTGGTCATCTTTCTCTATCCTTTAAAGAAAAAATATCAACAATATCCCTTGCTACCCCTTTTGAGCATGAAATTTTTTTTGGAAAAAACCTTGGACAAGGATCATCCCTAAACAAGGGTCAAGCATGAAAAAGTGATGGTTTTGAAGAATCAAGAAGTTGAAAAGTTGAAAAAAAACAAGATAAAGAAAAAATAAGAATATGGAGAAGTCCTTGGCAAAAACAAATGATAAAGCAAGAAGGAAAAGAAAGGAAGAAAAATGTAAAAAGGCAAAGTGTTCCAAGAAATTCAGAGATAGTTTGATCGAGCTCACTTTATTAAAAAAGGTATGGATCCTTGGTCCTATTTAAGCCTTAAAATCATTTGTTTGAGCCTTATATCCTTTCTTTCACAACCCTCAACCTTGGCCACATTACAAACCTCAAAAAGCCCATTCGGATCAATGAACGATTGGCATTTTTTTGTTATTTTAATTTTGGGACAAAATATTTGTGCTCTTATGAGTTTTTAAATTAATTGCCCCTAAAAAAAAAGAAAAAAAGAGTAAAAAAAAGATGAAAAAAAGGGGAAAAAAGCCCATTAGGCTGAAAACTTGCAAGGGCAGTCTAAGCAAAAGTTAGGGCAAGATCGGCGTGGCAAAAATTGGGGCAAGACTTTTCTTCCAAGGGCCTTATTATAAAGCATTTCCATTTTTGGATTTTATTCTCGATGCCTCAGACCAGGGCAACTTCATTCTCAAAGGCCCGATATTGGGGTAACCTATGCTCGGAGCCCTACACTGGGGCAACTCTATGTTTGGATGTCCTACACTGGGGCAACTCCATCCTCAAAAATCCCATATTGGAGCAAGCCCATTCTCAAAGGTCCTACATTAGGGTAGCTCTATTCTCAAAGGTCCTTCTCAGGGAAATTTTGTTCTCAAATGGCATAAACTGGGCCAATTCATTTCCAAATGCCTCATACTAAGGCAAATTTTGGTAGACAATAGCCATGATCTCCAAGATCGAATCAATTTGAACTGGGGCACCACCTTTTTGACCTCCATATCATTTATGGTGAATTTTGTTTTGTTTCTGTTCTCTGAGCCATCAAATTTTCAACAAGAAGTTGCCCAGTCAGTAATATCCTCTCCTGTCATACTTTTGAGTCCATACATGTTTATTACATGATGCTTTAGGTAAGGTAATCATGTGTTCAACAGTACGATTTAACCACCTGATGGTGAATCCTTGATGAAAAACTCTAGTTAAAGGAATTCTGAATACAAGGAGGATGTGGCATTCCCTTGGACCACAGGTTCGGTTAGGCATTTTAGAAGCTGGATGAATTCAAGATTGACATGACCAGTCGGATCTCATTGAAAAAAAGAGATTAGTCATGCTTTGTGATGGTCCACTTTACCAGGACGATTGATAAAAGCTATAGGAAAGGTGTGCCCTTAGCAATTTTAAGAGAAGATCCTATGCTGAATTTGATTTTACCAACTCAAAATGATTGTTTGAAAAAATGGCTCTGAACTTTGAAGGACCTTATGTGTGAAAATAGGCTTTATGTCAGAAGGATCAGTAATCCTCACAAATATGGCAAAGTCTTCTTTTTTCTACAAGAAAATTTATACTTGAGAGCATTGCCAATAAAAAAGAAAAGACAAAAAATCAAGAAAAAAAGAAGAAAAAGAAAATAAAAGAGGAAAATGGCTCGCTAGGCTGAAAACTTGAAAAGGCGGTCTAAGCAAAAGTTAGAGCGACCCAGTAGGTTGAAAACTCAAAAAGAGCAACTTACGCAAAAGTTAGGGTCAACTACAAAAAAAAAAGGACAATGGTCTCTTCAAGTTGATAAACTGGGACAGTTTAAGTTTACAAGGACAGGTCATGAAATGCTCCCAATGCAAGTCATATCCTTCCAAGTTGATTAAGGCGATGTTCAAGATCATGTGCATCAGAGACTAGCAATAGTTATCTTAAAGAGTATCGTTGAAGAAGACTGAATTCCATTATGTTTTCTCCATTTGATAATATCTCAATCGTGAATCTCACAGTGAATTCCTATCAAATCACGAGAGTGCAGTGGTCTTCTACCAAGGAGATATGTTTGAAAAGAAAAAATAATTGTCACTATCTTCTATGGTCATAAGCATTGTGATGGAAGCATATCTCAGTCACGATTGATAAGAGCTATAAGAAATGTGCGCCCTTAGCAATTTTAAGAAAAGATCCTGTGCTGAATTTGATTTTATCAACTCAAAATGATTGTTTGAAAAACTGGCTCTGAACTTTGAAGGACCTTATGTGTGAAAATAGGCTTTATGTCTGAAGGATCAGTAATCCTCACAAATATATTTCAAAGTCTTCTGCTTTCTACAAGAAAAATTATACTTGAGAGCATTGCCAATAAAAAAGAAAAGACAAAAAATAAAAAAAAAGAAGAAAAAGAAAATAAAAGAGGAAAATGCTCGCTAGGCTGAAAACCTGAAAAGGCAGTCTAGGCAAAAGTTAGAGCGACCCGGTAGGTTGAAAACTCAAAAAGAGCAACTTACGCAAAAGTTAAGGTCAAGTACAAAAAAAAAGGACAATGGTCTCTTCAAGTTGATAAACTGGGGCAGTTTAAGTTTACAGGGACAAGTCATGAAATGCTCCCAATGCATGAAGACCAATGCAAGTCATATCCTTCCAAGTTGATTAGGGCGATGTTCAAGATCATGTGCATCAGAGACTAGCAATAGTTATCTTAAAGAGTATCGTTCTCCATTTGATAATATCTCAATCGTGAATCTCAGTGAATTCCTCTCAAATCACGAGAGTGCAGTGGTCTTATGCCAAGGAGCAATGTTTGAAAAGAAAAAATAATTGTCACTACCTTCTATAGTCATAACCATTGTGATGGAAGCTGATAAGCCTCTGGCTCATCTAGTTTTATGGCTAGTATGACCAGGGTTTTGTGCAAATTATATCTCATTTTCACCCAAATTAGATTAGATTGTCCTCAAGCAAGGTTTTGAGTCTCTAAAGTAGTTTTAGGCTAATTTAGCCAGTTTTGAGTCAAATAAAGCACTTATGGCTATTTTGTTGTTTTCAGGTTAAGTTAGAAGTCAAGAGAATAAAGAAACAGGGGATTCGCCTCGCGAGATCTTCTCGCCTCGCGAACATGAAAGCCAGCTGAACAGTAAAAATGTCATCCTCTCTGGTTCGCCACGCGAGCAGTACCTCGCCCCGCGAGTCATCCAATCGTGAAAGTCAGAGACCATCACGGCTTACCCGTGTTGAAGGCCACGGCTGTGGCAGTTTGGAATTTCAAGAGTCTCGCCCCGCGAGCAATAATTCGCCTAGCGAGCCTGGAAGTCAGAAAGCATCACGGTTAGGCCCTGATTCTCATCACGGGCATAATAAGAAGACCCTTCCATTCCTCGCCTCGCGAGCCATTTCTCGCCTCGCGCGAATGCCAAAGGTTGCTGACTGTTCACAATATTCGCCTCGCGAGATAGTGTTCGCCTCGCGAGTGGGCTAAATTTCTGAATAGTATAAAAGGCTTTCTGGGCAGATTAGAAAGAATTTTTTTGATTCTCCACTGTTTTCTTTACATTTTTTGTCTGTGTGTTTCGTTTTCCATGGAGAACTAATTTTCTATGATTAGTCTACTGTAATCGAATTTCACTACACTTGAGGTTTTTTAATTCCTATTTTATTTGCTTTTCCCTTTTTAATACCATATTATACATTTCTGTTTGTTATTTCAGGAGTGTATAGTGTTGTGTTGATTCATTTCGGTGATGTTATGTTCCTATACTTAATCGCGTTTGTTATTTCGCGTGTGTTCATTCATGTTCGTTTAGTTCATGAGGGCTTAACCCCGTTTGTTATTTCGGGAATAGGAACATATATCCGTAGTAGCGATTTCGTTGTTAATTGTTGCTACAATCGAAAGGGGATTAGAATCTGCTTAGGGCTTGGAAATTACATGAACCGATGATAGTTGGGAATTCGAGAACAGTAGATTAATCGTGTTTTGCTATTTGATAATCTCTTTGAACTGCCTTGTTTTCATTGCCTTGTTTTGCTTTGTTTCTTATTTGCACTCAAATCCACCCCCCCCCTCCCCCAAAAAAAAAAACTGATTTTTGTGGTAAATAACAAGTCAAGAGTCCTTGTGAGTCGACATCCGAGTTGTCGCCCTAAACTACAGTTTTAAAAACCACTCGTTCTTTTTGGCGCGTGCGCGACCAGAAGCATATCTCTGTCAGGAAGCAAGACATCAGTTGAACAAGCAAGTGATAAATCAGATCAACGAGCATTGTTCTAGTTCACCCTAAATCTGGCTGTGATCAAAAAATGACTTTAAAAAAAAGAATTAAAATATCATGATTTTCAAAACATTTGATGCATCATGCATTGAAAAATAAAATAAAAAGAATTATCAAGGTTTTTCATCAATTGTTGGAAATATCTTCTGCATCATGCATTGAAAAATAAAAAATGAAAAATCATCATGGTTTTAATCAATCATAAAATACATCTTCTGCATCATGCATTGAAAAATAAAAAATGAAAGAATCATCATGGTTTTAATCAATCAAAAAAACATCCTTTGCAACAAGCATTGAAAAAGTAAACAAAAAGCACCATGCATCCTGTGTATGTGTCTCTTGCATCATGCATTTCCATATCATTTCATGCATCATTGGATCATACTTGTTTACCTAATTCATCACTTTGTTTATTCTGACAAGCACATGGCTCATAAGCCGTGATTTTTCTAGCTTTAGTAGGCATATGGTCTTTATAAGCTTCTTTCTATTTTTCCTTGCAAGCTTCGGCGGATACCCGGCTCCGCAAGCTTCTTTTTTTATCTTTGCTTTCAAGCTTCGACTTATACCCTACTCTGCAAGTTTATTTTTATCTTTCTTTTCAAGCTTCGGCGGATACTCGACTCCGCAAGCTTCTTTTTATCATTTCGTTTCAAGCTTCGACGGATACCCGGCTCCCCAAGCTTATTTTTATCTTTCTTTTCAAGCTTCGGCGGATACCCGGCTCCGCAAGCTTCTTTTATTCTTTGCTAGCAAGCTTCGGCGGATACTCGGCTCCCAAGCTTCTTTTTTTGTTTCTTTCCAAGCTTCGGCGGATACTCGGCTCCGCAAGCTTCTTTTTATGTTTCTTTCCAAGCTTCGGCGGATACCCGACTCTGCAAGCTTCTTTTTATCTTTCATTTACAAGCTTCGGCGGATACTCGGCTCCGCAAGGTTCTTTTTATCTTTCATTTCGAAGCTTCGGTGGATACCCGGCTCTGCAAGCTTCTTTTTATGTTTCCTTTCAAGCTTCAATGGATACTCGGCTCCGCAAGCTTCTTTTTTATGTTTCTTTCCAAGCTTCGACGGATACTTGACTCCGCAAGCTTCTTTTTATCACTCCCTTTCAAGCATTGGCCGATACTCGGCTCCGCAAGCTTCCTTTTATCTTCTTGCAAGCTTCGGCGGATACTCGGCTCTGCAAGCTTCTATTTATTCTTCTTTTCAAGCTTCGGTGGATATCCGAATCCGCAAGCTTCTTTTTATATTTTGTTTCAAGCTTCAGCAGATACCCGACTCTGCAAGCTTCTTTTAATCTTCTCTTCCAAGCTTCAGATGATACCCGGCTCCGCAAGCTTCTTTTGATGTTTCTTGGCAAGCTTCGGCGGATATCCGACTCCGCAAGCTTCTTTTTATGTTTCTTTTCAACCTTCAGCGGATCCTTGACTCCGCAAGCTTCTTTTAATCTTTCCTTGCAAGCTTCAGTGGATACTCGGCTCCATAAGCTTCTTTTTATCTTTGCTTTCAAGCTTCGGCGGATACCCAACTCCGCAAGCTTCTTTTTATGTTTCTTTCCAAGCATCAGCAGATACCCGACTCCGCAAGCTTCTTTTAATCTTTCTTTGAAAGCTTCAGCGGATACCAGACTCGGCAAGCTTCTTTTAATCTTTTCTTCCAAGCTTCGGTGGATACCCGGCTCCGCAAGCTTCTTTTCTATGTTTCTTTTAAAGCTTCGACGGATATCCGACTCCGCAAGCTTCTTTTTTATCTTTCCTTTCAAGCTTCGGCGGATACCCGACTCCGTAAGCTTCCTCACCTTTCTTAACAAGCCTCGATGGGTACATGAACCCACATGTTCTATCCTTTTTCTATTGTCAGACAAAATTATGGTTCACTTCTTTACTCATTTCTTACAACGATAATAAGAAAAACTATGGTTATTCATATTATCTAGTAAGAACTAAGTAAAAAGGGGCAGCTGTGAACACCATATTTTGTCCTCCTTTTTCTTTTATTATAAATAAAAAAATCATAAAAATAAAATAAAAATAAATAAATAAATGATAAAATAGAAAATCAAATGGGTTGGGTTTTGGGTTTTTGTAACTGTTGAACCAGGAATAAATGGCAAGAATTGATAGCAATTATTCACCCTTTTAATTGGTAATGAAATTATGATTTAATGAAATTCAGTCAGTTACAAAGTTACAAAAAGGAAAGGATTTGTTGAGCTGAAATGGTTTATTATAAATGGAGAGGCAATAGCAATGTAAAGAGGGGGGTTGTTGGAATGAAGAGATTTTTCTGACTTGGTTAATTCATCACTTCTATTTCACATCTGTCTGCCTTCGTCATACACTGATCATCTTTTTCCAATATTTTCTTCCCACACTCACCCACACCGCCTCACTAGTAACGATATCCCCCCTACTAAAAACACACCACTGCACAGTTGCCTCACCATTTGCCATTTACCACGAGCCATAGTCCTGTGAAGCACTCACTGCATCGAAATCATTGACCAGCATTGCTGTCTACCACGTATAGCAGTTCTTATTCTTTTCGGCTTAGCATCACGTGATCAGGGGCTCAAAATGAGCCCCTCCTCCTTTTTATTTATTTATTTTATTTTTGTGATTGTTGTTGGGTTTAGAATTAATGTTTTTATAAATTGAAATTAAAAAGTAAATATTCAATTGTTTTCAAATGCACCAGCCTGAATAAAATAATAAATCAAATTATTTTAAGTATTTTATCAAATTACATTAAATTGTTATATGGGTTATCAGAGATGTGACATCTTGTTAAGCCTCGATTTTAGGACATCTGAGTTATGACAACTTATCTAAGTCCTTAAAAATAACTAATTTAATAAAAATATTTCTTTTTAAAGTAAAAGGGTTAGCTGAGTGTTAATCCTTGATTTTAAGGCACCTAAGTTGTGACAACTTGGTGATTCTACGCCTTTTAAAAATATAAAATTAAAATTAATTTCTCTTCAAAATAAAAGGGTTAGTTGAGATGTGACATCTTATTAATCCTTATTTTTTTTATGACACCTGAGTTGAAACAACTTAGTGATCCCAAGCGTTTTAATAATACAAACAAACTAATCAAACAATTTTTTTTAAAAGAACTACATAGCTTTGAATTCCCTATTGCACCCGGGGATCCGTAGGAGCAGGGTTTATTGCTATCAAGCCCAAAAATATTTTTTTTTCAAAAATTCCTTTTTAATTTCTCATCAATATTCATTTTCTTCTCTTAAAAAATAATAAAATAAAATCTTTATGTTTTATTTATCATTTGTGATTATATCTTAATAAAAAGGGCGAAATAAATATTTTTGAAGATAACATAATATTTTGCACATTTAACTAGAGGTAACCTTTTTTTAACAGATGTGGTAGGGTGCTAATACCTTCCCTACGGATAATTGACTCCCGAACTCTAAATCTATTTTCGAAGACCATTCATTTAAAAAAGGTTTTTCTAATGTTTCCCTAAATAAATAAACTTTGGTTGCGACTCCATTATTGCAATACTAATTAATTTGTTCGCCACTCCCATCGCGATGTGGTTGCGACATCATCTTTAATAATAAAATAGAAATTGTGGCTCAATCTGGTGAAACCGAAGAGACTTTCTTTTCATTCATCTCTTTCATCATCGTTGGTGTGGAAAAGTAAATTTAGTGAACACACAATATTCTGTGTTTACTGCAATGTTTTTGTGCTGGGTTGCTCTTGTAATGTCCCAATTTTCGTTTGTGTAGACTGTATTGTGTAATGGTGATCATCAGTTGGGAATGGTTGTTATGAGTATGGTTGTTTGTCGAGGGCGTTTGCTATTTTGTAGCTGTTAGGAGAGGTTCTATAAGTTGGTTGAGGGTTGGAAAGAAAATCTGTAAGGTTGAGTGTTTGAGTGTTAGCTGAGTGGAGAGGATCTTTTGTGAGGGACTGAGGGGTGGAGAGTTTTTGAGTAAAACAAATGCGAGGTTGGAGGTTTTCTAGTTAGGTATGAGGCTGGAGAGTAACTTTTCTGTTACTGTATTTTTTGGATAGGATAAATTATTTGAATATCGAGCTGGTTTAAGGTATATTAATAATTATTGTTGCTGAACAAATGAACTATTGCCGTCTCATACCATTTTTTTAGAAATTCAAATGAAATTCTACATTGTTGTTATTGAGTTTCATTAATGTTGGTTTTTGAATGTGATTTAACTTTGCCAACCGTTAGCTTCCATTATTAGTTGGTGAAGCGACGGTGCAAAATGTGTGGGTCTTGAAGGCTATTCTTAGATGTTTCGAGCTTGTATCAGGGCTTAAGGTCAATTTTCTCAAGAGTAGCATAATTGGTTTGAATATTGAGGATCACTTCCTTGAAGCGGCTGCAAGTTTTATGAATTGTAAAATTTGTAAGGTTCCTTTTATCTATTTGGGGATCCCAATCGGGGCAAACCCGAGGCGTGCGGAAACGTGGAGACCGATGATTGATAAAATTAGGAGAAGATTATCGGGTTGGAAGAGGAGGTATCTTTCTCTAGGTGGTAGAATAGTGTTATTAAACTCGGTTCTTTCTAATCTACCTATTTACTTTTTATCCTTCATGAAGGCTCCTAAAAAAGTGGTGAAAGAAATCTCAAAAATTCAGAGAAATTTCCTGTGGGGGGGCAATCATGAAAGGAAAAAGATAGCATGGGTGAAATGGAGGGTGGTGTGTAAACCGAAACAAGCCGGTGGCCTAGGGGTCGAGGATTTACATTTGTTTAACATTTCTCTGTTGGGGAAATGGTTATGGAGATTTGTCAGAGAGGAACAAGGACTATGGTTTGAGGTGTTGAATTTTAGATATGGTTTGGGTGGCTCGGGATTCATGACTTTATCGAATAGTAGGCCGTCCACCTCTTCTTCGATTTGGTGGAGAGACTTGTGCAGCACTGAAACTGAAGGTCAGGTACCAAATTGGTGGTTCAAAGAAGGATTATTCAGGAAGATTGGTGATGGCAAGAACACAAGCTTCTAGATTGAACCTTGGATTGGAAATGTGAGTTTGAAAAATAGGTTCCCAAGGCTTTTCTCAATCTCTGCCAACCAGGATGTCAAGGTGGCTGACGTAGGGAGATGGGATAACAACTCTTGGATTTGGAATATGCAATGGAGGAGAAATTTCTTTGCCTGAGAGTATGGTTTGGTACAAGAATTAGAGGGGCTAATCGCAAATGCTAATATACACAGGAGCTTAGATGATGAATGGGGTTTTAGTCATAGTAGTGGCAACAAATACACTTGCAAGGAGACCTACATGATGCTCATTCAGAACTTGGTGAATGTGGCGGAACCAAATAGGCCATTCGTGGATGATTTCTTTAAGAAATTCTGGATCCCGATAATTCCTTTGAAGATCCTAGCTTTCGGGTGGCAGGTGATTTTGGACAGGGCTGCAACTAGATTGAATCTATGGAAAAGAAACTTAATTGAAGATATTGTGGAAGCTAAGTGTGTGCTATGTGATAGTGGGTTGGAATCAATGGATCACCTCATCCTTTCTTGCAACAAGTCAGTGATTATCTGGAACCTGGTTTACCTGGTGATGCAGTTTTCTGGTTGTCCTACCTGCAGATGCTAAGTCACACTTCATGCAGCACAAGGGGATGGTTAGAGGGAAGGGTCTAAAACAGTTATGGATGGTGGTATGGTTCTCTACTGTGTGGTCTATTTGGCTCTCCCGAAATGGTATTATTTTTAACCAAGAAAAGTTTGATGCAGTACAAATGTTAGACTTGATCAAAATTAGATCTTGGAATTGGTTTCATCAAAGAGGTAAAGGCAGTAGTTATAGTTTTTCTGCGTGGTGTATTGATCCCCTCGAGTGTTTGAAATCTTGCCTTTAGATAGTTTGAGTAGATGCAGTGCAGGGCTCAAGGTTTATGTGCTGCTCGCTTTGGAGCCGTATTTTGCTGTCAGAACAGACCTCATTCTTCAGCATCAGCTGTGTTTTGCTCCCTGCTTCATTTTGCTTTGCTAAATTCAAGGGTTCTTGGTGCTTTGGGTGGTGCTGGTTTTCTTCTCTCGGGTATTTTGGTTGGTCTTCATGTCACATTTGGGGTAAGCTTCTCCATGCTGGATTCTATCTTCTCCTACATACTGGTTGACTTGCTCAGAATCCCAAGCACATTAACTGGTGCTTCTCTCTTGCTGTTTTGATTAGTGGCTGTTTATTCTCTTTGCCTCGTTTTTGTTCTTTGGTCTTTTGGTCCAAGGCACAATAACTATGTTTTTGCCACAGTACTCGTCATTTTGTCCTTGCTCTTGGTTGGTCGGTTGGCAAGCATAATTTTTGGGTGTGCAGCTGTAATTTTGATTTATTAGCTTCTGTAGTGGCTGGGTTCTCTTGATTGGCGATATTTGATCTGTCTCTTGGTTCTTTGGGTTGGCGTTTTATTCACAATTGGTTGTGGTTTTGGTATAGGTATTTGTAATAGGAATGCTGGCCCTTTACTCCAGTATTTTAGTTACATTGTTCCTTGCTTCTGTTTCCTTGTATATGGGTTGAGGTACCCCTTGTACCTCTTTCATCAATATACTTTTTGGCTTATCAAAAAAAAAACCGTTAGCTTCCATTGCAAGTGCCTGTGCTAGAAAATGAAGATTTAGAGTCTTAAAAAAGAATTTATCACCTTTTTTTTATAAATTCTTAAAAAAGAATTTATCTCCTTGAATCTGTAGTCACTTAGAATAGTTTATCATTGTTTATTTTTTCTTATTCACTATATTCAGTATATAGTTATCCTTCACATCGTGAAGTGTATTTTATTTTATCATACAGTAATTTTTTTTTAATGATATCTTGATGATTAAACTAAAGTAAGAAATGTATGTATCTTGAGTATAGACAATGGACGTGCCTGCACATAGAGAATGGATGTATAACAGGGTTCTGCCTAATCGAGGTGGGCTTGAAGATGCTTTTTATGAGGGTGTTGAGACCTTCATTTCACATACTTGTGGATTAGTTCAATTCATGAATGAAGGAACAATTAGATGCCCATGTGTGAATTGTGATTGTAGAAAAATGCAAATTCCAGATCAAGTGAGGGATCATTTATGTAGGAAAGGTTTTAGGCCAAATTATTTTTTATTGGATGTCACATGGGGAAGAAGTACCTAAATCAGCTCCTATAACATGTCCCCATCTGTCTGGGTAAAATACTTATGGAGAAAACTCGAATTCGTATGAGACAATGGTAATGGATGCTGCAGGTCCATGTTTTGCCCAGTGTTACCAACAAAGTAGGGATGAGCCACCTAATGAAAAGACTGAAGCTTTCTTTGATCTTTTGGCTGTAGCCCAATCTCCTTTGTTTGAGGGGTGCACTAGTCACACGGAGTTGTCTGCATCATTACGATTACTACAATTAAGGCTGAGCATAATATATCTCAAGAAGCTTTTAATAAATGCATTAATAACGTTAACAGTGAACAGTGCAAGGACTGAGAAAAATCCATTTGAAATGAATAAATCATGTTCTGCCATGCATAACATTGACAGAAACATTCATGAAGATGGCTTCAAAAACAAGAACAGAAGATCTTTCTCAAGGTTGTTTGGACGAGGTAGTTCTTCAAAGGCTTCATCTTTGTCTGCACCTTCATCTGGGTCTTGTTCAAAATCTTCATCAGGTAAGTTTCATGATTTGCATTGTCCTCATGCTGAGATGGAAAGGTCAATTGAAGCAACCATTGAACATTGTAAATAGTCACTGAAGCAGGGTGGTTATGACAAAGCTTCAGATGATAACAAGGTTTCTTCATAACTTGCTTCCAAAACTACAGTTTGTGGAAATCAAGAAATTGTGTTGGTGAAAGAGAAAAAGTCCAAAACTTCCAAAGCTGATAAGCTCTTCAGCAAGGGAAAACTCCCCCTATTGACGAATCTCCTCACTTGGAAATATAGTTAAAGAGGAACTCGACAACCCCAAGTGCTACTTTGAAAGGTTGATGGCATTTGTTGAAATGCTACTTTGATCCAAGGTTGACAGTGATCTTACATGGTCAATGGTGGACTTGGGTTTGTCGACTTCCTCTTCAACTATTATTTCCAAGTGAGGAAATTCGTCAATAGGCAGAGCTTTCCCTTGTTGAAGAACTTATCAGCTTTGGAAGTTTTGGACTTTTTCTCTTTCAGTAACACAATTTCTTGATTTCCACAAACTGTAGTTTTGGAAGCAAGTTGTGAAGAAACATTGTTATCATTTGAAGCTCTGTCAGAACCACCCTGCTTCAGTTACTATTTACAATGTTCAATGGCTGCTTCAATTGACCTTTCCATCTCAGCACGAGGACAATGCAAATCATGAAACTTGCCTGATGATGATTTTGAACAGGACCCAGATGAAGGTGCAGACAAAGATGAAGCCTTTGAAGAAAAACCTCGTTGAAATAACCTTGAGAAAGATCTTCTGTTCTTGTTTTTGAAGCCATCTTCATGAGTGTTTCTGTCAATGTTATGCATGGCAGAACATGATTTCTTCATTTCAAATGGATTTCAAATGCATGGCAGAACACGGAGTTGTACTCAACCCAAACCTATTATGATGCTCTAACGATTGAAGTTGTTGGAGGAAGAAATGCAAAAGGTTGTGTTGGTGCCTCAACTTCTAAATCAAAGCAGTATGCTAATTATACTGATATTGTTCGTAGTATGAGTAACGAGGTTGAGGCACGATTGAGGCAGAAGATTGCAGAACAACAACAAACAATTAATCGTGTCCTTGCTCGTTAAAATAAAATGTTATCATTATTTGCTAAGCATGTTAATATAGATTTGGAGGCGATGGATTTGGATGAAGATGATGATTCTATAGGTGATACCAGTCATGGAAGTAATCCTGCCAATGATACAGATGCTTATGACCAATATTGATGGCTATGAAATGTAGAGTTATAGAACAATTAGTCTTTGGATGTTTTGATAGAACTTGTAAATTTTGGATTTCTTAGAGATACATATAATTGCTTATGATGGAACATTTTGTGTTTAGTGTTGGAAAAATGGACATGTAGCAGCATATGAATTTTATGGAAATTTCTTAACAGCTATGAATTATTATTATTAATTGTTTTGTGATTATTAATGTTTATTAAGAAACTATTGTAAAACAAACAAACATATATATATCTTCAAAATAATGATGAGACAGAATTTAATGCGAAATATTCCATCACAAAGACATTAAATTTGGGACATATTTTGAATGATTTCCGTCTCATTCTTAACAGTTTTGCGACGGAAAGTGGTATCTCATTCTGTCCCAGTAAATTAATTAAAAAATAAATTAAAAATAATTTTGATATTTTCTATTGCAACTTCCGTCGGAAAATGGGGATGGATTTATATTATTCCGTCACAATCAGGGTTTTAAAAACCGGACCGGTCGGTCCGACCGGTTTAACCGGGACCATGGCCGGTCCGGTCAGTAGGGAAAACCGGTCCTGTGGTAAACCGGTGCAAAAACCAGAAAACTGGTTCAAAACCGATCATAACCGGTAGTGAACCGGCTTGAACCAGTTTCCTAAAAAAAATTAGTATAAAAGGATTTGGATCATCCTAACCAAAACCCAATTCTTTTGTTTTCTAACATATGTGGGCTGGTTGTAGATTTTGGGTTGGTTTTCCCTATGAAGATGATTTTAACATATATCTTTATATTTATTTAGTTTAATTTCAAAATAAAAAAAATTGTGCATAATAATTTTAGTTGTTATGTTGTTTTTTGGTTAATATTGTTACAAATATTATATTAAAAATTAAAATAATATTATTTAATTATAACCGGTTCAACCACGGTTCAACCTCGGTTGGACCATTGAATCTCGAACCGCTGCTTTCACCGGTTCGATGGCCGGTCCGGTTTTGTAAACCTTGGTCACAATATTTAACTATTTTCCATCCCTGATTTGCAATGGATTAACAAATTCCGTCCCAAAAAATTTGAGACAAGCGAATTGAGACGAAATTTGTCCATCGCTTATTCCGTCCTAAAATAAAGTTGAGACAGAAATTTCAACTGTTATTCGACGGAAATTTCCATCTCAAAATGATTTTTTTTCTTGTAGTGACTTTGGTGGGTGGACCTTAGGCGAAACCTGAAGATCAGATAATATGTATGTACACCTTTTTGAAAAGTGATTTTGTACTTTGGCAATTGAATAAACCATCGTGTGTGTACGCATGCTTTGTGTTGTCTTAGGATAAAATGAGGGGAAAAAAGGAAGAAAAAACTAAACCATTTGATTGAAGCTATTATTTTGGAAAAAGAAATGTTAGTTTTGTTCAACAAAATTTATAACATATTTCACATTTGCTATGGTGGAAATATATTTCCTGTGTATTAACAACAAATATTACTGAAATAACAACCTAACAAAATTTATCAACCACAACATATTCAAGATAAGTAAAAAAAAATGTACATACAAAATTTTAGAGTTTACTGCATAAGTTTTAGATTTCCAAATAGAGTCGTAATTGGCTCTTGGCATCTCTGATTCCATATTATGATGTAATGTATATAGAAAATACCAATGTCATAATCAACGTGTTTCTTCCAAATCTAAAACATGGCTTAAAGAAGAAATAGAGTGCTAATCAAAGAGTATTAATTATTTATACTTGGTAATACCTTTTAGAAATTCTCTGGTTTTCCAATGAGCCAAACCAACCAAGAGCAACCCCAACGAATATACCGCTTAAAAGCCACAGCGCAAGCAAATTACCCAATGCATTCTGTTCAGCACCCTACAAAAACATAAACCCGGTAACTTTTGATGAGCATTTTGTCCAGCTGATTTATTAATCTAACACAATTGTTTATTATATTTCATGAACCTCTAGATTGAAAATGAGTATTAAAAAAAACACTGACCTTGTACCCTTTAGGTACCACTGTGTATACACAAACAGTGAGATTGCCATTGGTTAGTCCTCAAAAAGATACAAGTAGGATCATCCAACCCTAGTCACCATATTTTGCTGTGAAGTAAAATGCAGGGACCAACAAGAATCGAGAAAGAGTTGCAACGAGTAAGCCCTTCCTAGATTCCAACTTTAGGCATTTGATAAGGGGGATATATGAGGATATTAGGTCCATGATGTCGTACATTGTAATCAAAACAAGTGGGTACCTAAACACATTCACCACATGTTTCATGTCAAAATGCACTTTGGAACTTGGAAGCATCAAAAGATAGGGAATTGATAAATACTTACCATGTCCCTAGCTGATGGGATCCAGTATCTTCATACAAGAATCCAGGCATAATAAACAGAGTTAACACGTATCATAAACAAGTCAGCAGCATAATCAATGTTATGAAGAAATAATTGCTTATTACTTAAGCGTTCTTGTCAATTAGCAACAAATCCAACCTATACACAAAGTTCAGAATCTTTTAGTATATTAAAATATAAATCATTGAGATTAAAGCTTAACATGTATAATCAATTTAACATAAGTTACATTACCTACTGAATTCCGACAGTAGCAAGATCAGCTGAAACAGTTTTTCTCCTTCTAAAGCTGCCTTTGAACGATAGTATTTTATTACGGGCAACTTAGGGAAGTAGATTGCATACAGGATAATGCACAAAAGCTCAAAGAATGTAGAGATGGCTAAGCTTAGCACTGCAAAATGAGGAAGCAAAGAAGTTTATATCAAAGAATCACAACCTCAAAACGTAATTATTGGTGAATTGATTACTATACAAAAACTAGGGTACTCATTGTTAACTACTGGAATGGGACCTGGGACCAACTAGTATGAGACAAAATATTACAAAAAAGTATGCACACTAGTCATCAAAGAAGTATCAAGTATGAGAGTATGTAATACTAAATTGTGTAAATATGTGCATAAGAATAGAAAACATGTATGTGGGTAAAACTAATAAATGTGTGCATTAGTGAATAAAGACGTACAAGCCCCTTTGCGAAGACCGTTATCAGATTTCTCAAAATTAGCTTTGGTGAAAAGTCTCACACCAGATGTTAGAGCTCCAGAGGCAGTTATACCACCAATAAAGGACTGCATAACATCATATTTGTATGATTAGGTCATAATTCACATGGACATAAAGAAGACTATTATCACTCCCTTCCCAAGGGGGAAAAATCCTTTGAAGTTTAAAGTGAAAAGGAAAGAGAAAAAAATAGGAGAAATTTGTAAATACTTAAATGAAATTTCTTATTTTAAGATATTAGATGTATGACATGGTAGCACATGCATGATTCCTCATAGATGTTTCGCATACTCTATAGAAGATTTTTCAAAATATAAAAATGGAAACAATAAATAAATTATGAGGAAGACCAACCTGAATGAACTCGGGAGACATGAAAGATAGGTCTCCAACGATGCCACCCTGGACAAAAGCATGTGCAATTCCAAAACAAGAAAAAAGTGCACATAAACCAATGTAAGGTCTAGATCCAACTGCCACACCAAATACTCAGAAGCTATAACATTATAGGCAAAGCAAGTGGTAAGGGTGTACTTACAATAAGAACTAACAAAGAGCAAGTGAAGAAAAGTGTGTATCCTTAAGTTCCGCATCCTTGTATTGATTCTTGACTCATAGTGAGCCAGTATCATTGTCATTGAAAGTGCAAATGGTTGATAACTGATGGTGAATACTGGCAAAGGATGGTATCTCTTCATAGTAGAGAAAACTTTAGTTAGACCAACTCCTCATAATTACATGACACAAAATTTCATGTATACAAAAACACAAGAGAAAAGTGAAAGGGAAAGCAGTGACTGTCAAATGTACCATATATAATGTAGTTTTGAAACTTGGAAGGATAAGAGTGTTATTTTTATTTTCCAATTCAATGTAGCCAAAGAAGACTGCAAAATTTTATAAAATAATTTTTGGTTCACTATTGTTAAAATCATGAGATTCTTACAGGGAACATTTTGTAGTAGTAATCTCCCATTGTCCATAGGCTATTCAATGCAACAAGGGACCCGAGTCCGAGAAAGAAACATACTAACATCGCTTGGAACTTTCCCTGCTTGTAGCAAATTGTTTGGAGTTATTGTAAGCAAAACATAAGTTAAGGATTAAAAGAAGAAAAAAAAAACATAACATACTTCCATCTTTCTTGGTGCCCCACTTTCATGAGAAATAGCCATGACTAATTCACTGTCACAACAAGGATGGATGTAGCAAAATCAATGTTCAGTAACAAAGGTAAATGACCTTTCAGTAACAACAAGAATGGATTCACCGTCACAATAAGAATGTAATTTTTATAGTTTTTTAGAAAAATAAAGACACCCTTTTGAAGAATAAACCATGACTGGAAAATAACATATAGTCCTTAAGCCACAGCCAATCATGCAGGCCACCCAATTCTTCAATTTGCATAATTTATAGTTGGCCGGTAATAAAGCTACCTTCCCCTTGCCATAGTTTATCAGCCACAATCACACTAAAGCACCCAAAATAACATTCATTTTTAAAGCCAAAGCAACTAATAAAGTGGTATGTGATTTTATTCTGAAATTTTACTATATAATATGATTATCGTGTATTTTTTCCAATTTTTAAAATAAATACAGAATCAAATCAAATAGAATCAAAAAACATCTTCACTGTAGGCACCAAAACAAGGAAAGTGAATTAATCAAAGACAATAATCATAATTTTTGTTTGTAATTACTTTTATTTAGGCTAAATTATACTTTTGGTCCCTTATCTTTATTTTAGATTTCAATTCGATCCTTTTTTTTATTTTTTATTCAAAAATGGTCCCTTATATTTTTATAGTTATACAAATTGGTGCCTATTTTGTTTTTTGTTCCAAAATGGTCCCTCATTTTGCAAAAGTTAAATCAATATGATCCCTTTTTTTTTATCAAAATGGTCCCTCTTTTATTTTTATTTTCCCGCAATGGTCCCTTATTTTACAAAAGTTATATCAATTTATTCTTCGTACTACATTTTAAACGGAAAGGACCACATTAAAATCTAAAATAAAGATAAGGGACTAAAACGGAACAAAATAAAAAAAAATGACCAAATTGAAACTTAAAATAAATATAAGGGACCAAAAATATAATTTAGTCTTTATTTAAAATAAACACACAAAACAAGTTTTCTAATATATTTGTGAACTTAAAAAAATAGCCCAAACAGTAATAACCTTAGAAGAAAAGCCATTAATTAGCCATAAAGTGCGGTTGGACTGGCCGTCAATATGTAGCCAAAGTATACAAGGCATCCATAGCCACGTGTCGTAACCGTCACCGTCTCGTCAGGACGTCATAAAAAGAGATAAAATCAAAGGAGTCGTCATCAAAGTTTATTTAAATATGAAAGCTTTGTAAAAACCTTTTATTTGGAATCCTTTTAAGAAAATGATATTGAGTTCGGGAGTCGGTTATGAGTAAGGAAAGTATTAGCACCATACATCGCTCATTTTATGAATGTTACCTTAAATTAATTGCACAAATTTTAACTTTGAAATTACCTATTTTACCCCCAAAATTTTAAAAAAAAAGGATTATGAATCAATATTTACAAAAAGAAAATTGTAAAAAATATTTAATAGGGAAATTATGTTTGTTTTTTGATATTTTATAATTTTTTGTTGGTTTTATATTTTGAAACTTTAATATTGACAAATCCTAAATGAGGTTGAACATAGCATAAAAGTCGAGCAACCTTTCATAGAGAAATTAGAATTATTTACAAAGATAAAATTTAAAAATGAGAATTTGTTAAATGATTTCTATTTTAATTTATTTTACTTCTAAATCTTAAATGTTAAAAAGTCCTAACTTTGAACGGGACACATAATCTCTAACTAACACAAATTCAATTATTTTAATTAGCTATTCAAAAATAAATAGAAACATAAAAATACGAAAATTACGAAAATTTTAGTTTTGACTTGACAGAATGATTAATTCCATCCATACGTATTTCCCACTGCAATGGAAACTTCAAAGCTGCATAATTCTCATACAAATGCTTGATTTGTTGTTTTTTTTATTTTAATGAAAATATTTTTATTTCTTTTATTTTTTGGAAAATAAAAGCTTTTTTATGATTTCTTCCTCTTGTTTTTTTGTTTTTTTAATCTCTTGTCTTGATTAAACTAAAACAAAGATGGCCTAAAGACATGGCCTACAAAGTACAAACTAATGTTCAACCCAAAGAAGATCAAACTAAAAAAAGGAAAAAAAGAAAAAATAAATAATGAATAAAAATAAGAATGATAACAAAAAAAGTATGGAGTCAGGGACCTTCACCTTCCTAACGCAAAACAAAGCGAAGAGAGCGCAGCGGCCGTGTCGTGAGGCGATGGCGGTTCACGGCAAGAAGAATGGCGGCGCGGTGGTAGGAGTATGTAGCGGAGAGGATGACTGGCGGCAAGTTGTGATGGTCGGAGGAACTGTTAAGGAGGATGACGGCGGACCTAGGCGGAACAGCAGCGGCACAGAATGACGGCGAATGGCGGAACCGTTCAATAGGCTGATGCGCGTATGGCGTTTGATGACTCCCTGTTTATCTGATGTTTGAGTTCGGTGGAGCAGCAAGGGAAGGAAACGAATAGAAGGTGGAGAGTATTTGTGAACTTTAAAACTCAATAAAGAAGAATGGAGTGACTTTGTGAATAAAATCAAACAAATGTGATTGATAAGATACTTAACTCCCTCCTGAAAATCCGTGATTTGATAATGGGAATTAAGAATAAATGTGATTGACATTCTTTTATGTTTTAATTATTTCCATTTATATTTTATATTTTCTTTCATAACCTGACATGTTTTACAAATTTGACTCTATATTAAATCAAATTAAATTATCATTAATTTTCTCTTTAATTAGTTTCTAGAGTAGCTGACCCGTGCATGACATGTATATTTGATGTGAAAAATAAATTATTATATTTAATAGATGTTATCATGATATTTTTTTCTCAGTAAAAAAATCATAGTATTTTTTCTTTTCACTTGAGAAACTATTTAATTTATTTCTCATATTTTTCTCGAGCAATTTAATCATTTTAAAAAAAATATATTCATATATCATATGAAAAAAGAAATCTTATTTCTTGAAAATATTTTGATTTTTTTCTCTTTACCCGTAAGAGTTAACCATTTTTTAGAAAACATGTTTATCTATAATATTATTTTTCTTCTCTTTCCCCATTCAAGTTAATGATTTTTAGAATAAAATAAATTTATTGAATTAAATAGAATAAGTTGGCGCACTTTTAAGTGATGGGTTTATTGCAAAATGTGATTGATATTCTCTTATCAAAAAAATGAGATTAGAGATTTTTTTGGTTTGGTACTCATCCTAATTAGTCATTGGGACCGAGTGAGCCCTCGAAGTATCCCCACGGCCTAGATCATTCAAACCCGCTATGAGACTAATACCTTCATTGTTCTCTTCTCCTTTTCTTCTAAAAGTGAATGTAAATCATTCTCTTTTATGTCGAAACTCGTTCCGTTATGTTTCTCGTATTATCTTTCGTCTCGTTTATCGGAATTCAATTCCGTCTACAAGTATGAACTCGTGGTAACGTGTGCTTCACAATGTGATGCTCAGGTGAATTTTTGGAATCTCGGAGGCCCTAGAACTGCACAGGGCAGAATTGAGGATGCTTCGTTTCGTTACATGTTGGTCATCGTATGACTCTGCAGGTGGGGGAAAGAAATTATTTAATGTCGGAAACAACGCGGTTGCATTTAATTCGATAATGGCGTAGGGCGACCCAAACCCTAGACAAGAGCGAGCAATGGACAATGTCCATATCACATTAGAGACTACCTAGTGGTACCAATGATGATATAGAAATTGTACGTTTATCGTTGTCATGATAAATATCTATACATATATATTATTTTGTTATGTGATGATTGTCTGCTTGACTGGTTGACTTGAACTTGGTACTTGATGAATGATAACATGAGTGTTGTAATTATTTTCAAAAGTTTTTTATATTGATTATTATTATATTTTGGTAATTATTATTTTTAAAGTGATGACATGATGGTAATGATGATGATTTTGATAACATGATGACATGATGAGTGTTATGATTGTGCTTAGAGGTTGAGCAAGTGATAAGTTATGTTGAGACATGGTGATGTATTGGGGAATTCATATTATATGTGTTAGTAGTGCCTAACCGAGATGATTTTGGTGTTATGATGAGATTGATATGACAAGACTTATTATTTCAGGTTATTCATGATATTATAATGAGCGGTTAGGGCACTAGGGGTGACCTGAAACATGGTCTGTGATATAGTTTATGCGTTGCATGAACACCCTGGCTGTGGTTCAGAGGTGTGCATCGGATTGTGCAAAAATAGTGTCATATGCTTTGCATGGTCATCCTCCATCCGTGGACGAGGGTGTGCGCCGGGGACTCTGGGACGTGTCAATTCTATTGATGTGATATCCGGATATGGCCGATACCTGATGAGATGATTCATACAGCATTTGCATTGCATCATGATGGAGGGTAGAGGAAAAATCTTAGATGTGGATCGAGGATGATTTGTATTAAATATATATAGATATTTATATTATTGGAGATGGATGTTTAATATGCTGTTATAAAATTAAATGTTGCTAAGCCCTTTCCACGTTTGATGTTATATGACTTCTTATCCCCTTTTCTTTTAATGTGTTGTATATATATATATATATATATATATATATATATATATATATATATATATATATATATATATATATATATGGTATCTCAGATCCAGATCGTGTAGATGGCGCACTGGGATCATCTGTGGATGACTCAAGACCCCTGGTTCCCCCTCTCGGGGACCTTTGAGGTAGAGTGCGTCGATCCAAATGGGTGGCTCGTGGACCCAGTCACTCGCTTCGTTGTGTATACGGGTCCTATGTCCATCACCACCGGGCTTGGACAGGGAGGGCCGATAGGTTTCGTCGGCACTTTCCGTTTTGGCACTACTCTTCTTTTCCCGATAGGACCGCCTGATGGACACCTACCGCAATGCCGCCGATGCCAGGCGTGGATCCAGTTCCTTTCATGGTACCCTTTGAGGTACTAGTACCAGGGCTCACACCAGCACCGGAGCCCGAGTTGTCACCCATCCAGGAGGAGGACCCGTTTGCCCCCGCCCAGGACCTAGCACTCCTTCCAGAGGTACCAGCACCTCCAGGGTTCCAGGCTACGGTTTCAGAGTCTTCTCGAGTATCTACTAGACGTCTTCATCCCCGCGATAGCAGACTTTACCGACAGAGGTTTCAGAGGCAGTTGGACAGGAGCTCTTCCAGTGAGAGCGGAGGAGTGCCCGGACCTGCCGGACCACGGGATGCAGACGAGGGTGGTAGTATATGATGGCTTGGGCCAGTGCCATCTGTATAGGTGTGAGTGAGGTTTTATTATATTTTGAGAGGGGACGGGATGTGGAGAGCATCAGTGAGGCATCTTCCTTTTAGTCTTTTGATGTATTTTCATGTTACCACCCGTTTGTATATATCAGGATCCTATTGATGGGAATCCCTTGACAGTACCTATATCAGCATGTATGTATATATTATAATTATGTTTCTGTATGTATGTTTATATATGTGTTTTATATTTTTAGTTTTTTTTTTAAATTTTCACTGTTTTTAATACATTCGCTTAACGATAATAACGAAATTAGGTCTTAATATTTTGGGTTTTCTTTAATGGGACGTCGGGGTGTCTCATTTGGTGGTATCAGAGCAATTCGGTTCTGAAATGGACTGTGAGGAGTGTGATTAAGGTGAACTGGCCATTTAGTTGAATCCACATCGGATAACAGCTATGCTTAGAAGTTGGGTAGTGAGTCCGATGTGACATCTCTATGACATATAGTATTTATATTCCAGTTTTATGTAGTATTATATGTCATATTGATGTGGGCTTATGATTTCTTTTAATATGATCATGGCTCGAGGCAGAGGACAAGGACGTGGCAAACGTAGTGGCGGTAGAGCTATAGAGGGTGTAGAGGATGAGCCTCATCAGCCAGAGGTAGGGATTGGAGGTGGAGGAGAGTCCTCCGAGACTCTTTGGACTATCCGTGAGTTAGAATCCGTTCTGTTGCAGCAGGCGCAACAAAATGCTCAGAGGGTGCAGAGAGAGGCAGAGTTGCAGGAGCGACAGGATATGAGGAGAGCCGCGGAGGCTGACGATGCAAGATTGGCTACATTTCTCAAAGTTAAGCCACCATAGTTTGGAGGAGAGTATGATCCCGAGCGAGAAGAGTGATGGATACAGGAGCTCGAGAAGATTTTTGACACCATGCGATGCAGAGATGACAGAAAGGTGACTTACGCCGCCTTCATGCTGACCGGAGGGGCTGAGTCATGGTGGAGAGGCAAGAGGAGATTGCTTGAGGCTGAGGGCAGATTGATCAGTTAGGAGCTGTTCAGAGAGTGTTTCTTTGAGAAGTACTTCCCACGGTTGGTTAGACGAAAGAAGGAGAGAGAGTTCATGAGTCTTCAACAGGGAGACAGGTCTGTTGGTGATTACGCGGCCAGATTCGAGGCCCTGATTCAGTTTTGAGTTCTACCAGAGGTTTCCAGATGGGGATTGGATGTTCCGGAGATTTGAGGAGGGTTTACAGCACAAGCTGAGGAGGGCTATAGTGCCCTTGGATATTTTGAGTTTCCCAGAGCTTGTAGAGAGGTGTAGTGCCATTGAGAGTATGGACCAGAGGCAGGCTCCAGAGCAGAGACAACAGCGTAGTGGGGGTCCTACCAGAGCAGGTCATCAGAGGAGAGGGGATATGGGTTCTCAGTGGAGAGAGGACCATATACTAGACCCGGGCAGAGTGCTCATACATCTGCACCACCAGCACTAGTTACCAGAGATGGTCAGCAACAGAGGGCCCCGGTATGTTTCAGATGCAGAGGTCCGCATTATATCAAAGATTACACAGATAGATTTGGTTGCTACGTCTGTGGCAAACCAGGTCATTTTGCTAGGGATTGCCGGCAGAGAGTGGTACCGCAGCAGCCAGCTGCCGGCAGAGGAGCCAGTGGTTCTAGAGGAGGAGCTGGGAGAGGTTCCAACAGCAGGACGACAGACGGCCAGACCTCAGGCCACGGGGAGGGTGTTTACAGTAAGAGGATCTGAGTCCTCTCAATCTGCAGATCTTATTCAAGGTATGTGTTTAATATCTGGCAGACTCTCGTCTGTGTTGTTTGACTCAGGTGCTACACATTCGTTTGTTTCACATGAGTGTGTAGATCATTTACATTTGCCCGTTTCCTAGCTACCATATACTTTGACAGTATCTACCCCTACCATTGATACTTTGATCACTATGTCTGTTTGCTTACCACTTCCTATAGTGTTGAAAATATCATCTGTTTGCCTATGCAACAGATAGACGTTATCCTTGACATGGATTGACTTTCGGCTAACCATGTAATCTTATACTGTGCCCGAAAGACCCTTTGTTTTCTTGAGCCTTCTAGCATAGTATCTGCCAATGAAGGAGAAGCTACGAGGAGTGACGAGTCTCAGCAATATGTGATGCTTTTCTCTTTAGAAGCTAAGGAGACTCCGAGTATAGACTCTTTGCCTATTGTGAGGGAGTTTCCCAAGGTTTTCCCTCCCAATGTTCCAGGTTTGCCACCAGAGAGGGAGGTGGAGTTCACTATAGATCTCATACCAGGAACCGGACCGATATCAGTAGCTCCTTATCGGATGTCACTTGTGGAGTTGACAGAGTTGAAGATATAGCTGGATGATATATGAAGAAGGAATTCATCAAACCGAGTGTTTCGCCTTGGGGAGCACCGGTGTTGTTTGTCAAGAAAATGGACGGAAGTTCTAGGTTGTGCACGGATTATAGGCAGTTGAATAAGGTTACAATCAAGAACAAATATCCATTGCCTAGGATAGATGATCTGATGGATCAGTTGAAAGGAGCTTCGGTGTTTTCCAAGATAGATTTAAGATCAAGATACCATCAGATTAGGGTGAAGAAGGAGGATATACCTAAGACCGCTTTTAGGACGAGGTATGGACACTACGAGTACCTAGTTATGCCTTTTGGTGTAACTAATGCTCCAGCGGTGTTCATTGATTACATGAACAGGATCTTCAGATCGTTCCTCGACAAGTTTGTTGTGGTGTTTATAGATGATATTCTCATCTATTCTCGTAGCAGGGAAGAACACGAGGAACACCTGAGAGTGGTGTTACAGGTGTTGATAGATAGGCAGTTGTATGCTAAGCTATCCAAGTGTGAATTTTGGTTAGAGGAAGTGCAGTTTCTATGGCATATAATCAACAAGGAAGGGATAGGTGTTGATCCAATTAAGGTAGAGGCAATGATCAAGTGGGAGAGGCCTAAGCCGGTGAGTGAAGTGAGGAGTTTTCTAGGTTTAGCAGGGTACTATAGGAGGTTTATCGAGGGTTTCTCGAAGATTGCGTTGCCTATGATGCAGTTGACGAGAAAGGGTACGGCGTTTGTCTGGACGGAGAAGTGTGAGGAGAGCTTTCAGAGGTTAAAGGAGAAGTTGACTACATCTCCAGTGCTGACATTACCAGATCCATTAGGACAGTTTGACGTGTACTGTGATGCGTCATATCAAGGATTGAGTTGTGTTTTGATGCAAGAGGGAAGAGTTGTGGCTTATGCTTCCCAACAGTTGAGGGTTCATGAAAGGAATTACCCGACCCATGATCTGGAGTTAGCAGCTATAGTGTTCGTATTGAAGATATGGGGGCACTATCTTTATGGAGCTAAGTTTAATGTGTTCAGCGATCACAAGAATCTTAAGTATTTGTTTGATCAGAAGGAGCTGAACATGAGACAGCGTAGATGCATGGAATTCATTAAAGATTATGAGTTTGATCTTCAATACCATCCAGGGAAGGCTAATGGTGTGGCGGATGCACTAAGTTGGAAATCTTTACATGTATCCATAATGATGGTGAAAGAGATGGAGTTGCTTGAACAGTTTAGAGATATGAACCTAGGTATGGATTTGACTACGGATAGAATATGCTTAGGTATGATCACCATCAGCAGTGAGTTTCTGAGAGATCTTAAGGCTAAGCAGGTTCAATGAAGGAAAGGTTTCAGAGTTTAGGAGACGATCAGATGGTGTGTTAAGGTTTAGAGATCGAATATGTGTGCCCGAGGACTTAGAGATTAGAAATATGATTTTAGAGGAGGCACATAAGAGTAAGTTGAGTTTTCACCCAGGAGCCACCAAGATGTATCAAGACTTGAAGAAAATGTTTTGGTGGCCCAAGATGAAGAAATAAGTGGCGGAGTATGTTCTATCATGTTTGGTGTGCTAGAAAGATAAGATAGAACATCAAAAGCCAGCAGGGTTGTTGCCGTCCTTGGATATCCCAAAGTGGAAGTGGGATAGTATAGCGATGGACTTTGTGGTTAGATTACCACGAACTCCAAAGAGGTTTGATGCTATTTGGGTTATCATTGATAGGTTAACGAAGTGTGCTCACTTTTTACCTATTGGGGAGAGTTATAGCCTTGAGAAGTTGACCCAGATCTACATCAAGGAAGTAGTGAGGTTGCACAGTGTGCCATCGAGTATTGTCTTCGATCGGGATCCTAGATTTACATCTAGATTTTGGAGACAATTACACAATGCTTTGGGAACAAAGTTGAGGATGAGTTCTGCTTATCATCCTCAAACGGATGGACAGTCAGAGAGAACAATTCAATCATTGGAGGATCTTCTAAGAGCTTGTGTGTTGGAACATGTTGGTAGTTGGGATGAATTCCTACCTTTGATTGAGTTTACATATAATAACAATTTCCACAGCAGTATCGGGATGGCACCGTATGAGGCTCTGTATGGGAGAAAGTGCAGGACTCCGTTGTGTTGGTGTGAGACTGGCGAGAGCCAAGTGTTGGGCCCTGATATGGTACAACAAACCCCAGAACAAGTCAGGAAGATAAGAGAGAAAATGAAGGAAGTGCAGGATAGGCAAAGGAGCTACAATAACAAGAGGAGAAGACCCTTAGAGTTCCAGGAAGGTGTTCATCTGTTTTTGAGAGTCACTCCGAAGACTGGAATTGGCAGAGCTATAAAGTCTATAAAGCTTACTCGCCAATTCATTGGACCATTTCAGATTCTTCGACAAATTGGTCCAATAGCTTACCAGATAGCCTTACCCTCTTAACTTTCCAACCTTCATGATGTCTTCCATGTATCCCAGTTGAGAAAATATTTTCCTGATCCTTCTCATGTCATTGAGCCTGAGTCCATACAACTCCAAGAGAATCTAGAATATGAGGCTTTACCGTCTAAGATTGCAGATAGAAAGATTAAAGAACTTCATGGTAAACAGATTCCCCTGGTAAAGGTCATATGGGATAGTATTACCGGAGACGCTACTTGGGAGCGTGAGGCAGACATTCAACAGTAGTACCCCCATCTGTTTTCAGGTACGTAAATTCTGAGGATGGAATTTCTTTTAAGGGGGATAGAAATGTAACATCCAGTATTAGATGTATGGTTTACGTGTGAGGATTAGGTATAGGACTTGGATTATATAGTTGAGATGTGGTTTGAGGCATAGGGACCCTTGCATGTTAAGTACGCAGCTTTTTCGGGTGAGTTTGAACGTAGAGACCAATTAGGGTTTCCCGGTTAGTGTCTTTGAGATGTTTGAGTGTGGAATAAGAATTTTGGAGTTAGAGTTGAGATTAGGCATTTTTGACGGTTTTAGGTTGTTTATTAGGCCCTAATGAGCTTATATCTCAAATTTGAGCGCAATCGGATGTCGAACTGACCCTGAACGCAAATAGTTGACTTTTTGTCAGAAGTCAACGCTCGAGCAAGGGTGTATCCACGTTCAAGCATCCAAGTCAACAGACAAGGGCCATGCTTTGATTTACCACATGTCATCAGGGCTTACGTGGCAGCTTTTGAGTGGTTGCATGGCACGGTGGCTTCCCACGCTCAAGCGTGGGCACGCTCGATCGTGGAACTTCTCACGCTCGAGCGTGAGGATGCCGATGCACAAAAATAAAAGAGTGACTTAAGTCACTTAGTCACTCAGTCAAAAACAGAGAGTGAGAGCTGAGAAACTGAGAGCTTTTACAGAGAGAGTTTCTAGAGAGGGAGGGAGAGAAAACAAGAGAGATAAAAAACTTCTAGGGAGAGTTGTGCGAGTTTCGATCGTCTAGTCGCGAAATGAAGTACTTGGTTGTGATCGTAGTGACGATACCTTCATTGTTCTCTTCTCCTTTTCTTCTAAAAGTGAAGGTAAATCATCCTCTTTTATGTCGAAACTTGTTCTGTTATGTTTCTCGTATTATCTTTCGTTTCGTTTATCGGAATTCAATTCCGTCTTCAAGTATGAACTCATGGTAACGTGTGCTTCAAAATGTGATGCTTAGGTGAATTTTTGGAAGCACCGAGGCCCTAGAACTGCACAGGACATAATTGAGGAAGTTAGAGGATGATTCGTTTCGTTACATGTCGGTCATCATACGACTCTGCAGGTGGGGGAAAGAAACTATTTAACATCGGAAACGGAGCGGTTGCATTTAATTCGATAATGGCACAGGGCGACCCAAACCCTACACAAAAATTAGCAACGGACAATGTTCATATCACATTGGGGACTACCTAGTGGTACCAATGATGATATAGAAATTGTACGTTTATCGTCATCACGATAAATATCTATACATATATATTATTTTGATTTGTGATGATTGCATGCTTGACTGGTTAAATTGAACTTGGTACTTGATGAATGATAACATGAGTGTTGTAATTATTTTCGAAAGTGTTTTATATTGATTATTATTATATTTTGGTGATTATTATTTTGAAAGTGATGACATGATGGTAATGATGATGATTTTGATAACATGATGACATGATGAGTGTTATGATTGTGCATAGAGGTTGAGTAAGTGAAAAGTTATGTTGAGACATGGTGATGTATTGGGGAATTCATATTATATGTGTTAGTAGTACCTAACCGAGATGATTTTGGTGTTATGATGATGAGATTGATATGACGAGACTTATTATTTGAGGTCATTCATGAGATTATGATGAGCGGTTAGGGCACTAAGGGGTGACCTGAAATATGGTCTGGTGGACCGAAAACATGGTTGTTAGGGCCTATTCCTCGGAGGGAGAATTCCCGGGGTTAGGATAATGGTGGACCATCCCAGACATTATTTCATTTTAGTTGCAGCTATAGTTCATGCATTGCATGAGCACCCTGGCCGTGGTTCAGAGGTGTGCACCGGATTGTGCAACTATAGCGCCATTGCTTTGCATGGGCATCCTCCATCTGCGGACGAGGGTGTGCGTCGGGGACTCTGGGACGTGTCGATTCTATTGATGTGATATCCGGATATGGCCGATACCTGATGAGATGATTCATACAGTATTTGCATTGGATCATGATCGAGGGTAGAGGAAAAATCTCAGACGTGGATCGAGGATGATTTGTGTTAAATATATATAGATATTTATATTATTGGAGATGGATGTTTAGTGTGCTGTTATAAAATTAAATGTTGCTAAACCCTTTCCACATTTGATGTTATACGGCTTCTTATCCCCTTTTCTTTTGCTTTGTTGTATATGTATATGTTTGGTATCTCAAATCTAGATCATGTAGATGGCGCACTGGGATCATCAGTGGATGACTCAGGACCCCGGGTTCCCCTTCTCGGGGACCTTTGAGGTAGAGTGCATCGATTTGAACGTGTGGATCGTGGACCCAGTCACTCGCTTCGTTGTGTATACGGGTCCTACGTCCATCACCACCGGGCTTGGACAGGGAGCGCTGATAGGTTTCGTAGGCACTTTCCATTTTGGCACTACTCTTCCTTTCCTAATAGGACCGCCTGATGGACACCTACCGTCGATGCCACCGATGCCAGGCGTGGATCCAGTTCCTTTCATGGTACCCTTTGAGGTACTAGTACTAGGGCTCGCACCAGCACCAGTACCGGAGCCCGAGTTGGCACCCATCCAAGAGGAGGACCCGATTGCCCCCGCCAAGGAACTAGCACCCCCTCTAGAGGTACCAACACCTCCAGAGGCCCGGGCTACAGTTTCAGAGTCTTCTCGAGTATCTGCCAGATGGCTTCATCCCCGCAATAGCAGACTTTACTGGCAGAGGTTTCAGAGGCAGTCAGACATGAGCTCTTCTAGTGAGAGCGGAGGAGTGTCCGGACCTGCCGAACCACGGGATGCGGACGAGGGTGGTGGTATATGATGGCTACGGCCAGTGCCATCTGTATAGGTGTGAGTGATGTTTTTTTGTCTTTTGAGAGGGGACGGGATGTGGAAAGCATCGATGAGGCATCTTCATTTTAGACTTTTGATGTATTTTCATGTTATCACCCGTTTGTATATATAGGGATCCTACTGATGGGAATCCCTTGACAGTACCTGTACCGGCATGTATGTATATATTATAATTATGTTTCTGTATGTATGTTTATATATGTGTTTTATATTTTTAGTTTTTTTAATTTTCTGCTGTTTTTAATACATCCGCTTAACGATAATAATGAAATTAGGTCTTAATATTTTGAGTTTTCTTTAATGGGAGGTCGGGGCGTCTCACCTTGGCTACATATTGACCAATACAGGCTAGTCCAACCGCACTTTTATGGCTAATTAATGGCTTTTCTTCTAAGGTTATAGCCGTTTGGGATATTTTTTTAAGTTCACAAATATTTTATTAATTAGAAAACTTGTTTTGTGTGTTTATTTTAAATAAAGACTAAATTATACTTTTGGTCCCTTATATTTATTTAAAGCTTCAATTTGGTCATTCTTTTGTTTTTTGTTCCGTTTTAGTCCCTTATCTTTATTTTAGATTTCAATGTGGTCCTTTCCGTTTAAAATGTAGTACGAAGAAGAAATTGATATAATTTGTAAAATAAGGGACCATTGTAGAAAATAAAAATAAAAGAGGGACCATTTTGATACAAAAAAAGAGACCACATTGATTTAACATTTACAAAATGAGGGACCATTTCGGAACAAAAAATAAAATAGGCACCACATTTGTATAACTATAAAAAAAATAAGGGACCATTTTGTAATAAAAAATAAAAAAAGTATCAAATTGAAATCTAAAATAACGATAAGGGACCAAAAGTATAATTTAGCCTAAATAAAAGTATTTACAAACAAAAAATTATGATTATTGTCTTTGATTAATTCACTTTCCTTGTTTTGGTGCCTACAATGAAGATGTTTTTTGATTCTATTTGATTTGGTTCTGTATTTATTTTGAAAATTGAAAAAAATACACTATAGTCATATTATCTATATAATATATATTTGAGAATAATCTCAAAATAGAAACCTCCAAATGTCACTCTATGGAGTTTCAAATAAAGACTAAATTAGACTTTTGGTCCCTTATGTTTATTTCAAGTTTCAATTTGGTCATTCTTTTATTTTATGTTCCATTTTAGTCCCTTATCTTTATTTTAGATTTCAATGTGGTCCTTTCCGTTTAAAATGTAGTACAAAGAAGAAATTGATATAATTTTTAAATAAGGGACCATTGCAGAAAAATAAAAATAATAGAGGGACCATTTTGATACAAAAAAGGAACCACACTGATTTAACTTTTGCAAAATGAGGGACCATTTCGGAACAAAAAATAAAATAGGCACCACATTTGTATAACTATAAAAAATTAAGGGACCATTTTGGAATAAAAAATAAAAAAAGGATCAAATTGAAATCTAAAATAAAGATAAGGGACCAAAAGTATAATTTAGCCTAAATAAAAGTATTTACAAACAAAAAATTATGATTATTGTCTTTGATTAATTCACTTTCCTTGTTTTGGTGCCTACAGTGAAGATGTTTTTTGATTCTATTTGATTTGATTTGATTCTGTATTTATTTCAAAAATTGAAAAAGATACACTATAGTCATATTATCTATATAATATACATTTGAGAATAATCTCAAAATAGAAACCTCCAAATGTCACTTTATGGAGTTTCAAATAAAGACTAAATTATACTTTTGGTCCCTTATATTTATTTCTAGTTTCAATTTAGTCATTCTTTTATTTTTTTGTTCCGTTTTAGTCCCTTATCTTTATTTTAGATTTCAATGTGGTCCTTTCCATTTAAAATGTGGTACAAAGAAGAAATTGATATAATTTGTAAAATAAGGGACCATTGCATAAAAATAAAAATAAAAATAAAAGAGGGACTATTTTGATACAAAAAAAGGAACCACACTAATTTAACTTTTGCAAAATGAGGGACCATTTCAGAAGAAAAAATAAAATAGGCACCACATTTGTATAACTATAAAAAATTAAGGGACCATTTTGGAATAAAAAAAAGTATCAAATTGAAATCTAAAATAAAGGTAAGGGACCAAAAGTATAATTTAGCCTAAATAAAAGTATTTACAAACAAAAAATTATGATTATTGTCTTTGATTAATTCACTTTCCTTGTTTTGGTGCCTACAATGAAGATGTTTTTTGATTCTATTTGATTTGATTTGATTTAATTCTATATTTATTTCGAAAATTGAAAAAGATACACTATAGTCATATTATCTATATAATATACATTTGAGAATAATCTCAAAATAGAAACCTCCAAATGTCACTTTATGGAGTTTCAAATAAAGACTAAATTATACTTTTGGTCCCTTATATTTATTTCAAGTTTCAATTTAGTCATTCTTTTATTTTTTGTTCCGTTTTAGTCCCTTATCTTTATTTTAGATTTCAATGCGGCCCTTTCCGTTTAAAATGTAGTACAAAGAAGAAATTGATATAATTTGTAAAATAAGGGACCATTGCATAAAAATAAAAATAAAAGAGGGACCATTTTGATACAAAAAAAGGAACCACACTGATTTAACTTTTGCAAAATGAGGGACCATTTCGGAACAAAAAATAAAATAGGCACCACATATGTATAACTATAAAAAATTAAGGGACCATTTTGGAATAAAAAATAAAAAAAGTATCAAATTGAAATCTAAAATAAAGATAAGGGACCAAAAGTATAGTTTAGCCTAAATAAAAGTATTTACAAACAAAAAATTATGATTATTGTCTTTGATTAATTCACTTTCCTTGTTTTGGTGCCTACAATGAAGTTTTTTTTTTATCTATTTGATTTGATTTGATTCTGTATTTATTTTGAAAATTGAAAAAAAATACACTCTAGTCATATTATCTATATAATATACATTTGAGAATAATCTCAAAATAGAAACCTCCAAATGTCACTCTATGGAGTCATTCCTCCAAGCAATTTTTCACACTTGGGTTCACTGTAACACCCCAATTTTTACTATTCTTCAATAATAGTAAATATCTGTATATGTTTACTTTTTTTGTTTAGTTTTATGTGATTTGGTTTGAGTAATTTTAATTACTCATTTAAAATTTATTTTTGAGTGCGTTAATACTGTCTTATGTCAGTATAGGCATGATTACTAGACAACACTATTATGTTATTTTCACTATGAGTATTTGTTTAGGAAAAAAAATTTGTAATAATGAGATTGGAAGAAAATTATTGTTATATTTTTATTCTATTTAATTTTAGAGTTAAAAATATTTTGGTATGACATTAATCATAGATTAATTTTGGACCGTTGATTTTTTTAGTTGATCAGTTCAACTATCAATCTTGACTCTAATTTAAATTTTGAAAGTATATAATTGTCAACCATTATTTTTAAATCAAAAAGCCAAAAACATATTTATTTTTAGGCTCAATATTTACTACTCATTTTGTACTACTATTACTAATCACAAATTTCTTTCTCCTTATATCTCCCTGCCCCGTACGCGACAGAAAACCCCTTCTTCTTCTTTTTTTTCTCTTTCTTTCTTTCTTTCTTTCTTTCTTCCTACTTCATCTTTCTCCTCCCTCTTCCTTTCTTTGCTCAGATCGGCACCACCCCTGCACAGCGGCCCGGAGTCGCACGACCACCGCGTCTTGTTCACCCTGCTTGGACCACCTCGCCTGCACTATGTTTGGCCCTTCGCTCCACCATCTGATGCCATGTCCGCCGCGGTGAGGAGCTTCTAGCCACTGTTCAAGGTGGTTTCAACCTCCTTTTTGTTAGTTTGAGACTTCCTTCTCCTTTCCTTGAAACTTACCTATGTTCTTTTGGTCAAGAGTGTTATAGAAACATTTAGCCACTTTTGATGTCGTGCCGCCGCCGTCCTCAGCCGCCTCCGCCGCGCCGGATCACCCGACAACCACCATCTCCTTCTTCCTCTTTGTTGGGTGAGTGATTTCCTCACTATACCTTGCCCTTGCCTATTTTCAAATTTCCCCAATTTCACTCTAAACCCTAACCCCAATTTATTTTAATTTCAGTTGTTAAACATGAAATTAATTATGTTTTTAAGCAATTGAGTTGTTGAATTAGTGATTTCTTGAACTGATTTCATGATTTTATGAGCAAATCTCATTTTCCTCAATTCCTCTTAAAACCCCAATTTTTCCATTTTACACTAATTATGAAACTATGTCTGTTTTGGTGCAATTAGGACTTTTAATTGATGGTTTATAAATTCAATTGCATGATTCCCAAATCAAATCAAATTTCCCCCAAATTTTAATGATGGACCCTTTTTTCCCAAATTGATTTTATTGAGAAATCGATTCTATTTTATTAACTTAATATATGGTTTCTTTTGATTTTATGTTTCGGGGATGGAAATTAATTTGGTGAAATTGTTTATTTGTTATCATGTTTGATTTGTGTCTCCGTGATGTTGAACACGGCTATGCTTGTTTGGTGGAGTAGATGTTCGCACTCTTGGAACTAATGTGAGCTTTAAAATGAGGATCATTCTGAAAGCATGATTATACTGTGATGTATGGATATTTGCTATGTATAGATTATCTGTTGGTTGGTTGATTGACTGAGAAGCTTGACATTGGTCGGTACTCAATTAAATTAAAGATAAAAGCGTTGAAAAAGCTTGAGTAGGAATTCAAAGGATTTGAGTTATGGAAGAAAAAATATTGAAAGTATTTATATTTGATGATGTTTTGGAGAAAAGAGTGAATTATGAGTAAATAGTGAGGACGACATCTTGAAAATATTTCAGTTACATTGTCTTTTCCAAACAAATTCAAAAATAAGATGAAAAGTTATTCTAAGAAATGTAAGTGTCAAGGATATTTTAACAGCGTTGGAAAAATTAATTTACGACAAAGAGTCCTATTTTTACCTAAATGCGTCTTGAAACAGCAAACGACGGACAATTCCGTCAATATTTACCAAAGTGTTTTTAAAGAGGGTATTATTGAGAATTTGTCTCAAATAAGGTTTTACAGTTCAAATTAGTGATTTTTGAACAAAAATAAGTTTTAAGGAATTTTTAAGTTTATAAAATGAATTTCCAACGTAAAAGGATTTTCGGTAAACATCGAGTTATTTCCATCAACTTGGATAGGTTGAGGAAACTTTGATTTTGTTTTGTTTTTCACAGAACGAAAATGGTTTAAACGAACCTAGCAACCGAGACGTTGGGTCTAGAGTTCTAAGATATGGGCCTGGGGTTCGAAGAGGAAATTATGGACTACAATGTCCTATAAACTGTATATTTGGTTTTGTGCACTAAAATCTACGCGTCCAAGACTGGTGCATCAGTTTGGATTTCGTGATTTGCACACCTTTTGACTTGGAGTCAGTTATTTTGGAATGAGGTATTAAACTTGAAAGTTTAAATTGGTGATTTAGTCGTGAGACTTTTAGCTCCGACACCTAAAGATTGATCACAAAGAAAACAACGAGAACAAAACGTTTTACATGCATTACAGGGCAGACGGGCCTTTACATAGGACTTGAATGCTTGATGGCAAGTATTCATGCAGTTTGCGTCACTGTGCCTTGATGGATATACAACCAAGTAGACCATGTGCTATATGTAGTCACCACTTTGCCTAGAGTTGGACTGTGGAATGGTCAATAGAACTTTGCCATATCAGGCATTGATTCTGCCTTAATTGGCAACTAGAGCCTGATCAGCTCATTTACTTGTTGAATTGGAGCTTCGGAGATTAGGTCTCAAAGTTAGTTGTTGAATACTGAAGTGTCATGGTTTTTTTTTAAACGGTTACGACTGTCGGGTATGAAACCATTTGATAAATATATTGTTTGTCTTTTAATATTCATGTTAAATGGTATTTGAGAGTCGTGCATGTGGTTATCGTGTTTAAATCCATATATTGGTATCTCACTCTTGCATGTATATGTTTTTCTAGTTTTGTAATTGTATCTTGGTATACTTGGTATACGAATACAGAAGATGCAGAAGAGGTTTCCAGTTTCGCTCGGGGATATTAGTCCCAATCCTGGAAGATGTATAATGTAAGGTATAATGGTGAGAACCATAGGGGTCTTACCCATGAATATCTTTTAGAACGACCAGCTTAGGTTTTGAGACGATGTTCACAAATGTTAGTATGTATGTTTATGACTCAGAGAGCCTTTATTTTTGGATGGAATGTAAATGGCTCGGAGAGCCCTTCTTTTGGATGAAAAATTTAAAATCTTTCATTTTGGTCAGGTATTTGTTTATGTAAATATTTTCAGAAAAATACCGTCTTTATGTTTCTTTTGTATGACTGGAGTTTTTGGGATGAAAATAGAAATATTTCAACAGGTGTTTTTATTTTGGAATGTTGCAATTACAGAGGAGATACTGTCAAAATTTTTGTAAAAATATTCAAGCTTTTTATTTAAGTACATTTCAAAAATAAATAGACTTTCCAGGCTAGGTTTGTAAGTCTGTGCGCCGATCACGGCTTAGGTTTTGGATCGTATAACAAATGGTCTATATATGACCAGAATTTGTACGATGATAGGTGAAAATGTGATGTTACTATTTCAAAACAGGTTTAAATTTTACCGTAACCGTATTTAACAAACTTTATACCCGTTTTCTGGTGCTTATATATTTATATAAATTAATTTCCTAAAGCCACCAGCGAAATTCCCTTTTAAATTCATTTCCACACGTGTTTACAAAGTTATACCCAAGGGGGTGTTACATTCACCACATCTCTTCCCTCCAATTTTCGCTAATGTGTCGCGCTCATATTGATTTGAAGAAAAAACAAAATGATCAGAATTTCATTAATGAAATTAATTCAAATTTTCAAATTTTATTAATGAAAACAATTGATACTGATTATGCCATTTTAGTATGTAAATAATTTAATGCTTAAACAAATAATATGAAAAATATTAGAAATTAAGAGTGCATTAATTAGAATTGATTATATGGACAATACATTGATTATAAATTATAATAATTCAACACGGCAACAATTTAAATTTAAAAAATATTTGAAATTCGAAAGTTAGAATTCAGATTGAAATTAGTTCAAATTCTAAAAAGGAAATAGATGAATGAATGAATATATCTTGCAAATATTATTAATAATTTCGTGCATATACTATTAGTAATACATTTATTTCCTCAAAAAAAAATTAGTAATACATTTATTATTTATAATATTAATTATATTTCGAATAATTAAATTAATATGTGTAAATTTGAATTGTGATGTAGTGTTCCTAAGGGTTTCTTTGCTTGATAGACAAGGGATCCATGTTTGATAAAATTAAACCATTTTAAATAAATTAGTACAACATATACATACACACACACACACACACACACACACACACACACACACACACACACACACACATATATATATATATATATATATATATATATATATATTCTAAAATCCAAGATATGAACATGATTGAATTTCAAAAATATTCTAAATTGTGAGGTATTGGTACCGATCAATTCGTGAGAGCGAGAAGCAATTAAAATATTTTAATTAGAAATACTCACATTATATGATTTATTTTTATTTTTATTTTAAATTAGATTCAATTATAAGCTTATTTTTGTATTTTTATAATAACCTTAATTGAATATATGTATTTTAAGCAATTAATATATCATTACTACTAAATGAATACATACTTATTTATGTAGGATAAATCTAATGGTTTTAAATTAAAAAAAATTTATAAATGATATAAATAAAAGATGATATTTATTTTAGTTGGATGCAATTGATTTAGTAAATTAAATTTAGAATGTTACCCAGTTTCTTACCCAAAAAAATTAAGAATGTTACACTAATCATTTAGTCATCTATATTTTAATTCTAATATAATATAGTTTCAAACTTTAAACTTTAAAATTTCTTATTTTAATTTAATGATTATTTAATTAAATTTAACAATATTTGATATGATGTATAAAAATAAGTAAATACTCCCCCTAGACTCGATTATAAGCAAAAAAGTACTTATATTTTTTGGACTCAAATATAAGCAAAATTCAACCAATACAACTTTATTTAATGTTAGTGTTTCAAAAATAAGAAAATTAACCAATACAACCAATTCTCCTTTTACTTTTCCAAGAGCATTGCACACACCCGAGACAATTAAAGGGTATATTAGTAATTGTAACTCATTTTTTTTTTACATAAATCAAGGCAATTGAACTAAATTAACTAACTTCCTTAATAAGTGTGAAGTTAGTTAATTTTGATTATAATTGAATCATGATGGAGTACAAATTAAAATTTTTCTAATTTTTATAAGTTCCGAACAAGATGGTTTTTATCCTCAATTTTGAATGAGAGATAAATCAATTTTTTTATAATTTTTGGTAGCTAATTCTTAATACAAGCTATTAGATTTTTTTATTTAAAATATAAAATATTTTATAAAAATGTTTACAAGCAATGTATACCCGTGTATGGCACCCGTCAAAAACTCTAGTATAGTAAAATTTCAGAATAAAATCACATACCACTTTATTAGTTACTTTGGCTTTAAAAATGAATGTTATTTTGGGTGCTTTAGTGTGATTGTGGCTGATAAACTATGGCAAGGGAAACAAGGTAGCTTTATTACTGGCCAAATATAAATTTTGCAAATTGAAGAATTGGGTGGCCTGCGTAATTGACTGTGGCTTAAGGACTATATGTTATTTTCCAGTCATGGTTTATTCTTCAAAAGGGTGTCTTTATTTTTCTAAAAAAACTATAAAAATTACATTCTTATTGTGACGGTGAATCCATTCTTGTTGTTATTGTAGCGACCTAAAAAAAAGGACTTGTTTTTCCTTTTAGAGGGAAAACATGGAGTCGCCACCAACTTTATTTAATTTTGGGAAAGTTGGAAAACACTTCAAGAAGAAGCTTCGGTTTCGGGAGTCGATTATGTCTAGGGAAGGCATGGAGACTTAACCCCATGGCACCCTGGAACATCCATAAATGGTTACCCAAAATTAGTTGTGTAAATTATTAGTAACTTTGAAATATTTGTTTTACCCGTTGTGAATCTCTTTATTAAAACTTCGTGAAGTTGAACATGGCAAAGTCCACAGAGCAGCCTCTAAATCTGAAGGGTTGAACATGACACTTGTCATAGGGCAACCAAAAAAAAAAAGGTTGTTTTAATCAAGTGATCATCCTCTATTTTCTTATGTAAAATAAATAATTTTTATCTCTTGAAAATGGGACAGAAACGTAGAAATGAAACTTTTTACCAACTTATTCAGAGAACAGAAGCACAGAGAAATAAGAGTGTCAAGATAAATTTATTAATAATATCAATGAAAAGAACAAAGATTACCAAATGGGAGTAGAATAAGAATGACTTTGTTTACTCCCAGTGGTAAGATTTTAAGATCGAAGCCTTTACATTCAATCTCCCTGGCTCCTTCAGCTCTTCCTTCTTAACCACTTCTAATAATAGGGAAGAGAAAAGGAAGCTCAGATTTCTGATCTCTCTTCCTCACAACAAAAATCTCTCTTTCTTTTCTCTTTTCTTTGTATCTTTCCTCTCTGTCTCCTCTCTGATCTTTCGTTTCCTCTCAAGAACAGTGTTCTCCCCTCAAAAAAATGTCCTCCCTTTTTCTTCTCTTTCTCCTTTCCTTTTATAGACGGAGGAGAGGGCTTCTTGCTTCTTCTCCATTGGCTTCAAGGTCGGTTTGTACGAAACCCAAGGCTTGGGCCGTTCTGAGCAGCGGAAAGGAGGTGATTTGATGTGAGGGTTGCACGCTTGAAAAAGAAGGAGATGACGGATTTCGTCTGATGGGTGTGATGGCTTTTTAGGGTTAGGAGTAGGGCTGCTAGGTTAAGGTGGGAAAAGATGAGGAAAAAAAAGAAAAGACCAATGGGTAAAGGAGGTGCAAAAGGGGGGTTTTGAGCCAAAATAACGTGTGTCCAGATGGGGCGGCATGAGTAGCAGAAAGGAGGTGATTTGACATGTGGGTAGCACGCTTGAAAAGAGAAAGAGATGAGGGATTTTGAGTAGAAATAGCGTGTGTCCAGATGGGGCGGCATGAGTAGCAGAAATGAGGTGATTTGACGTGAGGGTTGCACGCTTGAAAAGAGCAAGAGATGAGGGGTTTTGAGAAGAAATAATGTGTGTAAAGATGGGGTGGCTTGAGTAGCAGAAAGGAGGTGATTTATCCTGAAGGTTGCGTGTTTGAAAAGAGAAGGAGATGGGGGGTTTTGTCTGATGTGTATGATGGCTTTTTAGGGTTAGGAGTGGGGTTGCCAGGTTAAAACGAGGGAGGAGGTAAGGAGGAAGAAGGACCAATGGGTAGAGGAGGAAAAGAGGTCTAGCCTGATATGTAAAGGGGGTAGGAGGCGTAACTCAGTTTCCTTTCCTTTTGGTTGATTGTCTTTTTCTCCTTGTTTTCTTCGTCCTTTCTTCCTCATCTTCTCCTTCTTCTTCTTTATTCTTTAGCCTTCAGCCTGAAAATAAAATTACAGTGCATGGGATCACTTCGTCCCAACAGAAACTTAGATATGCAAAAGTAGATATACACTGGTCGGACCTCCTCGTCCAACAAGAAAAGACAATTGCAGTGGACAGAACCTCCTCGTCCAGCAGAAATTAAAATAATTGAAGTGGACGGAACCCCCTCGTCCAACAGAAAAGACAATTGCAGTGGACGAAACCTCCTCGTCTAGCAGAAATTAAAATAATTGAAGTGGACGGAACCCCCTCGTCCAACAGAAATAAAAGGGACCGGACTGGACGGGACTACCCCATCCATCAGCAAGTGTAATGACTGGACGGGACCACCCCATCCATCAGCAGGTGTAAAGCAATGGATGGGACCACCCCGTCCATCAGCAAGTGTAAAGCAATGGACGGGACCACCCCGTCCATCAGCAAGTGCCATGTGATGGGCGGGACTTCCCTGTCCACAGCAAGTGTGGATGTGATGGACGGGACTTCCCCGTCCAACAGCAAGTCCCACGTGATGGGCGGGACTTCCCCGTCCACAACAAGTGCAAATGTGATGGACGGGACTTCCCGGTCCAACAGCAAGCCCCATGTGATGGACGGGGCTAACAACAAATTAGCTATGAGTCCCCTACTTTCTTCATTTTTCTTTTTATTATTATTAGTCTCCTTGAAGTGTAATGTTATAAAAAAGAATGAAAGACAGACAAAAATGGGTGTTCACAGTTGCCCCTCTTTACTTGTTGCATACTAGAAGACATGATTAGTCGTGACTTCTCATGTATTGTAGTAATGAACAAGTAAAGAAAATGAACACATATTTTTTCCGAAAAACATGAGGATCTCAGAAGAAAACCTTACAGTTTGGAAATGGAATTGCAGTGGACGGAAACTCCTCGTCCAACAGGAAATTAAATGCAATGGACAGAACCTCCTCGTCCAACAGAAAAGTAAATATACAATGGACGGAACCTCTTCGTCTAACAGAAAATTAAATGCAATGGACAGAACCTCCTCGTCCAACAGAAAAGTAAATGCAATGGACGGAACCTCCTCGTCCAACAGAAAAGTAAATATGCAATGGACGGAACCCCTTCGTCCATCAGAAAATTAAATGCAATGGACGGAACCTCCTCGTCCAACAGAAAATTAAATGCAATGTACGAAACCTCCTCGTCCAACAGAAAAGTAAATGCAATAGAAGGAACCTCCTCGTCCAACAGAAAAGTAAATATGCAATGGACGGAACCTCTTCGTCCAACAGAAAATTAAATGCAATGGACGGAACCTCCTCGTCCAACAGAAAAAGTAAATTTGCAATGGACGGAACCTCTTCGTCCAACAGAAAATTAAATGCAATGGACGGAACCTCCTTGTCCGACAGAAAAGTAAATGCAATGGACGGAACCTCCTCGTCCAACAGAAAAGTAAATATGCAATGGAAGGAAACCTCTTCGTCCAACAGAAAATTAAATGCAATGGACGGAACCTCCCCGTCCAACAGAAAAGTAAATATGCAATTGACGGAACCTCTTCGTCCAACAGAAAATTAAATGCAATGGACGGAACCTCCTTGTCCGACAGAAAAGTAAATGCAATGGACGGAACCTCCTCGTCCAACATAAAAGTAAATATGCAATGGAAGGAAACCTCTTCGTCCAACAGAAAATTAAATGCAATGGACGGAACCTCCTCATCCAACAGAAAAGTAAATATGCAATGGACGGAACCTCTCCGTCCAACAGAAAATCGAATGCAATGGACGGAACCTCCTCGTCCAACAGAAAATTAAATATGCAATGAGCCTTAGAGCTCGAAAATAAACTTGTAATGAGCCTTAGAGCTCGAGAATAATGGTGCGGTGAGCGTCAGAGCTCGAAAATAAATAATCAGTGATCTGAAACAAATGAGAACCCCTTCCTTTTGAGGACAAAGGAACCAATTGTTCCCTGGAAAAACTTCGACCAACCAAACCCTTGTTCATCGGCCACTCTGGGACGAGGCATCACTTATTCTTTTAACAGCATTGGTCACCCACGAATCTGATAAACTCCATATGTTATGTAAGCTTATTTGCATCATTCTTTTGTCGTCCAGTGCATGCTACCTCTTCCACTGAATCTGAAGTATTGAGCCCTCTTGGTTTAAACCATTCATTGGTGCTACCATTAGAGTTATTAAATCATACCATTAAACTTATATTTACTTTTATTGAGACATGAGAGTGAACACAATAGGGGAGTGTGGGAGAAAACCTCTTGCCTTAATATGAGAATTTAGGTTGTTAAGAGACAATAAACGTGAGAACCAAGTTACAAAAGGGATCATGAAGATTAAAAGAACAAAGATAAGCAAAGAAAATTATGAAAATCACATAAAATTTGCCCCAGTGTTGGTCCCTTGATTTTCATTTAATTGATTCCCCTCAGCCTTTTGATGACACAGATCATGGCTCCTGTTTTTGATTCCTCAAACACACCTTCTTCGATCATTCCTTAATAATTTTGCCCCAGTATACTCTGCCAGATAAAATTGCCCCAGTATGGTGGGTGCTTGCAGAAGTGTTGGACCCTATCCTTCTCCTAGGCTGCCCTTGCAGGTTTTCAGCCTAAGGTTTCTTTGCCCTAACTTTTGCCTAGGTTACCCTCTCGGGTTTTCATAGCGGGCCTTTACTTTTCTATTGTTCTTTTGCCCTAACTTTTGCCTAGACTGCCCTTTCGGGTTTTCAACCGAGCGGGCCTTTGTTCTCCTTTTGTTTTCATTGTTCTTTTGCCCTAACTTTTGCCTAGGCTGTCTTTTCGGTTTTCAACCTAGCGGGCCTTCAAGCGTAGAACTTTTTCACAGCATAAGAGTTTACTGGCCTTGGTAGCTCTTCCCCATCCATGTTTTGCAGAATCAAAGCACCTCCCAAGAACGCTTGTTTGACAATATAAGGACCTTCATAATTTGGTGCCCATTTTCCTCGGGGATCCTCTTGACTAGGGAGGACTTTCTTTAAGACCAGGTCTCTCGCACGAAATTATCTAGGATGAACCTTTTTATTGAAAGCTGTTGCCATTCTGTTTTGATACAATTGCCCGTGACAAATAGCTGCCAGCCTTTTCTCTTCTATCATGTTCAACTGCTCATATCGAGTTTTCACCCACTCAGATTCTTCTAAGTCTGCTTCCATCAAGACTCTTAGCGAAGGGAGTTCTACTTCGATAGGTGAGACAACCTCCATCCCGTACACCAGAGAGAAAGGGGTTGCCCCAGTGCTTGATCGTATGTTAGTCCGATAAGCATGTAGAGCATATGGCAGCATTTCGTGCCAGTCCCTATAGTTTACAACCATCTTGGCCACGATCTTCTTGACATTTTTGTTTACTGCTTCAACTGCACCATTCATTTGAGGCCTATAAGGAGCCGAATTGTGGTGTTTGATTTTGAGACCTTCGCAAAACTTTTGAATCTCGGTACCATTAAGATTGGCAGCATTATCTGTGATTATCCTCTCTGGGATCCCGTATCTACAGACAATGTCCTTTTTGAGGAATTTGAGAAACACCCTTTGAGTTATGCTGGCATATGAAGCAGCTTCTACCCATTTAGTGAAATAGTCTATCGCCACCAAAATGAAACGATGACCATTGGAAGCCTTGGGATTAATGGGACCGATGGCATCTATTCCCCACATCGAAAAAGGCCATGGGGATGCTAAACTGTGCAGTGGAAACGTAGGTGCATTAACCCGGTCCACATGCATCTGGCATTTTTGGCATCTACGAACATGCTCCATGCAATCTAACTTGTAACATCCTAAAATTCTAATATAAATAATTTGAAAAAAAAAGATTATGTTATAAAAAATAAAAATAAATAATAATGATATAATAAAAATAAGATATAATTAAGAGATTTAGTGTAAAGGATTTGTTAATATAAAGTTTGTTAGAGTTGGTTAGGAATTGCAAGGGGAATAATGAATTAAAATATATGTGTGTGTGTGTGTGTGTGTGTGTGTGTGTGTGTGTGTGTGTGTGTGTGTGTGTGTATATATATATATATATATATATATATATATATATATATATGAATGTAAACATAAATACAGACTTTTCACGTAGGGGCCTAGGGGTAGCTCATAAGTCAAGTGGGCCTAGTTATTCTATAAAATAAATAAAAAAAGAAAGAAACAATAAAGAAACAAAAAAAAAGGAAAAAAAAAAAAAAAACAAAACGTAAAACCACAAACAATATATATATATATATATATATATATATATATATATATATATATATATATATATATATATATATATATTCACGCTATGCGCACGTATTGTTGGAATTAGGAGGATGCGCCGCACAGTGTAGCGATTCAGGCGTTCCTTTCTTTCTGGCCAGTACAACCATAACAACACAGATCCAAGAATGCCACCAAACGGGAGAGGAATTTTTAGGGAAACGCAAATCCTTATCATACGTAATTTCTGGAGCACATTGGAGGTCTACAAAAGGTGAGTAAAAATACTTTTTCTCACACTTTCATGGTACAATTAATTTGAAGCTTTGTCATATAGATTTGTTTAACTACGAAAATCAAGATTTTAGAGTGCATGATTTTTTTATCTGGAATTTTGAAATATTTTCATGTCACTTGATGAATTGATTTAGTGAGTAAAAATGTTTTCCCTTATTCTTTCATGGTTTAATTAATTTGGGATTTTATACTACTTTTAGTCTGTCATGAAAAATTAGGATTTTTGGATTCTTGATTTGAGACTCTTAAAATATTTTGATGTTGTTTAAGGAATTGATCTAAAAAGTATATTTCCCTGGATTTAATAAAGAATTAGTATTATATGTGTTTTCTCCTGATGCGTTACATCTCTTGTTTTGATTGTTAATGGCAAAATAAAATTCCAAAGCCAATCTCATTGAGGTTGCACTGGAAGTTTCAATTCCCTTCTTAGACATGAGGTTTATATCTCATTGGTCAAGGCTAATGCCTATTTGAGTTGTAAGTAAAGTTATGTTTTCCTGTGACACTTGCGTTCACACATTATATTAATTAATTGGACCTTAAATCTTTTATCTATTTATTTAATTATAGTATGGGTTAATTTCAACTTTAATTATTGTTAAGAAATATGTTTGATTTATATGAGTTGTGGTTGTTTGGCATGCCTTGGCATGACAAAATATTTTTGTTGTTGACGCATAGAGTTTGAAAACCTTGATCGTCATATTGTATTATGCATGAGTTGGTCATCACCTTCCGGGAAGGGATGACGGTACATTCTATTCCGAGAATAGGATAAGAGATGTCACCATCTGGGATGGGATATCAAACTATTAAAATATTCACATCTGGGATGGAATATTAGATACCTCCATCTGGGATGGGGAAGGTAGTGGGACGCCATTGCATGGATATGAGCTCATAGACCTTAGTGGATCTGGGATTCACACCCGTTCTGGGAACCAAAGAGTCAAGTTAAGTGATTCTGGGGATCACCGAGTCATGTTCGTGGAGTTGCATTGTGTAGAGTTTGCATGGTGAATGTGATTAAATGCAATGAGATGTGACCGTTGCTGAGCTTATGAGTTTGTACTTTAAATGCTTGACATCAATTTTATTTATGTATATTTATTATTTTGGAGGTTTATTATATTCGATATTTTAAAAATTAGCGGGTACCATGAATGTTTTTCCGGTTACCGCGCCGGCTGAAAACAACACTATTTGCGAACCTTTTCAATAAACGATTATTTTTATTCACTGGGATTATATCTCATTAAAAGTGTTGTTTTCAGAGCACGAGGACGACATCACTGGGACTGGAGAGGATTGAAGACCTAGCGAATTTTCTTAGTTATTATTCCTAGCTTGGTTAGTGTTTTCTTAAATAAGGAGCCGTATGTGGCTAGACGTTTTTATTTATTTATCGTTGGGTTTATTAGTAGATGCCCGGTTTTGAGGCTTGGGGTTTTTATTTGGATGTATGGATTTATTATTATATTATCGCTTGGATACTTTATATCTATTTTAATTAATATGGGGTATTTTTAGAGCCGATTAAGTCGTGAAATTTTTATGACATGTTTGTTTAATTTAAAACTATTTAAAGGATTTTTCATTGATTTTGTTTTGGGTTACTAATGTAACGAAGGGCGTTACATTTATGGTATCAGAGCAGTTCGATTCTAAATCGGACTGTGGCAATGGGGCTTTTACAAAACAAAACTTGGGCGCATAGGATGCTTGTTAGAGTCATAAATGATGCATGCTATTCCTTGGGATATTGGGCCTGATCAACCCAGTATTTCATTGGTAGTGAGCAGATTTATGGCGATTAATAGGCGAGGGACAAACGTTGCACTTGTGCCAACTTTGGATTGTATAGCCAAAGTCATGCAAGCGCGGGCGGAGACTCTCTGTCAACTGAATGGGAATGGAGGCCAATCACTAATGGAGTGGTGGCAACCTAGGACCCCTAGCACGTGGGGACTTTCCGAATTCAAGAAGGACAACCCGCCATCATTCCGAGGCAGCTTAGATCCGAAGGAGGCTTGATTCCTTCAACTCGTACAGGAGAAAAGTTACTCTATTGTTCGATTTGGGAGAAACTCATTCATTTATATCTTTAGATTATGTGAAAAATCTATCTTTGTCTGTTTCTAAGTTGCCATATGATTTGAGTGTTGCTACTCCTGCAAATGATAAACTTGTTACCTCTATTACTTGCTTGAGTTGTCCCTTAGTGTACCAAGGTGTATCTTATTTTGTTGATCTTATATGCCTGCCCATGTCTGGGTTAGATGTCATTCTTGGTATGGATTGGTTGTCTGCAAATCATGCTGTCATAAATTGCTCTGATAGAACTATCTCCGTTCCTATACAACCAATGTCTAATGATTTTCCCGTACCCAGTTCTATTGTTTCTACTGTTGCTTGTCATAAGTTCTTAGTTGAGGGAGCTCAAGGATATATACTCTTATTCTCTGCTAAGATGGAGGCTGACAGTGATGTGACAGCTATACCTGTGGTGTGCGAGTTCCAGGATGTTTTCCCTAAGGATGTCTCTAGCTTGCCCCCGAATAGGGAAGTTGAGTTTAACATAGATCTAGTGCCAGGGAGTGGACCGGTATCGGTAGCGCCTTATAGAATGGCACCTTTGGAGTTGAGCGAGCTTAAGAAACAGTTAGAGGAGATGCTAGGGAAGGGGTTTATTAGGCCTAGTGTGTCACCTTGGGGAGCACCTATCCTACTGGTGAAAAGGAAGGATGGGAGCATGAGGCTATGTGTTGACTATAGGCAGTTGAACAAAGTTACCATCAAGAATAAATACCCTTTGCCTAGGATAGATGATCTCTTAGATCAGTTAAGGGGAGCGTCAGTGTTTTCCAAAATAGATCTAAGATCAGGATACCATCAAATTAGAGTTAGAAGCGAGGACACCCCTAAGACAGCCTTCAGGACAAGGTATGGGCACTATGAGTATGTAGTGATGCCTTTTGGTGTGACCAACGTCCCAGCCGTTTTCATGGACTGCATGAATCGGATCTTTAGGACCTTGTTGGACAGGTTTGTGGTGGTGTTCATAGATGATATTTTAATATACTCTAGGACACCAGAAGAACATGGAGAACACTTAAGGTTGGTGTTGCAGATCTTGAGGGACGAGCGTCTTTATGCCAAACCGAAAAAGTGTGAGTTTTGGCTAGAAGAGGTAAAGTTTTTAGGACACACAATCTCAAAGGATGGTGTAGTGGTTGATTCCTCTAAAGTTGATGCGGTGTTAGGATGGGAACAACCTAAGACGATAACCGAAGTAAGAAGTTTCTTAGGCTTAGCTGGTTACTATAGGAAGTTCATAGAGAGACTCTCTAGACTAGCCTTACCTTTGACCCAATTGACTAGGAAAGGGAAACCTTTTGTGTGGGACCAGGAGTGTGAGGACAGGTTCCAAGAGCTTAAGAGGAGATTGGTGTCATCACCAATCATAACTATGCCGGATCCCTTAGTGAGTTCTGTGGTATACTGCGACGCATCTAAGAATGACTTGGGATGTGTCTTAAGGCAGGAGGGCAAGGTGGTAGCATATGCCTCTAGGCAGCTTAGGCCACATGAAGGGGATTACCCTACCCATGACTTAGAGCTAGCAGCCGTGGGTTTTGCCCTTAGGATTTGGAGGCATTTCCTTTACAGGGCAAGGTTTGAAGTTTTTAGTGACCATAAAAGCCTTAAATATCTGTTCGACCAGAAGGAGTTAAACATGAGACAACGAAGGTGGATGGAGTTCCTTAAGGACTATGACTTCGAGTTGAAGTACTGACCGCGCTGTCGCCACGCGCCAAAAAGAACGAGCATTTACAAAATAATGTAGTATAGAGCGACAACTCGGATCGTCTCTCAAGGACTCTTTAGTTGTTGTTATTATTAACAGAAAAAGTTAGAAATGGGGGTTTTGAGATTAAAACTAAATTAAAGAAGTAAAACAGAAAACAAAGCAAGAAAATAGAGCAGTTACCAAATAAGCTAAAGCGATTAACCTACTGCTTTTGGTTTCCCACTATCATTTGTTCATGCAAATCCTAAACAGATACTAATCCCCTCCCGGTTGTAGCAACAATTAACAAACGAAAACCGCTACTACAGATGTATGTTCCTATTCCCGAAATAACAAACGGGGTTAAGCTCTCATGAACAAACGAACATGAATGAACACACGCGAAATAACAAACGTGATTAAGTATAGAAACATAACATCACCGAAATGAATCAATACAACACTATACATTCCTGAAATAACAAACAGAAACATATAGCATTGCATTGAAAAGAGAAAAGCAATAAAAACAGGAATACAAGAACCTCAAGTGTGGTAATGGAAACCAATTACAGTAGATTAATCTAGGAGACTAATTCTCCATTACAGAAATAAACATAAAAGAAAAGGAAGGAAAATAAACTACTACTACTGACTATCAAAGACTAGCCAAAACTGGCTAACTCTGACCATCCTCTTCAGTTCTGCCTAAAACTACTTATATACATGTTTCTGGAATCCGAGTACTCGCGAGGCGAGGCACTGATCACGAGGCGAATTACATGAAAGGTCTGCAACTCTTTATCTTCTCGCGAGGCGAGCACATCCTTCGCGAGGCGAACTCTTCAGCTTCCAACTGTTACGCCCGTGGCATTCAACACGCCCAAACCGTGATGGCTTCTGATCTTCCAATACTCGCGAGGCGAAGGAATGCTCGCGAGGCGAACGCTTCAATTTCAGAATTGCCACGGCTGTGATCTTCAACACGGGCAAGCCGTGATCGTCTCTGACTTTTTCATGGTTGCAATACTCGCGGGGCGAGAGATTATTCGCGGGGCGAGCGGCTCCAGATTTATTACTTTTTATTAACCTGAAAATAGAAAATAAAAGTAAATAATTATTCAACTCTAAAACAACTAAAGTAACTTAAAAACAATTTACAGACTCAAAATATTACTTAGAGACAATCAAGTCTAATTTGGGTAAAAATGATATAAAATAACCACAAAGCCAGGGTCTTTACTAGTTATAAAACCAGTAAAACAGAGGCTCATCAAGTACCATCCGGGAAAAGCCAATATGGTGGCAGATGCTTTGAGTAGGAAGTCCCTACACGTGTCGAGCTTGATGGTGCAAGAGCTGAACCTCATGGAAGAGTTTAGGGACATGAATCTGGAGGTGTTGGATGTGTCCTTAAGTGTCTTAAGCTTGAAGTTGAATAGGTTGGAAATTAATAGTGACCTTAGAGATGAGGTTAGGCGGGAACAACTTTTAGACCAGGAGTTGTAGTCTCGGTTGGGATAGGAGGGTTATGAGTTGTCTGTTGATGGGCTAGTGCAGTTTAAGAATAGGACTGTTGTTCCTAAGGAGGGGAGCCTTAGAGAGAGGATATTAGAGGAAGCTCATAAGGGAAAGTTTACCATACATCCTGGAATAACTAAGATGTACCAAGACCTTAAGAGGATGTATAGATGACCAGGAATGAAAAAGGATGTGGCTAGCTTCGTAACTAGGTGTTTAGTGTGCCAAAAGGTTAAGATAGAACATCAGAAGCCTCCGACGTTGTTGCAATCCTTGGAGATTCCAGAATGGAAGTGGGAGAGAATGTCTATGGACTTTGTGATGGGGTTACCTAAGACACGTTTGGGCTTAGATGCCATTTGGGTGATAGTGGATAGGTTGACCAAGTCTGCCCACTTCTTGCCAATTAAGGCAACCTATAGCTTAGACAAGTTGGCATACCTCTATATCAAGGGAATATTCAAGCTTCATGGGATACCCGCATCTATAGTGTCGGATAGAGACCCGAGGTTTACCTCTAGATTTTGGAGAGCTTTTTAGCAAGCCTTTGGGACTAAGTTGAACCTTAGCACGGCCTATCATCCCCAAACGGATGGTCAGTCGGAGCGGACCATTCAGACCCTTGACGACATGCTTAGGGCGTGTGTCCTGGATGAAGAGGGAGTCGGGATAGATTCCTACCTCTCATTGAGTTTGCGTATAACAATAGTTATCACACTAAGTATAGGCATGGCACCCTATGAGGTCCTATATGGGAGGAAGTGTAGGTCCCCTTTATGTTGGTGTGAGGTGGGAGAGAAAACCTTGATAGGACCTGAATTGGTCCATGAAACCTCTGAGAGAATCAAAATGATTAGGGAGAGGATGCGCACGGCGCAAAGTAGACAAAAGAACTATGCCGACAAAAGGAGATAGCCTCTAGAATTCCAGGAAAGCGAGCATGTATTTTTGAGAGTCCCTCCTAAGACGGGGTAGGGAGGTCGATGAAAGTCCGCAAGCTAAATCCACTTTTCATGGGACCTTTCCAAATTCTTAAAAGGGTCGGGCCTGTTGCTTATCAATTGGCTCTTCCGCCACAGTTGGCAAACCTTCACGATGTTTTCCATGTGTCGTAACTCAGAAAATATGTGCCTGATGAATCTCATGTGATAGCTCCCGAGTCTGTACAATTGAAGGATAATTTGATCTACCAGCCAAAGCCTAGTCAAATCTTGGACAAGAGCACTAAGACTCTAAGGAACAAGGCAATTCCATTGGTGAAAGTGTTATGGGACGGATTGACTTCTGAGGAAGCCACTTGGGAGATGGAGGAGGACATCGTGCGTCAATGCCCAGATTTTATTATCTAAGGTATGGTAACCTTTTAGTTTAGAATACGACATAGGTTACAATAGGCGCGTGTGTGTGAGATGAGTTTTGGGGACGAAATTCTTCAAGGAGGGGAGAAAATGTAACATCCTAAAATTCTAATATAATTAATTTGAAAAAAAAGGATTATGTTATAAAAAATAAAAATAAATAATAATGATATAATAAAAATAAGATATAATTAAGAGGTTTAGTGTAAAGGATTTGTTAGTATAAAATTTATTAGAGTTGGTTAGGAATTGCAAGGGGAATAATGAATTAAAATATATCTATATCTATATCTATATATATATATATATATGAATGTAAACATAAATACAGACTTTTCACGTAGGGGCCTAGGGGTAGCTCATAAGTCAAGTGGGCCTAGTTATTCTATAAAAAAAGAGAGAAAGAAACAATAAAGAAACAAAAAAAAAAGGAAAAACAAAAAAAAAACAAAACAAAACATAAAACCCTGAAACAATATATATATATATATATATATATATATATATATATATTCACGCTGTGCGCACGTATTGTTGGAATCAGGAGGATGCGCCACACAGTGTAGCGATTCAGGCATTCCTTTCTTTCTTGCCAGTACAACCGTAATAACACAGATCCAAGAATGCCACCAAATGGGAGAGGAATTTTTAGGGAAACGCAAATCCTTATCATACGTAATTTCTGGAGCACATTGGAGGTCTGCAAAAGGTGAGTAAAAATACTTTTTCTCACACTTTCATGGTACAATTATTTTGAAGCTTTGTCATATAGATTTGTTTAACCACGAAAATTAAGATTTTAGAGTGCATGATTTTTTTATCGGGAATTTTGAAATATTTTCATGTCACTTGATGAATTGATTTAGTGAGTAAAAATGTTTTCTCTTATTCTTTCATGGTTTGATTAATTTGGAATTTTGTACTACTTTTAGTCTGTCATGAAAAATTAGGATTTTTGGATTCTTGATTTGAGACTCTTAAAATATTTTGATGTTGTTTAAGGAATTGATCTAAAAAGTATATTTCCCTGGATTTAATAAAGAATTAGTATTATATGTGTTTTCTCCTGATGCGTTACATCTCTTGTTTTGATTGTTAATGGCAAAATAAAATTCCAAAGCCAATCTCATTGAGTTGCACTGGAAGTTTCAATTCCCTTCTTAGACGTGAGGTTTATATCTCATTGGTCAAGGCTAATGCCTATTTGAGTTGTAAGTAAAGTTATGTTTTCCCGTGACACTTGCGTTCACACATTATATTAATTAATTGGACCTTAAATATTTTATCTATTTATTTAATTATAGTATGGGTTTATTTCAACTTTAATTATTGTTAAGAAATATGTTTGATTTATGAGTTGTGGTTGTTTGGAATGCCTTGGCATGACAAAATATTTTTGTTGTTGACGCATAGAGTTTGAAAACCTTGATCGTCATATTGTATTATGCATGAGTTGGTCATCACCTTCCGGGAAGGGATGACGGTACATTCTATTCCGGGAATAGGATAAGAGATGTCACCATCTGGGATGGGATATCAAACTATTAAAATATTCACATCTGGGATGGAATATTAGATACCTCCATCTGGGATGGGGAAGACAGTGGGACGCCATTGCATGGATATGAGCTCATAGACCTTAGTGGATCTGGGATTCACACCGGTTCTGGGAACCAAAGAGTCAATTTAAGTGATTCTGGGAATCACCGAGTCATGTTCGTGGAGTTGCATTGTGTAGAGTTTGCATGGTGAATGTGATTAAATGCAATGAGATGTGACCGTTGCTGACCTTATGAGTTTGTACTTTAAATGCTTGACATCAATTTTATTTATATATATTTATTATTTTGGAGATTTATTATATTCGATATTTTAAAAATTAGCGGGTACCATGAATGTTTTTTCGGTTACCACGCCGGCTGAAAACAACACTATTTGCGAACCTTTTCAATAAACGATTATTTTTATTCACTGGGATTATATCTCATTAAAAGTGTTGTTTTCAGAGCACGAGGATGACATCACTGGGACTGGAGAGGATTGAAGACCTAGCGAATTTTCTTAGTTATTATTCCTAGCTTGGTTAGTGTTTTCTTAAATAAGGAGCCGTATGTGGCCAGACATTTTTATTTATTTATCGTTGGGTTTATTAGTAGACGCCCGGTTTTGAGGCTTGGGGTTTTTATTTGGATGTATGGATTTATTATTATATTATCGCTTGGATACTTTATATCTATTTTAATTAATATGAGGTATTTTTAGAGCCGATTAAGTCGCGAAATTTTTATGACATGTTTGTTTAATTTAAAACTATTTAAATGATTTTTCATTGATTTTGTTTTGGGTTACTAATGTAACGAAGGGCGTTACATGACTCCATAGTAGACCAATAATAGCCACTTCTCAAGATCTTCCTAGCCATCATGTGACCATTGGCATGAGTCCCACGGATTCCTTCATGAACTTCAATCATGATCCATTTAGCTTCGCGAGCATCCACACATCTGAGTAGGGTACCATCATACCCTCTTTTGTACAAGACTTCCTTGTTTAAGAAAAAGGCCATAGCCAGTCTTCGGATGGTCTTTTTATTTACTTCGCTCGCCTCTACCGTGTATTCCTTGGTCTGAATATATCGATTGATATCATGATACCAAGGCTTACCATCAGGTTCTCCTTCCACATGAGCACAGTACGCCGGTTCATCTTGAACTCTAATTTGGATGGGTTGGACATTGACATGGATATCCATCTTGGTCATGGCAGCTAGTGTGGCTAAAGCATCAGCAAATTGATTCTTGTCTCGACTTAAATGCGAGAAAGTAGTCTCGTCAAACTTTGCAATCAACTGAGTCAAGTATTTCTGATACGGAATCAACTTGGATTCCTTGGTCTGCCATTCACCATTGACTTGGTAAATGATTAAAGCTGAATCCCCAAAGACTTTCAACTGCTTTATACCCAGTTCAAGTGCCATTTGCAATCCACCAGCACACGCCTCGTATTCTGCAATATTATTTGTACATTCAAATTTTAGTTTTACGGCCATCGGGTATTGCTTGCCATTTGGTGAGATAACCACTGCTCCTATACCACTGCCGTGCATATTGACTGCTCCATCAAAATACATTTTCCACACATCTTCCTATTCTTCGTCTTCCTCAAGGGACATTACCTCTCCATCTGGAAACTCAGAATTGACAGGCCATCCATCCTCAAGAGGATTCTCTGCTAAATGGTCATCAATCACACTTCCTTTGATGGACTTCTGAGTCACATATTTGATGTCAAATTCTGACAATATCACTTGCCACTTTGAAACCCTTAAGGAGATATAAGGACTTTCGAAGATATACTTCAAAGGATCCATTCGAGAAATTAGCCAAGTGGTGTGATATAACATGTCTTTGTCCGAGTTTCCCCGGAAGTCCATACTAGTGCACAACAAGTCTTCTCGATTGCCATGTAACGAGCCTCACAGGTGTTAAACTTCTTACTCGGATAGTAAATTGCCCCGCTTCTTCCGCCGATTCATCATGTTGTCCCAAAGATTGCCCCCATTGAGGTTGGCAGTATGATGAGATAGAGTAATAATGGACGACCTTGGGTAGGTGGTACCAACACTGGGGGATTCAGTAGATATGCCTTTATCTTATCAAAGGCTTCTTGACAGTCATCATCCCATCTTCCTGGATTATTCTTCCTGAGGAGTTTGAAGTTTGGTTCACATGTGCTAGTCAGATTTGCAATGAAGCGTGCAATACAGTTCAATCTTCCAAGGAAACCCCTTACTTCTCGCTCGTTCTTAGGTGCCGGCATACCGCATATTGATTCCACCTTATTTGGTTCCACCTTTATTCCTTCTCTACTGACAACAAAGCCAAGTAAGTTCCCCGCGGATGCGCCAAAAGTACATTTTGCAGGGTTGAGGCGTAACTTGTACTTCCTTAGCCGCTCGAATAACTTTCTCAAAACTGTCGCATGGCTTTCTCCTTCCTTGGACTTGGCCACTATATCATCAATGTATACCTTTACCTCCTTATGCATCATATCATGGAACAATGCCACCATTGCACGTTGGTAAGTGACCCCAGCGTTCTTTAATCCAAGAGGCATCACTTTGTAACAAAAAGTTCCCCAATGGGTGATAAAAGTTGTCTTTTCTTTATCGTCATTGTCCATGAGGATCTGATTGTAGCTAGAATACCCGTCCATGAAAGAAAACATATGACTTCTGGCTGTACTGTCTACAAGGACATCAATATGAGGTAGGGGGAAATCGTCCTTTAGACTGGCTTTATTCAGGTCTCGGTAGTCCACGCACATTCTGACCCTTCCATCCTTCTTTGGTACCAGAAAAATATTATCTACCCATTCCAGGTGTCTAGCTACTTCCAGAAAGCCAGCCTCCAACTGCTTGGTCACTTCTTCCTTGATCTTCAACGACATCTCAGGATGCATTCTCTTTAATTTTTGCTTCTTTGGAGCCACATATGGGTATAAGGGAATTTTATGCATTGCTATCTCAGGATCTAAACCTGGCATATCTCTGTAGGACCATGCAAAAACATCCAGATATTCTTTGAATAGTGCAACCATTTCTTCTCGCTCTGGGTTATCCACTATTTTCAACTCCTTCTTATCTTCCTCGGTTCCCATATTGATCACTTTTGCAACCTCATCATTCGAGCTAATCCCTCCCTCTGACCGTTTCACCACTTTTATGAATTCTTCAATGTCTTCTTCCTCCTCATCGGATTCAAGATTGTTTCATCAACGGCCACGAGGGAATCAATAAATGAGCTTTCAAAGTTCCTCTCCTGAGGTAAATCTTTAGTGGAAGAAGCATCCCTGGAAGAGAAAGTCAGGAATAGGAGAAGTATAGGAAAGGGTTTTATTTATGACAGAAAATCTTAAACAAAATAAATAAATGAAAGAGAGAAAAGAAACGATGGAATCAAAAGGAAAACATCAGACAAAGTGTTACGTTTTCATTCATGTCTCAAGGAAAGTAAACATCAGTTCATAATTAGTACAATAAGATAATTACTTCATGGAAATAAAATCAACAAACGATTCAGATTGCCAATTATTGAGAACTTCATCTTCTTCAGAGCTTAAGTTTCTTCCTTCTTCAAGCATGTTGGTAGCCATCCAGGTCTGAGATCTGGTATTGTGAACTCGGGTTTGATTGATGTTACCTTTCCTAGGTCACGCAATGGTTCTTGAATCCTCAGAAGGATGTGACTCTGAAGCAAATAAGAAAAACTCATTAGTCAATCCAAAATTTTGTGTGTGTGTATGCATGCATGTGCAAGTTATCATCCTTTATTCGATTGTGAGGGTACTCTTAGGAAGACTGTCGTATACACCAATAGCAAGAAAACTCATCCTGCAATCAAATCTAGTGGTATGGTTCCCTCTAGCTTGAATGCAGTTGGTGTCAAGTCCAAGGGAGAATCTACTCCTCGATAGACCATACCCGTACTAGCAACGGCCTTATTTTTACACAGAAAACTCGTTGTTTTTAGGGTAAAAATACAGTTGATGACGTATCTAAGGGAGAATGCACTCCTCGATAGATATCATCTAAGAACGCTCGACATACATGGATGAAAACTTCCATTTCATTATAAATATTCCAATACAAATCATGAGTCTTTGACCAAAATAAAAGAAGTACATTGATGGTTTCCATCCTTCTCCAAGGTCCACAAAGTTCTATGTTAAGAACCTCGTCTTTTTTTTTTTCTGAACCCTCTGGCAAGTCTCCCAAAATGATTGAAGAATTCGATCAATTTCGGTGGTAGCTGGAGGAAATGGTTCATACGAATATGGACGGATGCCTCTTCAAATCGCTCCACCAGCTGGGAAGTGTGATATTGGAGCTTATCCATCACGTCCTCGTATTTTATCTTCCACGCTTCCTTTTCATTCATTACATCCTCCACCACTAATTTCCATCATTTTATCCATTCTGCGTGACGTTGAGCTTCAACCCTTTCAGAGTCTTTTACCTTGTTTCTGAGCCAATTTTCTCTCATGTTGGCTTCTGCCAGTAGCTCACGATATTTGGCTGCTTCGTTCCATCCTTCATCAGAGTACACTTCTGTTTGGGCTAAGGATTCCTGCAGGGATTCAACCCTCTCTTCTAGTATATGTATCGTTTCAACGTGATCCCCTACACTTGTCTCGAGCTCTTTTTTCTTCTTTTGAAGTTTGACAAGCATCTTCTCTTGACATCCTATTTTTGCCAGCAGCTCTTGAATTTCTGCTTCTTTGTCTTTTCTTGCCCTTTTTGCACGACTCGGGGCTTCGTGGGCATCGTCGCATTCATCCTTCAAATGCTCAATCTGTAAACTCAGCTTTTGCACTTGTCTTTGGAGCATGATAATAGTTACTTCGGCAGCTTGGTCTTATCAAAAATCCTCATCTAAGCTTTTAAAACTTCGATTTCTTTCAACATTTGATCTTTGGTCAGAGAATTATTTTCCTTATGGAGAGGGGATGCAGGTCTTGAAGGGAAACCTCTTCTTACTTCTCTCCATACTTCATATCTTTTTGTGTGAGCTATGACTCGCCTTCCTAATTCCTCCGGTCCTTTTATATGAATATCATTCCATGCTGACCTTACTGTTATCGTTTGACTCTTGATGCCCTCACCTTCTTGGTATAGGAAGAACATCCCATCGAGCAGCTCTTTGGGGGGTTCATCCTGTGTCTACTTGAGTTGACGCATTACCAAAGCTGGTGAGTATTATACACAACCTCTGGGACCCATCAATGGAACATTTGACAAACTTCCACAGCTGAACACAACTGAATCTCCATTATACCATGGACACATCCAACTAAATGACCGCAGGTCGATCTGATCAAACTCTTGCTTCCACTCATATAACTTACGTGACTTTAGTTGCATGCGAGTGAATCCTTTCAGCGGGTCATCTGTTCTATCAATTTATCACGAGCGTACAAGTGAGTCATGATCCAGACATACAATACTGACACACAACATCGCAGTTTCCCTTGTTGATTCTGATGACAAACCTGTAGGGAGAGGAAGGTTTCAGCTAAGATAGCAGGGACCGGGTTTACACCATATTCTTCGACCCTATAGAAAACGTCCATGGCTAACTGATCAATCAGATCTGGTACAAAAGGAAAGAGCACCAACCCATACATCATGAGGGCTAGTACTTTGTTGAAAGTAACCCATCGTCGTTGCTGGCCCAGCTTGTTGAGATACACTTCCAAAAATCGCCTCTTCAACCCTTTGGTGGTTCCCTTTTCTGTTTTCTCTATCTGTTCCGGTTGAAGCTCCAATAGACTTGCTATCTTCCAATATGTTACATGTTGGCAATAATACATGTAGAAGTGAGTCTTCTTTTGAATGGGCTGTCTTAGCATATAAGCATAGTCTTCCATGGTTGGAGTGATGTCCAAGTTAGGCAATTCAAAACACCTCAAAGTTGAGTTCCAATATTGGGCCAATGCACTCAGAGCGGGAGCTTCCACTGGAACACGCAACATGTCTAATATTCTACCATACTTGCTGGCAAAGTCTGAGCGTGCTTCTTCTGGCATTTGCTGGCTGAGTTCACACAATCTCTTCACGTCATTGAGCGTCACATCGATCTTGATATTTTTCTTGGGACAACTCGCGTTGCTAGTACTCTTCTCTGAACCAAGCTTTTCCATTTTCTTGCTATAAGGTGAATACCAAAATCTTCTAACAAAGAGACACAAAAAAAAAAAAACGAGTATAGTGAAGCAAATATATCTTGCATGATTCATGTTGTAGGGGACCCAATGGGGTTGAAAACCCTGATGGGTATGCATCACCTTCATTATGACATAGCGCCTATTAGATGTGCAATAATATTTGAACATGTCATTCAGGTTTGAGGCAGCGATGTGGTGCCCCTAGTTTCGTGAATATTCAAGATGAGCATGCATGACAATTTATGCTTATGATGATAGAGGAGGGAAATAAAGTATGCTCCCTTTTGCCCTAAGCCAGGTAAAACCTAAGGACGGACACGCCTTAAGGTTAGGACTCTAAACAGGTTGGCCACTAGGTCTGCTCTTTTAGTGAGAGTTGGGACGGGTCTAGACCTCTAAAAGTCATGGTCCCCAGATTGCCCTCATAAGAGTATGATTCATGAATCTAGCCACAAGTAGGGATAAACCCTCTCAATATGACTATTCCACGATCTCATGTACAATCTGAGTGGTGAACTGACCAGTATTAGGGAGGTACAAGACCTCTTCAATAACAACGTCAGAGCACCACCTAATCCTTGGGTTTTTGAGCAAGCTCGGGTATAGAGCTAAGTGTGTGTGCAATATGTGATAGTGATGTGTGTGAAAGGGGGCATACAAACCTGTAACACTTAAAAGTAAAAATAAAAAGAGAAGACAAGAAAAACCTGCAAAACACAAACATAGATATATATATAAAAATGGTTATAAGTCCTCTATCCTATTGTTAAAACATGGGAAAAGAAAAGAAAGGAGGAGGAAACAAAAACATTGTTAGTGAAACTTATATAATAATATTGTGAGTTAAAACGCATGCACCACTAACTCTTCTTATTTAAATAAGAGGAAAAACCCAACCAAAAGGACAATCCAAACAAAAACACTGCAAATAAAAACATGTTTTGTCATTTAATTATTGCAAGGAGAAAAAACGGTAAGATACAGCCATAAAAGGTAAAACAAATAAGCTACAAGTTACTAAAAATTTGCAAAACCAATTTTTATGGGCTTGACTCTCTTAAAAGAAGTCCCCAGTGGAGTCGCCATCTGTAGCGACCTAAAAAAAAGGACTTGTTTTTCCTTTTAGAGGGAAAACATGGAGTCGCCACCAACTTTATTTAATTTCGGGAAAGTTGGAAAACCCTTCAAGAAGAAGCTTCGGGTTCAGGAGTTGATTATGTCTAGGGAAGGCATGGAGACTTAACCCCACGACACCCTGGAACATCCATAAATGGTTACCCAAAATTAGTTGTGTAATTTATTAGTAACTTTGAAATATTTGTTTTACCCGTTGTGAATCTCTTTATTAAAACTTCGTGAGGTTGAACATGACACATAAGTCCACAGAGCAGCCTCTAAATCTGAAGGGTTGAACATGACAGTTATCATAGGGCAACCCAAAAAAAAAAGGTTGTTGTAATCAAGTGATCATCCTCTATTTTCTTATGTAAAATAAATAATTTTTATCTCTTGAAAATGGGACAGAAATGTAGAAATGAAACTTTTTACCAACTTATTCAGAGAACAGAAGCACAGGGAAATAAGAGTGTCAAGAGAAATTTATTAATAATATCAACGAAAAGAACAAAGATTACCAAACGGGAGTAGAATAAGAATGACTTTGTTTACTCCCGGTGGTAAGATTTTAAGATCGAAGCCTTTACATTCAATCTCCCTGGCTTTACATTCAATAGGGAAGAGAAAATGAAGCTCAGATTTCTGATCTCTCTTCCTCACAACGAAAATCTCTCTTTCTTTTCTCTTTTCTTTGTATCTTTCCTCTCTGTCTCCTCTCTGATCTTTCATTTCCTCTCAAGAACAGTGTTCTCCCCTCAAAAAAATGTCCTCCCCTTTTCTTCTCTTTCTCCTTTCCTTTTATAGACGGAGGAGAGGGCTTCTTGCTTATTCTCCATTGGCTTCAAGGTCGGTTTGTATGAAACCCAAGGTTTGGGGCGTTCTGAGCAGCGGAAAGGAGGTGATTTGATGTGAGGGTTGCACGCTTGAAAAAAGAAGGAGATGGCGGGTTTCGTCTGATGGGTGTGATGGATTTTTAGGGTTAGGAGTAGGGCTGCTAGGTTAAGGTGGGAAAAGATGAGGGAAAAAAAAGAAAAGACCAATGGGTAAATGAGGTGCAAAAGGGGGGTTCTGAGCAGAAATAGCATGTCCAGATGGGGCGGCATGAGTAGCAGAAAGGAGGTGAATTGACGTGTGGGTTGCACGCTTGAAAAGAGAAAGAGATGAGGGGTTTTGAGCAGATATAGCGTTTGTCCAGATGGGGCGGCATGAGTAGCAGAAAGGAGGTGATTTGACGTGAGGGTTGCACGCTTGAAAAGAGCAAGAGATGAGGGGTTTTGAGCAGAAATAGTGTGTGTCAAGATGGGGCGGCGTGAGTACTAGAAAGGAGGTGATTTATCCTGAAGGTTGCGTGTTTGAAAAGAGAAGGAGATGGGGGGTTTTGTCTGATGTGTATGATGGCTTTTTAGGGTTAGGAGTGGGGTTGCCAGGTTAAAACGAGGGAGGAGGTAAGGAGGAAGAAGGACCAATGGGTAGAGGAGGAAAAGAGGTCTTTCCTGATATGTAAAGTGGGTAGGAGGCGTAACTCAGTTTCCTTTCCTTTTGGTTGATTGTCTTTTTCTCCTTGTTTTCTTCGTCCTTTCTTCCTCATCTTCTCCTTCTTCTTTCTTTATTCTTTAGCCTTCAGCCTGAAAATAAAATTGCAGTGCACGGGATCTCTTCGTCCCAACAGAAACTTAGATATGCAAAAGTAGATATACACTGGACGGACCTCCTCGTCCAACAAGAAAAGACAATTGCAGTGGACGGAGCCTCCTCGTCCAGCAGAAATTAAAATAATTGAAGTGGACGGAACCCCCTCGTCCAACAAAAAAGACAATTGCAGTGGACGAAACCTACTCGTCCAGCAGAAATTAAAATAATTGAAGTGGACAGAACCTACTCGTCCAACAGAAATAAAAGGGACCGGACTGGATGGGACCACCCCGTCCATCAGCAAGTGTAATGACAGGACGGGACTACCCCGTCCATTGGCAAGTACAGTGGACTGGACGGGGCCAGCAGCAAGTGCAATGCAATGGACGAGACCACGCCGTCCATCAGCAAGTGTAAAGCAATGGACGGGACCATCCCGTCCATCAGCAAGTACAAAGCAATGGACAGGACCACCCCGTCCATCAGTAAGTGTAAAACAATGGACGGGACCACCCCATCCATCAGCAAGTGTAAAGCAATGGACGGGACTACCCGTCCATCACCAAGTGCAAAGCAATGGACGGGACCACCCCGTCCATCAGCAAGTGCCATGTGATGGACGGGACTTCCCTGTCCACAACAAGTGTGGATGTGATGGACGGGACTTCCCCGTCCAACAGCAAGTCCCACGTGATGGGCGGGACTTCCCCATCCACAGCAAGTGCAAATGTGATGGACGGGACTTCCCCGTCCAACAGCAAGCCCCATGTGATGGACAGGGCTAACAGCAAATTAGCTTTGAGTTCCCTACTTTCTTCATTTTTATTTTTATTATTATTAGTCTCCTTGCAGTGTAATGTTATAAAAAAGAATGAAAGACGGACAAAAATGGGTGTTCATAGTTATTGAAAGGTCATTTACCTTTGTTACTGAACATTGATTTTGCTACATCCATTCTTGTTGTGACAGTTAATTAGTCATGGATATTTCTCATGAAAGTGAGGCGCCAAGAAAGATGGAAGTATGTTATGTTTTTTTTTTCTTCTTCTTTTAATCCTTAACTTCTGTTTTGCTTACAATAACTCCAAACAATTTGCTATAAGAAGGGAAAGTTCCAAGCGATGTTAGTATGTTTCCTTCTCGGACTCGGGTCCCTTGTTGCATTGAACAGTCTATGGACAATGGGAGATTACTACTACAAAGTGTTCCCTGTAAGAATCTCATGATTTTAACAATAGTGAACCAAAAATTATTTTATAAATTCTTGCAGTCTTCTTTGGCTACATTGAATTGGAAAATAAAAATAACACTCTTATCCTTCCAAGTTTCAAACTACATTATATATGGTACATTTGTCAGCCACTGCTTTCCCTTTCATTTTTCTCTTGTGTTTTTGTATACATGAAATTTTGTGTCATGTAATTATGAGGAGTTGGACTAACTAAAGTTTTATCTACTATGAAGAGATACCATCCTTTGCCAGTATTCACCATCAGTTATCAACCATTTGCACTTGCAATGACAAAGATACTGGCTCACTATGAGTCAAGAATCAATACAAGGATGCGGAACTTATGTGGATACACATTTTTCCTCACTTGCTCTTTGTTAGTTCTTATTGTAAGTACATCTTTTCCATTTTCTTCTTTGGTTTTGAAAGGGGTAAAACCTATGATTACTCAACCCTCCTACACCCTTACCACTTGAGCTTTGAAACCTAATTTATGCTATTAGTATGTCATTTGTTTTGCATTGCCTATAATGTTATAGCTTCTGAGTATTTGGTGTGGCAGTTGGATCTAGCAACATCAGGTAAAGGGGGAATTGGACCTTACATTGGTTTATGTGCACTTTTTGCTTTTTTTAGAATTGCACATGCTTTTGTCCAGGGTGGCACCGTTGGAGACCTAACTTTCATGTCTCCCGAGTTCATTCAGGTTTGGTCTTCCACATAATTTATTTATTGTTTCCATTTTTATATTTTGAATATTCTTCTATAGAGTATGAGAAACATCTAGAGGAATCATGTGCTACCATGTCATACATCTAATATCTTAAAATAAGAAATTTCATTTACGTATTTACAAATTTCTCCTATTTTTTTCTCTTTCCTTTTCTCTTTAAACTTCAAAGGATTTTTCCCCCTTGGGAAGGGAGTGATAATAGGCTTCTTTATGTCCATGTGAATTATGACCTAATCATAAAAAAATGATGTTATGCAGTCCTTTATTGGTGGTATAACTGCCTCTGGAGCTCTAACATCTGGTGTGAGACTTTTCACCAAAGCTAATTTTGAGAAATCTGATAACGGTCATCGCAAAGGGGCTTGTTCGTCTTTATTCACTAATGCACACATTTATTAGTTTTACCCACATACATGTTTTCTATTTTTATGCATGCACATATTCACACAATTTAGTATTACTCACATACTCTCATACTTGATACTTCTTTGATGACTAGTGTGCATACTTTTTTGAAATATTTTGTCTCATACTAGTTGGTCTCAACAATTAAAGGGTACGACATACTCTGATATTATGCTAGCTAGTGTCTATCCTATATTATTAGACTTGTCTGTATGTGCAAGTGATCTGTATGTGTATGTTATGCAGGCCGACAACAAAGACTTTATGCGATCAAGCAGAAGATGGAAGCAGCATGCACAAATTGTTTATAATTACTAGTGTGTTGATTAGCTTGTACACATTGTTAGTATGCATGGTTATTATCTAGTATAGGTTAGCGACCTTTTGGTTTATGGACTTAAATAGTAGAATTGGTTATGTGTAAGCGTTACTGTGAATTGTGTTAAAGTATATTACTTAATTAATTGGTATATATGCATGATTTTGATATTTGGTTTGTTTTATATATATATATATATATATATATATATATATATATATATATATGCTTACCAATATTGTATGTAAGCTTTGTACATTATATATGTGTATGTGTGTGATGTACCTAAATGCAGTGTTACTGTGAATTGATGAGGGATGGTTGTGCAGGTGGGAAATGTTGAAAAACAGTGAATAATGAAAAGGGGGGGGGGGGGGGGTGGATAGGTAGCGCTTTCTTAAAAAACGCTTCCTAAAGTGACAAATAGATAGCGCTTCCTTGAGAAAGCGCTATCTATTTCAATCTTAGGACAGCGCTTCCTTGAGAAAGCGCAGTCTAAAGTATGTAATAGATTGTCTTATTACCAACTTTAGACAGCGCTTTCTCAAGGAAGCGCTACCTATTCCTACTTTCAGTAGCGCTATTTTAAGCGCTCTTGAATCTCTCTCGCCTTCAGTAGCGGGTGAATAGATAGCGCTTTGAAGCGCTACTAAAGGCCAAAAAAAGCGCTACTGAAGCCCTTTTCTATAGTAGTGGTATAGTAATCCATTCACCAATAATTACGTTTTGAGGTTGTGATTCTTTGGTATAAACTTTTTTGCTTCCTCATTCTGCAGTGCTAAGCTTAGCCATCTCTAAATTCTTTGAGCTTTTGTGCATTATCCTGTATGCAATCTACTTCCCTAAGTTACCCATAGTAAAATACTATCGTTCAAAGGCAGCTTCAGAAGCAGCAAAAACTGTTTCAGCTGATCTTGCTACTGTCGGCATTCAAAATGAGACAACTCAGCAGGTAATGTAACTTATGTTAAATTGATTATACATGTTAAGCTTTAATCTCAATGATTTATATTTTAATATACTAAAAGATTCTGAACTTTGTGTATAGGTTAGATTTGTTGTTAATCGACAAGAACGGTTAAGCAATAAGCAACTATTTCTTCAAAACATTGATTATGCTGCTGACTTGTTTATGATATATGTGTTAACCCTGTATATTATGCATGGATTCTTGTATGAAGATACTGGATCCCACCAGCTAGGGACATGGTAAGCATTTATCAATTCCCTATCTTTTGATGCTTCCAAGTTCCAAAGTGCATTTTGACATGAAACATGTGGTGAATGTGTTTAGGTACCCACTTGTTTTGATTACAATGTACAACATCATGGACCTAATATCCTCATATATTTCCCTTATCAAATGCCTAAATATGGTGACCAGGGTTGGATGATCCTACTTGTATCTTTGTTGGGACTAACCAATGGCTATCTCACTGTTTGTGTATACACAGTGGTACCTAAAGGGTACAATGTCAGTGTTTTTTTTAATACTCATTTTCAATCTAGAGGTTCATGAATCATAATAAAAAATTGTGTTAGATTAATAAATCAGCTGGACAAAATGCTCATCAAAAGTTGCCGGGTTTATGTTTTTGTAGGGTCCTGAACAGAATGCATTGGGTAATTTGCTTGCATTGTGGCTTTTAAGCGGTATATTCGTTGGGGTTGCTCTTGGTTTTTTGTGGCTCATTGGAAAACCAGAGAATTTCTAAAGGGTATTACCAAGTATAAATAATTAATACTCTTTGGTTAGCACTCTATTTCTTCTTTAAGCCATGTTTTAGATTTGGAAGAAACACATTGAATATGACATTGGTATTTTCTATATACAATACATCATAATATGGAATCATAAATGGCAAGAGGAAATTACGACTCTATTTGGAAATATAAAACTTATGCAGTAAACTCTTTAATTTTGTATGTACAATTTTTTTTTTTACTTATCTTGAATATGTTGTGGTGGATAAATTTTGATAGGTTGTTGTTTCAGTAATATTTGTTGTTAATTCACAGGAAAGATATTTCACCATAGCAAATGCGAAATATATATGTTATAAATTTTTTTGAACAAAACTAACATTTCTTTTTCCAAAATAATAGCTTCAATCAAATGGTTTGGTTTTTTCTTCCTTTTTTCCCCTAATTTTATCCTAAGACAACAAAGAGCATGCGTACACACACGATGGTCTATTCAATTTCCAAAGTACAAAATCACTTTTCAAAAAGGTGTACATACATATTATCCGATCTTTAGGTTTTGCCTAAGGTCCACCCACCAAAGTCACTACAAGAAAAAAAATCATTTTGAGATGGAAATTTCCGTCGCATAACAGTTGAAATTTCTGTCCCAACTTTATTCTGGGACGGAATAAGTGACGGACAAATTTTGTCGCAATTCGTTCGTCGCAAATTTTTTGGGACGGGATTTGTTAATCGGTCACAAATCTGGGAAAAAATCAGGGACGGAAAATAGTTAAATTTTGTGACGGAATAATATAAATCCATCCCTATTTTGCGATGGAAGTTGCGATAGACAATATCAAAATTATTTTAAATTTATTTTTTAATTAATTTACTGGGACGGAATGAGATACCACTATCCGTCGCAAAACTGTTAAGAATGAGATTGAAATCATTCAAAATATTATGTCCCAAACTTAACGTCTTTGTGATGGAATATTTCGCATTAAATTCTGCCTCATCATTATTTTGAAGATATTTTTTTTGTTTGTATTACAATAGTTTCTTAATAAACATTAATAATCAGAAAACAATTAATAATAATAATTCATAGCTTTTAAGCAATTTCCATAAAATTCATATGCTACTACATGTCCATTTTTCCAACACTAAACATAAATTGCTCCATCATAAGCAATTATACGTATCTCTAAGAAATCCAAAATATACAAGTTCTATCAAAACATCCAAAAGACTAATTGTTCTATAACTCTAAATTTCATTGCCATCAATATTGGTCATCAGCATCTGTATCGTTGGAAGGATTACTTCCATGACTAGTATCACCTATAGAATCATCATCTTCATCCAAATCCATCACCTCCAAATCTATATTAACATGCTTAGCAAAGAATGATAACATTTTAGTTTGACGAGCAAATAATTGTTTGTTGTTATTCTGCAATCTTCTGCCTCAATCGTGCCTCAACCTCATTACTCATACTATGAACAATATCAGTATAATTAGCATACTGCTTTGATTTAGAAGTTGAGGCACCGACACGCATGCTTCCATCCAAACCGAGTCCGTATACTCTACCTTTTGCATTTCTTCCTCCAATAGCTTCAATCATTAGAGCATCATAATCAATAGGTTTGGGTTGAGTACAACTCCGTGTTCTGCCATGCATTTGAAATCCATTTGAAATGAAGAAATCATGTTCTGCCATGCATAACATTGACAGAAACATTCATAAAGATGGCTTCAAAAACAAGAACAGGAGATCTTTCTCAAGGGGTTGTTCTTCAAAGGCTTCATCTTTGTCTGCACCTTCATCTAGGTCCTATTCAAAATCTTCATCAGGTATGTTTCATGATTTGCATTGTCCTCGTGCTGAGATGGAAAGGTCCATTGAAGCAGCCATTGAACATTGTAAATAGTAACTGAAGGAGGATGGTTCTGACAAAGCTTCAGATGATGACAATGTTTCTTCACAACTTGCTTCCAAAACTACAGTTTGTGGAAATCAAGAAATTGTGTTGCTGAAAGAGAAAAAAGTCCAAAACTTCCAAAGCTGATAAGCTCTTCAACAAGGAAAAACTCTGCCTATTGACGAATTTCCTCACTTGGAAATAATAGTTGAAGAGGAACTCGAAAACCCCAAGTCCACCATTGACCATGTAAGATCACTGTCAACCTTGGATCAAAGTAGCATTTCAACAAATGCCATCAACCTTTCAAAGTAGCACTTGCAATGGAAGCTAACGGTTGGTAAAGTTAAATCACATTCAAAAACCAACATTAATGAAATTCAATAACAACAATGTAGAATTTCATTTGAATTTCAAAATAAAAATGACATGAGACAGCAATAGTTCATTTGTTCAGCAGCAATATTTATTAATATACCTTAAACCAGCTCGATATTCAAAGAATTTATCCTATCCAAAAAATACAGTAACGCAAAAGTTACTCTCTAGCCTCATACCTCACTAGAAAACCTCCAACCTCACATTTGTTTTACTCAAAAACTCTCCACTCCTCAGTCCCTCACAAAAGATCCTCTCCACTCAGCTAACACTCAAACACTCAACCTTACAGATTTTCTTTCCAGATTTTTTTCCCAACCCTCAACCAACTTATAGAACCTCTCCTAACCGCTACAAAATAGCAAACACCCTCGACAAACAACCATACTCATAACAACCATTCCCAACTGATGATCACCACTACACAATATAGTCTTCACAAATGAAAATTGGGACATTACAAGAACAACCCAGCACAAAAACATTGCAGTAAATACAAAGAATGTGTTTTCACTAAATTTACTTTTCCACACCAACGATGATGAAAGAGATGAATGAAAAGAAAATCTCTTCGGTTTCCCCAGATTGAGCCAAATTTCTGTTTTATTATTAAAGATGAAGACAACGATTAAAGGGAGTGAGAGTGTGCCAAACTTACCCCCAATTCGTGATGCTGCAGCAAGAGTGTGGCTCCGGTAACACCCTCTTGGGCATTACCTCGTGAATACGTGTGGAATAAATTAAAGAACTTTGCTGGTTTCTTTCGGAAAATATTGCTTATAATTTTGTACAAGTCTGAAAATGGAGGTAAATTTTTTTTTCTTCTATGGAATACTGTGAAAATTTGTCACACATATTACAACGGTAACACTATATAATACTCATCAACATATAGAAATTGATTATATTCAAAATTAAATCTTTCACAGCATACAAGTTTTTCCTGAAAGTATTTCATGATTCACAACTGAATTCCAAACCATATAAAGGTTCTCAAATTCACATTTGTGACACCCTTAACCCGAGCATCACATTAATTACTTTGTTTTGTGGAAAATAAAATGTTTAGCAAGTTGTCGATTTACTTTCGGAAACATATGATTATTATAATTAGTTACATCCTTAATAATTGTAAAACTTTTTCCCTCATGCATCAAATAACATAAATAACTGAAACGTAAATAAAGTAAGAGTTACAAAATACCTTATATATATTAAACATAAGGCCTTCTTGGAGGCAGGCCACTTGATAGAAATTTACATGAGTGAAAAGTTGATTTATACAATGGGAGGGTTAAAAGTCAAACATACATTAGCGGAGTTAAGCAGGCTTAAAGAGTCATAGTTTAAAAGAAACTACGGTTTTCAGGAAACAGAAACAACTATCCAGACACCATTACCCCAAAGTAAAAGAAAAGTCCTATAGCTGGTCAGACAGACTAAAGGAACCCATTGGGGAGACTGTGGCGGTCATCCCCACCCTCTGGAGGTATGTCTGGTGAAGACACAACCCCTCCAACCCCTATATCGGGAGAATCATCATCGTCATCACTGAGAGGGTGGTAATGTGGGTCCTCCTCCATAATCTCAACCGGGTCCTCCTGAGGGTCCTCTTCTACAAGTGAGGCTGGTGCTACATCTGGCTAAGGCGCGTCCGATAGATGATTCAGCACCAAAAGTCCCTGGGTGGCCAAATGTTGCAGATAGGACTCCATTGACAGTAATGAAATCTGAACAGTCTCAAAGGTATCCGTCCTCCTTCTTGGTCCTTCTAACACCGAACCATCAATCGTGCTAACAGGGCCAGTGTACTCAGCAGTATGGGCCCCATGATGAAAAACCCATGCTGTCGGATCATGCGCATTATCAAAGATAATGGCCCTCGCCCTCGAGTGCGCCAGAGGCATGTTCGGATCCATCTATACTCAAGCAGATATATACCACATAGGGAAAAGAAAATGCAAGGGTGAGATACCAATATATGAATCAATTATGACAACTACATGTACTACACACATGAAAACAACAAGAGCATATAAATATACATATTCAACACAAAATTTTCAATTAGAAGCATATCATCAAGTAACTCATCGTTGTTTTTGAAAACACATGGCACTTCTATAATTTCAACAGTCTATCCTAATCTCCGAAGACCCCAACTTCATTTTATAAAAAAAGTGAGCTGATCAAGCCCAAATAGCCAACACATGGCACAACTTAATTCCCACAGCATTGTCCAACTCAAGGCACAATAATCAATGCATATGGGTTCCAGAGCACACTGTCCTACACAAGGCACAATGAACAAGGCTCATGGAAATCATGGTCCATCAAGGCACCAATGATACAACGTCACATGAGATACATTTCCCTTAAAGGAATTCACACAAAACAATTTGGGCACGTCTGCCAAATGCATGTAAAAACATTTTATTTTCGCAATTTTTCTTTGTGTTTCATTCTTCCCTTCGTCGGCTCAAGGCTCACAACCATCCAAAGTTTTTCAATGTTTTTAAAACTTTTATTATCAACACAGGACATTAAGTCCGAGTGTCCAATCACAACAGTCCTAAATCGATTCACCAGTCTTGGACTTTGTGGTCATAGAAAACAACTTTCACCTTTTTACCACGTTCACCACATTTTAACACAACGTATGTAGGACACACAATCCACAACGACATATATAGGACACACAATCCACAACAATGTGACACAGATCATAGATCAACGTGCTTAAAAACTCTAGTATCCCGACGTCTCGGTTACTAGGTTCACTTTTCAACGTTATTTTTCGTTCAGTGAAATACAAATACAAAACACAATTTTTCGTAACTGATCCAAATTATCGGATATTTTCTTTTGAATAAAACCTTTCAAAAATAACTTTTTATTTGAAATTCATTTTTTTAAATATTTTTTCCGAAATTTGATTATTCTTAAGGTAAGATCATTTAAATTTTTCAAATAAATTTCCTTCATAAAATTCTTTTATTTTGATTTCTAATACTCTCATAAGTTTGAAAAGGTAAATTATTTTTCTCTTTTTCCAAAACATTTCTTCAAATGAATATTTATGTTCAATACTCTTCATGTGGTTTGATTAAGACTTTTATCTTGAGAATTTAATTGAGCTCTAACATTAGTTAGGCTTTCCATGCAACAACCAAAACATTATCATAATAAACATAACATGCATCAATTAATTTAAAATCTATCAACTATAAGCACATATTCATGAATAATCATCCAATTATAAAACATATATATTTCAAACAATTAACAAATCAACACATCAAATTTAGTCAAACATTAAATGATCATCACATCAAAATTCTAATAAACACATTAGAACACACAAGTACACATAGTTATCAAAAATAATTATCCCTCAGGCTGTCTCCCCTTACCTTCGTTTGACGAGTAAAAAGGTCGTAGTTTTTTCGCGTTTTAAAAGGACAAACTTTGTTTTCTTGCCACGCTTGCAAATCTAAACAAAATTAAGCATGTAAAATAGGTTAAAATTTTATAAAATCACCTTATTTTCATCATGCATGTTTTCGGTCTTAGTAAGAAAATGATGATAAAAATTTTGGATTTTCATAAGCTTTTGGATCAATGATCCTTAAGCATTTTCGAGACAAAATCAAGGTCCAATACCTAAAATAAAAACTCAAACCATCTACTCCACAAAGAGTAGGTTTCGGCCTACTTATAAAATAGGCTAGAAAAATTGATTTTCAACTTTATAAATGCATGCATGCAACTGAAATAGTGATTTTAATTAAGTGTTCTTCTTAACAAAATTAAAATCAAAATCTCTTCAATTCTCACAATTAGGGTTTGATCATAGTAAGTCAAATAGAAACAAAAATTCATTTTGTTCATGAACTCAAAATGCATCAATTAAAGATCATTAAGTCATGCATGTAGGATTTGAACCAAAAACACCAACTTGGCACCACTTAGGGTTTCGGACATATCAACACCAATAGGAAAGAAAACTTAATTCTTTTGATGAAGCTTAGAAGCTTAAAAATACATGCATTAAGGTTTTTAAGTCATGCATGTAAAAAAATACAATGAAAACACTAACATGCCTATAAACATGAAATCATGAAAAAAAAGACATGCATGTTAAGAATAACAAGTAGATGCTTGATAAGCCTCTGGCTCATCTAGTTTTATAGCTAGTATGACCAGGGTTTTGTGCAAATTATATCGTATTTTCACCCAAATTAGATTAGATTGTCCTCAAGCAAGGTATTGAGTCTCTAGAGTAGTTTTAAGTTAATTCAGCAAGTTTTAAGTCAAAATAATACACTTATGCTTATTTCCTTGTTTTCAGGTTAAGTAGAAGTTGAGAAAATAAAGAACAGGGGATTCGCCCCGCGAAAGCCATGCTCGCCTCGCGACCCCGAAGCCTGACTGTTACAAGAAATTGCTAAGTCTCTGGGTCGCCTCGCGAAGAAGGTCTCGCCCGCGAGTCTTCCAAACCTGAAAAAGTCGGGAGACGATCACGGCTTGCCCGTGAAGAAGGTCATGGCCGTGGCAGTTTTGAAGTTGAAGAGTCTCGCCTCGCGAGCATCAATTCGCCTCGCGAGTCTGGAAGTCAGAGAGCATCACGGTTGGAGCCTGATGGCCATAACGGGCGTAAGGAGAAAACTCTTCATATCCTCGCCTCGCGAGCAGAAATTCGCCTCGCGAGAATGCCAAGGGTTGCTGACAGTTCATGAAATTCGCCTCGCGAATGGTTGTTCGCCTCGCGAGCCTTCTGAATTCTGAAATTGTATAAAAGGCTGTTCTGAATATTTTGTAGGAACTCTTGCTTCTCCATTTTCTGTTTTACACTTTTCTCTGTGATTTCGTTTGTGTTATGGAGAACTAAATTCTTAGGATTGATCTATTGTAATTGATTTCCACATACTTGAGGTTCTTATACTTTCCTGTTTTGTATGCTTTTCCTCTTCAATGCCATGCCTTGTATTTCTGTTTGTTTAATTCAGGAGTATAATGCATTGTATTGATTTATTTCCGGTGATATCATGTTCCTATAATCAATCGCGTTTGTTTAATTCGCGTGTGTACGTTCATGTTCGTTTAGTTCATGAGGGCTTAACCCCGTTTGTTTAATTCGGGAATAGGGACATGTATCTCAGAGTGAGTAGTTTCGTTTGTAAATTGTTGCTACAACTGGGAGGGGATAAGAATTTGCTTAGGGCCTGGAAATTGTATGAACCTATGATAGTGGGAAATCAAGAGCAATAGATTAACTGCTTTTTGACTATTGATAATCCCTTTTCAACTCGCCTTGTTTTTGATTGCTCTGTTTTGTGTGTTTCTTAATTGCATTCCAATCCAAACCCCCCAAAACTTATTTTTGTGAAAAGTAATATTCTCGGAGTCCTTAGAGACGACATCCGAGTTGTCGCACTATACTACAGCTTTTAAACCCGCTCGTCCTTTTTGGCGCGTCTTGCGACAATGTGCAACCAAAAATTGGCGCCGTTGGGGGACTCGAGTTGTTATTTTTCTCAATTTGTTTTTTTATTTTCTTTTATTTCTTTTATTTTCTGTTTTGTTTTGAATTGGTCTCGGCTACTAGGTCTCATTGCCCTCGAACTGTGTGATTTTGACCCGGAAATTGAAAGAACATTGCACACACTCCGTAGGGAATTTCGGCTAGCACTAGTAGTGATACCAATTTTAAAACCGCTTTTGAAAACATGGGAGACCAAAGGACTTTGAGGCAGCTTGCTGCCCCCGATGTGAATTATAATGGTTTGTGCATTGCTTATCCCGGTGCTGACACACCTTTTGAGTTAAAATCTGGGCTAATCCATTTGTTGCCAAGATTTAATGGTCTTGCAGTGCGAAGATCCACACAAGCACTTGAAGGAGTTCCAAGTTGTCTCCGCCCACAACTTTGAGGCCGGAAGGAGTAATCGAGGATCATATCAAGTTGAAGGCTTTTCCATTCTCACTCCAGGGAGCTGCAAAAGATTGGCTTTTATACCTTGCGCCGAATTCCATTACCACATGGAACGACTTGAAGAAGCTCTTCCCGGAGAAATATTTTCCCGCCTCCGAGCCGCTGCAATTAGGAAAGAAATGTGGAATAAGGCAAGGAAATGAGTCGCTAGCTGAGTATTGGGAGAGGTTCAAGCAGTTGACATCTAGTTGCCCCCAAAGACCAAATTTCGAACAGCTCCTCATCCAATATTTTTATGAAGGATTGCAGCCTATGGATAGGAATATTTTGGATGTCGCTAGTGGGGGAGCATTGGTTGACAAGACCCCATCCGCTAAGCAACTTATTGAGAACATGTCGATGAATTCCCAGCAATTCACTACAAGAAGAAATTCTGTTGAGACTAGAGGTGTACATGAGGTCCGCACTTCCTCTTCCAGCCATGACAGGTGATGATAGAATTGATGGGCTCACTTCCTTGGTAGAGAAATTGGTAATGGATAGGGTTCAGCTGCGGTGTTGTGTGGCATGTGCAGTTCTCCGAGCACCCATATGAAGCTTGTCCTATTTTGCAAGGAGGATCAAACACTGAATCACCTCAAGCCTTTCCGGTCCATCAAGATAATCGTGGCAATAACCGGAGCGACATCTGAGATTCCGGATCTTTCAACAAATAGGTACCATCCTAGTCGGAGTAATCATCCTAATCTGCGCAGTATGGGAACTCATCCCAACAACCGATGGCACCTCGTAATCATCCTCCAGTGACCACTTCAAAGCACCCTCCCGACCTTCAAGAGATGACATGCTCAATAAAATGGCTGCACAAATGGCTGCACAAAATCTACAGTTCAGGCACAGTTCCAGCCTCACAGCACAATTTCAGCAGAGAACGGAAGCGAGTATTCAGGCATTGCATACACAGATTGGACAGATGGCTACGAGACATAAATAATATAAAGCAAGGTCAAGGAACAACCGGTACCCGCCAAAGACCGGTGATCAATCCTAATGCCTCCAATCCCAATGTGAGTTCTATATCTCTCGAGGTCTGGAAAGGTTGTTGAGGCCACTTCTGGAAAGAATGAAGAAACTATGAAGGCTACTCCTGAGCCGGTGGTTGAAGTTGAAACTGAGAGAGTGTATAAACCACCCATTCCATTCCCACACAGAATCCAGAAAAATTTGAAGAGTGGTGGTGAAGATAAAGAGAAGGCAATTCTTGATGTGTTAAGAAAGGTTGGTGTTAATATCCCTCTCGTTGGATATGATCAAGCAAGTGCCCAGATATGCAAAATTTCTCAAGGACCTATGCACCAACAAGAGGAAGATGAAGTCTAATGAGAGGGTTGACTTGGGAAGAAATGTCTCGGCGCTTATCCGGTCTAAGCCGGAAGAAGTTGTTGCTTTCACTCGTGCATCGCCACCGAAGTGCAAGGATCCAGGCACCTTCACTATCCCATGCACTATTGGGGACAAGAAGTTTGAAAACTGCATGTTGGACTTGGGAGCATCTATCAATGTCATGCCTACCTCCATCTTTAACAAATCGGATCTTGGTCCTTTGAAGTACACAGTATCACCATTCGATTGGCCAACAGGACTGTGCCCGCCCCATGGGAATGGTGGAAGATGTACAAGTGCAATTTGATGAACTGATCTTCCCCCGACTGATTTCTACATCTTGGACATGGCAGGCGAGACACATTCCAAGAAATCACCAATCATCCTGGTCGGCCATTCATGAAGACAGCCAAGACTAACATTGATGTGGGTGATGGAACCATGTCTATGAAGTTTGGGGATATAGTAGCAAAGTTCAACATATTTGATGCCATGAAACACCCAGCGGAAGAGCACTCTGTATTCCACATTGAGCTGGTATCTGAGACTATTGAGGATAACCATGAGAACTTGTTTTCTAATTCTCCACTTAATTCTGGCTGTGATGATATTCTTTCTTTTCTTGATTGTACTAACGCTAACCATTTTGTGGTTTGTGCTGAGATTGCTGCATGTTTAGCAGGTGATAAGATTGTCAGTGCAGTGGATGAGAAACATGAAGAAGATGAAGGAGCACTGGAGGCCCTCTCTACCTCTTTGGACTTAGACTGCAAGGAATGGGATCCAGGTGACAGCTCCCGCTTACACTGCACTTGATCAGGGAGTACTCTTTTCCTTTCCCTCACTATGATCTTATAATTCTGCTGTTCATTGGGGACAATGCATGTTTTAAGTGTGGGGGAGGGAATTAGAATAAAGTTTTCTTTTCTTTGAATAAAAGCTCCTGAATAATTTGAGAAGCTCAGGAGCATTTGTGTGTTGAGTCTTTTGATTGGCAAGTTTGTTAGATTTTGATTGATGTTGCACAGATTGCTTGCATGATTGATATGTGATGATTCCCCCTAGGCTGAAAAATTTGAAAATTTTTTGTGATTCCCATGTGAAATTGAAAACTGAACCTTGGGATTCTGTTATGATAGCATGATGAATGATAAGTTTGGGGTGATAGGGAGCACACACTAGGGATAGTATCTCTGTTCAAATAATTTGCAAATAATGTCCAGGTGAGGTTTTGAGCCTCCAACATGTTTTAAAATGTGTGAAAATCACTTTCAAGTTGCACTTCCCTGGATTTGATTGAATCTCTTTTTGGTTTGCATGATTATATGTGTGTAGCAAATGATTTAGGCAGTTTCTTTGTAAATAGCTACTTGGCCTGAATAAACCAATTCCTAATGCATGTTCCCTAGTTAGCCCTTTTGAGCCTATTAGCCTGTTAATTCTTGATAACCTAATGTTATAAGCCCTAAAATCTGGAAAACCATGTTAACCCGATCTTAGGATTAGGAGAGCATGTAATCTTAGAATGGGTGCAAGAAACTAAAGTTTGGGGTGGCTGCGTGGTGTAAAATGTTGTTGGGATTGAAAGAAAAAAAAAAAAAGGGGGTGTACAAATGAAAAAAAAAAGAAGAAAAAAAAAAAAGAAAAAAATAAAAAGACAAAAATGCCAAAAAGAAATAAAAAGAGCTGTAGCCACCCAGAAATGTAAAGAAAAAAAAAATAAAAGAGCTTGAGTGAATTTCTATGTGTAAATATAGTTCATGCTCTCTTAGTTCCTAGGGTCTTCAGCTTAGTTCCTTTTGTATATCCTACCCTTAGCCAGGCCCCATTACAACCCAATAAAGACCTTCTGATGTTGCTTGCATGTTCTCTGTGGGAACCATTTTGAGATGAAAAGCAAATTTGTGGGAAGTGTACTTGAAAAGTGAAACTGAGTGCAAGTTGTTAGCCTGACATAAACTGAGTGGATCGAGTGAACAAATAATGCCCTTGTGAGGAAGGCAGTTGTTTGGATTTGGTGATCCCCCTCTTGTGTGTGACTTAGATTCCCTGCTTAGATTTCTGATTGTTTTCATGATGAAACTCTCAATTGTTTGGAATAAATGAATGTGGGGATTGCTCTGTTTGAAAAGGGGGAATCAATGAAGAAAAATTGTCTTTGAAGTTGCTTGAATTTGTGCAATGTTGGTTGAATCTTTTAAGCTTGCCAGTCCCGAGTCTTTTTGATTTTTGAGTCTTAGTTTGCTTGGGGACAAGCAAAGTTTAAGTTTGGGGTATTTTGATAAGCCTCTGGCTCATCTAGTTTTATAGCTAGTATGACCAGTGGTTTTGTGCAAATTATATCGTATTTTCACCCAAATTAGATTAGATTGTCCTCAAGCAAGGTATTGAGTCTCTAGAGTAGTTTTAAGTTAATTCAGCAAGTTTTAAGTCAAAATAATACACTTATGCTTATTTCCTTGTTTTCGTGTTAAGTAGAAGTTGAGAAAATAAAGAATGGGATTCGCCCACGAAAGCCATGCTCGCCTCGCGACCCCGAAGCCCCGATTGTTACAAGAAATTGCTAAGTCTCCGGGTCGCCTCGCAAGAAGGTCTCGCCCGCGAGTCTTCCAAACCTGAAAAAGTCAGAGACGATCACGGCTTGCCCGTGAAGAAGGTCATGGCCGTGGCAGTTTTGAAGTTGAAGAGTCTCGCCGCGAGCATCACCCGCCTCGCGAGTCCGGGAAGTCGAGAGCATCACGGTTGGAGCCTCGATGGCCATAACGGGCGTAAGGAGAAAACTCTTCATATCCTCGCCTCGCTAGCAGAAATTCGCCTCGCGAGAATGCCAAGGGTTGCCGACAGTTCATGAAATTCGCCTCGCGAATGGTTGTTCGCCTCGCGAGCCTTTCCGACTCAATTTGTATAAAAGGCTGTTCTGAATATTTTGTAGGAACTCTTGCTTCTCCATTCTCTGTTTTTACACTTTTCTCTGTAATTTCGTTTGTGTTATGGAGAACTAAATTCTTAGGATTGATCTATTGTAATTGATTTCCACATACTTGAGGTTCTTATACTTTCCTGTTTTGTATGCTTTTCTCTCTTCAATGCCATGCCTTGTATTTCTGTTTGTTTAATTCAGGAGTATAATGCATTGTATTGATTTATTTCCGGTGATATCATGTTCCTATAATCAATCGCGTTTGTTTAATTCGCGTGTGTACGCGTTCATGTTCGTTTAGTTCATGAGGGCTTAACCCCGTTTGTTTAATTCGGGAATAGGGACATGTATCTCAGAAAGCAGAGTTTCGTTTGTAAATTGTTGCTACAACCGGGAGGGGATAAGAATTTGCTTAGGGCCTGGAAATTGTATGAACCTATGATAGTGGGAAATCAAGAGCAATAGATTAATCTGTTTTTGACTATTGATAATCCCTTTTCAACTGCCTTGTTTTTGATTGCTCTGTTTTGTGTGTTTCTTAATTGCATTCCAATCCAAACCCCCCCCAAAACTTATTTTTGTGAAAAGTAATATTCTCAGAGTCCTTAGAGACGACATCCGAGTTGTCGCACTATACTACAGTTTTAAACCCGCTCGTCCTTTTTGGCGCGTGCGCGACAGCGCGACCAATGCTTGAATAAATGAAGAGTAGAGGAAAGAAAGTATACCCTTGTGATGATGAAAGGTTGAAGATGAATGGATTTCCAAGCTTTGTAAGAGTGAAAATGGAGGAAAAATGTGTAAGTGTGTGAGGAAACTTAGGAAGAAAATGCAAAAGTGAGAGTTGGAGTTGAGAAGGGGTATTTATAGAAGAGATGGGGGGGGGGGGGGGGGGCAGCTGAATGGAGGAAAATGGGAGGGATCTTTAATTTTTTTATAAATTAAAACTTGAATTTTGCTATTAAAATAATGCATTTCTTGTAAAATTGAATAAAACGATGATATGCCTTAAATGACAATACTATTCAAATCAACTCCATCATGTCATTCTCACATCAAGTCTTTCAAGTCTGCACCAATGAAATTTGAATAAAATTTGTTTCGATCCGGTTCCATTAATTTCCCGACTGTGAAAACCGATCGTATTTTCTTTGCGAAACTTCACTCAGGAAAATTAATTTTGCAATCTCTATAAATGAAAAAAATGTAAAACCATGGGGATTGTTATAAATATTTAAGGAAGTCTACAGTTTTATTTTTCGAGTCGAAATTCGTTTTCTGGATCAGTAAAGTCTTATTGATAGTGAAAACGTAGACCGTTTTCGTCTGAAATTTCAATCGGAATTTCAACTGCAGTTTCCTAAAATAAAATAAGTTATGAAAGTAATTTTAGTTTTTCAAGATAATTTTCTCTAAATTAAATTAATAAATACACATACACATACATAAGCACAAATCATTAAGAAACAAAAATCGGGGTGTTACATTACTACCCCACTAAAAAAAAATTTCGTCCTCAAAATTACGCACCTGAAAACAGATCAGGGTACTGCAATCTCATCTTGTCTTCAGTCTCCCATGTCGCTTCTCCGGTTGTCTCATCCCAAATAACCTTAACTAAGGGAATTTGTTTTCCCCAGAGTTGCTTAATCCTCCTGTCCTCAATCCATACGAGGGAAGTCTCATAAGACAGATTTTCTTTTAACTGTACTATATCTGGCTCGATTACATGTGAAGGGTCGGGAACGTATTTTCTTAGTTGCGAGACATGAAAGATATCATGGATATTTGAAAGAAAAGGTGGCAAAGAGATTTGATAGGCTACTTGACCGATACGTCGAAGAATTTGGTAAGATCCAATAAATTTAGGTGTGAGTTTTCTGGATTTTATAATTCTAACTACCCCGATCGTGGGTGTGACTCTCAGAAATACATGTTCTCCTTCCTGAAATTAAAGAGGTCGTCTTCTCCGATCGGAGTAACTCTTCTGTCTACTCTGTGAAGCCTTCATCCTTTCACGGATTCATTTCACCTTTTCCATTGTTTGTTGTACAATTTCAGGTGCTAAGATTGTGCTTTCTCCATCCTGATACCAACACAAAGGCGTTTGGCATTTCCTTCCGTATAGAGCTTCATAGGGTGCCATCCCTATACTTGAGTGAAAGCTATTGTTGTACGGGATCTCAATGAGCAGCAAAAGATCAACCCAACTTCCTCGATCATCTAGGACACACGCTCTCAGCAAGTCTTCTAACGTATGTATTGTCCTTTCCGTTTGTCCATCAGTTTGCGGATGATAGGCCAAACTTAACCTCAACTTGGTTCCCAAAGCTTTTTTGTAAACTTCCCCAAAAACACGAAGTGAAATTCAGATCTCGATCCGAGACAATACTAGAGGGTACTCCATGAAGTCTGATCACCTCCCTGATATACACCTCAGTTAGCTACTCCACAGTATAATTGGCCTTAACAGGTAAGAAGTGTGCCGACTTCCTTAGCCTGTCAACAACCACACAAATTGCATTAAAGCCTTTGGAAGTCCTTGGTAATACTACCACAAAATCCATGGATATACTATCCCACTTCCATTCATTTACATCTAGAGATTGTAACATTCCACCGGGTCGTTGATGTTCCACTTTTGCCTTCTGACAAGTCAGGCAAGATGCCACATACTCTGCTACTTGTTTCTTCATGCCTGGCCACCAGAATCTCTGTTTTAGATCCTGATACATCTTGGTCGATCCAGGATGAATACTCAGTTTGCTCTTGTGTCATTCCTTGAGAATCATTTTCCTCATCTCAGGATTGTCCAGTACACAGATTTGTCCATTGCACCTCAGGATGTTATCTGGCCCCACTCTAAACTCTGTCGTTTTTCTTTGTTCCATAAGCTTTTTCTTCTCTTAAAGATACACATCGGTAGTTTGTTGCTCTCTGATTTCTTCCATCAATCCACTTGAGATCGTAATCATCCCCACACTGATTCTCTTTGGGCTTATCTCCATCATCAAATCGAGATTGCGAAACTTCTCGATCAAATCTAACTCTTTCACCATCATTGCTGAAACATGTATGGCTTTTCGGCTCAAAGCATCTGCCACGACGTTCGCCGATGATACTGTAAAGCAAAGTCATAATCTTTCAAAAATTCCATCCACCGTCTTTGTCTCCTATTGAGTTCTTTATGGTCAAACAGGTACTTCAGACTTTTGTGATCGCTGAAAACATCGAACTTAGCTCCATACAGATGATGCCTCCATATCTTCAACATAAAGACCGCAACAGCTAACTCCAGATCATGCATCGAGTTATTCTTCTCACGAGTCTTCAGTTGACGTGACACATACGCTACAACCTTCCGGTGTTGCATTAATACATGACCTAAACCTTGATACGAAGCATCACAGTACACCTCGTAAGGTTCATTGTGTTCAGGAAGTATTAACACTGGTGAAGTTGTCAAACATTCCTTTATCATCTGGAAGCTTTCTTCACACTCTGTAGTCCACACAAAAGGTTGGTCCTTCCTTGTAAGTTGAGTCAACGATGCCACAATCTTGGAGAATCCCTCGATAAATCTCCGGTAGTATCCCGCCAAACCGACAAAAAATCGATTCTCTGTTACTGTCCTCGGTCTCTCCCAAGAAAGCACTACCTCCACTTTAGCACGATCTACAACAATCCCATCTTTAGAAATTACGTGCCCCAAGAACTTCACTTCTTCAAGCCAAAACTCACACTTGGAGAGTTTTGCATATAACTCTTTCTCGCATAAGATCTGTAGAACTTGTCGCACATGTACTTCATGTTCCTCATGACTCTTAGAGTAAATGAGGATGTCATCGATGAACACGACAACAGACTTATCAAGAAACGGTCAAAAAACCCGATTCATATAGTCCATGAAGACAGCAGATGCATTTATCACTCCAAAAGGCATCACAAGATACTCATAATGCCCATAACGGGTTCAAAACGCCGTCTTTGGTATATCTTCAGTCTTCACCCTAATCTGGTGGTAACCCGTCCTCAAATCTATCTTCGAGAAAACAGCAGCTCCTTGCAATTGATCCATCAGACCATCTATGCGCGGCAACGAGTACTTATTCTTAATCGTTACCTTGTTAAGTTGTATATAATCCACGCAGAGTCTTGAACCTCCATCCTTCTTTCGATCTAAAAGAACAGATGCTCCCCACGGAGAAACGCTGGGTCTTATGAACTGCTTTGACAATAGATCTTCCAGTCGAGCTTTCAATTCAACAAGTTCTGTAGGTGACATTCGATACAGAGCAATTAAACCTCAAATGAGTGAGTTAGACCCAATTTACTTCAGGATCCGAGACTGACATTCCAAAGCAATTTATATCATCCAAACGACATAATTTGGATAAGTGATCTTCATGAAAGTTGTATCCTATTGTGTCGTCTTCAAAATGGTGTTGGTCTCAGGTGCATAGGTTCTCTAAAACTCAAGTTATGACCCAAACAATGCTCTCTGTCCAAACTCCCATAACAACACCTCTGGTCATAATCTCAGCACAAATTTGACCCTTTTATACTCCGAATTTGACCTCGAGATCCGCATTAAAGTTGTAGATATTTTCCTTAGCTTTCCTATAAAATTAGAATCATAATTTTCCAATATCTATAGCCAAAGTTATGCCCTTAATACAAAAGCAATGTCAAGATGTCAATTATGCTGAAAAATGCAATTAGGCCCAATTTAAGCCCAAAGTCATGAACTGCACCCAATAACCATCAATTAAGCTCAAATGATGTTTAAAAACAGTAAGTATGAGGGTTCAATACAATGTCAAAATTATGTTCATCATTGGACAAGCGTTATTATAGTTAAATCTATGACATTGCTATCTTGTTTACAACTTTCTATTGGGCCAAGATAGATAGCACCTGAAAGCACTATAAAATGACGAAGTTAAACACTATTAAATCTCGAGTCTGTTGTCTGTTGTATTGTAGAGAGAAACCCAAAAGCAAAAAATTTAGCAATCACCAAAAGTTACAGACTTTGTGTGTAACAAGGACGGAGAAGAGAAAAGATAGAAAGATATAAATTGTAATACAATACCTGCAAGTTGATTAGCTTGGTTTAGCGTAATCATTAAGGGTGGCAAATGGATGGATCGGATAAAATTTTATTCGGATCTTAATGGATTGATTAAAAATAATCCACTAATCCATTATAATCCATTAAAAATTCATTAAAAAAATCCAATCCATCCATGATCCATTAAATAAAATCCATCTGATCCATCCATTGACAACTTTTCATGGATGGATATCCAATCCATCCACTAAAATTTATTTTAAGAAATTAAATAATTTTATATCTCTTTTATCCATCCATAAAATATTTTAAAAAATAAAATAATTTATAAAAAAAATTAATACATTATCTCTATCTCACCCTCTCTCTCCTTTTTCTTCCTCTCTCTCTACCCTTTTGAGTTCAAATGAACGTACATTTTTTATGTTTATAGGTTTTTACCTAAAATCACTTATATATGTAATGTGTGTAATAATTAAGTTTCATGACCAACAGCAAGTGTTCCATTTGGACACTTGAGGGGCAAAATGAAATTCTGTTGCTCAAGACAAGACTTTTTCTCATTTTGATATATTTTTCACGAATCCAAATTACTGTGGTAAAAAGCCATGCATTCATGCATTAATCATGCCAGAAAGGTCTAACTTTCCTTCAAGTGCTGCAAGTTTTATCGAAAGAATCCTTGGGATGAAAGTTCAACCCTGGCCATACTAGTAAAAATGGCCTTTAATTAGTTGGGAATCTCATTTATATGGGAGTTATTGATTATGTGCATCTACAGAGGTTGTTTTATTATGACGTTCCATGGCATTATTTTACGAAACTTGTTACAACTTTCTGTGCTTTCAATTAGTTAATACTTTTTATTTAAGTTACTCAGCTAAAAAAGGCAACGAAAAAAGAAAATGTACGTGATAACGTGCACTACTACTGATGCTTGAGAACAATTAATTAGTTAATAATTAATATAACAAAAAAAGAAGAAAAAAAACAGATAAATAAAATAAAAAACAGTGAAGAATAATAGGGAACGGAAGAGAAAATTTGATGGAGTGTTTTTTTTTTTTGTTACAAATGGAGGTTTTTTTATTTGGTGAAAAATAATATGAAAAAAATAAATTAGTTTTGGAATGGATAAAAATTGATCCATTACATTTTTGATTGTTGGTCCAATGGATTTTAAAAAATATTGGATGGATCATAAACCATCCACTAAAAAAACCATCCAATCCATCCAATCCATTTATATTATTTTTTTATAAATGGATGGATGGGATGGATTTTCTCATGGATGGACTGGATGGATGGTGGACAAATAGATTATTTTGCCACCCCTAGTAATCATGGTTGAGAAGCCTGGAAAGCTTTAACTGTAATGGTGGAGTGTTGCTGCCTTTGCTTCACTGAGACTGAAAATTGAGAAGAATTTATACAAGAAGATTATTTTATCACATATGATTCTGTTTTGAAATGTTCATACTTTGTGCATATAATTAATCAAGCTTAAAAGAACACCAATAGCTATAATATTAAGTCCATGAATTTTGTCTTAAAATCGAGTGTCATGCCTTCCGGTGACTAAAGCTAGTATCTCATATTGGACTGATTAGAGAATAGGAAATAACCTATCTTTAGGACTAGTTGATGGACTCTCTAATGAGTTGAATTGCTGTCCATAACAATAGAATGCCTTGCTGGTAGTAGTAATCTTTTATAATCAATGCATTGTTTACCTTCCAAATTTGAATTGCTATCGTGTTGAATCATAATCTTTTATAATCAATACATTGTCTAAATAATCAATTCTGATTAATGCACCTTTATTTCCTATTATTTTCTGAATTTTTATAGTGAAGGAAATCATAAATCAAATACAATAAAAAAAAACCTTTCCAAAAATGCCATCAGAGAACTGTTGTGAAGATTGCAGATCGCCCAAAGATTGACACTTGTCCTCCAGCCTTTAAGAATGAATAGTAGGCGACACATATCCATTTTTTCCTTTAGAGGGATCCTGAATTGTATTTTATTATTATTATTATTATTATTATTATTATTATTATTATTATTATTATTATTTTAGATGCAATCCTTATTTGATATATTTAGGCCTGTTTGGATAAACAACTTATTTAAGCCCTAATGGCATAACGACTTATCATATGAGAGATTATGTCATAAGAGCTTATATTAGATAAGCTTTTTGCGTTATGTACATTAAAAAGTACTTATACAAAAAATTGAACTGTTTCGATGCAAAATTACATAAGCATTTTTAAATTTTTAAAAAATTAAAATGTTTTAAGAATCAAACCTTAGTTAAAAATATATTAAAAATTTTAAAAAAATACCATGATATATCACAAATGGTTATTAAAAATTAAAAATTCTCCGATCACAATAACACAAAATTATTATTAAAAAAATTGAAAAACCAGTGTCATATTATAAAATCATGATTAAAATTAAAATAAAACTAGACAGATGTGGCCATCATGTCTCTAATAGTAGCTCTGATCTGCCCGGTACTTCCTCGAGATATTGACCAAAAGAAATATTGCCGCACAGCCCCTTTGCAAATCTTTAGCCACTGCCTAAGCTTTCTATATGTTTTTTTTTTAAAGTAAAACACTGAATCAGAACATTACAAAAAACAGGTTACAGAACAATTGTTTGCTTGGTATGGGACACACCCCATCCAAGTCCTGGACCCAATGACTTTGATAAGGAAACAAGGCTATGAGCCATAGTATTAAACCGACGCCTTACATGGATAACATTGACCCTATTGAAATCACTCATCAACAAAATACAGTCCTGGATGATATGATCAATAGCAGCCACAACAGACTTTAAGTTAATACAATTAACAACAGCTGCAGCATCAGAAACAATTGTGATATTTTGTATATTCTGGTCCTTTGCACATTGTAGTCCCCAACGAATACCAAGTGCCTCAGCTAGCATTGGATCTGTTTCAGCATTTTCATACCTGCAAGCTGAGAAAGAAATGGAATCAGGTTGGTCAAAAGCCACCAGACCCCACCCTGTAGACCCATTAGAGAAACAACCTGCATCAACAAAAATAATATGGTTTCCCGGGTTAAAATCAAGTTGGGGATGCTGATAGGCCTATTCTGTGCTAGCTTCAGCTGAGCATATTGGGTTTAATTCTTGGACAAAATTGGTTGCAGACGTGGCCACTTCAATAGGATTTAGGGGCTTTTGATTAAAAACAAATTGATTACGGGCTCCCCAAAATTTCCATAACATAACACAGAAGAACTGAGTACCCATTTTATCATTAATAGATAATTCAAGTAACCATTGGTTGATATCCATATTTTGAAACACCCTGATACCAAACTGAGAAGAAAACCAAGTTACTTTTGCCAATTGGCAGTGCATAAATAGGTGATCAATGGTTTCCATCCCTAGCTGGCATAAAGGACATTGAGTATCAATTTGGATACCCTTTTTTTGGAGATTATCACGGGTAGGGAGGATATTTTTCCTAGCCTCCACAAGAAATTCCGAACTCTATTTGGAACTGGAGCTTTCCAAATTTCTCTCCATAGCTTCCCACTTTGAGCATTTGAGGTTCCCGGGTTGTTTCTACACTTGTGGTCTTTTAATAAGTGGTAGGCCGACCGGACTGAATATTTTCCCAATGCCATATGAGTTTGTCATTGGGCATACGATGGGAGATAGGAATACTAAGAATCTGTTTGGCCACTAAAGGATTAAAAGAGGAAGTGATCAATTCCCTTCTCCACTGCTTAGTGTTTGAATCAATTAAATCGCAGACCCTTTGTGTATCAGCTCTCCCATTTATATTATTCTGGATTCTGAAATCAACTTCGTTTGGCAGCCATGGGTCTTCCCAAGTTCTGACACTTTGTCCATTCCCAATTCTCCAAATAGCACCTTTCCTTATGATCACTTCCTTAGCATTGAGAATGCTCCTCCAAGCATAACTTGGTTGGTATCCCAGTTTTGCCTCCATTAAAGAGCTCCTTGGTATCTACTCTTGAAGATCTTTCCCATGAGAGACTCAGCCCCTGTGATTAATCTCCAGCAATGCTTGCCGAGAAGGGCTATATTGAATTCACTAAAGCCCCTAAAACCTATACCACCTGCTTTTTTAGCCTTTGACAATTTATCCCAGCTCAACCAGTGAAGCTTCCTTTTCCCATCCTTTGCTCCCCACCAGAATCTAGCTAAAAGTACTTCTATCTCATTGCAGATTCCTTCAGGAAGCTTGTAACAACTCATAATGTAATTAGGAATTGCCTATGCAACTGTTTTGATCAACACTTCCTTTCCGGCTCTCGAGAGGGACTTTTCTTTCCAACCTTTCATTTTTTTCCAGACACGGTCAACAACAGTGGAAAAGATGACCTTTTTGGATCTCCCAAAGATCACTGGGAGTCCAAGGTATCTAGAGTGAGTATCAACAGTCTTTACTCCCATCCTATTACAGATCATATCGCTCTCTTTGGTTGGCACATTTTGACTAAACGACACTTCAGACTTTTCCATGTTAACCATTTACCCAGAAGCTCTTTGATAGGTAGAAAGGATATCCAAGATTGTGTCAGTCTCCTTGATATTTGCCCTAGTGAAAAGCAGACTGTCATCTACAAAAAACAAATGAGAGATCTTAGGAGCCTGCCTTGCTACCTTAAGACCATACATCATATTGTTGTTGGTTTTGGAATTTAGCATTCCTGATAGAACATTAGCACAAAGAATAAAGATATAGGGTGAGAGTGGATCACCCTGTCTCAATCCCCTCTCAGGAGTGAAGATTTTGCTCGGTTGCCCATTTATGATAATTTGATAGGATACTGTAGATATACGCCTCATGATAAGGTCAACCATCTTTTCCGGGAAACCCATAGTAGAGAGAACAACTTGAACAAAAGGCCACTCTAGTTTATCATACGCTTTCGCCATGTCCAACTTCAAGGCCATCATTCCTTTCCTTCCTTTCTTTTGCTTTTTCAACCAGTGGAACCATTCCATGGCAATGAGGGCATTATCAGTGATTAGGTACCCCTTAACAAAAGCTGATTGTTCTTCATCAATGATATCTAGAAGGATTACCTTGATTCTATTGGCTATCACCTTTATGAAAATTTTCATTGCCCCATTACATAGGTTTATAGGCCTGTAATCCTTAGGGGATGTTGGATTCTTGCACTTGGGAATCAAGGCAATGAAGGTCCTATTCAAAGCCTCGGGTGAGGCTTCATGATTCAAGATATCAAGGACCCATTTTTGCACATCTTCTCCTACTATATGCTAGAATTTCTGGAAGAAGATAGTCGGAAGACCATCCGGCCCCGGGGCTTTAAGAGGATGCATCTGATTGATTGCCTCAATGACTTCATCTCTTGTAAAATCTCTAGTACACCAAGCTATGCGATCCACTATTAATTTTCCCCTCACAACTTCACATGTTTGCTCCACACCTTCGGGTTCTGAAGAGGAATATAACTCCAAGAAGTAGCCAATAAGGGCTCTCTCTATATTTTCATCCCCATGCCACCACACCCCGTCCATATCCTTCAACTTTTTTATCGCATTCACTTTCCTTCATTGATTTGCTTTGCCATGGAAGAACTTGGTGTTCCTATCTCCATCCTTGAGCCACACTGCACGACTCCTTTGTCTCCAAATAATTTCTTCTGTGTGTAAGAGTTCAGAGTGTTTACTTTCCAGCTCTTTGTACCTCTTTATACCCTCTGGTGATTCTGCCCAATTAGTAACATCTTTCAGTTGAGCTTCAACTCTTTGGATTTCCTTTCTAATTGTCCCAATTTGATAGTCTTCAAACACACTATCCTGCCTTTTCAAGGAATTGAGCTTGCTGACACAATTTGCTTCAGAAGTCCTCCAAGTCTTCCTTACCTCATCTTCACATCTAGCATCTTTGGTCCAGCATTCCTCAAACCTGAACACCCTATTCCTTTTTTTCTTATTTAAATAACTATGAGCCTCAAGTAGGACCATTAAGGCTGCATGGTCTGAACCATATCTAGGAAGGTGGGCAACCCGAATTGGAGAAAATTGGTCACAAAAGGCACCAATAGCTAAGGCTCTATCCAATCTGCACTGGATGTTCTCCTCTCCTTGACTACCATTTGACCATGTGAACTAGTATCCTTCAAATCCCAAGTCCTGTAGACCACATTCCTCAATAGTTTGTCGGCCTACCAAAAGCTGGTTTTGACTGCGGAGGTTACCGCCTTTCTTTTCCTCCCCAGATAGGATGTCATTAAGGTCCCCAAAGCAAACCCACTTACTCCCCACAGAACGCGATATGAGTTGGATCAGCTGCCAGGTTTTCCTCTTATTCTGTTTTTCAGGAAATCCATAAATACCTAATAGGTACCAGGGATCACTCCCCTCCACATCCTCACAGTAACACAAAATATGATTTAAAGAGAAGGATTGAATAGTTAGATTCACCTGATCATGCCAAAGGAGTGCTAGTCCTCCTGCCTCTCTCGACCGCTGCCACTGCAGGAAACAGAAAGACAAGAGCTGAAACCACTTCTGATCTTTATTCTGTCCATCTCACTATCATTCATCTTGGTCTCCATAAGGAAAACCAGTTGGGGATTTTCCACTTTGATGAGCCTTAGCAAGGCTCGAACTGCACGGGGATGCCCCAGACCCCGGCAGTTCCAACTGATGGCCTTCATTTTGCTAGGTGGTGTTGGTCAGCCAACACCACCTCTTGAGCTCTTTCTTCAGCATTTGCCATATCAATGTCCTGACGCCTTCTCTTTTCCCTGTCTTTAAGGTCTTCCGGGCTTCCTTCAGAGATCTTGACATCTACAAGTTGCCTCTTTCCCATTTCCTTCACTAGCTTTGTAGATTGTGCCTTTGATGCTTTTCGATTTCCTTCCATTCGAAACCATTTCCCTCTCTTGCTACCCTTTCCTTTTTGGATGCTTTTTCCTTTTTCCATCTTCTTTGATAGAACCATTGTACCCAGGGATTCGGCAACACTCTCCACTTCTTTCTCTGAGAGACTCGTCTTCTTTCCAATTTCAGCATTAGCATCATTCTTCTCCTTCCCGATGGCCACTTCCTTGTTTTGATTCACTTCATACTCAGTTTCCTTTCCGCCTGTAGAGGCCTCATATTTGCTGGTACTAGTGCAAGCGAAAAGATTTTTGCTGCAATTACCAGAGCTGCTCTCCTTTCGCTTCTCGGTCGCTGCCTTTGGTAGAGGGGAAACTCTCAACCAGGGTCCATAGGATAGATCTTTCTCCTCCACCTCCTCATAATCGCCTTCTTCTGGAGCCTCAGCCTCTTCACAATCCTTCATCTGATGCCCAATCCTGCCACACACAAAGCAGAAATTTGGGAGTCTCTCATATTTGAAGAAGACTCGTAGATTCTGCCCTTGGTATCTGACAACCGTTCTTCTTTTGAGTAGTTTCCTTAGATCAATAGCAGCCCTGATCCTTAGGAATCACCCCATCCTATTAGAATCCTTTAGATCTGCCTCTTCAAATTTCCCTATGATATCGCCCAATTTTCTTGCCATGGGTTCAGATCTTAATTTTAGGGGTAATTCGTAAACCCTAACCCAAAAAGAAACACGGTACATCGCTAGATCCGATGGCTGTTCATCTCTAGTTACCCGCTCCAGTATTAGAAGGTTTCGATCAAAGCTCCAGGGACCATTCCTCAACACGCTATCTGCGTCTCTTTTGGTTGAAAAACGAAATAAGTAAAGGTTCTTGTTCAAGTCTTGTATTTTGATTGGGTTCTTGAGCCTCCACGCCTAAGTCATCGTTTGCTTGAACGCCTTTATATTGTAGGGGTTGTCTGTCCACAGCTTCCCGACCAACGATCACTTAAATACCTCATCACCATAGAGTTCATCTTCCTCAACAGTAATCCCTTCTTCTTCTTCCTTAGACAAGCTTACCTCTTTCCATCTATCCATGGGAACAAATAGAGGAGGGCAAAATAGCCGGTAGGAACTAGAGAAAAACCTAGAAGAACCTAGAAAGAAGCCAATACACGGTGGGAAAAGGCCAGGAGAACCTGGGAGAGACGACCGCCACTAACCCTAGCAGAGCTCGAGTCGGGAGGAGTCAGAAAGAACGATTTTGTGACATTTTTTTTCTATCTATATGTTTAAGTTTTGCTATCATGATGATAGAGATGGAATTGTCTAAGCTTTATTTTTTTGCCTTTTGCTATTATGCCACCGCCTAAGGTATCATTATGGTTCTCATATTTTAAGGTATCATTAAGGTATCATTATCTAATATTTTATTATGATTCCTTGCCTATAAAAGGCATTGACCTGTACGGTTTGTTTGCTCAATGTATCGCAAACTGAGTGAATGAAACAAGAGAAAATAAACATCAAATTATTGAATTTTGTAGAACCAAAAAATTGTAGTATTGAAACGCATAGGAACAAGCACAGATAATTACCAGACTAGCAGGAAAGAGGAGGCACAGTCACAAGTTGGAGTTCTTGGGCGACACCGGTTTTGCTTTGTAGCAAAAGAGACAAGACGCGTCAAGGGGAATTAGATGTTAAATAAAAATACAATGTTTAAGTGATAAAGGGCAAGACACATCAAGTGTTTTAGATTTTAAATAAAAATACAATGTTTAAGTGATAAAGGGCTGGCCAGGGATCGAGCTCGGGTAAAAAATATGAAAGTAATTTAAATGAGGCATAAGTGCGACACCCTGCTACTCTTATAGAAATTAAGCATTAAAGATACAATTAAACAAATAAAAACATACATTTACTGGAATAAATAAAACATTTGTCCACGGGTAGAAAGGTCCCACATGAACGAGTTATCAAAACACGAAAAACAAAAACCATGTTTTAAACAAATGAACAAATAATAAACATAACCAACAAAACCCAACCCGATGTCACAACAGAGCTGGTATAATCGTTCCGGAAAAACCTCCGAATACAACTGAAACTAAACTAAACAAAAGGAAAAGCCCTGACTATGAACGGTGGCTCCTCAGAGTCACTCCTCTTCGGACTGCTCGCCATCCTCTGCATGAAGCCAAACATGCCAAACAAACAAACAGAAAACGGGGAGTAAGAATCATGTAAACAAATACGACATGGAGATAGGAGGCAAGGTAAAGACACAAGCATGGCAACATCTAGCATACATCAACATTTATATATCATAACATCAATCATCGTCATAATCAAGTATGATATGCGGTGCAATGCAAGACTACTCCGCTACTCCATTATGCATGTGGATCCAACTAACTCAGGATGAATGACTTTGGAGTTACATATCCGTATTGGCCAGAGAAGCACCAACACCGGTAATCCAGCGAACCTTGGGTGAACCCCATGGATAGCCAACGAATCAAACCGTGGATGCCTCATCACGGGGGCGCACGGCCACCAAACCTTGGGTAACCTACCGTGGATGGCTAGATCACCGTACTCTCGGACGATCTCCCCTATGTCGAACGTCCCCTTCAACTATCAACTCCAATACTCGATGCATGGGCACAACAACAAACAACAACCACCTTCTTTGCTTGGGCCAAAAAGGTCCCAAGACCTCTACATCAACATCATCAACACCGTAGACCCATCCGAGGTCAAGACCCCTTTGGCTAATAAGCACCAAGGTATAACTCATCAACACCTCGACCAATAAACATCGAGGTCACTTTGGCCAATAAGCACCAAAGCCATCAACGTACGGTAACCCAGCGGATACCGGCTTAATCATATTTTCGTCTAAATTAATCTTTAATTAAGTTATCTAATGATAAGCCTCTGGCTTATCTAGTTTTATGACTAGATGAACTAGGGTTTATGTGCCAATTTATTCGAGTTCACTCTCGTTTTCACCCAAATTTGCCTTGTTTTGTTCCTAAGTTGGACTTTGACTCGTTTTGCGTCTTTTGTGTAGTTTTTAGCTTCTTTTGGATAGAATTACGCTTGTGGTTGCTTGTGTTGTTTTCAGGTCAATAAGTGAAGCTCTGAGAATTAAGGAAAGTCAAGAAATAGTGGAGATTGCCATTCTAGAGATTCTCGCCCCGCGAGAGGAAGCTCGCCTCGCGAGAGTTTGAAGACCCGGGAAGACAGAGACCATCACGGCCTAGCCGTGATGTATATCACGGTCGTGACCTAAAATCCACACAAGTCAGAGACCATCATGGCCTAGCCGTGATTCACATCACGGGCCGTGAAAAGAAGGCTCGCGTCGCGAGACACCCTTCGCGTCGCGAGTGTTTGAATCCCACAGAAGAGCCAGAAACAAAAGCCGTCACGGCCTGGCCGTGATGGCCATCACGGCCGTGACCTAAAATCCACACAAGTCAGAGACCATCACGACCTAGCCGTGATTCACATCACGGGCCGTGAAAAGAAGGCTCGCGTCGCGAGACATCCTTCGCGTCGCGAGGGTTTAAACTCCAAAAGTGCGCCAGAAACAGAAGCCGTCACGGCCTGGCCGTGATGACCGTCACGGCCTGGCCGTGATGACCATCACGGCTGTGACGCGTGGCCTCCTTATAAATACAACAGTTCAGAACAGATTGCAGAACTTTTTGGATCAGAACTTTTATAGATCTTTTAGATTCCTTATTCTGGGGCTGCGTCTCCCTCTTCTCTATTCTTATTCTTAGTCTTAGGATGAATTCCGATTGTATGTGCGTCGTTGTTACGGACATGAGGAACTAATCCCCTTGTCTAAGGGATCGATGAAGCCACCTATGGCGGCATAGTATTCATGTGATGTAACTCTCTCTCTCTTTTAATTCAATTATTGTTTTCCAATTCTGATTTCATTGTGTTGGTTATATGCTTGCGTGATCAACTAGTTAAACGTGTTTGAGGCCGAGAGGCGATTCGCGTTTTAGAACTTGAATTGGGAACATCGATCGAGTGTTGCACGAGAGTGAATAGGAGATCGATGCAACTCTTAGGGAACAAGAATTAATAGAATTCGAGATTAGGGTTAAGAGACCTAGTAAGTAATTAACTCAAATCATCGAATATGTCCTATTGAGCACGACAGTGGATATAGGAGAATTTAGGGGTCCCGTTGACATTAAAATTGAACCTAGGGAGGAGATCATTATCACTTGGGTACTTTGCATGATTGGGTAGGTGGATTCGAAACCTTAGATGCTTTTAATTCCAGATTTCATCACCATATCTTAATTGATTTGATTTGAATTGTTAATTTGAATTGTGATCCTAGTTTCTCTCCAACCACTTTCTCTACTTAACCAACTTATCGAATTTCTCGCGAAATTAGTCGAATTGGTAGCCCAATCCTTGTGTTCGACCTCGGTAGACTCTTACCGTGTTTTATTACTTGCGACGACCCGGTACACTTGCCGGTGTCACAACAAGTTTTTGGCGCCGTTTAGGGATTGGCACGACCAATTTTCCTAATTTTTAGGAAATTCGGCTGTTTGGTTAAGCTGACTTTTAGTTTTATTTTCTTTTATTTAATTGCTATTATTTTTCTCTGCTTCTTTGATTCCACTTGGTCTTTGCCTATTTTTGTATGCGAGGTACCCTTCTACAAGAGGACTTGCTATTTGATTCCGAGATCACCAGGACCAAGAGGCAATTAAGGAAAGAAGCCAGGGAACGGAAAAGAATTGAAAGAATTAAAATAGAGGGCATGGCTGAAGAAAATCCTCCTCCTCCTCCTCCTCGTTACAAGCCTCTCTTTGAGTACGATCTACCCAGCTTGGGAGATTGTGACTCTTCTATTGTGAGGGGCAACCTGAATACAGACTCCTTCAGAGTGGAAGCATGTGTTACATTCCAGATCCGTGAGAATCAGTTTGATGGGAGTGGCAAACAGGACCCTCATAGACACATCACTCGCTTCCTTGAAGCTTGTGATTTACAGAAGACCAGGGGAGTCTCTCAGGATGAGTTTCGCTTGCGGCTTTCCCTCTTTCTCTTAGGGATGTCACTCGCGATTGGGTAGACAGCTTGGATAGGAACAGCATCAGGACTTGGGAGCAGATGGCACAGAAGTTCCTAACCAAATATTTTCCTCCTCAGAAGGCGGCACAAGCAAGAATAGCCGTCACATCATTCAGGCAAACGGAGGATGAAACTTACAATGAAGCATGGGAGAGGTACAATGGGTTATTGAGAAGATGTCCCTCAGCGTTCTTTGACCCGGTTTCCAAAGTTCAGCATTTCTTTAATGGGTTGAGGGGACGCTATCAGATGAACTGTGATGCCGCAGCTGGCGGCTCGTTCTCTTATTTATCAGCCGAGGATGGATGTGCATTGTTAGAGAAGATGTCATACAATGATTACAACCGTGGTAGGGAAACCTCAAGTGGAATCAGTTCTGGGACAATGGAAGCCATTTTAGAGCAAAACAAACTTTTGAAGATGCAGAATGAGGCTTTGTCTGGGAACAAGAGGGTTAATGCGATACACGAGGGAATGCCTCCGGGTTGTGACAACTGCAATGGGGATCATGACACTCAGATTTGCCCGCTGAATTTCTCTCAGGAACATGTGGATTCATGCCACAACTTCTATGACACTGTGCCCCAGAATAATTATCAGAGAAAATGACATGAATGACTACAATCAGAATAGGTGGTATATGAGGAGAGACCATCCGGGTTTCGCTTGGAGTAATGCTAGTGGTGGTCTAGCCGGGCAACAACCTCAACAGGGTCTGAGGCCAAACATTGGGATTCAGCAGCGCAATACTCAGCAAGGTCCTCCAGGGACTAATCAAGTGCAAATGACAGATAGTGGAAGACAACCGTGGGAGCTGGCTTTTGAGAAGATGAGTGCAGCAATGGAGAAATCGTCGATCAACACAAACACTTCCATTGACAAGTTGGCGACTCATACAGGATCGGCAATTCAGAATCTGGAGACACAAATAGCGCAGCTCGCGAAGCAATTAAATGAGCGCCTCCCAGGCACTCTCCCAGGTGATGCCGAGAACAACCCTAAGAGCCAGTGCAATGTCGTAACCACTAGAAGCGGTAGAGTGCTGGAATCTAACAGGGGTGCACCTAGTTCTCAGGAAGTTGAGGTCTCAAACCCACCACATGTTGAGGAAGAACAACCTGAGAAAGAAGAGGAGTTAGCAAGAGGTAAGGCACCGGAGCAAGGAGGGAGGTTTAAGCTTGTAGATGAAGAGTTTCGTAGAAAGAAGTGGGTAGAGCCCAAGGACCTCCCGTCCTACATGAAGGTACCATACCCTGAGAGATTGAAGAAGCCCTTTCAGGATAAACAGTTCAGTAAATTCCTTGATGTCTTCCGCAAACTTCAGATCAACATTCCATTTACGGAAGCCCTGGAACAAATGCCGTCTTATGCCCGATTTATGAAGGAGCTTCTCTCCAAGAAGCGGAAAATAGTGGATGAGGAAACGGTTGCTTTGACCGAGGAGTGCAGTGCCATCCTTCAGAGAAAACTCCCTCCAAAGTTGAAGGATCCCGGTTCCTTTTTGATACCATGTACTATTGGGGAGATGAATATAGGGAAGGCGTTGTGTGATCTAGGGGCAAGCATCAACTTAATGCCCCTCTCTATGATGAAGAAGTTGGGGATCAAGGAAGCCAAGGATACACGGATGTCGCTCCAACTAGCCGATCGCTCTATCAAATACCCTTATGGGGTTGTCGAAGACTTGCTAGTGAAGGTGGACAAATTCATATTTCCGGCAGATTTTGTGGTGCTCGATATGGATGAAGACGCCGAGATCCCCCTCATATTGGGGAGGCCCTTCTTGGCCACAGGGCGTGCTTTGATTGATGTGCAACAAGGGAAGCTCACCCTCCGTGTGCAAGATGAGAATGTAGTCTTCAATGTCTTTGAAACGATGAAGCACCCCGCGGAGAGGTCGGATGTGTATCGAGTAGATGTGGTGGATAGTATTGTCGAAGAAAAGACCACTAGAGAAGCCCATGGTTCTTCACTTGCACAAGTGTTGGTAAAATCCCATGGTGATGATGGAGAGGAAGAAGACCCCTTGGGGGATGAGGACTATCTTGAATACTTGAAACATATGGAAGCCTTACCGAGTCTCCCAAGGGATGAATGTGCAAAGGAGAAGCTCAACAAGGAAGGCAATGAGGAAGATGGAAAGATACCGGAATTGAAGCAACTCCCGACCCACTTAAGGTATGCATTCTTGGGGGAGAAGGGACAACATCCGGTGATCATTAGCATTGCCTTGAAAAAGGATGAAGAGGAGAAGTTGTTGAGAGTTCTTAGGGAACACAAATCCGCCATTGGGTGGAAGATTTCGGACCTGAAAGGTATAAGCCCTTCCCTATGCATGCATAAAATCTTGATGGAGGATGGTTATAAGCCGGTGGTTCAACCACAGAGACGGCTAAATCCCATCATGAAAGAAGCGGTGCGTAAGGAAGTGATTAAGGTTTTAGATGCCGGAATCATCTACCCAATCTCGGATAGCAATTGGGTTAGTTTGATTCATGTGGTCCCGAAGAAGGGTGGAACAACCGTGGTGGTCAATGAAAACAATGAATTGATCCCAACAAGGACTATCACGGGGTGGAGAGTTTGCATCGACTACAGAAAACTGAATGAAGCAACAAGAAAGGATCACTTCCCTCTCCCCTTCATTGATCAAATGCTTGAGAGGTTAGCCGGATATGAGTACTACTGTTTCTTGGATGGTTACTCCGGCTATAATCAAATTGTGGTGGATCCTCAAGACCAAGAGAAGACGGCCTTCACTTGTCCGTATGGAGTCTTTGCCTACAGGAGGATGCCCTTTGGATTGTGCAACGCCCCCGCTACTTTCCAAAGGTGCATGCTCTCTATTTTCTCGGACATGGTGGAGAGATGCATTGAGGTGTTCATGGATGACTTCTCGGTCTTTGGGACCTCCTATGACAACTGTTTGAAGAACTTGACCTTGGTGCTTAAAAGGTGCCAAGAGACTAACCTTGTGCTCAACTGGGAGAAATGCCACTTCATGGTCAAGGAAGGTATAGTCTTAGGGCACAAAATCTCCCAAAGGGGGATTGAGGTTGATAGGGCGAAGATTGAGTTGATTGAGAAGCTGCCTCCACCAACCAATATGAAGGGGGTGAGGAGTTTTTTGGGGCACGCCGGGTTCTACCGGCGATTCATTAAGGACTTCTCCAAAATCGCAAAGCCGCTTTGCGACCTTCTTGTGAAGGATGTATCCTTTGATTTTAATGATTCTTGTTTAAATGCCTTCACTGTTTTGAAAAAAATGCTTGTCACCGCACCCATAATCACTGCACCTAATTGGAATTTGCCATTTGAAATTATGTGTGATGCTAGTGATTATGCGGTGGGGGCTGTTTTGGGGCAGAGGGTGGAAAAATTAGCTCATGTCATTTATTATGCAAGTAAGGTTTTGAATGAGGCACAAGCTAATTATTCCACCACGGAAAAAGAACTACTTGCTGTGGTGTTTGCTTTGGATAAGTTTAGATCCTACGTTGTGGGGTCTAAGATTGTTGTTTTCACTGATCATGCGGCCATAAAACACTTGATGACCAAACAAGAGGCCAAACCTAGATTAATTCGGTGGATTCTTCTTTTGCAGGAATTTGATCTTGAGATTAAGGACAGGAAGGGATCCGACAATGGGGTGGCGGACCACTTATCTAGGTTGGTCAATCCCGACACCGAGGAGGAATTGTTAGACATCAAGGAAGAGTTTCCTGATGAAAAGCTGTTTGCACTTATTGAGAATTCCCCTCCTTGGTTCCCGGACATGGCCAACTTCAAATCTTCAAATGTGGTTCCGCAAGGTTGGACTAGTCAACAGAGGAAGAAGTTCTTCTCGGATGCAAAATATTATGTGTGGGAGGACCCCTATCTTTTCAAGCAATGCTCGGATGGGATCCTCAGGAGGTGCATTCCCCATGAACAAATCAGAAACGTGTTGTGGCATTGTCATAGCTAGGATTATGGTGGACATTATGGGGGAAAGAAGACTGCAGAAAAGATTCTCCAAAGTGGTTTCTTTTGGCCGATGCTCTTCAAGGATGCCTACACCTTTGTTGAAAACTGTGATCGTTGCCAAAGGGTTGGCAATATTTCTAAGCGGCATGAACTCCCCTTGAATTGCATGCTCGAAGTAGAGCTCTTTGATGTATGGGGGATAGATTTCATGAGACCATTTCCACCCTCTTTCTCTTACCAATACATTTTGGTGGCTGTGGACTACGTGTCGAAGTGGGTGGAGGCAATCCCAACAACCACAGATGATGTGCGGGTAGTCATGGATTTCTTGAGGCGCAATATCTTCTCGAGGTTTGGGGTCCCAAGAGTGTTGATCAGTGATGGGGGATCCCACTTCTGCAACAATCAAATGCACAAGCTTCTTGAGAAGTATGGGGTCAAGCACAGAGTCTCTACTCCCTATCATCCCCAAACAAATGGGCAAGCAGAGGTATCCAACCGTGAGTTGAAGCGCATTCTCGAGAAAACCGTCAACTCCTCACGGAAGGATTGGTCAAGGAAATTGGATGATGCTCTATGGGCTTATAGGACCGCCTTCAAGACTCCAATTGGAAGGTCTCCCTACAATTTGGTGTTCGGAAAGGCATGCCACCTACCGGTGGAGTTGGAGGAGAAATCTTATTGGGCAATTAGGGAGCTCAACTTTGACTTGACAAAGGCCGGTGAGAAGAGGCTGTTGGATTTGAATGAGTTGTCTGAGATCCGCATGCAAGCCTATGAAAATGTAAAAATCTATAAGGAGCGGACTAAGGCATGGCATGATAAGCACATCTTGCCCAGAAGGTTTGAGCCCGGACAAATGGTGCTTCTCTATAATTCAAGGTTGAGGCTCTTCCCTGGAAAGCTGAAATCGAGGTGGTCGGGACCATTCAAGATCCTACAAGTTTTCCCTCACGGGGCAGTGGAGTTAGAAGGGGCCACTGGGAACTTCAAAGTGAACGGACAAAGGCTGAAGCACTATCATGGGGAATCAATCCCAAATGGCAAGCAGGTCCTTCTTCTAGATTAACCCTCTAGGGTGACTTGAGTCAGGCTCGGGACGTTAAACAAGCGCTACTTGGGAGGCAACCCAAGCTAGGTATCCCTCTCTTCTCCTAACTTTTGTTTTGTTTTGATTTTTGTTTTGTTTTCGTTTGTCACTCTTGAATAATTTGAGAAGATCGAGAGTTTATGTATGAATAGTGTGTCGGCAAGCTTGTTGGATTTTGATTAAATTGAGCATAGATTGATTGCATGAATTATATTGACCATTGATGATTTCCCCCTAGGTTCTAATAATAGAAAAGTTGATCCCCACTTAAAAATTGAAAATTGAACTTTGAGATTTATTATGATTGCTTGATTTATGATAAGTTTGGGGTGAGGGGGTGCACACACTAGGAATTGTATCTCGGTCAAACAATTTGCAAAATGTCCAGGTGAGGATTTGAGCCTCCAACTCTATTTTTGATTGTGTGAAATCACTTTTAAGTTGCACTTTCCCGAATTTGCTTGAATCTCTTTATGGTTTGCATGATTATGTGTTGCATCAAATGATTTAGGCGATTTTATTTGAAATAACTACTTGGCCTAAAATGAACCATCCCTCATGCATGTTCCCTAGTCAGCCATATTGAGCCTCATTAGCCTATTGTTTCTTTAAGACCCTATATTATGAGCCGAAATCTAAAAAAAACCATGTTAACTCAATCTTAGGATTAGGAGAGCATGGAAGCTTAATGAGAAAAGAGTTGTGAGAAACTAAATTTGGGGTGGCTACGAGGTGATATGTCATATTGGGATGAGAAAAAGAAAATAAAGGTTAACCCAAGGCAAAAAGAAAAGAAAAGAAAAGAAGAAAACAAAAAATTTGCCAAAAGAAAAGGGGCAAAACAAAAAAGATTAGCAAGGAAAAGGATGTAGTCACCCGAGCCCAAATGAAAAATGGAAAAAGGAATTTGAGTGGAAAAAGTGTCAAAATGCTCATGCTCTCTTAGTTCCTAGGTACTTAAGCTTAAATATCCTTCATTATCCTACCCTTAGTCAGGCCCCATTACAACCTTTGAAAGACCTATTGATGTTGCATGCATGTTTTCGTGGGAACTATGTTTGAGATGAAAATCAAATTCATGGGAAGTGCTCTTAGAATGTGAAAGTGAGTGAAAAGTTGATAGCCTAGACAAACTTGAGCGAATGAGTGAAATACTAAATGCCCTTGTGAGGAAGGCAATTGTTTGAAATAGGTGATCTTCCTTTGTGTGTATCTTTGAGCCTCAACTTAGAGTAATGATGGCATGAATGATAAATTCTCAATTGTTTAAAGTAGATGAATGTGGGGATTACACTGATGAAAAGGGGGGGAGGGGGGGGGGGGGGATCAAAGAAGAAAAACTGTTTTGTAAAGTCGCATGAAATTTGTGCGAAATTGATTAGATCTTTCAGGTTTGCCAAGCCTTGAGTCATTTTTGAGTTTTAGCTTGCTTGGGGACAAGCAAGGTTTAAGTTTGGGGTGTTTTGATAAGCCTCTGGCTTATCTAGTTTTATGACTAGATGAACTAGGGTTTATGTGCCAATTTATTCGAGTTCACTCTCGTTTTCGCCCAAATTTGCCTTGTTTTGTTCCTAAGTTGGACTTTGACTCGTTTTGCGTCTTTTGTGTAGTTTTTAGCTTCTTTTGGATAGAATTACGCTTGTGGTTGCTTGTGTTGTTTTCAGGTCAATAAGTGAAGCTCTGAGAATTAAGGAAAGTCAAGAAATAGTGGAGATTGCCATTCTGGAGATTCTCGCCCCGCGAGAGGAAGCTCGCCTCGCGAGAGTTTGAAGACCCGGGAAGACAGAGACCATCACGGCCTAGCAGTGATGTATATCACGGCCGTGACCTAAAATCCACACAAGTCAGAGACCATCACGGCCTAGCCGTGATTCACATCACGGGCAGTGAAAAGAAGGCTCGCGTCGCGAGACACCCTTCGCGTCGCGAGTGTTTAAACTCCAGAAGTGCGCCAGAAACAGAAGCCGTCACGGCCTGGCCGTGATGACCATCACGGCCGTGACGCGTGGCCTCCTTATAAATACAACAGTTCAGAACAGATTGCAGAACTTTTTGGATCAGAACTTTTATAGATCTTTTAGATTCCTTATTCTGGGGCTGCGTCTCCCTCTTCTCTATTCTTATTCTTAGTCTTAGGATGAATTCCGATTGTATGTGCGTCGTTGTTACGGACATGAGGAACTAATCCCCTTGTCTAAGGGATCGATGAAGCCACCTATGGCGGCATAGTATTCATGTGATGTAACTCTCTCTCTCTTTTAATTCAATTATTGTTTTCCAATTCTGATTTCATTGTGTTGGTTATATGCTTGCGTGATCAACTAGTTAAACGTGTTTGAGGCCGAGAGGCGATTCGCGTTTTAGAACTTGAATTGGGAACATCGATCGAGTGTTGCACGAGAGTGACTAGGAGATCGATGCAACTCTTAGGGAACAAGAATTAATAGAATTCGAGATTAGGGTTAAGAGACCTAGTAAGTAATTAACTCAAATCATCGAATATGTCCTATTGAGCACGACAGTGGATATAGGAGAATTTAGGGGTCCCGTTGACATTAAAATTGAACCTAGGGAGGAGATCATTATCACTTGGGTACTTTGCATGATTGGGTAGGTGGATTCGAAACCTTAGATGCTTTTAATTCCAGATTTCATCACCATATCTTAATTGATTTGATTTGAATTGTTAATTTGAATTGTGATCCTAGTTTCTCTCCAACCACTTTCTCTACTTAACCAACTTATCGAATTTCTCGCGAAATTAGTCGAATTGGTAGCCCAATCCTTGTGTTCGACCTTGGTAGACTCTTACCGTGTTTTATTACTTGCGACGACCCGGTACACTTGCCGGTGTCACAACATCTAACCTTCATCATTGATTAACTATGTTATTGTAACGTTATTTGGGAAGATTGGGGTTAAACACCCCTTTGAGTATTTAACCTCAGATTCGGTCCAGTGGGGTGAGCACGGGCGTGCTTAACCACAGCACGGGCATGCTGCCATTGAAGTGGAGCACGGTCGTGCTTCCTTTTAGGCACGACCGCGCTCAGTTGTACGGTCTTGCTCCTCTGCTGCACGACCGTTCTTACTGCGCGGTCATTTTTCAGAATTCAAACTGGGAGCACGAGCGTGCTCCCCTGCTCAAAGACGACCGTGCTTAATGAACGCAAAGATCTTGTTCGGGCGTAGTTCAAACACATATTTTAACCAGTTTTTAAGGAAGATTAATGATAAGCCTTTGGCTGATCTAGTTTTATAACCAGATGGACTGTGGTTTTTGTGCAAATTATTCGAGTTCAATCTCGTTTTCGCCCAAATTTGGCCTTGTTTTATTCCTAAGTAGACTTTTACTCGTTCTAGGCATTTTTAGTAGTTTTTAGTCTATTTTGAATAGAATTACGCTTTTTGTGTCTTTTTATTGTTTCAGGTTAGAAGTGAAGCTCCGGGAGTCAAGGAAAGTCAAGAAATAGTGGAAATTGCCATTCTGGAGATGCTCGCCCCGCGAGTAGATGCTCGCCTCGCGATCCTGAACATCAGATAAAGCAGCAACAGTCATCACCCTGGCTCGCCCCGCGAACAGTCTGATCGCCGCGCGAATCATGAAGACCTGGAAGTCAGAGACCATCACGGCCTAGCCGTGATGAAGGTCACGGCTGTGACAGATTGAAGTTGGAAGACTCGCCCCGCGAATACACTCTCGCCTCGCGAGAATCCAAAATTGAAAGCTGATGAATGTGATTCCACCTCATCTTTGTCCATCATTTTGCATGCATTTTCATGTAGTTTAGGCATATTTTTATTAGATTTTAGGTTAATTTTCCTTTGGAACGGGTAAGGCGGTTTTCGTGTGTTGTTTTGAAGATATCAAGGGTAAATTGCTCAAGATCAACCATGATGAAGTTTGGATGAAGATGGAGCTTTAAAACTGAAGAAAATGAGCCAAACAGAGCCCATCACGGCCTAGCCGTGATGCCCATCACGGCCATGATCGAGCAAAACTGAAAAAGAAGAAAGGCTGAAGTCAGAGTCTGTCACGGCCTGGCCGTGATAGCCATCACGGCCGTGACCCAAAACCACCACAAGTCAGAGCACATCACGCCCACGGTAGTGAAATTCTTCACGGGCCAAAACAGAGGCTCGCGTCGGAGCAGATATATTCGCGTCGCGAATGACCGGATTTTGCACAACTTCCGAGAGACCGTCACGGCCTGGCGTGATGGCCATCCACGGCCGTGACGCGCGCATTACTTGGACCTGAAGAAACCGAAATAGATCAGATTTTGAGTTGGTTTGGGACTCTAACTTCCCCATTTCTATAAATAAGGACCAAGGCATCAGATACAGAGAGGAGGGATCATCCATAACAACTAGGACTCTAGGCTTAGATCTCTCTTCTCCTCTTCTCTTCTCTTCTCTGATTTTTGTATTTTCATGTTATTTATAATCATGCTTGTCATCTCCATGGCAAGGCGTGAGTAGTAGCATAGTTTCTAGGGATTAGGGCTCTGCCCAAGTTTGTTTATGATGTAAATTTGATGTAAACTCTTTGTTAATTACGATTTGCTTTAGATCTGATTTCTAGTGTGTTATTCACTCATAAATTTCGGCAACCGCTTATTTGCGTGACGTAGATGTTCTAAGGAGGAACCTAGCGGTGAACTTAGGATTTCTAGGGTATTCCACTCGTAAAGCCCGGCGGAAGTTGGTTTGTGAGATGTGGATGATCTAAGGAGGAACCTAGCGGTGAACTTAGGTTATTGGCATGACTGAGACATATCAAGGAGGAACCTAGCGGTGAACTTGGGTGTCGGACCTATAGAAGTCAGACTTGGGACTGAAATCACGAGAGTTAGAAGCCGTCCCTCGAGGAGCAACGAGTTGTCACGGAACGCAAAGGGTCCAATCTGGGATCGACTACCACGAGAGTAGGGGTCGGGTCAATTGGGCACGGCTTTTGTAACCCGAGAGGGAGCTTAAGCTATTAGAGGATAAACTCGCCTTCAAGGCAATTTCGGTAATCAACCAAGGTAAATCAGATTAGCAACATAAACAACCTCAAAGGTAACCCAAATCCCTAGGAATTCGTTTAAATCGAAAACCCCAAAAACATTTGTTTTTTTTTGTTTGTTTATCATTTCAATTTCAAATTCAAACATTTTTCAAAACCCTTTACAAAGTCCAGATTCACTCAATTCGAAAACCGATTGCAATTCGAGAACACAGTCTCTGTGGGTTCGATATCTTTTATTACTTGACGGCAATCCGATACACTTGCCGGAACGCACGCAGGCGCGTTGACTTACGCGACATCAAGTTTTTGGCGCCATTGTCGGGGACTGTGCCATTTCGAATCTCAATTCAAATTTTGAATTGATTTTTCTGGACCTTTTCTTTTTGTTTGATTTTTATTTCTGATATTTTTTTTAAAAAAAATCAGAAATCAAAAAAATTCTTTTCCTTCTATTGTATCCATCTCTCTGTGTGTTATATGCAAAGATCCCTAAGTCTTGGGAGCCTTAGTGAGATTGATCCGGAAATCGAGAGGACCTTCCATAGACGAAGAAGACTACAAAGAGAGGGAGAAAGGTTGAGTCCCGTTCCACTCATGGCGAATCAACCGGATACAAAGCCTTTGAAGGACTACGCAGCCCCAAAAGCGAGAGGCTTGCGAACTGGGATTGCAAGGCCAGAGATTGAGGCGGAAAACTATACCATACCGCCCATGCTAATCAACATGATTAGGCAACATCAATTCGGAGGATTGCCTTCGGAGGACCCGACTGATCACATAGAAACATTCTTAGAGTTCACCGACGCAATCAGGATTAATGGAGCCTCAGTCGATGTTGTGCGTTTGAGATTGTTCCCCTCATCTCTCACTGGAAAGGCGAAGGCCTGGCTTAAGCAAATCCCCGCTAACACTTTGACTACTTGGGACCAACCGTGGAGCGGGCGTTCTTGGAGAAATTCTTCCCTCCATCCAAGACGGCCTACATAAGAACCCAGATCACCGGCTTCTTCCAGAAAGACGGAGAATCATTATCAGAAGCTTGGGATCGTTACAAGGGACTGCTGGAGTCGTGCCCACATCACGGACTCGAGAGGTGGTTAATAGTGCACACCTTCTATAACGGATTGGATTACTCTTCGAAGGTGTCACTAGATTCTGCAGCCGGTGGAGCGTTTATGAATAGGCCTCTCACTGAGGCATTCAACATCATCGAGAATGTCGCCACCAACTACCACCAATGGGGATCCGAAAGAGGTAATAACCCGAACAAGATTTCGGGGGGTAAGTTTGAAGTAAGTAGCATTGATCTGATTATTTCTAAATTTGACTCACTAAATAAACGATTAGATAAGATTGAAAGAGCTAATGTGAGTGCAATAGGTGCTACTAACCTTGTTTGTGAGATTTGTGGAATGCAGGGACATGACATGATGGGATGCCCACATGGATCCGGCGCTTCGGGTGAGCAAGTGAACTCTTGTAACAACTACTACGATACGAACCCGAAGCTGCCCAACTATGCTCCCCCAAATCCCTACAACCAAAGAATGAACAACCCTTACCTCTCCTACGGCAACTACAGCAACACGCTTAATCATGAGTTCCAAGAGGGTCAAGGTAATAAGAGAGCAGCACCGGGGTATCCTCAGGTGCAAAGATCTAAACTCGAGACTTTATTTGAAAGTTTTGTTGAAACTCAGACAAAACAGAATGAGGAGTTTAGACAACAAGGAAGGGCAGTGGGTGAAGCAATAAAGGAGCTAGCATCTAAGGTAGACAACTTAGCAACTCATAACAAGATGCTAGAAAACCAGATTGCCCAACAAGCCAGCACGTACTCGAGACCTAAGGGTACATTCCGGGGCAACCCCAAGCAAATCCCAATGAGCATTGCAATGTCATACACTTGAGGGATGATAAGCTTGGGGTGGGGGTAGCTGAAATGGAGGTGGAACCGGAGGAGGACATGAGCGAAGATGAAGATCCAGAACCAAAGTACGTCCCTCCACCACCGTACCAACCCCCGATACCTTTCCCACAAAGGTTGGTCAAGAGAAAGCAAGTGGAAGAAGAAATTAAGAGCTTAACTGAGGAGCCAATTATCATGGAAAAATCTAATATGCCTCCTAAACTGAAAGACCCAGGTAGTTTCTCTATCGCTTGCTCGATTGAAAAAGTGGAAATAGACCCAGCCTTATGTGACTTAGGGGCTAGCACGAGCTTGATGTCCCTCACTATCATGGAAAGGTTGGGAAGCAAAGAGTTGAGACCATTCAAATTCCCCTTACAATTTGCGGATGGCTCAACTAGGACTCCTCTAGGCATACTAGAGAATGTTCCTGTAAAGGTAGGGAAAATTCTCATCCCTACCGACTTCCTGGTATTGGACATGAAAGGGAATTCTAAATTCCCCATCATTTTAGGAAGGCCATTCTTGGCAACCGCTGGAGCATTAATAGACGTAAGGAATGGCAAACTCTCTCTAAATGTAGAGGAAGGTAGGGTAAATTTTTAGTTGACTAACTCTTGTAACAACCCTCCTTTTGAGAGCCATGTGTGCAGAATTGATGTAACGTCTCCAACGGTAGAGAAAGAACTTAACATGGAAGCAACTCCAAAGATATGCAAGGCTAATGATGCACCCAGCAGTGATGGAGTTGGAGTTGCTGTCCTTGCGGAAACAAAACTTCCGCCGGAAGAAAGGAAGGCTAGGAAGCTCCGAGAGAAAAGAGCGAAACGGAAGCATTATCGGCCGTATGAGCAGAAACGGCTTTTTTTTGAAGGAGATCCTTGGAAGAGAAGTGTGCCTGCACTTCTACGCCCAGCCGACCCCGGTTGATTTAAGGAAGTATGGTCAAGCTTAAGACCATAAATAAGCGCTTCTTGGGAGGCAACCCAAGTTTTCTTTCCCTTTTTCCTTTTGTTTTTGATTTAACCTCTTGAATAATTTGAGAAGATCAAGAGGAAAAAATATCATTAATAGGTTTGTCTAGTGTTTTCAGGTTGAGAAAGAGAAGAAGAGCATAAAAAAGATAAAGTCAGAGGCCATCACGACTGTCACGGCCGTGATGAACCAAACAAGAGCACCAGAAAGGATCACGGCCTAGCCGTGACAACCATCACGGGCGTGATGAGTAGGATGCCAAAGCCAGAGAGCATCACGGCCTAGCCGTGATGTAAATCACGGCCGTGACAGGGCAACTCCTGAGGACAGAATTGATCACGGCCTAGCCGTGATGAGCCTCACGGCCGTGATAAAATTTCCACCCAAGTTTTGACTGGAATGTGAAGCCAACACCCGCTACCGACTCGGTAAGTTGTTCCATTTTTCTCCTCTCTCCGACTTGATTATTTACATTGGAAACAATGTAAGTAATCAAGCTTGGGGTAGGGGTATTTATTTTTGCATTTGCATTGTTGCATTCATATTGCATTTTCAGAGGCATAGATTGGTATGATCACATTCTCTAGATTGCCCCTCACTTAGAACATGCATCCGATTGTGAGAACTTGGAGCCAAATGAATTGAGATAGTGAATTTTGAACCCAATTTTTCATTATTCTTGTGATATGGCTAAAAATGAAATTTCTTGAGATAGTCATTTGATAGTTGATAATTAGCATGTGGTTCCTTAAACTTGTGTACCTCACTGATTTTTGAACTACTAAATGTAAGATTTTGAGCCAAAAGGGGGTATCCACTAAATCTACCCCATTTCTTGTGCTAGAGTGTTGTAATTCCTCTTGGACTGTATTTTCTAGAACTTGACTTGAAACCATTTCAAAACTTAAAAATTTCTGAAAACATTTTTGGAAATGATTGAGGCACTAGGTATTTTTCCGGCCTCCCGAGCTTTGAATGATAAATGCTACTCCTTAGTTGCCCAATTTTGAGCCTAAAAAAAATACTTTTCTTGGTACCATGAATTAATTTGATAAATAATGCTTGGTATGGCACCTTTTAAAGTTTTACAAAAAGGGTAATTGGTAGTTGGAAAAAGTATGGGAAGAAAAAGCTAGAAAGTAATTTCTCTTGAGCTATAAATCTCCCCTTCTCCAAACAAATAAAAATGAAATAAACAGAAAAAAATGGAGAAGGGGATGACAAAGAAAGTGAGAAATGAAAAGAAAAAAAAATTAAATGAAGGAAGAAAGGTGGAAAAGTAAACCAAAGCCCAAAAAGGGGTATTTTAGAAGGTGTCATGCTTTGTAATGTTTGATAATCTGTCTAGCCTTCTTGAAATTCCCTTTCCTTGATTTTCCCACCTTACAATAAATCCCATGGCCACATTACAACCAAAGGAAAAGACCTCTTGATTCTTAAGTGTTTTCATTAATAAAGTGGAGATTTGGTTAATAGTCAAGCCTATGGTAAAATACTTTCCTTGAGGAAATGGAGTGAATTGCAATAAACCCTAAAACACTTGAGTGAGGTGAGATGAGTGCCCAAATCAGTGAGGACATGAACTTGAAAAACCTAAGCTTCTAATTAGACTTGAACTTGATCATCTCTTGAGTGCTTATTAAAAATGCCTATTACTTGGATTAGCTTCTAGGGTTCTTGGTTCACTATCCATGCTTTAATTGATTTATCTTATGGCCTGAGTAATTGCTTGAGGACAAGCAAAGTTTTAAGCTTGGGGTGATTTGATGAGTGTGATTCCACCTCATCTTTGTCCATCATTTTGCATGCATTTTCATGTAGTTTAGGCATATTTTTATTAGATTTTAGGTTAATTTTCCTTTGGAACGGGTAAGGCGGTTTTCGTGTGTTGTTTTGAAGATATCAAGGGTAAATTGCTCAAGATCAACCATGATGAAGTTTGGATGAAGATGGAGCTTTAAAACTGAAGAAAATGAGCCAAACAGAGCCCATCACGGCCTAGCCGTGATGCCCATCACGGCCATGATCGAGCAAAACGAAAAAGAAGAAAGGTCAAGTCGAGTCCGTCACGGCCTGGCCGTGATAGCCATCACGGCCGTGACCCAAAACCACCACAAGTCGAGCACATCACGGCCCAGCCGTGAAATTCTTCACGGGCCAAAACAGGAGGCTCGCGTCGCGAGCAAAGATATTCGCGTCGCGAATGACCGGATTTTGCACAACTTCCAGAAGCAGAGACCGTCACGGCCTGGCCGTGATGGCCATCACGGCCGTGACGCGCATTACTTGGACCTGAAGAAACCGAAATAGATCAGATTTTGAGTTGGTTTGGGACTCTAACTTCCCCATTTCTATAAATAAGGACCAAGGCATCAGATACAGAGAGGAGGGATCATCCATAACAACTAGGACTCTAGGCTTAGATCTCTCTTCTCCTCTTCTCTTCTCTTCTCTGATTTTTGTATTTTCATGTTATTTATAATCATGCTTGTCATCTCCATGGCAAGGCGTGAGTAGTAGCATAGTTTCTAGGGATTAGGGCTCTGCCCAAGTTTGTTTATGATGTAAATTTGATGTAAACTCTTTGTTAATTACGATTTGCTTTAGATCTGATTTCTAGTGTGTTATTCACTCATAAATTTCGGCAACCGCTTATTTGCGTGACGTAGATGTTCTAAGGAGGAACCTAGCGGTGAACTTAGGATTTCTAGGGTATTCCACTCGTAAAGCCCGGCGGAAGTTGGTTTGTGAGATGTGGATGATCTAAGGAGGAACCTAGCGGTGAACTTAGGTTATTGGCATGACTGAGACATATCAAGGAGGAACCTAGCGGTGAACTTGGGTGTCGGACCTATAGAAGTCAGACTTGGGACTGAAATCACGAGAGTTAGAAGCCGTCCCTCGAGGAGCAACGAGTTGTCACGGAACGCAAAGGGTCCAATCTGGGATCGACTACCACGAGAGTAGGGGTCGGGTCAATTGGGCACGGCTTTTGTAACCCGAGAGGGAGCTTAAGCTATTAGAGGATAAACTCGCCTTCAAGGCAATTTCGGTAATCAACCAAGGTAAATCAGATTAGCAACATAAACAACCTCAAAGGTAACCCAAATCCCTAGGAATTCGTTTAAATCGAAAACCCCAAAAACATTTGTTTTTTTTGTTTGTTTATCATTTCAATTTCAAATTCAAACATTTTTCAAAACCCTTTACAAAGTCCAGATTCACTCAATTCAAAAACCGATTGCAATTCGAGAACACAGTCTCTGTGGGTTCGATATCTTTTATTACTTGACGGCAATCCGGTACACTTGCCGGAATCGCACGAGCGCGTTGACTTACGCGACATCAAGTTTTTGGCGCCATTGTCGGGGACTGTGCCATTTCGAATCTCAATTCAAATTTTGAATTGATTTTTCTGGACCTTTTCTTTTTGTTTGATTTTTATTTCTGATATTTTTTAAAAAAAAAATCAGAAATCAAAAAAATTCTTTTCCTTCTATTGTATCCATCTCTCTGTGTGTTATATGCAAAGATCCCTAAGTCTTGGGAGCCTTAGTGAGATTGATCCGGAAATCGAGAGGACCTTCCATAGACGAAGAAGACTACAAAGAGAGGGAGAAAGGTTGAGTCCCGTTCCACTCATGGCGATATTAATCTCTCTCTCTCAACCACTTTCTGTCGCTTGACCAAACGTATCGGATTTCCCGCGAATTGGTTGAATTGGTAGCCCAATCCCTGAGTTCGACCTCGATAATTACTTACCGTGTTATTTTATTACTTGCGACGACCCGGTACACTTGCCGGTGAATCAACAAGTTTTTGGCGCCGTTGCCGGGGATTGCCACAACCAATTTTCCTAATTTTAGGGAATTTGATTATTTGGTTAAGTTATTTTTATTTTTATTTTTATTTTTACTTATTTTTTTTTAATTTTATTTACTATTATATCTCTCTTTACTTCTTTGATTCCACTTGGTCTTGCCTTGTTTTGTATGCGAGGTACACGAAAGAATGCTTCTGGGTTGCGAATATTGTAATGGAGACCATGACACTTGGAGCTGTCCGTTCTACTCCTCGCAAGAATATGTGGACTCATGCCATAATTTCTATGACAGCGTTCCCCAGGACAACTATCAGAGTCAGAATCAATATTGGGGTTATATGAGGGGAGACCATCCGGGTTTCGCTTGGAGTAATGCCGGCGATGGTCTAGCTTGGCAACCACAACCTCAACAGAACTGGCAACAACAACCTCAACCGGATGGTGGAAGACAACCTTGGGAGTTGGCTCTTGAGAAGCTGAATGCGGCAGTTGAGAAGTTGGCAATCGATTCAAGCACAGCCATTGATAAGTTGGCCACTCATACAGGGTCGGCAATTCAGAATCTAGAGATGCAGATTGCCCAACTCGCAAAGCAAATAAATGAACGTCTCCCAGAGACTCTCCCAGGTGATACCGAGAACAACCCTAAGAACCAATGTGATGCAATTAGTTCTCAGGAAGTTGAGGAAGAACTACCACATGTTGAGGAAGAGCAACCGGAGAAAGAGGAGTTGACAAGTGACAAGGCACCGGATCAAGGGGGTAGAGTTCAAAATGAAGATAAAGTGGTAGTGGACTCCACCATGCTTGACAAGCAACATGAAATTGCTGCATTAGATAAATATGTTGGCTTGCATGCATGTGTGGACACTGGTAAGTTAATCCCTCCCACTTGCCTGGCACACTTCCTCGAGAAAACACCAATTGACCCGAGAGGAAGTGAGTTCATATTTACAGAGGTCAATGGAATTTTCACACACGGGCCAGATGGAATTATGGATAAAGTCGTATTGCTTCTGCAAGGGCCACTTCACAAACCATGGGATCCGGGTGGAAGATCTCACATGATGAGCATCTCTTGGCCCTTGTACCACAGGCTATGGGATCCAGGTGGATGCTTCTTAATAAGTCAAGCTCGGGACGTTAAACAAGTGCTTATTGGGAGGCAACCCAATCTAGATATCCTTTATTTTTAGTTTCTGTCATTTTCATTTATATATATATAAAAAAAAAACTTGATTCGCCACGCGAATCCACTGTGGTCGCGCGAGACAGAAGCCCTGAACCTCAGCGGCTTACTCACGTTTCTGTCTCGCGTCGCGAGGTATACTGTCGCCTCGAGATTCTGGGCATCATCATCTGTTGGAATTCCAGATTCGCCTCACGAGCTGTATCTCGCCTCGCGAATCTGCACCTAAGGTTTTAATTTACAGGAGTTCTTCCAGGATGCTATGCAACAGAAGGGAGCCCGTGAGACCAATTGGATGAGGAGGCAACCATGGAAACTTGATCAGGGAGCACCCTCTCCTTTCCTCACTTTTGTTTTTGTTTTGGTTTGTGTTTTTTGTTTTTGTTTGTCACTCTTGAATAATTTGAGAAGATCAAGAGTTTGTGTATGAATGTGTGTCGGCAAGCTTGTTGGATTTTAATTAAAGTGAGCATAGATTGATTGCATGAATTATTTTGACCATTGATGATTTCCCCCTAGGTTCTGAAAATAGAAAATTGATCCCCATGTGAAAAATTGAAAATTGAACTTTGAGAATCTTATTGTGATTACTTGATTTATGATAAGTTTGGGGTGAGGGGGTGCACACATTAGGAATCGTATCTCGGTCAAACAATTTGCAAAATGTCCAGGTGAGGATTTGAGCCTCCAACTTTGTTTTTGATTGTGTGAATCACTTTTGAGTTGCACTTTCCCGAATTTGCTTGAATCTCTTCATGGTTTGCATGTTTATGTGTTGCATCAAATGATTTAGGCAATTTTCTTTGAATAACTACTTGGCCTAAAAAGGACCATCCCTAATGCATGTTCCCTAGTTAGCCACATTGAGCCTAATTGACCTATTGTTTCTTGATGACCCTATATTACAAGCCAAAATCTGAAAAACCATGTTAACCCAATCTTAGGATTAGGAGAGCATGGAAGCGTAGCAAGAGAATGGTTGTGAGGAACTAAGTTTGGGGTGGCTACAAGGTGATGTGTCATATTGGGGGTGAGAAAAAGAAAAATAAAGGTTGATTAAAAAAAAATCCCAAAAGAAAAGGGGCAAAACAGAAAAAAATAGCAAGGAAAAGGTTGTAGTCACCCAAGGCAAAAAGAAAAATAGAAAAAGGAATTTGAGTGGAAAATGTGTTTAATTCTCATGCTCTCTTAGTTCCTAGGGACTTAAGCCTAGTATCCTTGAATATCCTACCCTCAGCCAGGCCCTATTACAACCTTGATAAGACCTTCTGATGTTGCATGCATGTTTTTGTGGGAACCATTTTTGAGATGAAAATCAAATTCATGGGAAGTGCTCTTGATATGTGAAATTGAGGGAAAAGTTGATAGCCTAGAAAAATTTGAGCGAATGAGTGAAATTTTACATACCCTTGTGAGGAAGGCAATTGTTTGAAATTGGTGATCTTCCTTTTGTGTGTAACCCTGATCCTCAACTTAGGTTAATGATTGCATGAATGATGAAGTTCTCAATTGTTTAAAGTAAATGAATGTGGGGATTACGTTAATGTAGGGGGAAATCATTGGAGAAAAACTGTTTTGAGTGCATGAAATTTGTGCGAAATCGATTGATTCCCTTAAGCTTGCCAAGTCTTGAGTCGTTTTTGAGTTTTAGCTTGCTTGGGGACAAGCAAGGTTTAAGTTTGGGGTGTTTTGATAAGCCTTTGGCTTATCTAGTTTTATAACTAGATGGACTGTGGTTTTTGTGCAAATTATTCGAGTTCAATCTCGTTTTCGCCCAAATTTGGCCTTGTTTTATTCCTAAGTAGACTTTTACTCGTTCTAGGCATTTTTAGTAGTTTTTAGTCTATTTTGAATAGAATTACGCTTTTTGTGTCTTTTTATTGTTTCAGGTTAGAAGTGAAGCTCCGGGAGTCAAGGAAAGTCAAGAAATAGTGGAAATTGCCATTCTGGAGATGCTCGCCCCGCGAGTAGATGCTCGCCTCGCGATCCTGAACATCAGATAAAGCAGCAACAGTCATCACTCTGGCTCGCCCCGCGAACAGTCTGATCGCCTCGCGAATCATGAAGACCTGGAAGTCAGAGACCATCACGGCCTAGCCGTGATGAAGGTCACAGCTTAGAATTGAATCTCGCCCCGCGAAAGCATCTCGCCACGCGAGAGTTTGAAGACCCTGGAAGACAGAGACCATCACGGCCTAGCCGTGATGAAGGTCACGGCTGTGACAGATTGAAGTTGGAAGACTCGCCCCGCGAATACACTCTCGCCTCGCGAGAATCCAAAATTGAAAGCGCGCCAAAACTAATGTTCGCCTCGCGAAAGTGTGTTCGCCCCGCGAGAGACCGAGAACCAGAATCCTTATTTATAGGCTGTTTCAGATCAGAATGAGAGAAGGTTTTTCCACTTGTTTTAGATCAGATTTTTGTGCGAATCCTTGTTTCTGGAGCTGCGTCTCCCTTCTCTTTTCTTTACTTATTTTATTATGGAGATTATGTCGGATTGTTTGTGCGTCGTCACGGGCATGAGGAACTAATCCCATCGTCCGAGGGATCAATGAAGCCGCCCATGGCGGTATAGTGTTCATGTGATGTATGTTTTTCTCCCCTTCTCTCAATGAATGTTTTCCAATTCTGATTTGAATGCGTTGATCATATGTGTTGCGTGATTTTCTAGTTAAACGTGTTTGAGGCCGATCGGCGATTCGCGTTTTAGAACTTGGATTGGAATCACTAATTGAATAATGAGCACGACAGTGGATTTAGGAGATTAGTGCAACCTTAAAGGGAACAAGAATTAATAGAATTCGAGATTAGGATTATGAGACCTAGTAAGTAATTAATCCAATCGTCGAATACGTCCTATTGAGCACGACAGTGGATATAGGAGAAATTGGGGGTCCCGGTTTACATTGTAATTGAACTTAGGGAGGAATTCATCATCACTTGGTACTATACATGATTGGGTAGGTGGAATTGAGACCTTGGATATTTTAAATTTCTGATTTTAAAACCTTAGCTTTATTTGATTTCTTATTTGAATTACGATATTAATCTCTCTCTCTCTCAACCACTTTCTGTCGCTTGACCAAACGTATCGGATTTCCCGCGAATTGGTTGAATTGGTAGCCCAATCCCTGAGTTCGACCTCGGTAATTACTTACCGTGTTATTTTATTACTTGCGACGGCCCGGTACACTTGCCGGTGAATCAACAATTAATCATTTCATCCTATGTCATTTAACAACATATCTTTGGGTAAAAACTCATCATCGGAACTCAACATTAACACCAATCATTCAACCAATATCATACCACAACAACTATCAACATAGCATCATGTTCATACCAAGATAATCAACATAAACATCAGGTGACATATATCATGAACATAAGCATATGAAATAACATACTAAGCACCCGAGAACATGTTATCACAAAATCAATTTAGCATATTTAATCATACATTCACATATGATAAATAGGGGTCGTGGGAACCTCTTTACCTTACACTACCCCCATTGCCTAATGAATACACTACCCTTCTCCCCATACCTGGATTGAAGGTTCCTCAACGCTCTAACGGTCAAACTGGTCATGGTTCCCAAAGCGGCTCAGCTAACCTTCCAAGCATTGTTCATGAAGCACAGTCATGCTCCTCATCAAGCACAGGCGTGCTGGACTTAGCGTCAGCGAGACGCGGTCCGCACTTGAGCACGGTTGTGCTCACTGTTATGCACGGGCGTGCTCAACTTAAAACTTGCAACACGCTCCAGACTTTAAGTACGGGCGTGCTGGCTAATGAGCACGGGCATGCTCATGTACCAGAAATGGACTTTTGAGCCAAATCCCACTAAACCTTTGGCCAACAACTCTAACTTGACAAAACAAACTTAAACAACCAAACAAGCTTTATAAAAGCACTTAACGAAAAGCAGGGTGTTACAATTCGACCCCCCTTATAAAAATTTCGTCCTCGAAATTTCTATGTACCTCAAGCGAAAAGGTGCGGGTACCCTTCCATCATCTTGCTCTCCAGCTCCCAAGTAGCACTTTCCTCAGTAGCCCCACTCCAAACTACTTTGATCACAAGAATCTCTTTGCCTCTTAGCTGCTTCACCCGCATATCCTCGACTCGAAGGGGTAACACCTCAAACGTCAAGTTCTCTTTCAATTGTATCACGTCGGGTACTATCACGTGACTAGGGTCATGAATATACTTTGAGTTGAGACACATGAAAAACATTATGAAGGTTGGACAAAAATGGTGGTAAGTTATCTGGTAGGCTACTTCGCTGACTCTTTTAAGGATATGGTAAAGACCAATGAACCTCGGAGTAAGTTTCCTCGCCTTCATCATTCTACCAACCCCAGTCATTGGAGTAGCTCTCAAGAACACATGATCGCCTTCCTGGAATTCGAGCACCTTCCTCCTTTTGTCATGATAGCTATTTTGCCTACTCCGTGCCACCCTCTTCTTTTCCTGAACCATCCTGATCTTTTTTGTTGTTTCCTGGACTATTTCTGGCCCTAGCACAACACTATCACCGGGTTCATTCCAACACAAGGGTGTCCTACATCTCCTCCGATAAAGAGCCTCATAAGGTGTCATCTCAATGCTGGAATGGAAGCTTTTGTTATAGGTGAACTTTATCAGGGGCAAAAACTTGTCCCAACTACCAGACTGCTCTTGCACACAAGCTCTCAACAAGTCCTCTAAGGACTGGATGGTCCTCTTAGACTGCCCATCAGTCTGTGGGTGGTAAGCTGAACTAAGCTTAAGCTTTGTCCCTAAAGCATGCTGCAAACTCTCCCAGAACCTGGAGGTAAACCTCGTGTCTCTATCCGATACTATGCTAGAGGGTACACCATGAAGTCTAACTATCTCCTTGATGTACAACTTAGCCAACTTCTCTAAAGGATATTCCATGTTCATAGGAATGAAATGGGCATACTTAGTCAATCTAACCACAACAACCCATATAGCCTCAAAACCAGCTGGAGTCCTAGGGAATCCAGACACAAAATCCATGGAGATGATATCCCATTTCCATTCTGGCATACTCAAAGGTTGCAACTTACCTGATGGCTTCTGGCACTCTATCTCAGCCTTCTGACAAACTAAGCATGCATACACGAACTCAGCCACATCCTTTTTCATCCTAGGACACCAAAACATCATCTTAAGGTCCTGATACATCCCGGTGGCACCTAGGTTCACATTCAGTCCACTCCTATGTCCTTCCTCAAGGATCAAATTCCTAAGCTTAGGGACATCCGCTATGCACACTCATCTTTAAACCTCATGACCCCATCACTTCCACCCTTGAAACTAAGGTCTCTACCCTGAGCAAGCAACTCTCACTGGTCTAAAAGAAACTTGTCTAACTTCTGACCCTCTCTAATCTGATCCATTAAGCTGTTGGTAACCTTCAAGGTTCCAAGCCTAATACTCTTAGGGGTAAACTAACAAGCTAGCCTAACGTCTCTAAACTCTTCTATCAGATCCATCTCCCTAACCATCAAAGCAGAGACATGCAAGGTTTTCCTACTTAGGGCATCAGCCACCACATTGGCCTTCCCTGGGTGATAGGTCAGCTCGAAGTCACAATCCTTTAAGAACTCCATCCACCTACGCTGCCTCATATTCATCTCCTTTTGATCAAAGAGATACCTCAAACTCTTATGATCACTAAAAACCTCAAACCTCGCTCCATAAATGTAATGCCTCCAGATCTTTAAGGCAAATACCACAGCTCCTAGCTCCAGGTCATGGGTAGGGTAGTTCTTCTCATGGATTTTCAACTGCCTAGAAGTATAAGCAACTACCTTACCATTCTGCATCAACACACTGCCTAACCCTTGCTTAGAACCATCGTAGTAAACTACGAAGGGTTCAGTAGGATTTGGCAAAATTAACACTGGTGCTGATGTCATCATATCCTTAAGAGTTTGGAAACTCTCTTCATACTTAGAGTCCCACACAAACAATTATCCCTTCTTAGTGAGACGGGTTAAGGGTAAAGCTATCATAGGGAAACCTTCTATGAACCGCCTATAATACCCGGCTAACCCTAAGAAACTCCTAATCTCGGTTACAGACTTTGATGCTTCCCACTGGAGCACCGTCTCAACTTTAGCTGGGTCCACTGCTATGCCACCCTTAGAGATGACATGTCCTAAGAAGCTCACTTCCTCTAACCAGAACTCATACTTAGACAACTTAGCGTACAACTGCTTTTCCTTAAGGGTCTGCAAGACAACCCTCAAGTGTTCCTCGTGTTTCTCTTTGGTCTTAGAGTACACTAAGATGTCATCTATAAACACCAGCACAAACTTATCTAAGTAAGGGTGCAAGGTCTTGTTCATGTAGTCCATGAACACAGCAGGAGCATTGGTCACACCGAAGGGCATAACCAAATACTCGTAGTGACCATATCGCGTTCTAAACGCTGTCTTCGGGATGTCCTCAGACTTAACCCGAATCTGATGGTACCCTGACCTCAAATCTATCTTAGAAAAGACGCAAGCGCCCATCAACTGGTCCACGAGATCATCAATCCTAGGGAGGGGATACCGATTCTTTATGGTCACTTTGTCGAGCTGCCGATGGTCGACACACAACCTCATATTACCATCCTTCTTCTTCACCAACAACACAGGTGCTCCCCACGGATACACACTAGGCCTAATGAATTGCTTCTTCATCAGGTCCTCCAGTTGTTCCTTCAACTTGGCTAGCTCTAGAGGAGACATTCTATAGGATGCTATGGAGATCGGCCCGATGTTAGGCACTAAGTCTATGGTAAACTCAACATCTCTCTCTGGGGGTAAGTCATAAACATCCCCCGGGAACACTTCAAGAAAGTCTCGCACAACAGGCAAGCTAGCGACATCAGGAGGGCTACTCTCTACTCCCAGGGAAGCTATCATCATCTATACTTGGGCTTCATCTTTCATCGAAGCTTGAACTTGGTTGGCAGATAGAAGGTCCGGATTTTGAGACTCCCCTAGAGTTCCAAAAACCAAGGTTTTATCAAAATAGTTCAGAAGGACGTGGTTGGAAGATAACCAGTCCATGCCAAGAATGATATAAGGGTCTTTCAAAGGTAAGCATACAAGATCAGCAACAAAGGTTTTACCATAAATGACAATATGACAATTCTTGTATGCATGAGATGTGAAAACAGGTTTATTTGTGGGTGTAGACACAATCAAATCAAATTCAAGAAAGGTAGCAGGTAACTTAAGACTCTTGACCTTATCATACGATATAAACGAGTGAGTAGCACCCGAATCATATAATATAGTCAATTGAGTTCAATTGATAAAACATGTACCTTGAATCAAGTTATCGGACTCTAAGGCTTCAGCTCCACTAAGAGTAAAGACTCTCCCAGTGGTCTTTAGTCAGTTGGCCTGAGACTTCTGACTCTTGCTAGAGCTGGGAGGTTCTGCCTTGGCTCCTTCACAATCACGACTAATATGGCCAGACTTGCCACACTTGAAGAAAATAACAGCTGGTTCCTTGAACTGAGAGGAATAGTGATCCGGTGCGCCCACTTGCCACACCTCATGGGCCTAGAGGCATTAGAAAACCCGCCCTTAACCTACCCTGCTGAAACTGTGGCTTCTTGCCACTTTGCTTGAAGTCCCTGTCGGTCGGAGCATAACATTGTTGACCTTTATCTTTTTGATCATTCCTCTTGCCGCTCTGAATATCTGATCCTCTGGAACTGGCAACTTTGAACTGACTAGCATCCTCATAAATCCTTCACTTGTTGACCAGAGCTGGGAAGACTCTAATCTCCTGGTAGCTGATTGGTTGCTTGATCTCTGGGTTAAGTCCAACCTCAAACTTAACGCACTTGGAACGCTCATCCTCAGTATGCTGGTACGGAGTGTAATACCTTACTAGCTCCTCAAACTTGGCCGCATAGTCGCCTACTAACATAGATCCCTGCCTCAAGGCCAAGAACTCCATCTCTTTCTTGTCCTTGATGTCGGATGGAAAGTACTTCTCCAGAAACCTCTACCCGAACACAACCCATGTAACCGCTGTGCCCTCAGCCTGCAGTTTTCCCACCAATGCTCAGCCTCCTCAGTCAGCATGAAGGTAGCAAAGATGAGCTTCTGCTGGTCATTACAATCCATCGCTCGAAAGATCTTCTTTATCTTCCTCAACCATTGCAAAGCTCCTTCCGAATCATAAGCCCCTTGAACGATGGAGGGTTGTTCCTCTGAAACTTATCCAGTCCCCGAAACTCAGCTGGTCCACCATTGTTATTGTTGTTATTGACCTGACCGATGGCATTGGCAAGGAGTGCCAATGCGTCCGCAATTGCCTGATCGTTCCGACCCCTACCTGCCATGAGTTCATGTACATGTCCAAAACAACTCTTAATACAGAAACTTAAGCAGGTAAAGTTACATACAACTTAACTTAAAGCATCATTGTCTATAATAAATATAGACAATTCAAATAAGAGCACAAAACAGACTCATACCGCGACCTGATAGGACAGACCTGCTCTGATATAACTAAATGTGACACCTTGCTACCCTTATAGAAATTAAGCATTAAAGATACAATTAAACAAATAAAAACATACATTTACTGGAATAAATAAAACATTTGTCCATGGGTAGAAAGGTCCCACATGAACGAGTTATCAAAATGCGGAAAACAAAAACCATGTTTTAAACAGATAAACAAATAATAAACATAACCAACAAAGCCCAACCAGATGTCACAACAGATATGGTATAACCGTTCCGGAAAAACCTTCGAATACAATTGAAACTAAACTAAACAAAAGGAAAAGCCTTAACTGTGAGCGGTGGCTCCTCAGAGTCACTCCCCTCCAGACTACTCGCCATCCTCTGCATGAAGCCAAACATGCCAAACAAACAAACAGAAAATGGGGAGTAAGAATCATGTAAACAAATACGATATGGAGATAGGAGACAAGGTAAACACACAAGCATGGCAACATCTAGCATACATCAACATTTATATATCATAACATCAATCATCATCATAATCAAGTATGTTATGCGGTACAATGCAAGACTACTCCGCTACTCCATTATGCATATGGATCCAACTAACTCAGGGTGAACGACATTGGAGTTACATGTCCGTATTGGCCATAGAAGCACCAACACTGGCAGTCCACCGAATCTCGGGTGAACCCCATGGATAGCCAACGCATCAAACCATGGATGCCTCATCACGGGAGGGCGCACAGTCACCAAACCTTGGATAACCTTCCATGGATGACCAGATTACCGTGCTCTCGGGCGATCTCCCCTATGTCGAACATCCCCCTCAACTATCAACTCCAATGCTTGATGGATGGGCACAACAACAAACAACAACCACCTCCTTTGCTTGGGCCAAAATGCTCCCAAGACCTCTACATTAACATCATCAACACCTTAGACCCATCCAGGGTCAAGACCCCTTTGGCCAATAAGCACCAAGGTATCACTCATCAACACCTCGACCAATAAACATCGAGGTCACTGTGGCCAATAAGCACCAAAGCCATCAACGTGCGGTAACCCAAAGGATACTGGCTTAATAATCTTATCGTCTTAATTAATATTTAATTAAGTTATCTAACCTTCATCATTGATTAACTATGTTATCGTAACGTTATTGGGGAATATTGGGGTTAAAACCCCATTTGAGTCTTTAATCTCAGATTCTGTCCATTGGGGTGAGCACGGGCGTGCTTAACTCCAGCACGGGCATGCTGCCACTGAAGTGGAGCACGGTCGTGCTTCCTTTTAGGAACCGCCTTGATCAGCTGTACGACCGTGCTTAATGCACGACCATTTTCCAGAATTCAAACTGAGAGCACGGGCGTACTCCCTGTTCAGCACAACCGTGCTCAATGCATGACAATACTGTTCTGGGAAGAGTTCAAACACATATTTTAACAAGTTTTTAGGGAAGATTAATCCTTTAATCCTAGGTCATTTAACAACATATCTCTGGATACAAACTCATCATCGAAACTCAACATTAACACCAATCATTCAACCAATATCATACCACAACAACTATCAACATAGCATCATGTTCATACCAAGATAATCAACATAAACATCAGGTGACATATATCATGAACATAAGCATATGAAATAACATACTAAGCAATCGAGAACATGTTATCACAAAACCAATTTAGCATATTTAATCATACATTCACATATGACAAACATGGGTCATGGGAACCCCTTTACCTTACACTACCACCACTGCCTAATGAATACACTACCCTTCTCCCTATACCTGGATTGAAGGTTCCTCAACGCTCTAACGGTCAAACTAGTCATGGTTCCCAAAGCAGCTCAGCTAACCTTCCAAGCCTTGGTCAAACAAAACACAACTAACTCAGTTTCCAATCAAGGTAATGAAAGGAAATCACAAAAGGGAAAGGCTTTACCTATATATCATGCACGGATGAAACCAAGTTCCCTAAATGTCTCCAATACTCAAGAAACTGATTGAGATTGATGGAAATAGGGAATGAAACTACTCTTGCCGCACTAGGGTAGTAGCAGCCACCAAAAATAGGGTTAAAATGTAACCCTCAATTTCTGTGCCAATATATATAAGCTATCCACGAAGCACGGTCGTGCTCCTCAGTAATCACGGGCTTGCTGGACTTAACATCAGCGAGACGCGATCCGTACTTGAGCACGATTGTGCTCATTGTTGAGCACGAGTGTGCTCAACTTCGTGCTCAACTTAAAACTTGCAACATGCTCCTGACTTTAAGCACGAGCATGCTGGCTAATGAGCACAGGCGTGCTCATGAACCAGAAAGGGACTTTTGAGCCAAAAATCCCACTAAGCCCTTGGCTAACAACTCTAACTTGACAAAACAAACTTAAACAACCAAAAAAGCTTTATAAAAGCACTTAACGAAAAGCAGGGTGTTACAATAAGCTCCGCCTAAGATGTATCATAAACATGTTGTTTGAGCTTCTGAAATAAGCTATAAATAGCTTATGGGTAGCCATAAGCTCTTATTAAAAACTCTCCCAAACACCTTCTAAGTACTTATGCCAGTAGATAAGCTCAAATAAGCCCTTCATAAGCCATTCCAAACGGGCCCTTAATCCCATCATAACTTTATTCGTTTTGACCATATCAATTTTAAATGACAAACTGCTATAAATTGTTGAAGATTTAAAATGCACTTTTCATTTGAATTGGAGTCCTAAATTATTTTGAATTGTTACCATATCAATTTTCATTAACAATGCATTTATATGAGTTTCCCTACATGGTTTGGAGTTCAAAAACATTCTTAATTGATGATGATGATACCATATCAGTTTTTATTAAAGATACATTTATTCTTTTTTGAAATTGCTTTAAAAAGTTTCCTAAAAGAAAGAAAATTGCATTATTTCTTGATAACTTTATGAATAATTATATGGTATATATATAAGTTTTTATTTTAAAAAAAGTGCTTTATAGAATAAGTTTAGGCTGAGGGGATGGTGTCTCAGTCCAAGGCAAGGAAAATTTCGGGGCTCTAAGAGCACTTACAAAGGTATTTACATTTACCTCCCCCAAGGAGACTAGTGGGGGATCGAAACTACAACCTGTCAAATACGAGACCCTGTTATGCTCTACTAGACCAACCCTTGGGGTTAAAAAAAAGTTTCTTGATATACTTTATAGACATTTAATGCAGTCATTAAAACAAAAAGGAAACTTCGGGTTGTGGATGAGCAACATTGAGAGAATGATATGTGTCCTGCTTCCTTTGAGACGATGTCATGAGCTGACATGTGTAATAAAATGTTGTATTTTTTTTATTAAAAAAGGATATTCATTCATTCAAATTGGCAAAATACATCGAAAACAACACAAATTCAACATCACTAAAAACCGAAAAGGATGAATCTGCGAACAAACTCATAGCACCCAGGTTAATAGCATAACACGGCAAAATGCCTACAGGTATGACAAAATCAAAGTGACTGGAATACCCATGCCTCCGGATCTGTAATGCTGACGTCCAAGTCTTGATTGAATCTGTAATGGATCGAAGTTGATCTGCCAATCTGAACCAAACGAACACCGTAACAAAATGGGAAACCAAACGACGCCGCAACAAGACGACGAACAAAACACCGCCGCACGCAAACAACGAAAACACGGAAAAACACGAAAGAAAAACAAGATCTATGTGGAACAACCATTTATTTAGATAAAAGGAGATAAAAAAACGATGTAGAGGGGTGATTCCAAGTCAAAAGATGGCCCAAAACCACCCCATAAAATGTTGTATGTTGAAGCTTCAAACATTTCCCTTTGTAAAGATTATAAATAAATTATAAATTATAAATTACCATCACTTTGAGCATGAATATTGTGTAGATAAATTTTTACTATTATAGTCAATTTACTTTCAGTTCATAATAGATTAATCCATTTTTTTATGTTTGAAATAATTAATGGTGTTAATTCAACTGTTAGTCAAAGTTATAAAATAAGATGGAGTAAAATTTAGACTTTAGAGTATTGTTTGGATTTTATTATCATTTAGATAAACTTTTAGGGTAGCAAGGTGTACTTTATAAGTTAAAAAAATAGAATAGATTATAAACTATAAATTACCATAACTTTGAACATGAGTATTGTGTTGATAAATTTTTACTATTATAATCAATTTATTTTTAGTTAATAATAGATTAAGCCATTTTTTATGTTTGAAATAATTAATGGTGTTAATTCAACTGTTAGTCAAAGTTATAAAATAAGATGGAGTAAAATTTAGATTTAGAGTATTGTTTGGAGTTTATTATCATTCGGATAAACTTTAGGGTAGTAGAGTGTAATTTATAATATAAAAAATAGAAATATTTTAATTTTAAAAAATATCAAAAGTTGAACTGATTGTTATAATTTTATTTTAAAAGTAAATTATAAATACTTAATTACAAAAATATCAAATAAAAATTTAAAAAAAATTTGATTGAATCTCTCTCTCTCTCTCTCTCTATATATATATATATATATTTATATCTATATCTATATATATATATATATATATATATATATATATATATATATATATCTATATCTATGTCTATATATTATACATTTGTGAATATTCTCAAAGTGACAGCATCCACGTGTCACTCATAGGAGCCGTCACTTTTCACATATGGCATAACCACAAGCATTCCCTCCCTTTTTCACTCATGTGTCGCGCTCTCCTTGAATCTAAGAGAAATCATGGAAATGACTAGAATTTTATGTATTAATAAAATGATTAATAAATTATAAATTATAAAATCTCAACAACCAATACAATTATTTTGAAATTTGAAAATAATCTCCATCCATATAACTCTTATAATTGTAACCAATATATGAATGATTGTCGTATTAATTCCTGCATTAAAACAGCATCCTGAGAATTCAACTTGCAATAAATATTGATAGTGTAGGATAATAAAACGACAGAGCATGTTATCTATATCTATATTCTATACTAGTGTATGGACCCGTGCCATCCACGGGGAATATGTTAATTTCATAGATTTCATAAAAAAAAGCAATATGTAATTATTGATTTCACATTTTTTTAGATTAAAAATTTTTGTTGGGAATTATATATCAAAAATTGTTAAGAAATTATTTTGTTTGAACCGTCGACCACATAGTGTAACAACTATTAACTTAATAATTATTAATAATATTATAATATAGATAATGACTCTTAAGTGTAAAAAGTAAATACATACTATCTATTACACAAGTTCGTATTAAAAAAATAAAAATAAGAAATGTATAAAGAAAATATAAATATATATCATGATATTATAAAAAAAACAAATATTATAATAAAAAATGTATACAGAAAAGTGATATGTTTCTCCTCAACTCCCATTCTCTCTTCTCCGTCCACTACCAAACACCACAAACCACACTTCTCTCTTTTCCCTCCAGCTTGGGCCACCTTTCACTAAACAAACACTATAACCTTACTCACCTCACCTTGCTCTACAGTTCTATCCGATTCATTTCGTGAGCAGACACCGTTGTTGACAGAGGAGCCACCATCACCAAAAGTAGCAATTATTTGCGCCAATATTAAAAATCCATAAATTTAAAAATATGTATGCAATGAGAAGTAAAAAGCATTGTTTTTAATAGTCTGATTTGGAATATAAAATTAATTCTTATAAAATAGATAACCTTACAGAGTGGTTTTATATAAATAAAAAAAGGCTTAAATAAGTTTTTGGTCCCTGAAAAGTTCTCATTTTTTGGTTTTAGTCCTTATACTATTTTTTTCATAGGTTTGCATCCCCACATTGTTCAAAGTTAAGGAAATGGTCCCCACCGTCAACCTACCACCATTTTCTGCTGACGTGGCTAACAGAATGCCACGTTAGCAATGTCACGTCATCCACGTGCCGTTAAGTTTGCCACATCAGCAGGCACTATTTACAAAAAATTGAAAATATAGGGACGAAATCCTAAGACAAAATTTAAAGGGACTAAAACCAAAATTTGTGAACTTTGGAGGGACTAAAAACTTATTTTAATGAAAAAAACTATTTTACAGCCATTTTTCTCACCAAGTCGTACAGGGACGGGAAACTACCTCGATATCCCCGAATATTCTCTTAAAGCTATTTTAAGAAACTTATACTCATTTTCCTCGTCTAGCTATACCACTAGTGCATGAAGTACTTTTTACGTCAGTCAAAATTGATTTTTGACGTCTGAAAAATCCTGACGTTATTGGAGCAGTCGTTAAAAGTATAACTTTTTACGTCAGTTCAAATAAATGACGATAACATTAATTAACGCAATGAAAATGAAAACTATAATATATAATTAAATAAGTTGTTTAATTAAGTATTATTACCCTCTTCCATCCTTCCGTAATAGATGCGGAGACTATGTTCAGCATATGTTGCATCACATAATATCCACACAACCAACCGTCTAGCTGATATCGAGACTACGAAAGAAATGAAATTTAATGTCAATTAAATAAACATATATATTTGGAATTAGTAATTAGTAATTCTAATATTATATACTATTTAACAAACTACCAACCTTGAGGATAATCCAATCAGGATTTCCTTTAGACTTAGGAGTCCTACTCCTCCTGTTGGCACAGCTCAAACTACAAGTCTTGAGCGCACTATCATAAACAGAATATTCATGTCAATTAACCAATTCATCATGTTTTTTAAATAAAAACAAATGTTAAAACTTAAATTAAATATAAGATTAATTACTTACCTATTGATAGGTTCCACCACCTCTCGTGGTGGGTCCCCGTGGAGAGAGCATAGGAAGATGACAGTATGCCTGGCAGGATGAATTATGAGCAACTGCCAATGGTTGTTCATTATGTACGGTGCCAGATATATCTCATTGCGATCATCACCTCCCGGTAATCTCGTTAAATACGTCATGACTTCTTTTTTATTGTCAAAGTATTCAGGCTAAAGGGAGTAGGGCTCTAAGAAGCCGAATAGATTGTCGCCCCTCACGAGTTGAAGTCGATGGAGATGCCTATGATATGAATACAGTAAATCATAAAATTCAAATAAAATATATAAATTGAATTAATTATAAAATTATAAAGCATACTTACGTCGACCAAAGACTCACAACCGCGGTGGATAGTTGCTGGTCATCATTGCAAAAATACCCAATATCATCACCACTGAATATAAATCCAAGCTCATGCTCATGAAGTGGGTGTGATGCGTGCAGAACACACTTAGGACAAGTGCACCCTGTCGCAATAGTAATACAGGAATTTGAGTTCCAGATATCGTACCCACATGGATTAATTAATAATTACCAAACGAGAGAAATTCTTATGTTATTTAGACAAATCAAATTGGTGAAATGATTAATTTTAGAAAGGAACAACAAAGACAAGAGTTCGCAAGCAAGAACACAAATATATAGAAAGGAGGATTCAATTATGAGAAAGTCTAGGGTCAAGGTTTCACTTGCACTTTTAATTCCCAATTCCTAATTCTTTATGATTTTTGAATTAAGCAACATATATCAATCCCTCAACGAATTCTATCAATATGTTTGGTCACTCGCTATTAATAATCTTTTCCCCGAATTAATTTCCTATTTGGTCATGTAAGAAATTCAAATCCTGAGAAAGAATAAAGCACGGAGAGGTTGATTAATCTAATTGATTAACCTGATTGAAATACTAGGATTAAAGTTTGATCATGTAATAATCCTAACATCGATTATTCTATATGTCTGTCAACTAATTGTGGTACGGCCGCCGATCAATCAATCAACTCAAACACGCCAAGAGTGATCAAAACTTAACATGAATTAAAGCAATAGAATAATCTATATGAAAGCAAAATCAAGAAATCATATTAAATTAGGAAAAGAGTTTCAAGTAGAAAAATCCACCATAATCCTAGTAATGGTATTTAGCTATCCATAGAATAAAAGAGAACCAAATCCAAATAAAGGTACATGAAGAAACAAGGAAAAATAACCCCTTTTACAGTAGTAATCTCCACTCTGATTCTTCAAGCGCCTTGCCTTGCTCTTGAATCGCTCCAAAGGTTTGGAAGAACTCTCCCAATAGCTAAAACCCCCAAGACAGTGTTTTAGCCGTCACCCCGTCTCCAAAAGGATCCTCCCCTAAACAAAGGTTCTAACCCTATTTAAAACTAAAACAAAAAGGGTAAAACTGATATTTTTAGAACAAACAAAATAGACACAGCTGTGTCTAATAGGGGACACAACTGTGTCTCTTGGCAAAACCACGCTCCAGGGACTAGACACAGCTGTGTCTATTAGGAGACACAGCTGTGTCTCTCGGAAGAACAACGCATGCGACGATTAGACACAACTGTGTCTATATGGAGACACAGCTATGTCGAACTCCATGAGAGAGAAACGTCCACTTTTTGGAGACACAGCTGTGTCTATCAGGACACACAGCTGTGTCTCATTCCCCAACTCTTAATTCACCCTGTTTTTAAGCTCCAAAAATACCATTTTTCCTCCAATTATGCTCCAACTTAGTCCACTCTTAATAACATGAAAAAGTAATCAAAGTTATGAGAATCCATCTCTTTAATAGCCAAAAATCAATGAATAATTGCAATGAGGACATGGTTTTAAGCGATATAAAATCATGTTATCAAACCACCGACACTTGAGTTTTGCTTGTCCTCGAGCAAAGAAATAACATTAAACTCGGGATTAACTTCAGCTTCCAAAGACATAAATCAAAGGGCTTTCAAAACAAATGAATTCAGTCAAGCCAAGGATCAAAATCAGTCAAATATGAGCAATCAGTACCTAGTACAATTAGAAGCTTGAGTTTAACTAGCATCACTTCCTAATTAACAAATAAAGTCACTCAACTTTCCATCACTCAACTGATTACGGACAAAGAGATCACTCCAAACTTCTTCTAGGAAGATGCGTTACCATAGGCTTGATTGTCAATCTCATCTCCACTTTCTTATTCACATGCACAACATGAATCAAAAGGATGAAGATAATTAGGATAAGTCACAACATAGTAAAATCAGGTTGAAAAGAAAACAAGTGAAACTCAATGCACAAGCACATAATAATCTTTCACTTCCAACCTTATTTCCATTATACTTCACCAAAAATCTCCCTTTTATCATTTTTTTTATTTGAATCCATATGGATTGATTTTTTTCTTTCTTTTTTTCTTTTTGTTTTTTTTTCTTTTTGTCTTTTTTTTCGTTTTCTGGTTTTCTACCCATCAACACACAAATAACCTTCAATGACCTTTTATCAACCCATTTACATGCTTCACCCAATGTCAAGAATAATCAAAATAATCAAATACATTCAACCTGAAATTCTCAAAAAGGGGTAAGCAAGGAAATTTCATATCAAGCTCAAATGGGGCAACTAAGGGAATAATTTTGTCAACGCAACTCAGGAGGTCAAGAAAAATAAATCCTAATTGCCTTAATCACCTTCAAGCATGCATGTGAATTATTGAAGTCTCAACAAGATATCAAAGCAAGTTCTAGAACACATAAACCTAGAGAAGTATCACTCCCAAAATAAAATTGGATTCTAAATGAAAATCCAATCAATTTGGCTCAAAACTCACTTTCTGGGGCTAAGTTGAGAAGAAAAGCAAATGCAAGAAAACAGGCTAATTTTCAACCAGGATCACATCATGTCATATCAAACTGGAAAAAGATCGCTTTGCAAAACAATCTCTCATAAGCAATGAGGTGCACTTTGAAAAAATATCTCTATCTGCCTAACATTAATTCAAAAAAATTCAAAGTCAAATCTTGCCTAATTATTCACAATACTCAAGTGTAGTTCTTCACATTTTCAAAAATAAATAGGGGACCAGAAATAAATTTTCAAAAAAAAACATTGGTACCCCACCACCTACACTTAAACCCAACATTGTCCTCAATGTTACAAATAAAGCATAAAATGTAAGTGCGAAAGAGAGTAAAGAGGACTTCCCTGAGACAGCTTGCATCCTAAGCTCCTTTGCTAAAATAAAATAAAAATAAAGCAAAAATAAAATAAACCAAAATAAAAACTAAGATGAAAAACACCACAGGTTGCCTCCTGTGAAGCGCTTGTTTAATGTCTTGAGCCTGACGGTACCTCAAAAGTGATCAATCAGGGGGCTCTCCAAGTGCAAATTTTACCTTTAAGGCATTGCCCCTTCTTAATTTTCCAACCATTTGGTTCATGTGGTTTTTCCGTTTCCCATGTGGTGGATGAGTTTCAAAAGATGATGACATTTTAGTTTTCTCACAACCCACCAATATGCTAGGATCCTGCAAAGAAAGAATTTTTTCCATAGGGTCCTGCATCCCTAGATCACAAAAATCGTTAGAAACGACCACATCATTAATAAAATAGGAAAAAACAAAAGGAGAAGTGTTTTGGATAGAATTTAAAACCTTTAAAACATCCTCTTCCTTACCACACCTTAAAGTTACCATTCCCTTTTGAACCTCAATTACAGCGTCACCTATAGCTAAGAGAGTCTACCCCAAAAAAATTAGGACTTTCTTCTTTTTCTCCGTGTCTAGAAAAACAAGGTCAATCTCATTTTCCATGTGAATGCTTCCTTCAGTGAGAGCTTCATCCCTCTCTATGGACGTCCGTCCCTCATGCTTAAGCTCTTCATTCAACTCTTTACCACTCCTAAGAGTGATAACTTGAGCTTCTACATCTAGATTGGGCTCAGCTTTAGTGGGCAGTGATTCTTGAACCTCTTGAGACATCAATATAACAAGGTTGGAGAATTGAGTCTCCAAAGTCTCAAGTCTACTATTAATCATCTCCATAGATTTAATCATAATCTCCTCAAAGTCTGGTTCTCGCTCCTCTTGTTTTGGCCACTGATTTTGCAAGTAAGGTGGCTCATTGACATTATCCCAGTAAGAATCATACTGGCCCCAATTGGAATGGTTCTCATAGTTAATCCAAGGATTTCCTTCTAGATCCATAGTGGAAATGAGATAATCTTCAACAATTCTCCTGTCATCCATGATTCTTCTCTGTCTCCTAACTGCAAAATAGGATCAACTGCAAACAGGCTCTTGGGAAAGTGTTAGCATAAACAAATAAAAACAAGAATAAATTTTTTTTAAAGTCTAAATTAATGATGGAATCTTTCGTTCAATATTGTTGATTAATCCCCAGCAACGGCGCCAAAAACTTGATGCGTGCAGAACACACTTAGGACAAGTGCACCCTGTCGCAATAGTAATAAAGGAATTTGAGTTTCAGATATCGTACCCACAGGGATTAATTAATAATTACCAAACGAGAGAAATTCTTATGTTATTTAGACAAATCAAATTGGTGAAATGATTAATTTTAGAAAGGACCAACAAAGACAAGAGTTCGCAAGCAAGAACACAAATATACAGAAAGGAGGATTCAATTATGAGAAAGCCTAGGGTCAAGGTTTCACTTGCACTTTTAATTCCCAATTCCTAATTCTTTATGATTTTTGAATTAAGCAACATATATCAATCCCTCAACGAATTCTATCAATATGTTTGGTCATTCGCTATTAATAATCTTTTCCCCAAATTAATTTCCTAATTGGTCGTGTAAGAAATTCAAATCCTGAGAAAGCATAAAGCATGGAGAGGTTGATTAATCTAATTGATTAACCTGATTGAAATACTAGGATTAAAGTTTGATCATGCAATAATCTTAACATCAATTATTCTATATGTCTGTCAATTAATTGCGGTACGGCCGCCGATCAATCAATCAACTCAAACACGCCAAGAGTGATCAAAACTTAACATGAATTAAAGCAATAGAATAATCTATATGAAAGCAAAATCATGAAATAATATTAAATTAGGAAAAGAGTTTCAAGTAGCAAGATCCACCATAATCCTAGTAATGGTATTTAGCTATACATAGAATAAAAGAGAACCAAATCCAAATAAAGGTACATGAAGAAACAAGGAAAAAGAACCCATTTTACAGTAGTAATCTCCACTCTGATTCTTCAAGCGCCTTGCCTTGCTCTTGAATCGCTCCAAAGGTTTGGAAGAACTCTCCCAATAGATAAAACCCCCAAGACAGTGTTTTAGCTGTCACCCCCTCTCCAAAAAGATCCTCCCCTAAAAAAAGGTTCTAACCCTATTTAAAACTAAAATAAAAAGGGTAAAACTGATATTTTAAGAACAAACAGAATAGACACAGCTGTGTCTAATAGGGGACACAACTGTGTCTTTTGGAAAAACCACGCTCCAGGGACTAGACACAGCTGTGTCTATTAGGAGACACAGTCGTGTCTCTCAGAAGAACAGTGCATGCGACGATTAGACACAGCTATGTCGAACTCCATGAGAGAGAAACGTCCACTTTTTGGAGACACAGCTGTGTCTATCAGGACACACAACTGTGTCTTATGCCCCAACTCTTAATTCACCCCGTTTTATGCTCCAAAAATACCATTTTTCCTCCAATTATGCTCCAACTTAGTCCACTCTTAATAATCTGCAAAAGTAATCAAAGTTATGAGAATCCATCTCTTTAATAGCCAAAAATCAATGAATAATTGCAATGAGGACATGGTTTTAACCTATATAAAATCATGTTATCAGGGTGTGCCAGCCAACCATCATGCTCCAACCCCCATTGAAAAAGCACGGGCGCATAATCCTCGCAAATCGAGAACAACCGAGTCATGAGAGAAATCTTACTCGCCTTTGCCTGCAATATTAAATAAATCAGGTATATAAGTTGTTGATAATTAAAAAAAAAACATAAGTAATTAATTGACAAATTTGGAAATTAATAATGAATATATACCTTTCGTGCCAACTCGAGCTCCTACTGAGCCAGCTCAAACTCCCGCCGTTTCGCTTCACACTCAAGCTCACGGCGTCGGACCTCCAACTCCCGCTCCATTTCTGCCAACTCATCCACATCCACATGTGTCCTATTATAGCTCTCTTTTGTACTCACATGTGAAGGGCTGGCAGCTCCCGTGGTGTCCTGGGAACCCACGGAGGCAAACTCCCTAAAAAAACGCCCGCTTGAAATCTGGGTTGGATAAGAAGTGGCTCATCAGCTGGTCTGTAATGACCGGGTCGGAAAGGAGCTTTTGTGTAATGGTTTCTGTAAGTGCAGCCTCATCGACGACCCTTCTTCGTGAAGTAGACTTTCCATAATATTCTTTGATGCCCACCATCTCTGGAACACCGATCACCCGACCATGATGGTCGTCCTTGCCTAGAGCAGTGTGCAATATGTCCCGGCGTCCAGAAGGGACGAATGAGCCTTGGAAGCATTTTTCATTAAGCTCCATCTACAATGAAGAATTGAAAAAACGTGTAAGAGAAAGGTGTTCCTTAAAAATATCAACCACAAACAAATATCAACTATAAATGCATATATGTAGTTACTTACAATCTTAATTACCACATCGCGAGTGGCTTCAGTTTTAAAATAGCCTTTCTTTGTCATTCGGCCGGCCAACCAAACATCCTCGTGCGGGATAGGAGACGGAGGATCAAGAGGTGTGCCCTCAGGCACCTCTCCAGCTGATATCCTCGCAGCCAGCTCCTCCTGCTTCACCCTAAGCTTCTCCGCCATCATCTCGCCAATCCTAGTGGCGTACCCACCCTAAGACAAGGTGTGGGTGTGGACGTTCTTTGCTTGATTCTGCCTACCCATCTCTGCCTTAGCCTGTTTAAACAAAAACACATAATTAATAGAGTTAAATACAGTTAATTTCTTTACTTAAATGATCTATAAGAAGCATAAATAAATTAACTTCATCAACTAACCTGAAATGTGTCCCCAGGTCGAATGCTAACAAATTTATCCCACATTCCCTATCAATCCAGGGGTAATCCAAGAACATCTTATCAAGCTTCTTCTTCCTAGATACATAGTGCCTAGTAAGATCATGCTTGAACCCACTCCAGTGCCTTGCCCCCAATGAGAGCCATTTCGCCCGATGATGCTCGTCAATCGGCACGGTCCAAGCTATCTACACATTAAATACATAACAAACAGGATGAATTAGAACTCGAATAATTATTTAATAATTTACATCAAAATAATGTAAAAGTAAAATACCGTGATAGCCTCCCAAATCTGATCCTTAACGTTATGTGGAACGTCATTCCAATAGCTGTATAGGATGCTAACGTGCTGCTTGGTTTGTAGAATCACCCACGATTTAAATTCTCTAGCGCGGGGCCCTGGGGCTTTAGTTTAGCATCAAAGGACACCTCAGGAGGTTGACCACTTTGCCTAGCCATCTCTAACTTCTTCAATGACGTGGCTCCTCTACCCCGTTTCCTCCGAGACTATGATGTTTGTTTGGACAAAAAAATGTTAAATTATAGGGTTATGTATAACAAGGATAAATAAAGAATATATAAAGAACTTAAACTTAAATTTTAAATAAAGAATAAAGATAGTATATAACATGTAAACTTATAGTATCATCAGGCGTAGTCCCCATAGTGTCCTCCCGTGCATGCAGGTTCGAGTGATCCATGTGTTTGCTTGTTCAGAAACGATAAATATTAAAATATGTTTTTTTTAACGTGGATAACTAAAGATAAAGATAAGTAGATAAATACATTTCCTCGTATTCAAACACTTGACACAAGGACAATAGAATACTCCGTTACTATTAGGCATTACATAAAAAATGAGGTTAATATCCCCTCTCTTTAGTGAACTTTTTGCATATATTCTGAGACTATCAATTGAGTTTTGAAATTTTTTAACAATAGATTAGTCTCTTTAGAAGCCATATGTAAAGTGTAGAAAATAACTTATCAGAGTCCAGGCACCATTTCAACTACATGGTTTTCCTACTGGTTTTATGAACCTTAACAAATCAAAATTTTCTATCACCATTATTAAACTCCATCAAATACCAGTTATCAACAAAATACCCTCCATACATATAACAGAGATAAACACAATAACACAACTTATACCACATCACTATTTCAACATTGCTATTTACAAACCATTTATCAGAAAGAAGAAACGGAGATAAAGAATCTGACATATTTTCACACAGTTCACAAAGTTAGGGCATTACCAGAGAATACGACCGTTTCTGTTAGGGCTCAGTGGTGAAGGAGAGTTGATTCTGTTAGGGCTCAGTGGTGAAGGGGAGTGAAGGAGAACCTTAAATGAGAAAGAAAAGTACCCTTAAATGAGATAGAAGATAAGAGAGAAGAAAGGAGAGAAGAGTAGGGAGAAGATGACTCACCAGAGAATACTATCACAGTGGTGGCGGTGAAGAACTCGCAGCGGTGGTGGTGGAGAAGACCTCGGTTGCTGTCACGATGCTTGACAAGGGTTAGGGCAGAAGAGAGGCAGAGAGTAGTGAAAGTGCAAGGTGAAGAAGGAAGGCGCGTGGGTTTATGTGTAACGTATACTTTCTAATTTGATTCCACTTTTTACGTCAGTTATTTATACAATTGATGTTAAAAGGTCATCTTTTACGTCAGTTGTATAAACAACTAAAGTAAAAGATGAACTTTTAACGCCCGTTGTTTAAACAACTGACGTAAAAGGTGAACCGTACTTTGACGTAAAAAGTCATTTAAACGAACCTGATAATTACAGAACAGCCACCGTCTCCTTTTTAACGTTTAAGTTTTACTTAACAGACATTAACCTTACCTGTTTATTACCTATTTTGCACTAGTGTACTTAGGACAATTCTGTAATCTAGAATAGACGAGTTAGTCCTTTAACATAACTTTGCCATACAAATTTTACCTTTTTGTTAACATCAAAACTTAATAGATTATTTAACCAAAACCACTTTGGTTCCAACAAATTTGAAACCTATGGTTCTAATATATGATTTGTTTCTATTTTCTACCCAAGTTTTGTCATGGTTTAAATTGCAAAATCGTTCATCTGGTATGATTTTTAGTACAAGAATACCGAGCTAATTTTCTTTTCCTGCATGACTTACTATGATTAAAGGAAGGATCATTTCCTGCACGCCATTTCGAGGGGAAAAGAAAAGGAAGGATCAATACTCTGATTAAATTGTTCATCAAAAAAATTCTCTGATTAAATTTAAATAAAAACATCACTCATATAAAAAGTTAGAACATGAACAAACAATAATGATAATGATTGGTCATTGATAATAAAGTTCATAATTTCATTTACAACTTTGATTTATCTGCGCTTAAAGAGCGTAATATTTGAAAATAGACATTAAATTTTTATTGTGATTTTTTTTTCAAAGAAAAATTATAAATTAATATTAATCATTTCTTCTTTTACTACCTTAGTGTCATTATTTCATATTTTGGTTTACTTATTATTATTATTATCATTAATTCTTTCATTTAGACTATCATTATTTGCATTTAAAAACGAATCCCAAATTAATAATTAACATTGATTACTTGATTTATTTTGAGTTTATTCCCATATTATTATTTTATATTATTCTTGTTTTTTCTTTATATATAATCTTTGTTTATACCGCTAGTATATTCTTTGATTATACCCGCTAATAATTCTTCACACATTCAAATATTTAAATAAATGGTTGTATAGTTTAAAATATGATTTAATATAATTCGAGTTATTTTGAATAAACAGAAAAATTATTGTGTTTTATTTTTTAATATAATTTCAATTATTAAATAGCGAGTTATTTTCATTATAGATTAGAATTATTATTATTATTTATTTTAAATAATCTAGTCATACCATTATTGATGACTCTTAATCAAAAATCATGAAAATCAAAGAGTAAAATAAATTATAGAATTTTAAAATGAAAATTATAAACTTACCCTCTAAAACCCAAATACCTTCTCAAGTTCAGAAATTCCATGAAGTTATCAATGGGATCTTCCATGGAAAAAAAACATGGTTAAAGGTCCACTTAATAGCTTTTCTAGTCCAACATATTAGAAGCTACTTGGAGATTCAAAACCTTTTGATGAAGCTAAGATTTCAATACCTAAGGAATTATTTGATTCAGATTTTTTAAAAAATTTATATGATTTATTTCTCCTATTTTTCTGGCACAAGTTAAACGTTTTAGAAAATATACTTCCCTATCATATGAAATTTTTTATTTTTTCTTAAAAATCTATTTGTTTTATTTCTTCTCTTTTTTTCCCTGTAAGCTAACCATTTGTAGAAAATATACTTCCCTATCATATGAATTTTTTTATTCTCTATTGATCTTCTGTTAGATTTTTTTCTCCTCTTTTCCCGTACAAGTTAACCATTTTAAAAAAATATAGTTATCTAACATGAAAATATATCTTCTTCATGAAATATCTTGATTTATTTATCCTCTTTTCCTCATGGAAGCTTATATCCTTTTTAGATAATATATTTATCCATCATACTATTTTGCACATTTGGTATTTCTTTCAATACCTTGGTATTCTACTTCCCTCCACTTTACTCTATCTTGAAAATCAAGTTGATTTATTTATACTCTTTTTCCCATGTAGGTTAAGATTTTTTAGAAAATATATTTATCAGTCATATTATTTTTTCCTTCTCTCTTGAAAATATATTTGATTTATATCTCACCTTTGTCCGATGTAAGTTAATCATTTTTAGAAAACATATTTATCTATCATATATGAAAAAAATATTTCTGGAAAATATTTTGATCTCATTATAAATATGATTAAATAATAAATTATGGATGTTTGGCAAAAGAACATGGTCTCATAATTTAAAATGGGTAACACTGAACTCCAATTAAAGAAAATGTATACTGTGACACCCCATTCCCAAGGTATCACATTTACGTGACATGTTGCAAAAATCAAACTTAATAAAGATACTAATTTGATGGTTTCCTTCGGAAAACAAACTTCATTTTCTAATTCCTTAAACTTCTCAAAAATGTGATAAATTTTTTTCCTTTTTCTTTTTACTGTACACACACTCAAACACCAATAAAATAATGTACATTACTATATATATTACATATGCATCAAAGTTTTACAAAAGACCTTTTTCTTACCAGGTCACCATCTACTGTCACACATATTTTACATCAACTGAAATATCATAACTATGTCATAGTGGGAGTTTGAAAAACACTACTCCAAAGAGGGCTCTCAGGAGCCACTAAGTCAGACTAACCTAAAATCCCACTCTACCCAAAAAAGACTACATCTTAAGCTGGTCACCACTACAGAAATCCATTGGAGAGTCCAGTATAAACTCCCCCACCTCCAGGAGGTGTATCTGGAGAGGATACAACAGCCCCCTCTCCAACAGCTGGAAACACTCCATCATCTAAAGGAACATAGTCTGGATCAGCCATCGGATCCTCCTTAGGATCCTCCTTCATCTCCACCTGTACATCCTCTGGAATCAAGACTATAGGTGCAGGAGGTGACTCCGGTGCTACCTGCTGTAACAGATGAACGAAAGGAGGTGGTTGATGCTCCAGGTTTTTGTGTTGTACCAGATATCATAGGATCATCCAAATGAGCGGTAGTGAAACTTCAATCGTCTCCCTACTATGAATCAACTGTTGTGGTCCGTCTGCTACAGTACCTCGGAGTGTCCTCATCGGACCCGCGTAAGTAGCACTCCGAGTCCCTGGGTTAATTACCCAGGCGTTCCCTTGGTCAGCATTGTCGAACATCAGGGCTCGAACCCCTGAGTAGTTCGGATCCGCTACGCCCGGATCCATCTGAACGCAGATATATACACAGATTCCACATAGTAGAGGAAACAACAAATAAATATGCAAGGGTGAGTTACCAATATATGAGTCTTGATAAGACAACCCCATGCACGACACACAAATAGCATATAACATATATTCACAGCATACAAAAATTATTCAAAACAGTAGAATAATTTAATTCAAAGGGTTTCATACCCAACAGTCATCGTCATTTTATAAAAATGCATGACATCCCAATATTCAGGCTAATACCTAATCTCCGAAGATCCCACAACGTTCTATTTCGTTTTGAGCTGATCAAGATCTGCACATGGCCCATTGTAAAAACGAAATAAAACAATGTCCAAGAGAACACATAACACACTGGTCACACACAGTACACCAAGGTTATTGTTCAAAAATGTAACTCATTGGCTCACACAGAATCCCAATGGTCACTGCGAACAATGGAGTTTATTGTCCATAACCTATTGCATCACTCCGAATCACAATAGTTATCGCATAAAATTTGACACACAGTCCAGTAAAGATACATTGGCTCACACATAATCCCAGTGATCAAATGGAAACATAGTCCATAACAGATACATTGATCCATTCAGGACTCAATGATCATAACACATGACACGTCTGCCAGTTATACATGAGAAAAACTTTTATTCTCGTTTTGTTTTCTTTGTCGTAATAATCTTTCCTTGTCGAAGCACAAAGCTAACGACCACGCTTAATTTCTTATTAAGACTTTCCACTTAAACAAACATAGGACACACAATTCAAATGTTTTAAAACTTAACACAGGACACACAATCCGAGTGCTCAATCGCAAAGCCCTAAACCGATGCACCAGTCTTAGGCTCGCGGATATGGAACTCATATTTTCCACATCAACTTAGGACAACCAGTCCACAAAATCATTGCAGGACGCTCAGTCCGATGACACAGATCCCTGATCTACGTGTCCACAGAACACTAGAACCCCGACGTCTCGGTTCCTAGGTTCATTTATCCACATGTAAAACATTTCGCTCAGTGAAAACAAATACAAAAAAAAAGCTCTGAAAACTTATCCAAGTTTAACGGAATAATTTCACTGAATAAAATTCTCTTACATAAATCCTTTTTCTGTTAAAACGTTGATAAAACCTGAAAATCATTGACAAAATTCTTTTATTTTCCGATTATTTCATTTCTGAAAATAATTCTCAATAAAAGTCAAATTTAAAAAAGTATTCAATAAATAAATTCATAATAATAAAATAACTATGTATTTAATCTTTTCCAAAAATTTTAATAAATTTATTTTTTTAACTTAAATAACTTTTCTGTCAGAAGTAATTGTTCTGGCTGCTATATACCGTTATTTTCGGAACTTAATCACTTTAAATAACATTTTATAATAAAATTGAATTTATTTTGGAAAAATTGGAGCCTGTGAAAAATTTCACAGTTTCGCCCTTACTGTCACCTATTGACATATTAACCACAAAAAATTATTAAAATAATACTTTTTTCCACTTTTTCTCAAAATTACCCAAATTAATCACTCTGGTTAATTATCCAAGCTTATTAAGCTTTTATCCTCAAATAAATTTTTAAACACTGACCAATGTCAGGTTTCTCAGTCCAACACTCAACAGCAGATAAATTTCAATCACAAAATAGCATGACATATATCAATTCATGACATGCATCACAATTATAATATAACCAAATAATTATAATAATGTAAATCCACATATCACAACCTCAATTACTTAGGTAAGTATCTAATCAATCCAAAAATTAACAGTAAACAATGTAATATCCTAAAATATTTATACAAAAAATTAACAAATGACTCTAACAATAGGCATGTGATTATCTTAAACTCATCAGGCATACTCCCCTTACCTTTTGAAGATTCGAACTAGCAGATTCAAGTAATCTCCCTATCCCAATCCGATTCTCCTCCGTCAGTTTAAGTCAAACTAACTTGAACGATTCCTTCAAACGAATTGCAACCAAAATGAATCAAATCAAACAACAACATACTTAGATCATGAAAGTTAAGTTTCGGCCTCAACAAATTTTTTTAAGTTAGGAAAGTTGAAAATTTGTTAACTTAGGGATTTATGATCCATAAGTAACTTAAACATGATTAAGTACTTAAACCAAGATCATGAACTAAGAACAGGGAATAAAACACATCTAGTTCCAAGAACTAGGGTTTTCGGTTTTTCTCAAAATCATAGGCTATAGGTTTTAAAATTTTCTCAACTCTTGGATTTAATCAACATACAGAACCTAGAGTTGGATTCAAGTGTTACAAGACAACATTTGAATCAAGAATCCATCCAATATTCATAGCTAGGGTTTCGGCCTTTATGAAACAAATAGGTTTGGGTTTGATTTTTGATCTTCTACTTACTTACATACAACATTCTCTCTATTGTGGATGACTTTAGTAGGAATGTATGGATATATCTCATGAAACACAAGTCAGAGGTAGAATACATTTTGCCTATGTTCATTAACATGGTTGAAACACAATTTAGAAGAAAAGTTAAGAGAGTAAGGAGTGATAGTGGCTTAGAGTTTGTTTCTAATCACATAAAGAGATTCTATGGGGATAAGGGTATAGTTATGGAGTTTTCTTGTACTTATACACCCCAACAAAATGGGGTGGTTGAGGGAAAACATAGACATATCTTAGAAATGGCAAGAGGTTTGAGATTTCACTCGGGATTACCAATAAGTTTTTGGGGAGAGTGTGTCCAAACTGTTGTCCATATAATAAATTGACTCCCATCTAGAGTAATAGACTAAAAAAACCTTATGAAATTCTTTTTGGTAAGAAACCAAACTATGAATACCTAAAAGTCTTTGGTTTCTTAGTGTATGATTTAAAGACTAGGAGAGAATGGAAGTTTGATGAGAGGGGGGGAGCTTGTATCTTTGTGGGTTACCGTACAGGACAAAAGGGATACAAAGTTTATGATCTAGAAACAAAGGAAATATATGTGTCCAGTGATGTAGTCTTTGTTGAAGAAGAGTTTCCTTTTAAGAGTAACCAACCTAAGGAAACTTTAGTTGACAAACCTATCACTCAAGTTTGGGAGGAAGATGTTCAAGGTAATTCTCAAAATATAACAGACAATGATTCTCAAAATGAAACTGTTGCTCCATAAGTAGTGGAAATACAAGATTCTGCATTGGAAAATACAGGTGATGCAGAACATGCTGAACATATTGGTACTAAAAATAGGCGAGGAGGACGACCAAGGTAGCTGCCACGACATCTGCAGGAGTATGAGGTCCAATTGCCTCCTACACTGTCCCATACACTAGCAGGAAACACTGTTCTGTATCCTTTATCAAGTTACATTTCTTATGACAAATTTTCTGATTCAGATGTAACTTACATTGTAGCCATCTCATCACAAGATGAGCCAAGAAAGTTTCTGCAGGCTATAAAACATGCACACTGGAGAGAAGCAATGCAGAGGGAAATCACAACATTGGAGCAGAATGAGACATGGTCCTTGGAAGAACTACGTCCGTGCTTACTGTCCATTGCCGCAGCCAAAGGATGGATTGTCCTCCAACTCAATGTGAACAATGCAATCTTGTATGGAGACTTGATAGAAGATATATACATGCACATCCCTCAAGGATTTACCAAGAAAGGAAAGAAAATAGTATGCAAGTTGAAGAAATCTCTTTATGGTCTTCGACAAGCCTCTCAAAATTGCTATAAAAAATTCACTAAAGCATTGGTCAAAGTTGGATATCAAAAATCAAGGGCTGATCATTCATTGTTTCTATACAAAACAGAAAATGTTTTCCTTGCTGCACTCATCTATGTGGATGATGTTCTACTAGTTGGCAATAGTACAAACTCTATGCAATGGGTGAAGAGCTACCTTGACAAAGAATTTAGCATCAAGGACTTAGGTCCATTGAAGTATTTTCTTGGCATAGAAGTGGCAAGGTCTTCTCAAGGGATTGTGCTTAGTCAAAGGAAGTACACATTGGACATTCTAAAGGAAACCAAGATGCAAGCTTGTAGACCATACAAATTCCCCATGGGATAGAACTGTGATCTGAAGGTTATTGACACTGATCTGGATGTCAATGCCACGCGATCTGAGAAGAATTTTAGGGCACCTCTTATACTTATTTGTCACTAGACCGGACATCATTTATGCAGTAAGCACACTCTGCCAGTTCATGAATGCACCCAAGCAGAAACACATGGATGCAATGGATAGAGTCCTGCGGTATCTGAAGACAACACCAGGGCAGGGTATCATTCTCCACAGCAACAATGACCTGAAGTTGGAAGCTTACTGTGATGCAGATTGGGGAGGATGTCATTTTACAAGAAGGTCTTGCACTGGCTATTTGGTTACTCTAGGAGGATAAACTATTTCCTGGAGAACTAAGAGGCAAACGGTTGTGGCCAAATCTTCAACAGAGGCCGAATATAGGTCCATGGCTTCCATTGTAAGTGAACTCATATGGCTTAGATGGTTGACAAGTAAATTGGATGCTCCATAGTCAGAAGCAACCCATATTTTCTGTGACAATCAAGCGGCTCTACATATAGCAATGAATCCAGTGTTCCACGAATGAACAAAACATGTGGAAATGGATTGCTATTTTGTGAGGGAACGTGTTCAGTCAAGAGAAATTCAGCCATTGAAGGTTAACACTAAGGAATAGGTGACTGATATATTTACTAAGCCTTTAGCAAGTTGGGAATTATTAATCTTCATGCACCAACTTGACGGTGAGTGAAAGAATCCTTTCAATTGGATTAGTTAGTTAGTCAGTTAGATCCCTTTATCTCTTTTTTGTTAGATCAGTTGGATAAGCCTTCTAGCTGTTTGTTGTAATGTCAGTTAGAGATAGCTGAGTAGTTTGGCCTATATATAGATATCCTAAGGCCATCTCTTGTAATCAGATATACACAATATACATTTAATACAATATACAGATTTTCTTATGCTTACATTCTGTTTTTACAAACCTGTAGCTGTTATCTCATCAAAAATGAAAAAATGGAGATATATTTGCCTGACCTGAAACCAATATTCGGGAATTATTTTATGGCTTACATTACATAAAGAAGTTTGTACTTTCAATATAAAAGTTTAAAATGTGGATTATATTTTGTTGAAATCATGTATTTTGATTTCAAAGCTGGAAGTGATAATTTCCAGTGTTTAATGCCCTGGATTCTAAAAATCTTGAGGTGATACTATTTTGTCTTTGTTGTGATCTCTTCCACCACCTCATATTAATAATAGATTTATTACTTAACATATATCACAAAATATAGCTATTAATCAGAGCATTCAAAACAGGAAACATCATATCGTGTAAACAAACTCACCATTCATGCCAACCTCTTGCTAAAGTTCAAAGATTTCAAGACCCTAGAAATTTAACTACGCCACTGATAAGGATGTTAGTAGGGCAGGCCACCTAATTAGAGCATTTTAATATTTCTTTTTGTCACTCTATTTGGATTTCTATATTCAATTTTGACTGATTCAATATTTTTTTTGTCTTAAGTACTTTTTTTTTACTATCCCAAGTAAGGAAACAATTGCAATGAATTCGGAGGTTCATAAGATGTTATTCGTACCATGCATGTTATTTTTTTAATCATTGCTACCAAATATCCTTTTATTTGATGATAAGGATTTTTAATCAGGATTTGATGATAATAATTTAATTGAATATTTAATGATTTAATTTATCTATTTAACATTAATTTGGACATAATTCAATTTATCGAACTTCTTAAGGATTTAATTTGATAAAACAATTCTAAATTCAACATTTAATGAAAAAAGGAATCAAAATTGAATATGACATCTGCCATTTATTGAAAACAACTAATAATAGAATATGAAAATGATATGCATTAATTATGCAGATTTGTTGCCACCGGTCTGATTGAAAATAAATTCTACCTAAATTCAAACAGTTGTGCTAACTGACAGCTTTTGTACAAAAATTCGACACATGCTACAGTAGCGCTACTGTTGCACCATTTTTTTTTTAATTTTGACTTTTTAAAAAAATAAAAATTTTATTTCTAAAAGAACTCATTCACCAGATAATGAACTGAATTCACCAGATATTTATACATGATTCACCATATATTTGCACATACTTAACCAAAAAATTTATTTTTCAAAAAACCCATTCACCAGATATTTACACATACTTAACCAAAATTTTATTTCTCAAAAAAACCTATTCACCAGATAATGAACTGAATTCACCAGATATTTATACCTGATTCACCAGATATTTGCACATACTTAACAAAAAAAATTATTTTTCAAAAAAACTCATTCACCGGATAATGAACCGAATTCACCAGATATTTGCACATACTTAACCAAAAAATTTATTTATCAAAAAAACCCATTCACCAGATATTTACACATACTTATCCAAAAAATTTATTTATAAAAAAAAAACACATTCACCACATAATGAACTGAATTCACCAGATATTTATACCTGATTCACCATATATTTGCACATACTTAACGAAAAAATTTATTTCTCAAAAAAACCTATTCACCAAATAATGAACTCAATTCACCAGATATTTATACCTGATTCATCAGATGCACATACTTAACCAAAAAAATTATTTCTCAAAAAAACTCATTCACCAGATAATGAACTGAATTCACCAGATATTTGTACCCGATTCACCAGATATTTATACATACTTAATTAAAAAAATTAATTATAAAAAAAATTAAATTTTTTTTAAAAAAAAGACCCACTACGATACTGCACAATACAGCTACAGTACCGCACTATGTACTGTTCATACGGTGTCGCCGTATATGTGTCCCAAATCTGTGTTGTTTAGCATTTTTGAAATTCAAATAGGAATGACTTCAAATCCAAACTAAACATTAAAGTCATGTAGCATGGTTTTAGGCGAATTATTTATATGCAATAATTTCAAACGGAATCGCATTAACCTCGAGCAGGGTTTTTTAGGTGAAAAAAGCAACACATCAGATCACAATGAATTGCTATTCAATTTCTATTTCTCATGGACAATGCTTCATCCAGCAACGATTTTAATGAAAATCACAATCAACTTATTCTATTTAATTTAATAAGTTTATTCTATTATATAAATAAAAATTACAAGTCACCTCCAACACATTTTTTGAAATGAAAGGAACCATACCAGATCATAATAAAGAGGCATCCACATGCAAATCAAATATTTTTTTGGCAATTCACGAATTTGTTTTAATGCTCTCAATCAGCACTAATTTATTTGTTGTCGTTGTTCTGATTGAAAATAAATTTTCACTAAATTCAAATGGGAATGATTTCATGTTCAATCCAAACATTAAAGTCGTGAAGCATGATTTTAGGCAAATTATTTATACACGATAAATTCAAATGGAATTGCATTAACCTCCAATAGGTTTTTTAGCATAAAAAGCATCATATCATATCACAATGAATTGATATTCAATCTCTAATCTCATGTAACCAAGTGGTTGAATGCAAGTGATTAACGTAGTGCTACTTAAGGATGAATGGTTCGGGTTCTTCCCGAGTTCGATCTTTGAGTATACAACAACCCTTGGCCAGGCTTTACTAACCACGCGGCCGACTCGGAGATTAGTCTCATAGCGGGTCCTAAGGATCTAAGTCGTGGGGACATTTCGAGGGCTCACTCGGTCCCAATGACAAATTAGGGTGAGTACCAAACCAAAAAAATCTTCAGTCTCATGTTTTTTGGTAAGAGAATATCAATCACCTTTTGCAATAAACCCATCACTTAAAACTGAGCCAACTTATTCTATTTAATTCAATACATTATTTTATTCTAAAAATCATTAACTTGAAAGGGGAAAGAGAAGAAAAATAATATGATAGATAAACATGTTTTCTAAAAAATGGTTAACTCTTATGGGTAAAGAGGAAAAAAATCAAAATATTTTCAAGAAATAAGATTTCTTTTTTCATATGATAGATGAATATATTTTTTAAAAATAATTAAATTGCTCGAGAAAAATAGAAAAAATAAATTAAATAGTTTCTCAAGTGAGAAGAAAAAATACTATGATTTTTTTTTACTGAGAAAAATACCATGATAACATCTACTAAATATAATAATTTATTTTTCACATCAAATATCCATGTCATGCACAGGTCAGCTACTCTAGTAACTAATTAAAGAGAAAAATAATGATAATTTAATTTAATTTAATATAGAGTCAAAAAAATATATTTTGAGATAAATATATTTACTTTTATGTTAATTATTATAAAAATTAATTTGGAATGTGATGATCCTGCACATAGTATTTTAAATTGCATAGGATCGTGATCTTTAAATCTCACGTGACCTTTCCAACAATGCTCAGAAAATACAAGAAAGGTTATTACCGATTTATCAAAGTGTGAGAACACCCAATTTGACCGATCTTTATTTTTTATTTGACTAGAATTTGAAAAAAAGAAAAGAATATATAAATATAAATGGAAATAATTAAAACATAAAAGAATGTCAATCACATTTATTCTTAATTCCCATGATCAAATCACGGGGATTTTCAGGAAGGAGTTAAGTATCTTATCAATCACATTTGTTTGATTTTATTCACAAAGTCACTCCATTCTTCTTTATTGAGTTTTAAAGTTCACAAATACTCTCCACCTTCTATTCGTTTCCTTGCCTTGCTGCTCCACCGAACTCAAACATCAAATAAACAGGGAGTCATCAACCGCCATACGCGCATCAGCCTATTGAACGGTTCCGCCATTCGCCGTCATTCTGTGCTGCTGCTGTTCCGCCTAGGCTCGCCGTCATCCTCCTTAACGGTTCCTCCGACCATCACAACTTGCCGCCAGTCATCCTCTCCGCTACATACTCCTACCACCGTGCCGCCATTCTTCTTGCCGTGAACCGCCATCGCCCCACGACACGGCCGCTGCGTTCTCTTCGCTTTGTTTTGCGTTAGGAAGGTGAAGGTCCCTGACTCCATACGTTTTTTTGTTATCATTCTTATTTTTATTCATTATTTATTTTTTCTTTTTTTCCTTTTGTTAGTTTGATCTTCTTTGGGTTGAACATTAGTTTGTACTTTGTAGGCCGTGTCTTCAGGCCATCTTTGTTTTAGTTTAATCAAGACAAGAGATTAAAAAAACAAAAAAACAAGAGGAAGAAATCATAAAAAAGCTTTTCTTTTCCAAAAAATAAAAGAAATAAAAATATTTTCATAAAAATAAAATAAACAACAAATCAAGCATTTGTATGAGAATTATGCGGCTTTGAAGTTTCCATTGCAGTGGAAAATATGTATGGACGTGATTAATCATTCTGTCAAGTCAAAATTAAAATAATTGAATTTGTGTTACTTAGAGATGCCTTCTAGACTTGAGTTTCATGTTCAATCCCTTAAAATAATTGCTTAGAATAATTGCTGTATGAACTATGAACTTATGTGTCATGTTCAAAGTTAGGACTTTTTAACATTTAAGATTTAGAAGTAAAATAAATTAAAATAGAAATCATTTAACAAAATCTCATTTTTAAATTTTATCTTTGTAACTAATTTTCATTGCTCTATGAAAGGTTGCTCGACTTATATGCTATGTCCAACCTCGTTTAGGATTTGTCAATATTAAAGTTTCAAAATACAAAACCAACAAAAAATTATAAAATATCAAAAAACAAACATAATTTCCCTATTAAATATTTTTTACTTTTTTCTTTTTGTAAATATTGATTCATAATCCTTTTTTTTCAAATTTTGAGGGTAAAATAGGTAATTTCAAAGTTAAAATTTGTGCAATGTAAGGTACAGAATGGGCAATGAATGGTGCTAATATTTTTCCTACTAGTAACCACTCTCGAACTCAATCTCATTTTCTTAAAAGGTTTCCAAATAAATGGTTTTTACAAAGCTTTCATATTTAAATAAACTTTGATGACGACTCATTTGATTTTATCTCTTTTTGTGACATCCGGACGACACGGTTGTGACAAGTGGCTTTGGATGCCTTGAATCCCTTGGCTTCATATTGATCGATACTGGCCAGTCCAACCGCACTATTATGGCTAATTAATGGCTTTTCTTCTAAGGTTATAGCCGTTTGGGCTATTTTTTTAAGTTCACAAATAATTTATTAATTAGAAAACTTGTTTTGTGTTTATTTTAAATAAAGACTAAATTATACTTTTGGTCCCTTATATTTATGAGAAATGCTAGCATCATACTCTTTAACACACTCTTTCCAACACACTCCCTTATATTGGCTGAAATTCATGTGGGTCCCACTAATTTGTGTGGGTCCCACTTAAATTGTGTAAGACCCACATGCATTTCAACCAATAGGGATGAGTCTGTTGGAAAGAGTATGGTAGAGAATGTGTTGCTAGCACTCCTCTATATTTATTTTAAGTTTCAATTTGGTCATTCTTTTATTTTTTTGTTACGTTTTAGTCCCTTATCTTTATTTTAGATTTCAATGTGATCCTTTCCGTTTACAATGTAGTACGAAGAAGAAATTGATATAACTTTTGTAAAATAAGGGACCATTGCGGAAAAATAAAAGAGGGACCATTTTGATACCAAAAAATGGACTACATTGATTTAACTTTTGCAAAATGAGGGGCCATTTCGGAACAAAAAATAAAATAGGCACCACATTTGTATAAGTATAAAAAAAATAAGAGACCATTTTGGAATAAAAAATAAAAAAAGGATCAAATTGAAATCTAAAAGAAAGATAAGGGACCAAAAGTATAATTTATCCTAAATAAAAGTATTTACAAACAAAAAATTATGATTATTGTCTTTGATTAATTCACTTTCCTTGTTTTGGTGCCTAGAGTGAAGATGTTTTTTGATTCTATTTGATTTGATTTGATTTTGTATTTATTTTGAAAATTGAGAAAAATACACTATAGTCATATTATATATTAAAATTTCAGAATAAAATCACATACCACTTTATTAGTTGCTTTGGCCTTAAAAATGAATCTTATTTTGGGAGCTTTAGTGTGATTGAAGCTGATAAACTATGGCAAGGGAAACAAGGTAGCTTTATTACTGGCCAAATATAAATTCTGCAAATTGAAGAATTGGGTGGCCTGCATAATTGGTTGTGGCTTAAGGACTATATGTTATTTTCCCGTCATGGTTTATTCTTCAAAAGGGTGCCTTTATTTTTCTAAAAAGCTATAAAAATTACATTCTTATTGTGACGGTGAATCCATTCTTGTTATATATTGAAAGGTCATTTGCCTTTGTTACTGAACATTGATTTTGCTACATCCATTCTTGTTGTGACAGTGAATTAGTCATGGCTATTTCTCATGAAAGTGGGGCACCAACAAAGATGGAAGTATGTTATGTTTTTTTTTTCTTCTTCTTTTAATCCTTAACTTCAGTTTTACTTACAATAACTCCGAACAATTTGCTACAAGCAGGGAAGGTTCCAAACGATGTTAGTATGTTTCCTTCTCGGACTCGGGTCCCTTGTTGCATTGAACAGCCTACGGACAATGGGAGATTACTACTACAAAATGTTCCCTGTAAGAATCTCATGATTTTAACAATAGTGAACCAAAAATTATTTTATAAAATCTTGCCGTCTTCTTTGGCTACATTGAATTGGAAAATCAAAATAACACTCTTATCCTTCCAAGTTTCAAACTACATTATATATGCTACATTTGACGCCACTGCTTTCCCTTTCATTTTTCTCTCGTGTTTTTGTATAAATGAAATTGTGTCATGTAATTATGAGGAGTAGGTCTAACTAAAGTTTTCTCTACTCTGAAGAGATACCATCCAGTATTCACCATCAGTCATCAACCATTTGCACTTGCAATGACAATGATACTGGCTCACTATGAGTCAAGAATCAATACAAGGATGCGGAACTTAAGTGGATACACACTTTACTTCACTTGCTCTTTGTTAGTTCTTATTGTAAGTACATCTTTTCCATTTTCTTCTTTGGTTTTAAAAGGGGTAAAACCTATGATTACTCAACCCTCCTACACCCTTACCACTTGAGCTTTGAACCCTAATTTATGTTATTAGTATGTCATTTGTTTTGCTTTGCCTATAATGTTATAGCTTCTAAGTATTTGGTGTGGCAGTTGGATCTAGCAACATCAGGTAAAGGGGGAATTGGACATTACATTGGTTTATGTGCACTTTTTGCTTGTTTTGGAATTGTACATGCTTTTGTCTAGTGTGGCATCGTTGGAGACCTATTTTTCATGTCTCCTGAGTTCATTCAGGTTGGTCTTCCTCATACTTTATTTATTGTTTCCATTTTTATATTTTGAAAATTCTTCTATATAGTATGTGAAACATCTACGAGGAATCATATGCTACCATGTCAAACTTCAAAGGATTTTTTCCCCCTTGGGAAGGGAGTGATAATAGTCTTCTTTATGTCCATGTGAATTATGACCTAATCATGCAAATTTGATGTTATGCAGTCCTTTGTTGGTGGTATAACTGCCTCTGGAGCTCTAACATCTAGTGTGAGACTTTTCACCAAAGCTAATTTTGAGAAATATGATAACGGTCTTCGCAAAGGGGCGTGTACGTTTTTATTCTCTAATGCACACATTTATTAGTTTTACCCACATACATGTTTTCTATTCTTATGCACATATTCACACAATTTAGTATTACTCACATACTCTCATTCTTTATACTTCTTTGATGACTAGTGTGCATACTTTTTTGTAATATTTTGTCTCATACTAGTTGGTCCCAGGTCCCATTCCAGTAGTTAACAATGAGTACCCTAGTTTTTGTATAGTAATCCATTCACCAATAATTACGTTTTGAGGTTGTGATTCTTTGGTATAAACTTCTTTGCCTCCTCATTATGCAGTGCTAAGCTTAGCCATCTCTACATTCATTGAGCTCTTGTGCATTATCCTGTATGCAATCTACTTCCCTAAGTTGCCCATAGTAAAATACTATCGTTCAAAGGCAGCTTTACATGGAGCAAAAACTGTTTCAGCTGATCTTGCTACTGTCGGCATTCAAAATGATACAACACAACAGGTAATGTTACTTATGTTAAATTGATTATACATGTTAAGCTTTAATCTCAATGATTTATATTTTAATATACTGAAAGATTATGAACTTTGTGTATAGGTTGGATTTGTTGCTAATCGACAAGAACGGTTAAGCAATAAGCAACTATTTCTTCAGAACATTGATTATACTGCTGACTTGTATATGATATATGTGTTAACCCTGATTATTATGCCTGGATTCTTGTATGAAGATACTGGATCCCACCAACTAGATACATGGTAAGTATTTATCAATTCCCTATCTTTTGATGCTTCCAAGTTCCAAAGTGCATTTTGACATGAAACATGTGGTGAATGTGTTTAGGTACCCACTTGTTTTGATTACAATGTACAACATCATGGACCTAATATCATCATATATTCCCCTAATCAAATGCCTAAAGTTGGAATCTAGGAAGTGCTTACTCGTTGCAACTCTTTCTCGATTCTTGTTGGTCCCTGCATTTTACTTCACAACAGAATATGGTGACCAGGGTTGGATGATCCAACTTGTATCTTTTTTGGGACGAACCAATGGCTATCTCACTGTTTGTGTATACACAGTGGTACCTAAAGGGTACAAGGTCAGTGTTTTTTTTATACTCATTTTCAATCTAGAGGTTCATGGATCATAATAAACAATTGTGTTAGATTAATAAATCAGCTGGACAAAATGCTCATCAAAAGTTACTGGGTTTATGTTTTTGTAGGGTCTTGAACAGAATGCATTGGGTATTTTGCTTTCGTTGTGGCTTTTAAGTGGTATATTCGTTGGGGTTGCTCTTCTTGGTTGTGGCTCATTGGAAAACCAGAGAATTTCTAGAAGGTATTACCAAGTATAAATAATTAATACTCTTTGGTTAGCACTCTATTTCTTCTTTAAGCCATGTTTAAGATTTGGAAGAAGTTGAATATGACATTGGTATTTTCTATATACATTACATCATAATATGGAATCAGAGATGCCAAGAGCCAATTACGACTTTATTTGGAAATATAAAACTTATGCAGTAAACTCTTAAATTTTGTATGTACAATTTTTTTTTTACTTATCTTGAATATGTTGTGGTTGATAAATTTTGTTAGGTTGTTGTTTTAGTAATATTTGTTGTTAATTTATAGGAAAGATATTTCCACCATAGCAAATACGAAATATGTTATAAATTTTGTTGAGCAAAACTAACATTTCCTTTTCCAAAATAATAGCTTCAATCAAACGGTTTAGTTTTATTCTTACTTTTTACCCCTCATTTTATCCTAAGACAACACAGAGCATGCGTACACACACGATGGTCTATTCAATTGCCAAAGTACAAAATCACTTTTCAAAAAGGTGTACATACATATTATATGATCTTCAGGTTTCGCCTAAGGTCCACCCACCAAAGTCACTACAAGAAAAAAAATCATTTTGAGACGAAAATTTCCGTCGCATAACATATGGAATAATTGATGAACAAATTTCGTCTCAATTCGCTCGCCGCAAATTTTTTGGGACGAAATTTGTTAATCTGTCGTAAATCTGAGATGGAATCAGGGATTGAAAATAGTTAGATTTTGTGACAGAATAATTTAAATTCGTCCCCATTTTCAAGTTGCGACAAACAGTATCAAAATTATTTTTAATTTATTTTTTTAATTTATTTACTAGGACAGAATGAGATACCACTTTCCGCAAAACTATTAAGACTGAGACGGAAATCATTCAAAATATTATGTCCCAAATTTAATGTCTTTGTGACGGAATATTTCGCATTAAATTCCGTCTCATCATTATTTTGAAGATATATTTTTTTGTTTGTATTACAATAGTTTCCTAATAAACATTAATAATCACAAAACAATTAATAATAATAATTCATAGTTGTTAAGCAATTTCCATAAAATTCATATGCTACTACATGTCCATTTTTCCAACACTAAACATAAATTGTTCCATCATAAGCAATTATATGTATCTCTAAGAAATCCAAAATATACAAGTTCTATCAAAACATCCAAAAGACTAATTATTCTATAACTCTACATTTCATAGCCATCAATATTGGTCATCAGCATCTGGATCATTGGCACGATTACTTCCACGAGTAGTATCACCTATAGAATCATCATCTTCATCCAAATCCATCACCTCCAAATCTATATTAACATGCTTAGCAAAGAATGATAACATTTTATTTTGACGAGCAAGGACACGATTAATTGTTTGTTGTTGTTCTCCAATCTTCCACCTCAATCATGCCTCAACCTCGTTACTCATACTACGGACAATATCAGTATAATTTCCATCATAATGGTTATGACCATAGAAGATAGTGACAATTATTTTTTCTTTTCAAACATTGCTCCTTGGCATAAGACCACTGCACTCTCGTGATTTGAGAGGAATTCACTAAGATTCACGATTGAGATATTATCAAATGGAGAACGATACTCTTTAAGATAACTATTGCTAGTCTCTGATGCACATGATCTTGAACATCGCCTTAATCAACTTGGAAGGATATGACCTGCATTGGTCTTCATGCATTGGGAGCATTTCATGACCTGTCCCTGTAAACTTAAACTGCCCCGGTTTATCAACTTGAAGAGACCATTGTCCTTTTTTTTGTACTTGACCTTAACTTTTGCGTAAGTTGCTCTTTATGAGTTTTCAACCTACCGGGTCGCTCTAACTTTTGTCTAGACCGCCTTTTCAGGTTTTCAGCCTAGCGAGCATTTTCCTCTTTTATTTTCTTTTTCTTATTTTTTTTTTTGATTTTTTTTGATTTTTTTTCTTTTCTTTTTTATTGGAAATGCTCTCAAGTATAAATTTTCTTGTAGAAAGTAGAAGACTTTGCCATATTTGTGAGGATTACTGATCCTTCTGACATAAATCCTATTTTCACACATAAGGTCCTTCAAAGTTCAGAGCCAGTTTTTCAAACAATCATTTTGAGTTGATAAAATCAAATTCAGCACAGGATCTTTTCTTAAAATTGCTAAGGGTGCACCTTTCCTATAGCTCTTATCAATCATCTTGGTAAAGTGGACCATCACAAAGCATGACTAATCTCTTTTTTACAATGAGATCTGGCTGGTCATGTCAATCTTGAATTTATCTAGCTTCTAAAATGCCTGATCGAACATGTGGTCCAAGGGAATGCCACATCCTCCTTGTATTCAGAATTCCTTTAACCACAGTTTTTCATCAAGGATTCACCATCAGATGGTTAAATCCTACTGTTGAACTCATGATTACCTTACCTTAAGCATCATGTAATAAACATGCATGGACTCAAAAGTATGACAGGAGAGGATATTATTGACTGGACCAACTTCCTGATTAGTGTTGGAAGTTTGATGACTCAAGACAGAGACAAAACAGGATTAACATGCAATATGGAGTTAGAGGGTGGTGCCCCGATTTGGAATAAGGCATTTGGAAATGAATTGGTCCATTTTATGCCATTTGAGAACAAAATTGCCCCAGAGAAGGACCTCTGAGGATAGAGCTGCCCCATGTAGGACATTTGAGAATAGGCTTGCCCCAATGTGGGATTTTTGAGGATAAATTGCCCAAGTGAAGGACATCCGAGGATAGAGTTGCCCCAATGTAGGGAATCCAAGAGTGAAATTGCCCCAATATCGGGCCTTTGAGAACGGAGTTGCCTTGGTGTGAGGCATCGAGAATAAAATCCAATAATGCTAGGACCCTTGGAAGCAAAGTCTTGCCCCATTGTATGCCATTCTGATCTTGCCCTAACTTTTGCTTAAACCGCCCTTGCGGGTTTTCAGCCTAACAGGCTTTCTTCCTTTTTTCTTCATCTGTTTTTTTACTCTCTTTTTTTTTCTTTTTTTAAGGAGCAATTAATTTAAAAACTCGTAAGAGCACAAATATTTTGTACCAAAATAAAAATAAAAAAATACCAATCATTCATTGATCCGAATGGGCTTTTTAAGGTTTGTAATGTGGCCAAGGTTGAGGGTCGTGAAAGAAAGGATATAAGGCTCAAACAAATGTTTTTAAGGCTTAAATAGGACCAAGGATCCATACCCTTTTTCAATAAAGTGAGCTCGATCAAACTATCTCTGCATTTCTTGGAACACTTTACCTTTTTACTTTTTTCTTCCTTTCTTTTCCTTCTTGCTTTATCATTTGTTTTTGCCAAGGACTTCTCCATATCCTTATTCTTTCTTTATCTTGTTTTTTTTTTCAACTTTTCAACTTCTTGATTCTTCAAAACCATCACTTTTTCATGCTTGACCCTTGTTTAGAGATGATCCTTGTCCAAGGTTATTTCCGAAAAAAATTCAACCTCAAAAGGGGTAGCAAGGGATATTGTTGATATTTTTTCTTTAAAGGATAGAGAAAGATGGTCAATCTTCATTTCAAATCATGATTGCTTATTTTTAAAATTTTAATTTAAAGATGAAAGATTGTGCACTTCAAGTGACTACTTATTTGCTCCTCTCTTATTTTGTTTTCTTTTTTCTTTTTTTCTTTTTCTTTTTTTTTTTTTGGGTTTTTGCATTTTCGCAAAGGGCACATGCATGTGTGAACTTTATTAATGTGCCACAAAGGATTTTCAAGAGTATGAGCCTTGTGAACCAGACCAAGGACGGTACTTGTAGAAGAATAAAAGAAAATAAGATATGAAAATGATGAGAAGAAACCATGATGTGGCATTATGATGGGGAAGGCGATTTAAAGAAACCACAAAGGATTTTCAATAGCATGAGCCTTGTGAACCAGACCAAGGACGATACTTGTAGAAGAATAAAAGAAAATAAGAGATGAAAAGGATGAGAAGAAACCATGATGTGACATTATGATGGGGAAGGTGATTTAAAGAACAAGGTATGCATGCAAATCCATTACATTAATGCTTCGGGAAGGTGAGCATAGTTCAAGAGCCAAATGATTCATACTAGTACAACATAACCATATTTCATGATAAACCACTGATAAACCATAATGGAATTGATTACTCAAAAATTTCCAAAAGCAGGAGGACTACAAGGTGACTTAAATATGAGCCACTTATGATGACAGGATTTTCTCGAGCTTTCAATAGTCTATTTACTAATAACATTCTCACCACCGTCTTGAAACCATCAGGATTCTCATTGAGAGACCAATTACCCCCATGAGAAATCCTCAAGTGACATCTGGGTCATAACACACTTAAGATGGGGAATCCGTCTGTGTTCTTTTTTCAAGAAACTGTAGGACTTCTAGAATCTTGGACATCTTCTCCTTAAAGATGGTTGACTTCATCTTTCACTTCTAGTTCAGCCATGATCCTTGATTAAAAGTGGGTCCGATATGGACGGCGAGGAACCAATTTGTTTATTTTTATGATGATAAAAATGACATGAGTATGCAGAGAGGGAACAAAATGAATGAATGAGGATGCAATATTTTTTTATTTTTTTTAAGATGTGGGAATGCTAGAGAATCACCAGTGCCTGCCCAGGTGTGAGTAATTATAAAATACTAAAACATTAAGGAGAATTTTTTTGTAATCAAGCAGCAAAACTTTTATTATTGATCAAAATAAAGTATTGTATCCAAACTTTTACATGGCCTTCAATGAAACTACTCACAACGAGCTTTGAACACCCACGATTCTTTGACTGACCCAAATGAAATGAGAATGAGTGACTTTAAAATTTTATCATTTTTTTGTTTTTTTTTTAAACAAGAATGCAAATGCACGATGATGCAACATGTCTTTTTCAATATAAGGAGAAATTATCATGTAGATTTTTTTTTGAGGCCTTGTATCTAGTGAAAGCTCTCTTGGGTGGCTCTATAATCTCGCTGACCTTGGTCTCTAGAGCTAAAGTCTCTTTCAGAATAACCACAGCGATAGGTAAACTACCAGGTGTGGAACATCCATGAAAGAGCACGCTCTAGATGAGATTCTCGCGATAACCAGACAGGAAGTAGATCCAAAATGGTTACCACTAACAACCTCCTCTCATCCTAGGCTTCACACAAACCCAGGTATATGGTCCCACTCATAAGTGTGTGCAAAAGTGTAAGTGTAGTGTGTGAACCAAGCATCATAGTAAAAATATTTACAACTATAAGCAAAAAGGGTGAAACCAATAAAGAAGAAGAAAAAATAATGTTGCACAAATAACTATGTAAGGCTTGACTCTCTTAAAAAAAAATGTCCCCAGTGGAGTCGACATCTATCGCAACCACATCGCGACGGCAGCGGCGAACAAAAATTAATAAGTATTGTAAAAATGGAGTCGCCACCAAAGTTTATTTATTTAGGGAAACATTGGAAAAAACTCGTTTTAAATGAACGGTCTTCGAAAACAGATTTAGGGTTCGGGAGTCAATTATGCATAGGGAAGGTATTAGCACCATACGACATCCATTAAAAAATGGTTACCTCTAGTTAAATGTGCAAAACTATGTTAACTTCAAAAATATTTATTACAACAATAATTAAAAATATAATTACAAACAATAAACCATAAAATATTTTATTATTTTTCAAGAGAAGAAAATGTATATTGATGAGAAATTAAAAAGGATTTTATGAAAATTTAATTTTGGGTTTGATAGGATTAAATCATGCTCCTTCGTATCCCTGGGTGCAATAGGGAATTCAAAGATACATAGTTCTTTTTAAAAAATATTTGTTTGTTTGGTTGATTTTAATTATTATTATTATTTTTTTAAAATTTTCAGAAATTTAAGCTATCATGATGACCAGACAGGAAGAAGATCCAAAATGGTCATCCTAACAACCTGTTTTAATTATTTTGAAATTTAAGGTTGCCTGCGATAAACAAATAGGAAGAAGATCCAAAGTGACTACCATTAATAACCTATATTTTAGTTTTTTAATGCAAAACGCCAGCGATAATCAAATAGGAAGCATATCCAAAGTGAATATCGTTTGCAACTTATGTTTATTTTGAAAATAGAATTGCTCACGATAACCAAGCAGGAAGATGATCCAAAGTGGCAATTGTTAGAAATTTAATTTTATTTTGAAAATTTAAGGTTGTTTGCAATAACCAAATAAATTGTTAGTGTCACGGGGTATCCAATTTATTAATGATAAGTATAAGCATATTATATAATTTTAATAGAATAAATATTTGTTTTAAATTACTTGAATACACAGTAAAAAAAACATTTTAATTAGCATAGAGGATCAAATAATAATTTTAACAAAGTTATACAAGTATTTTAAGATACATGTTAATTAGAAGACAAACACCATAATAATAGAATTAAAAAAAAATACATTTACATACGTATTGGGCTTAAGCCCAAATAATCGATTATATAAAATAAAAAAAGAAAGAAAATTTAAAAAGAGGAAAAAAAAAATGGGCGTAGGAGCTTTGAGCCCCTGATTCCCAAAGTAACACAAAATGCTACACAAAGCAGCCAAGAGAGAGATGTTGTTGTGCAGCAAAGAAGAAAGAAGGAAGCGACTCACAGTGCAGAACGGACAACGGGGCGTGCAGTGGTGGTCTACGACTGGAGGGAGGCGGTGGCGCGACGGCGTGTTGCTGGTGCGTGGAGGACAGTAGCAAGTTCAGACCTATAGCGACGGTGGTCAGATGTGGGTCATACGGTGGATGTAGCAAAATAAGTTTTTCTCATTTTTTGGGTGTTTGCTACCGTTGTTGTATGGCTATGTTTATTTTTTAAGGATGAGAATGGTAGTAGAGAAAAAGAATGAAGAGGAAGAAAAGAAAAAGCATGTAAAAAATTCTGGTCTTGCAACATGATGTCAGAAACATGATCCCCCTTCTTAGCATCAAATCCTTCTCTTTATACTAAAACCATCTGAATGGTTTTTCTTCTCTTTTGTAACTGACAAAATCACATTAACCCTGGCTTCATTAGCCATTAGAGGTGAATTATTGCCTTTAATTTCTTCAGTTACATTGTTATAATTTTATGGTGATTCATGAGCATTTTAATCACTCTTTATTCCTTCACAAAGCTATTACAGCAAACAAAAAGCCATTGTTTCTATTTTCCAATTATTTATCGTTTTCTTTTTTTTTTATTTGCTTTTATTTTTTTATAATAATATGGAAAAGGGAGGAAAAAATATAGTGTTCACATATCTCAAGAAGCTTTTAATAAATGCATTAATAACGTGAACAGTGCAAGGACTGAGGAAAAATCCATTTGAAATGAAGAAATCATGTTCTGCCATGCATAACATTGACAGAAACATTCATGAAGATGGCTTCAAAAACAAGAATAGAAGATCTCAAGGTTGTTTCGACGAGGTTGTTCTTCGAAGGTGTCATTTTTGTTTGCACCTTCATCTGGGTCTTGTTCAAAATCTTCATCAGGTAAGTTTCATGATTTGCATTGTCCTCATGCTGAGATAAGGTCAATTAAAGCAATCATTGAACATTGTAAACAGTCACTGAAGCAGGGTGGTCCTGACAAAGCTTCAGATGATGACAAGGTTTTTTCATAACTTGCTTCCAAAACTATAGTTTGTGGAAATCAAGAAATTGTGTTGCTGAAAGAGAAAAAGTCCAAAACTTCCAAAGCTGATAAGCTCTTCAACAAGGGAAAACTCCCCCTATTGACGAATCTCCTCACTTGGAAATAATATGGGGAGTTTTCTTGGGTTTGTCGAGTTCCTCTTCAACTATTATCTCCAAGTGAGGAAATTTGTCAGAAAGGGGAGGTTTTCCCTTGTTGAAGAGCTTATCAGCTTTGGAAGTTTTAGACTTTTTCTCTTTCAGCAACACAATTTCTTGATTTCCACAAACTGTAGTTTTGGAAGCAAGTTGTGAAGAAACCTTGTCATCATCTGAAGCTTTGTCAGAACCACCCTACTTCAGTGACTGTTTACAATGTTCAATGGCTGCTTCAATTGACCTTTCCATTGACAATGCAAATCGTGAAACTTACCTGATGAAGATTTTGAACAAGACCCAGATGAAGGTGCAGACAAAGATGAAGCCTTTGAAGAACAACCTCGTCTAAACAGCCTTGAGAAAGATCTTCTGTTCTTGTTTTTGAAGCCATCTTCATGAATGTTTTTGTCAATGTTATGCATGACAGAACATGATTTCTTCCTTTCAAATGGATTTTTCTCAGTCCTTGCACTGTTCACGTTATTAATGCATTTATTAAAAGCTTCTTGAGATATATGTGAATACTATATTTTGTCCTCCCTTTTTCCATATTATTATAAAAAATAATAATAAAAGCAAATAAAAAATAAAAATAAAAAAATAAATAAAAAGAACACGACAAATAATTGGAAAATAGAAACAATGGCTTTTTGCTTGTTGTAACAGCTTTGTGAAGGAATAAAGAGTGATTAAAATGCACATGAATCATCATAAAATTATAGCAATGTAACTGAAGAAAATAAAAGCAATAATTCCCCTCTAATGACTAATGAAGCCTGGGTTAATGTGATTTAGTCAGTTAGAAAAGAGAAGAAAAATCATTCAGATGGTTTTAGTATAAAGAGAAGGATTTGATACTGAGAGGGGGATCACGTTTCTGACATCACGTTGCAAGACCAAAAATTTTTTCATGCTTTTTGTTTTCTTCCTCTTCATTCTTTTTCTCTACTACCGTTCTCATCCTTAAAAACTAAACATAGCCATACAACAACAATAGCAAACACGCAAAAAATGAGAAAAACTTCTTTTGCTACCTCCACCGTATGACCCACATTTGACCACCGTCGCTACAGGTCCGAACCTGCTACTGTCCTCCACGCACCAGTAACACGCCGTCTCGTCATCGCCATCCTCCAGTCGTGAAGTACCACTGCACGCCTCGCCGTTGTCCGCCATGCATTGTGAGTCGCTTTCTTCTTTCTTCTTTGCTGTGCAGCAACATCTCTCTTGGCTGCTTTGTGCATCATTTTATGTTACTTTGGGAATCAGGGGCTCAAAGCCCCTACGCCCTTTTATTTTTTTCCTCTTTTTTAATTTTATTTCTTTTTTTATTTTATATCATCGATTATGTGGGCTTAAGCCCAATACGTATGTAAATGTATTTTTTTTTTTAATTCTATTATTATGGTGTTTGTCTTCCAATTAACATGTATTTTAAAATACTTGTATAACTTTGTCAAAATTATTATTTGATCCTGTATACTAATTAAAATGTTTTTTTACTGTATATTCAAGTAATTAAAAACAAATATTTATTCTATTAAAATTATATAATATGCTTATACTTATCATTAATAAATTGGATACTCCGTGACACAAACAATTTAAAATTGGATGTTAGTGATAGCCACTTTGGATCTTCTTCCAGTTTGGTTATTGCAAACGACCTTAAATTTTCAAAATAAAATTAAAATGCTAACGATTGCCACTTTGGATCATCTTCCTGCTTGGTTATCGTGAGCAATTCTATTTTCAAAATAAACATAAGTTACAAACGATAGTCACTTTGGATATGCTTCTTATTTGATTATCGCTGGCATTTTGCATTAAAAAAATAAAATATAGGTTATTAATGGTAGTCACTTTGGATCTTCTTCCTATTTGGTTATCGCAAGCAGCCTTAAATTTCAAAATAATTAAAACAGGTTGTTAGGATGACCATTTTGGATCTTCTTCCTGTCTGGTCATCATGATAGCCTAAATTTCTAAAAAAAAATTTAAAAAAATAATTAAAATCAACCAAACCAACCAATATTTTTTTAAAAGAACTACGTAGCTTTGAATTCCCTATTGCATTCAGGGATACGTAGGAGCAGGAATTAATCCTATCAAGCCCAAAAATAAATTTTCATAAAATCCTTTTTAATTTCTCATCAATATACATTTTCTTCTCTTGAAAAATAATAAAATCTTTTATGGTTTATCATTTGTAATTATATTTTTAATTATTGTTGTAATAAAAAGGATGAAATAAATATTTTTGAAGTTAACATAGTTTTGTACATTTAACTTGAGGTAACCATTTTTTAATGGATGTCGTAGGGTGCTAATACCTTCCCTATGCATAATTGACTCCCGAACCCTAAATCTGTTTTCGAAGACCGTTCATTTAAAAACGGTTTTTTCCAATGTTTCCCTAAATAAATAAACTTTGGTGTCGACTCCACTAGGGACTTTTTTTTAAGAGAGTCAAGCCTTACATAGTTATTTGTGCAACATTATTTTTTCTTCTTCTTTATTGGTTACAAATTTCTCCTATTTTTTTCTCTTTCCTTTTCACTTTAAACTTCAAAGGATTTTTCCCCCTTGGGAAGGGAGTGATAATAGTCTTCTTTATGTCCATGTGAATTATGACCTAATCATGTAAATTTGATGTTATGCAGTCCTTTATTGGTGGTATAACTGCCTCTGGAGCTCTAACATCTGGTGTGAGACTTTTCACCAAAGCTAATTTTGAGAAATATGATAACGGTCTTCGCAAAGGGGCTTGTACGTCTTTATTCTCTAATGCACACATTTATTAGTTTTACCCACATATTCACACAATTTAGTATTACTCACATACTCTCATACTTTATACTTCTTTGATGACTAGTGTGCATACTTTTTTGTAATATTTTGTCTCATACTAGTTGGTCCCTGGTCCCATTCTAGTAGTTAACAATGAGTACCCTAGTTTTTGTATAGTAATCCATTCACCAATAATTACGTTTTGAGGTTGTGATTATTTTGTATAAACTTCTTTGCTTCCTCATTATGCAGTGCTAAGCTTAGCCATCTCTACATTCATTGAGCTTTTGTGCATTATCCTATATGCAATCTACTTCCCTAAGTTTCCCATAGTAAAATACTATCGTTCAAAGGCAGCTTTAGAAGGAGCAAAAACTGTTTCAGCTGATCTTGCTACTGTCGGCATTCAAAATGAGACAGCACAGCAGGTAATATAACTTATGTTAAATTGATTATACATGTTAAGCTTTTTTTTTTTTGATAAGCAAAAAGTTAATATAATCAAGAGTACAAAGGGTACTCAACCTATATACAAAAGATTTACAGGACACGATGTAACCAGGATACTAGATGAAATCCATTAGTATCAATATTACAAAAACCTGATAAACCCACCCCCAATAGCAAAACCATAAATCCAACACCCATTACAAGTGGTTCCAACTATTTAGTGAATCAAACCTTAAAACCAACTGATATAAGACAGCAGAACCCAGCACCCAACTTGCAGCAAATCGCTGTGAGGGCTTGAGCTTGCACCCGAACCCGCTTCCGAAGAACCTGACCATATAGAGCTCCTGTCCACACTAGAGCAGCAGCTCCCGGAGAAATGAATTTAGAAATGCCCTCTCAACCTTTTTGACAATACCCCAAGCAAGCTACAGGGTTTGTATACCAGTCCACAAATGAAAAATGGTTTTCCTTAAGCAGGCTTGCACACCAATTCCACACTAACAATTTGATTGAGTCCAGCACCTTATCAAAATCCATAACCATACCTTTATAGATTACTTCATTCCTATGCAGCCATATCGACCAAATCATCGCAAACCACAAAAATTCCCAGCAATAATTTCTTTTCTTGAGCCAAAGGATCCCCAAATGTTGTAGAAAATGGGGCTTTGTTTTCGCTTGAAGCACCACCTCCACCCCAAACCATTTATATATCATCATCCAAATGGAATAAGAAAATGAGTAGGATATCAATAGGTGATCAGTTTCCTCCAAACAAGATTTACAAAGAAAGCATAACATATTATCTGGAGCCACTTGTACTCCCCTCCTAATCAAGTTGACAGCCGTTGGAATCCTATTTAACGATGCCTTCCAACTAAATGCAGTAACTTTGAGAGGTGTCTTATTATCCCACAACGCCTTGTAAAACTCTTGATCCTCCACGAAGTCCACATGTGATAACAATCTATATGCAGAACCTACTGAATACACACCTGAATTATCACCATCCCAAGACCACTTGTCATTAAAGTCTTGTTGAAGCAAGCTCTGTTGTAAATGATGCATTAAGATCGCAAGGCTTTCCTCCTCCCAAATGAATAATCTCCTTCTCCAATTCATCCTCTAGCACCAAACCCCACCACTCCAAGCTCCCATCTCAGCCACCATAGCATCCTTTGCCATTGAAATGTTAAACAATCTGGGGAACTTTGAAAGAAGAGGCTCCTCTCCCATCCAGACGTCTCTCCAGAACATAGTTTCCCTCCCATCTCCCACTTTTCTCACCAAACCTCTAGAAAGCCACCCCTCCCTCAGAGAACCCCTCCCATCTAGCTTCGCTAAGTCCCTCCACCAAACTGATTCCGAGCCCAAGACTTCAATAGACACACCCCTAGCACCATACCTCACCTTAACTACCCTACACCAAAGCCCATCCCCCTCAGTTAGCAAACGCCACCTCCACTTTCCTAAGAGAGATAAATTAAAGGCGAGGAGGTTTCTCACACCCAAACCCCCCTCCTCCCTAGACCTACAAACCATGTCCCAACTAACCCAAGGAATTTTCCTACACTCTACATTACCCCCCCCCCCCCCCAAAGGAAACAACACTGAATTTGAGTAAGAACCTTAATCACCTTTTTCGGGGCACGGTAGAAAGAGAGGTAATATATCGGTAGGCAAGATAAAACAGCATTCAAAAGAATGATTCTTCCTCCGAACGATATATGCTTGCTCCTCCAACCCTCCAATCTAGACTTCAAAGAATTTATTACCTCTGACCAAGTGTTTGTGTTCTTTGGATTAGCGCCAACTAGAATGCCGAGAAATTTGAAAGGCACCTTCCCAACCTTGCAATTCAAGGAAGCTGACAATCTGGCAGAATAACCTTCTCTATCCTTGATTCCCATGATACAGCTCTTATGGAAATTTACTTTCAACCCAAAAGCTAATTCAAAGCATCTAAGTATCCCCTTCATGACAAACCCGTTGTCTAATGACAGCTTTCCCAACAAAATGGTGTCATCCGCATATTGTACATGTGAGACCGCCACTTCCTCCAGGTTGTTCTTAATAACATAGGGTTCATACAACCCCAAAGAGATTGCCTTCTTTATTAGTCCATCCAACGTCTCAGCTACAATCAAAAACAAAAAGGGTGCCATGGGATCCCCTTGACGCAGTCCCCTCGACACACTGAACTCTCTTGTTGGACTACCATTCACCAATACTGACACTGAAGCTGATTTCAAACACTCCCCTATCCAGGATCTCCACTTCACACTAAAGCCCATTCTGCCAAGCATATAATCCAAAAAAGCCCAACTTACCGAGTCGTAAGCTTTCTCGAAATCCACTTTAAGGAGCATTAAAGAGTCCCCCTTCTTTTTTGCATAATCCAAAATCTCATTGACAACCACTACTCCATCCAATATGTTATTGTCCTTTAAAAAAGCTGATTGGCACTCCGAAATTATTGATCTCATCACTTTATTAAGTCTTGTTGCCAATAATTTAGCTAAGATCTTATAGCACGAACCCACTAGTGAAATAGGCCGATATTCCTCCAAACTAATCGGGTTGTCCCTTTTTGGTATGAGAGCCAGAAATGAAGCATTACACCCTCTCGGTAATTTTCCATACCTGTGGAACTCCTTGAACAGGATTAAAAAATCATCTTTGATGATATGCCAGTACTTCTTAATAAAATCGAAGTTGAACCCATCCGGTCCCGGCGATTTGTTTCCGTCACAACTCCACACAGCCTCCTTCCTTCAAAGTAAAATCAGCTGTAAGCATTGCCTCTTCGTTTGCTGAAATTTGATTAAACAGAATTCCATCCAATTTCGGTCTAGACCAATTCGTTTCATCAAATCTGTTTTTGAAATAATTGTGAACTTCCTCCTTTACAATAGTTGTATCTTCTACCCAATCTCCTCCAACAACTAACCCATGTATTGAATTCACCCTTCTTCTTTTATTTATGCAATCATGGAAGAACCTAGAATTAAAGTCTCCATCCCTTAGCCATTTAGTTTTCGCCCTCTGTGCAGTAAACACATCTTTCATTCTAGACCATCTCCAAAAATCATCTTGGTGTTTTCTCCTCCTTATTACGTCTTCTTCTGACAAATCCTCTGTTTCCCCTTTAACATCCACCGTTTTGATGCCTTCTATTGCATTGGCAATATTAACATCAATGTCACCGAAACTGTTTTTGTTCCAGTCTTTGATTTCCTGCTTGAGTAGTTTTAGCTTATGCTTCACAACATAAGCACCCCATCCCCGCACAACAAATGACTTCCACTTGTCTTCTATAAGCTTTGTAAACTCTTTATGCAGCAACCAAGAATTCATGACCCTGAAAGGTTTTGGCCCCCAATCCTGGTCCCCAAATTTCAGTATAACCGGACAATGATCTGAGACCATTCTTGTTAAGCCCCACTGGCCTAAGTTCGGCTACCTATTCAGCCAATCATCTGATAAAAGAAAGCGATCTAACCTGCTCATCGAGCTGCCATCCATCCTGTACCAAGTGTATTTTCTACCAATCAAAGGTAAATCATTGAGCTCCATTGTCTCAATGAATTCTTCAAAAGCTGCCATGTCCCTGTTATTCAAAGTCATCGATCTCCGCTTTCTTTCAGACGCCCTTCTGACTGAGTTGAAATCTCCAGTCAAGCACCATCGCCCACACTCTGATGAAGACCTTAGGGTCTGAATCTCCCCCCACATAACTCTTTTCTCTGCAATTCCACACGGGCTATAAATGTTAATTATAACACATGGAATCTCTTCAGTTCCCCACTTCCCTGACACACCTAAGTACTCATGGCATGAAAAAGAATCTTTCATTTTGAAAATTGCATTATTCCAGAGGCAAAGCAGCCCCCCAGAATTACCATCTGAGTGTTTTGACACCCACCCTACATCATTTCCACCCCACAAGTTTGAACACAGAAACTGATATACAGTCCCATCTTTGTTTCTTGAATACAGATAAAGTCCAACTTCTCCTTAACTACCAAGCTCCTTATTGCCTTCTTCTTTAACCTCCCCCCCAAACCTCTAATATTGAAAGTCCCTAACCACATTTAGAACTTCCTTTTCCCCTAAGAGTGTTGCTGTTTTGCCCACCCCTATTGCACTATTCCCTATCTCTCTTTTCTAACTCCACGAGTTTACCTCTTATAATTATATCATCCCGATCGGCTACAACCCCCAATTTTTTCCCCAAATCCCAAGTCTTCTCGGCCTCATAATCCAAAGGGGATTTTGAAATTGCTTTCTCCCTGCCCGAAATTAAGACTTGAACCTGATTCAGTTTTTCACCTGGCGAGTTCCGTTGTTGTGACGGCGACCTTGGGGCACCCACCTCCGACTCCACATCCGCTCGATCCAGCTCCACACCTAACCCTGAGTTGGGAGCCGATTTCTTCGCCCTTGACCTCTTGGCACCACCCGAGCACTGCATCTTTAACCATCTAGCCAATACCGCTTTGTTCATGTTATTTTTGCTTTGAATTTTATTAGGAGCCGAAACAAAACCCTTACCCTTATCCTTAGCTATGCCCCCATCACACTTACCTAATGATGTTTGGACCTCCCCGCTATGGCACGCATTGAGAGAATCCCCACTTAAATCCAATATAATGGTCTTAGGCCCAGTTCTTGCTTGCCCATTTAATTTCCCGTCTCCAAACAGATTACCATCATGCCCATGTATCAGACAAATGCTTTCACTTCCTTCCTTCTTACTTGACTTAGTTGTCTCCTCCTCAAGCACAACGTTCAGGCCCAAAAACCTGCTTTTTGATGGACTGAGCCCATTACTCCCTAGCTTCCACTGTTCCAGCTCCTTTCCTATAGACTGACCCACCTCTGGATCCCTTTCTTGCGCTGCACAGACCTCGACAAAACCCACCCTTCCAACTGACTCGCCGCCTTGACTATCAGACCCAGTAGCAAGATTGGCTCTCACATAGGCCTTCCTTTTGTACGACGCCTCAGGTACCTCTGCCACACCCATCATCTCCTTGAACCAAGTCTCATAGATCTCCTCGATACCCGCTGGATCCACCTCGTTTGAATTCAAATTCTCCTCACGCAGCTGCTTGATGATCTCTCGCCAGAGACTACCCGAGAACTCGGTTTCCGGCACCTCATCCACACTACTATATTCTACTTCATCCCCCTCCGAAGACCCTTCTGAATTGGGTATATAAATATCATCTAACCCATGCGTCACAAGACCTGCATCATACAAATCTTCCATGATTCTGAAAGAATAACCCATAGAGTTCACTGAAACATTCAGGACCCTATAGATTATTTCTGCACAAGGGGTTTTGATCAAAACTCTGCCATAATCAAACCTATTCTTCTCTACCGTGTCCTCATCTAGCGCCACAAATGTCCCCCATTAATTGGGCCAGCTGCTTAAAAATGTCCTCCCCCCAAGCAAATACTGGAACACCAGTTATTCTGACCCACACAAACCTGTCGCTTCTGGAAAACTGAGGTTCCCACTCGTGTATTTCCTTGAACCACTTTGAGAAGGTCGGATCCTCCTCTTTAATTAACGTGCCAATCTCATTAGCTTGTGGGCTAGATAAAAGAACAAGATTGCCCCCCAACGGAGCCACTTTCACAGTAGTCAGGCCTTCATCCCATAACACCTCTTGAATGTTTAGTACTCCTTCTGGAGTTACTGTAATGCCGACATAACTACCCTTGAGCCATTCCATATTCTCCTCCGACACAATAAATGACATCCCTTTATCTGCATTGATCACGTTAGCATTACTCATCACACCTCCTCTTCCTTTACGCATCTGATGACTAGATTTATTGCCCTTCCCTTCCTCACCATTCAATACATCAGCAAAGCTTACCCCACCTCTTACACGACCTCCCTTATTTACGTACCTCATGTTTGCATTTGGCCTCTGATACTGCTCAACTTTCTCACGTTGATACAGAGAGATGTTTACCTCCAGCTTTAAGTCACCTAGCCAAATCTTAGTAAGTTGATTCTCCAACCACTTTGGGTTTTGAACACCCCAGAATTTGACAAAACCAAAACGTTTTCCCCTTTTGTCAGTTTTTTTGGAATAAATACATCCCTCACTCTCCCCCATTTGAGGAAGACTTTCCACATGTCATTGTTACCGTAGGCTGCTGGGAAATTGGTGAAGAAAAAGGATGTGGTTCCTTTATCTTCCCACCTTATCCACGAATTTTGGTCCCTTCCCCACTTGTTTGTTTGATTGTTGAGGTTCCCAACTTTCCATACCCAGACCCTATTTTGCTCGTGGCTTACTCTCTCTCTCTCTCATTCTTAATTGAAGTGTCTTTAAACACATTCTATACATGTTAAGCTTTAATCTCAATGATTTATATTTTAATATACTGAAAGATTCTGAACTTTGTGTATAGGTTGGATTTGTTACTAATCGACAAGAACGGTTAAGCAATAAGCAACTATTTCTTCAAAACATTGATTATGCTGCTGACTTGTTTATGATATATGTGTTAACCCTATTTATTATGCCTGGATTCTTGTATGAAGATACTGGATCCCACCAACTAGGGACATGGTAAGTATTTATCAATTCCCTATCTTTTGATGCTTCCAAGTTCCAAAGTGCATTTTGACATGAAACATGTGGTGAATGTGTTTAGGTACCCACTTGTTTTGATTACAATGTACAACATCATGGACCTAATATCCTCATATACTCCCCTTATCAAATGCCTAAAGTTGGAATCTAGGAAGGGCTTACTCGTTGCAACTCTTTCTCGATTCTTGTTGGTCCCTGCATTTTACTTCACAGCAAAATATGGCGACCAGGGTTGGATGATCCTACTTGTATCTTTTTTGGGACTAACCAATTGCTATCTCACTGTTTGTGTATACACAGTGGTACTTAAAGGGTACAAGGTTAGTGTTTTTTTTAATACTCGTTTTCAATCTAGAGGTTCATGGATCATAATAAACAAGTGTGTTAGATTAATAAATCAGCTGGACTAAAATTTGAACCAAAACCCTAATTGCAACCCTATTTTTGTTTGATGTTGAAAATGATATGGATGATGAACGGCGCTCTGCTAGGGTTTGTTGTTGCATGAAACTCTAGGGTTTGCATGATCATGGCTTCCGGTTGTCCTTGCCCATGGCCCTTCCTTCAGCCTCTTGCCCCATCGCCTTTGCCTTCTACTTCTTCGCCTCCTTCTCTTCCTGCACAGAAGAAATCTTTTGCCCAGGCACTATCCAACTCTTTTGACATTCCCATCAGTCAGTTACCTAAGCCACGACTGATTGGTGATGTGTTCTCGATAAAGATCTCGGAGGAGGAATACAAGCTTGGATTGGAAAGTAGTAAAAATAGTCTGCATGGACGTTTGATCCTTCAGAAGGGTAATCAGCCGCTCAAACTTCAAGACTTGAAAGATAAGCTATCGAAATTATGGAACCCGATTGGTCATTGGCGTATGATTCCTTTAGGAAAAGGATATTATGAATTCTCCTTTGAATCCTTGGAAGATCTGCGTAGCGTTTGGGCTGTTGGGTCCTGGAATCTGCAGCCAGGCATGCTAAGGCTATATCAATGGAGTCCAGATTTCAATCCGAATCTTCAAAAACAGACCCATGTTCAAGCCTGGGTGAGAATTTATGATCTGCCTATGGAGTATTGGAGGCCGAAAATTCTCTTTGAGATTGCAAATGGAATAGGCACTCCAATTGCTTTAGATGATTCTACAAAAAACAAAGTCTTTGGCCACTTTGCCAGAATCTTGGTTGATATTGATCTCTCTGGACCTATCCCGAATGGTATCAGGGTTGAAAGGGAGTCTCATGCATTCTATGTTAAGTTCGACTATGAAAGACTACCCTCTTTTTGTTCATGCTACCTCTCGATAGGGCATGCTGCTGGGGAATGTAAGAGAAATCTTATAAATCCTGCACCCCGAAAGGAACAACCTCTTATCCAAAAACCAAAATCTGCTTATATTCCTAAACAGCCACTTGCCAGGAAACCTGATGTAGATAGGGTTCTCCCTGATCTTGTGATTGGTGAAAAGGATATTTCAGGTCAGGATCCAATGGACTGTGGTAATCAGGTTCCTATAATTGTTTTGGCTGATACCAATGTAGATGTTCCAGTAATGAATAATGTAGTAGTGCAGCAGATTGTCAATAATGCAGATAATATACAAGGAATTCAGGAGGATGGAAATACTTCTGACTATGATGAATCAATTCATCCAGAATCCCCTCAGGCAGCAAGAGTTTTGCCTGATCCTGGATTTCATACTCCAATGGTTGGTGCAGAAAACACTGGAAATGGAGTGCAGTCTATTAGTCATGTTTCTGAATCTATGGGTGGCTTAGAACATAATGTCAATTCTATTCCCCAGAGTCTTAATGCAGTTATACCATCTCTAGTGCATGATCTTCCTCAGCAGGCTCAGCAGGATATTAGGATTGTGTCTAAATTCTGGTGTAACGGCACTGAGGAGGAAGACAATGCTGTGGAAGAGGAATGCCTTGATGATCAGTCTAAACAAGGAAACTTTGAAGTGTTCCTTTCGAAATCTCAGAAGAAAAAACTGAGGAAAAGACAGACTGCCCTAAGAAAAGGCTGGTAAAGCAAAAGCCCGGAATAGGGCTGGTCCAAGTAATTTTGCATGATGAAGCTCCTTTTCTGGAATGTTAGAGGAATTGGCAACCTTGATACTAGGTTAGTTTTGAAGAAGTTTCTGGTTTCAGATAAGCCTGAACTTATCTTCATTGCCGAGCCGTGGATCAACATTGATCAATTCCCTGATAGGTTTTGGAAGAAACTGAATCTTAAAGTTTTTGCAGTTAATGATAGGAATTCTCTCTTGCCTAATCTTTGGTGTATTTGTCATGAAACTTTGCACCCTTCTGTTATTGCTTGCTCTGACCAACAGGTTTCCTTCTCATTGAAGTTGGATTCTCAGGAAGTATTCATTTCTGCCATATATGCTAGCACTAGTTTACTTAAAAGGAGAGAGTTGTGGGCTGAACTGTTAACTCTACAGCAAGCTAATGATGGACCATGGTGCTTCATTGGAGATTACAATGTAGTCCTTGGTGCTCATGAACAGAGGGGTGGTTGCTTGCCTTTGAAGATTGCTTCTGAGGAGTTCAAGCTTTGGTCTGGCAGTTGCCAATTATCTCATATTATGACCCGTGGTGCTCAATTCACTTGGTCTAATGGAAGAAGAGGTAATGCTTTAACAGAAAAAAGGCTTGATAGAGTGGTTTGTAATGACAAATGGTTTAGTTATTGGTCTAGTGTTACTTGCTGCACACTCCTTAGAAGTAAATCAGACCATCATCCTTTGCTTTTATCTTTGAGGAAAGAGGACAGGTCCTTCAGCTCTTCTTTTAAATTCATGAAAATGTGGGCATCTCACCCTTACTGCAGTAAGATAATCTAAGAGGTTTGGAAATCTGGGGTAATAGGCTGCCCTATGTACATACTGTCTCAAAAACTAAAAATGCTGAAAGAAAGGTTAAAAAGCTGGAATAAAGACTCTTTTGGGAATGTGAACACCAATGTTGCTTCGGCCATGGCCAAAGTAGATAGCATTCAGCAAATAATTAACTCCTCGGTATGATGATTTGTTATTTGAGCAGAAGAAGAGGCCCAAACTGATCTGCAACAAGCTTTGCACTTTCAAGAAGAATTCTGGAAGGAGAAATCCAGATTGGATTGGCATATTCAAGGAGATAGGAATACTGAGTTCTTCCATAGGATCACCAAGATTAGGAATGTCTCAAAACAAATCTCCATGCTCAGAAATGAGGATCAAGTTCTGCTTGATGCAAAGGATATAGAGGATCATGTTTTGAATTATTACACCAAGCTTTTCAAGATCGAAAATCAGTGCATTGACAATGGCTTAGTTGATGAGAATTGTTAGCCCGATGGTTTCTAGAGAGGATAATCTTATGCTAACTAATCTGCCTTCCCTTGAAGAAGTGAAAAATGTTGTATTCTCTCTTAATGCAAATGGGGCTCCAGGGCCGGATGGTTTTGGAGGCTTCTTCTTTCAAAATTACTGGGAGATTGTTCAACATGATGTTTGTAAGGCAGTCATTCAGTTTTTGAGCAGTGGTTTTTCCGCCAAACACGAATTCAAATCTTTTGGTTCTAATCCTTAAGTCTCAAGGTGCAGATAGAGTGGAGGAATTTAGGCCTATTGCCTTGGCTAACTTCCAGTTCAAATCATCACTAAAGTCTTAGCTAACAGGCTGGCTAAGGTTGCACCAAAGATTGTCTCTGATAATCAAAAGGGCTTTATTCAAGGTAGACATATTACTGATTGTCTCTGCACTGCATCAGAGTGTGTAAATATGATGGACAAAAGGGCTTTTGGTGGTAATTTGGCCTTGAAGATTGATGTCAAGAAGGCTTTTGACACCATGGACTGGTCCTTCCTTTTGAAGGTCCTTCATTCTTTTGGTTTTGATATCAAGTTCTGCCATTGGATAGAAACTATTATGAAGTCAGCTAAACTTTCTATTGGTATCAATGGTAAGTCAGTTGGTTTTTTCTCTTGCAAGAGAGGAGTTAGGCAGGATGATCCATTGTCACCTCTGCTCTTTTCCATTGCTGAAGATGTATTGAGAAGGGCTATCTGCAAGTTGGTTCAAGAGGGTAAGCTCAAAACAATGGCTGGCCCAAAAGGTCTTTGTCCTCCTTCTCATATCTTATATGCGGATGATATTCTTATCTTCTGCAGAGCTTCCATCCAGAATTTGTCCTTGTTAATGTCCACTTTTAAGGAGTATGGTGAGGCTTCTGGTCAATTGATTAACACCCAAAAATCCAAGTATTATGCGGGTAATATTTCTGCAAATAGAATGTCTTCCATTGCCAATGTTTTAGGATTTTCTGCTGGCAGGTTCCCTTTCACATATCTTGGGCTGCTTGTGTTCAAAGGGAAGCCAAGGAAATCCCATTTACAGTCAATTACAGATAAGATCAGATCCAAGTTGGCCACATGGAAGGGAAGTCTGTGGCCAATTATGGGCAGAATTCAATTAGTTAAGTTTGTAATTACTGGTATGATGTTGTATAGTTTTCAGGTTTACTCATGGCCCTCTGGCTTGCTGAAATCAATTGATTGCTGGCTAAGAAACTTCATATGGTCTGGCAATACAGAAGTCAGAAAAACTGTGACTGTGGCTTGGAAAAAAGTCTGCAAACCTGAAGCTGAGGGAGGTCTTGGCCTTAGATCTTTTAGATCTATCAACAGTGCTTCTATGCTCAAGTTGTGTTGGGAATTCATCTCTTCATCTGAGCAGTGGGCTTGTATTCTGAGAGCAAGAGTTCTGAGGAGAAACACGGTGATCCAAAGTATTCTATCTCCTCCTCAACTGGACTGGAATCAAGCATCATCTCGAATGTAGTTGTGGAAAACTCGACTGGATGCTAGGTGATGGTCTTTGATATCAACTTTTGGAATGATATATGGTTGTCTAAACCCTTAAACTCACTGCTTGCTTTCCCAACTCAGTTACAGTCTGCTTTAAAAGCAAAGGTGAGGGACTTCTGGTTCAATAATTCTTGGAATATTCCAGGCATCATTTTACAGCATTACCCTGCTATTACTGCTGAACTCATGCATGTCAACATTCCATCTTTTCCCTGTAAGGATACCCGTGTGTGGTGTAGGAATGAATCGGGGTCCCTAAGACTGAAGGATGCATATCAGTTCCTACACAATAATGGCCAAACAGTTCCTTGGGCTGAATCTCTTTGGATCAACTGTGTTCCTCCTTCCATTTCCTTCTTGGTTTGGAGAATCATTCACAACCGTATGCCTACTGATGATAATCTTTGGGCCAATGGCTGCATGGTTGTCTCAAGATGTAATTAATGTGGTTGTAGTTATGAAACAACTACTCACCTGTTTTTACACTGTGCCTTCGCAAATAATTTGTGGTCCTGGCTGAGAAGCATGCTTAACTTGACTATTGATACATCTTCAATGCTCACTGTTTTTGCAATTTGTGAGAATCAATGGAGCCCTCAAGTTAAGGATCTTTTGATTGCTGCAATATCATGTATCATCTGGGCAATTTGGCACTGTAGAAACAAATCAAGATTTGATGACAGATCCATCCCTTTGCAGGTTGCCAAAAACATGATCCTTGCAAAGGTTAGACTGGCAGGTAACTTGAGCAAGGGTACAACTTCTGCATCCTCTCAGGAACTCAGGATTTTGCACGAGTTTAAAGTCAGCTGCCATCTTAATCGTGCCCCCCAAATCACTGAAGTTAAATGGCATCCTCCTCCTTGTTACTGGGTTAAGTGCAACACTGATGGAGCTGCTAGAGGTGCCCCGGGTCCTTCTGCTTGTGGTGGCATTTTTCGTGATCATAGTGCTGCTACCCTTGGTTGTTTTGCAGCCAATCTGGTGTCAATTATGCTTTTTATGCGGAATTAATGGGTGCAATCTTGGCTATTGAAATTGCCCACAAAAGAGGATGGTCGTTATGGCTGGAATGTGATTCCCAAATGGTATTAGCTGCGATCTCCTCTTCATCTATGGTTCCTTGGAAAATAAGAAATAGATGGAAAAATTGCCTGTCCACTATAAGGGATATGTGTTTTGGTTCCTCCCGCATCTTTCGTGAAGGCAACACTTGTGCAGATAGAATTGCCAATCATGGCTTGCTGATTAATGGCTTTGTTTGGTGGGATTTGATACCTAGTTTCATTAGGGATTATTTCCATAAAAACAGAATAGGTCTCCCTAATTTTCGTTTTAGGTGATTTCATGGGTTTGGTGTTGCCCCCCCATGCTTTTGTATTGTTTGGTTTTGTTCTTTTTTAATAAATTGAGGTGTGCTGCAGATGATGGATAGTGGCTAAGGTGCCAACCTAGTTGGGATGTTAGTCTCTATTGTGATGCTTTTGCATGCCTCTTTACTTAAAAATAAAAAATAAAAAAAAATAAATCAGCTGGACAAAATGCTCATCAAAAGTTGTTGGGTTTATGTTTTTGTAGGGTCCTGAACAGAATGTGTTGGGTAATTTGCTTGCGCTGTGGCTTTTAAGCGGTATATTCGTTGGCGTTGCTCTTGGTTGGTTACGGCTCATTGGAAAACCAGAGAATTTCTAAAAGGTATTACCAAGTATAAATAATTAATACTCTTTGGTTAGCACTCTATTTCTTCTTTAAGCCATGTTTTAGATTTGGAAGAAACACATTGAATATGATATTGGTATTTTCTTTATACATTACATCATAATATGGAATCAGATATGCCAAGAGCCAATTACGACTCTATTTGGAAATCCAAAACTAACATTTCCTTTTCCAAAATAATAGCTTCAATCAAACGGTTTAGTTTTTTTCTTCCTTTTTCCCCTCATTTTATCCTAAGACAACACAGAGCATGCTTACACACACGATGGTCTATTCAATTGCCAAAGTACAAAATCACTTTTCAAAAAGGTGTACATACATATTATATGATCTTCAGGTTTCGCCTAAGGTCCACCCACCGAAGTCACTGCGAGAAAAAAATCATTTTGAGACGAAAATTTTTGTCGCATAACAGTTGAAATTTTCGTCCCAACTTTATTCTGGGATGGAATAATCGACGGACAAATTTCGTTGCAATTCGCTCGTCGCAAATTTTTTGGGACGAAATTTGTTAATCTGTCGTAAATCTGGGATGGATTCAGGGACTGAAAATAGTTAGATTTTGTGACAGAATAATTCAAATTTGTCCTCATTTTCAAGTTGCGATAGACAGTATCAAAATTATTTTTATTTTATTTTTTATAATTAATTTACTCGGACGGAATGAGATACCACTTTCTGTTGCAAAACTATTAAGAATGAGACAGAAATCATTCAAAATATTATGTCCCAAATTTAATGTCTTTGTGATGGAATATTTCGCATTAAATTTCGTCTCATCATTATTTTGAAGATATTTTTGTTTATTACAATAGTTTCCTAATAAACATTAATAATCACAAAACAATTAATAATAATAATTCATAGCTGTTAAGCAATTTCCATAAAATTCATATGCTACTACATGTCCATTTTTTCAACACTAAACATAAATTGTTCCATCATAAGCAATTATATGTATCTCTAAGAAATCCAAAATCTACAAGTTCTATCAAAGCATCCAAAAGACTAATTGTTCTATAAATCTACATTTCATAGCCATCAATATTGGTCATCAGCATATGTATCATTGGCAGGATTACTTCCATGAGTAGTATCACCTATAGAATCATCATCTTCATCCAAATCCATCGCCTCCAAATCTATATTAACATGCTTAGCAAAGAATGATAACATTTTATTTTGACGAGCAAGGACACGATTAATTGTTTGTTGTTGTTCTGCAATCTTCCGCCTCAATCGTGCCTAAACCTCGTTACTCATAGTACGAACAATATCAGTATAATTAGCATACTGCTTTGATTTAGAAGTTGAAGCACTGGCACGCATGCTTCCATCCAAATAGAGTCCGTATACTCTACCTTTTGCATTTCTTCCTCCAACAACTTCAATTATTAGAGCATCATAATCAATAGGTTTGGGTTGAGTACAACTCTGTGTTCTGCCATGCATAACATTATCTCCTTGAATCTGTAGCCACTTAAAATAGTTTATCAATTTTTTATTTTTCCTTATTCACTATATAGTTATCCTTCCCATCGTGGAATATATTTTATTTTCTCATACAATAATTTTTTTAATGATATCTTGATGATTAAACTAAAGTAAGAAATGTATGTATCTTGTGTATAGACAATGGATGTGCCTGCACATATAGAATGGATGTATAACAGGGTTCTGCCTAATCGAGCTGGGCTTGAAGATGATTTTTATGAGGGTGTTGAGACCTTTATTTCACCTGCATGTGGATTAGTTCAATTCATAAATGAAGGAACAATTAGATGCCTATGTGTGAATTGTGATTGTACAAAAATGTAAATTCCAGATCAAGTGAGGGATCATTTATATAGGAAAGGTTTTAGGCCAAATTATTTTTATTGGACGTATGGCCAAATTATTAAGTGTGCAAATTCGTATGGCCAAATTAATGAGGGTGTTACACAATGAATGTGCCTGCACATAGAAAGATTAAAAGAAGCTTGGGGTGGCGGGTATCAGAAGAAGCTTTAAAACAAACATAAAAAGAAGCTTGCGGAGCCGAGTATCCACCGAAGCTTGGAAGAAAAGATAAAAAGGAAGCTTGCGGAGCCGGGTATTTGCCGAAGCTTGGAAACAAACATAAAAAGAAGCTTGCGGAGCCAAGTATCCGCCGAAGCTTGGAAGAAAAGATAAAAAAAGAAGCTTGCGGAGCCGGATATCTGTCGGAGCTTTCAAAGAAAGATTAAAAGAAGCTTACATAGTCGGGTATCCGGCGAAGCTTGAAAACAAACATAAAAAGAAGCTTGAGGAGCTGAGTATCCACCGAAGCTTGGAAGAAAAGATAAAAAGGAAGCTTGCGGAGCCGCGTATCCGCCGAAGCATGGAAACAAACTTAAAAAGAAGCTTGCTGAGCCGAGTATCCATCGAAGCTTGGAAGAAAAGATAAAAAGGAAGCTTGTAGAGCCGGGTATCCGTCGAAGCTTGGAAATAAACATAAAAAGAAGCTTGCGGAGTCGAGTATCCGCCGAAGCTTGCTAGCAAAGATAAAAAGAAGCTTGCGGAGTCGGGTATCCACCGAAGCTTAGAAGGAAAGATTAAAAGAAGCTTGCGGAGTCGGGTATCTGCCGAAGCTTGAAAGCAAAGATTAAAAAAAAGAAGCTTACGGAGCCGGGTATCCGCCGAAGCTTGCAAGGAAAGATTAAAAGAAGCTTGTGGAATCGGGTATCTGTTGAAGCTTGCAAATGAAAGATAAAAAGAAGCTTGCGGAGCCTGTAACACCCGGGTGCCGACGAGGACGGGGAGTGGTTGCCTGTGCAAGAAGGCACGGACAAGGAGCGGCTCCTGGCAGGCTTCTAGGCGGAGGGACACATGAATGAATCGATAACACACCCGAATGAGAGGGATCCTGAGATTGTGTAGGTATGGGACTATACAGTTGAGGATGGCTTATATGAATTGATTGGTACTACCTATACCAATAAGATGCATCTTCTTTTCGGTAGCCCATCACTTAAGAACTCCACAGTTAAGCGTGCTTGACTTGGAGCAATTCTGGGATGGGTGACCTCCTGGGAAGTTTTCCCAGGAAGCGTGTGAGTAAGGACAAAGCATGCTGAAAAGACCTGTGTTGGTCTGTGGGGACAGTTGTCAATCCATAGAGCAGTCGGGGATGTTACAAATGGTATCAGAGCGGCACCTCTCCCAGTATGGTGTGGTTCGGGGATGAACCAAGCGGAAGCTAGTGGGCATGTAACACCCGGGTGCCGACGAGGGCGGGAAGTGGTCACCAGTGCAAGAAGGTACGGACAAGGAACGGCTCCTGGCAGGCTTCTAGTCGGAGGGACACATGAATGAACCGATAACACACTCGAATGAGAGGGATCCTGAGACTGTGTAGGTATGGGACTATACAGTTGAGGATGGCTTATATGAATTGATTGGTACTACCTATACCAATAAGATGCATCTTCTTTTCGGTAGCCCATCACTTAAGAACTCCACAATTAAGTGTGCTTGACTTGGAGCAATTCTGGGATAGGTGACCTCTTGGGAAGTTTTCCCAAGAAGCGTGTGAGTGAGGACAAAGCACGCTGAAAAAGACCCGTGTTGGTTTGTGGGGACAGTCGTCAATCCATAAAGCAGTCAGGGATGTTACAGAGTCGGGTATCCGCCGAAGCTTGAAAACAAACATAAAAAGAAGCTTGCGAAGTCGGGTATCCGCCGAAGCCTGAAAGCAAAGATAAAAAAAAGAAGTTTGCGGAGCCGGGTATCCGCTGAAGCTTGCGGTGGTCAGATGTGGGTCATACGGTGGAGGTAGCAAAAGAAGTTTTTCTCATTTTTGGGTGTTTGCTACTATTGTTGTATGGCTATGCTTATTTTTTAAGGATGAGAATGGTAGTAGAGAAAAAGAATGAAGAGGAAGAAAATAAAAAGCATGAAAAAAATTCTGGTCTTGCAACGTGATGTCAGAAACGTGATCCCCCCTTCTCAGTATCAAATCCTTCTCTTTATACTAAAACCATCTGAATGATTTTTCTTCTCTTTTGTAACTAACTAAATCACATTAACCCAGGCTTCATTAGCCATTAGAGGTTAATTATTGCCTTTATTTTCTTCAATTACATTGTTATAATTTTATGACGATTCATGTGCATTTTAATCACTCTTTATTCCTTCACAAAGCTGTTACAGCAAGCAAAAAGCCATTGTTTCTATTTCCCAATTATTTGTCGTTTTCTTTTTATTTTTTATTTTTTATTTTTTTATTTTTATTTTTTATTTACTTTTATTATTTTTTATTTTTTTATAATAATATGGAAAATGGGAGGACAAAATATAGTGTTCACATATATCTCAAGAAGCTTTTAATAAATGCATTAATAACGTGAACAGTGCAAGGACTGAGAAAAATCCATTTGAAATGAAGAAATCATGTTCTGCCATGTATAACATTGACATAAACATTCATGAAGATGGCTTCAAAAACAAGAACATAAGATCTTTCTCAAGGCTGTTTCGACGAGGTTGATCTTCAAAGGCTTCATCTTTGTCTGCACCTTCATCTGGGTCTTGGTCAAAATCTTCATCAGGTAAGTTTCATGATTTGCATTGTCCTCATGCTGAGATGGAAAGGTCAATTGAAGCAGCCATTGAACATTGTAAACAGTCACTAAAGCAGGGTGGTTCTGACAAAGCTTCAGATGATGACAAGGTTTCTTCACAACTTGCTTCCAAAACTACAGTTTGTGGAAATCAAGAAATTGTGTTGCTAAAAGAGAAAAAGTCTAAAACTTCCAAAGCTGATAAGCTCTTTAACAAGGGAAAACCCCCCCTTTATGACGAATTTCCTCACTTGGAGATAATAGTTGAAGAGGAACTCGACAACCCCAAGAATAGTCCCCCTATTATTTCTAAGTGAGGAGATTTGTCAATAGGGGGAGTTTTCCCTTGTTGAAGAGCTTATCAGCTTTGGAAGTTTTGGACTTTTTCTCTTTCAGCAACACAATTTCTTGATTTCCACAAACTATAGTTTTGGAAGCAAGTTATGAAGAAACCTTGTCCTGAAGCTTTGTCAGAACCACCCTGCTTCAGTGACTGTTTACAATGTTCAATGGTTGCTTAATTGACCTTTCCATCTCAGCATGAGGACAATGCAAATCATGAAACTTACCTGATGAAGATTTTGAACAAGCCCCAGATGAAGGTGCAGATAAAGATGACGCCTTTGAAGAACAACCTCGTCGAAACAACCTTGAGAAAGATCTTCTGTTCTTGTTTTTGAAGCCATCTTCATGAATGTTTCTGCCAATTTTATGCATGGCAGAACATTATTTCTTTATTTCAAATGGATTTTTCTCAGTCCTTGCATTGTTCACGTTATTAATGCATTTAATAAAAGCTTCTTGAGATATATGTGAACACTATATTTTGTCCTCCCTTTTCCATATTATTATAAAAAATAAAAAATAATAAAAGCAAATAAAAAATAAAAATAAAAAATAAAAATAAAAATAAAAAGAACACGACAAATAATTGGAAAATAGAAACAATGGCTTTTAGCTTGCTGTAACAGCTTTGTGAAGGAATAAAGAGTGATTAAAATGCTCATGAATCATCATAAAATTATAACAATGTGACTGAAGAAAATAAAGGCAATAATTCACCTCTAATGGCTTATGAAGCCTAGGTTAATGTGATTTAGTCCGTTACAAAAGAGAAGAAAAATCATTCAATGGTTTTAGTATAAAGAGAAGGATTTGATACTGAGAAGGGGGATCACGTTTCTGACATCACGTTGCAAGACCAGAAATTTTTTCATGCTTTTTCTTTTCTTCCTCTTCATTCTTTTTCTCTACTACCATTCTCATCCTTAAAAAATAAACATAGCCATACAACAACAGTAGAAAACACCCAAAAAATGAGAAAAACTTCTTTTGCTACATCCACCGTACGACCCACATCTGACCAACGTCGTTACAAGTTCGAACCTTCTACTGTCCTCCATGCACCAGCAACACGCCGTCGCGTCGCCACCGTCCTCTAGTCGTAAAGCACCACTGAACACCTCATTGTTGTCCGCTTTGCACTGAGTCGCTTCCTTCTTTCTTCTTTACTGCGCAGCAGCATCTCTCTCTTGGCTGCTTTGTGCAGCATTTTGTGTTACTTTGGGAATCAGGGGCTCAAAGCCCCTACGTCCTTTTTTTTCATCTTTTTAAATTTTATTTCTTTTTTATTTTATATAATCGATTATTTGGGCTTAAGCCCAATAGGTATGTAAATGTATTTTTTTTTAATTCTTTATTATGGTGTTTGTCTTCCAATTTACATGTATTTTAAAATACTTGTATAACTTTGTTAAAATTATTATTTGATCCTTTATGCTAATTAAAATGTTTTTTTACTATATATTCAATTAATTAAAAACAAATATTTATTCTATTAAAATTATATAATATGCTTATACTTATCATTAATAAATTGGATACCCCGTGACACTAACAATTTAAAATTGGATGTTAGTGATAGCCACTTTGGATCTTCTTCCTGTTTGGTTATTGCAAACAACCTTAAATTTTCAAAATAAAATTAAATTGCTAACGATTGGCACTTCGGATCATCTTCCTGCTTGGTTATCGTGAGCAATTCTATTTTCAAAATAAACATAAGTTGCAAACGATAGTCACTTTGGATCTGCTTCCTATTTGATTATTGCTGGAGTTTTGCATTAAAAAACTAAAATATAGGTTATTAATGGTAGTCACTTTGGATCTTCTTCCTATTTGGTTATCACAAGCAATCTTAAATTTCAAAATAATTAAAACACGTTGTTAGGATGACCATTTTGGATCTTCTTCCTGTCTGGTCATCATGATAGCCTAAATTTCTAAAAAAAAATTAAAACAAAAAAAATAATTAAAATCAACCAAACCAACCAATATTTTTTTAAAAGAACTACGTAGCTTTGAATTTCCTATTGCACCTAGGGATATGTAGGAGCAGGATTTAATCCTATCAAGCCCAAAAATAAATTTTCATAAAATCCTTTTTAATTTCTCATCAATATACATTTTCTTCTCTTGAAAAATAATAAAATCTTTTATGGTTTATCATTTGTAATTATATTTTTAACTATTTTTGTAATAAAAAGGGTGAAATAAATATTTTTGAAGTTAACATAGTTTTGTACATTTAACTAGAGGTAACCATTTTTTAATGGATGTCGTAGGGTGCTAATACATTCCCTACGCATAATTGACTCTCGAACCCTAAATCTGTTTTCGAAGACCGTTCATTTAAAAAGGGTTTTTTCCAATGTTTCCCTAAATAAATAAACTTTGGTGGCGACTCCATTTTTGCAATACTTATTAATTTTTGTTCGCCGCTCCCGTCGCGATGTGGTTGCGACAGATGGCAACTCCACTGGGGACTTTTTTTTAAGAGAGTCAAGCCTTACATAGTTATTTGTGCAACATTATTTTTTCTTCTTCTTTTTTGGTTTCGCCCTTTTTTCTTATAGTTGTAAATATTTTTACTATGATGCTTGGTTCACACACTACACTTACACTTTTGCACACACTTATGAGTGGGACCCTATACCCGGGCCTGTGTGAAGCCTAGGATGAGAGGAGGTTGTTAGTGGTAACCATTTTGGATCTACTTCCTGTCTGGTTATCGCGAGAATCTCATCTAGAGTGTTCTCTTTCATGGATGGTCCTCACCTGGTAGTTTACCTATCGTTGTGGTTATTCTGAAAGAGACTTTAGCTCTAGAGACCAAGGTCAACGATATTATAGAGCCACCCAAGAGAGCTTTCACAAGATACAAAGCCTCAAAAAAAAAAATATCTACATGATAATTTCTCCTTATATTGAAAAAGACATGTTGCATCGTCGTGCATTTGTATTCATGTTTTAAAAAAAATATGGTAAATTTCTAAAGTCACTCATTTTCATTTCATTTGGGTCAGTCAAAGAATCGTGGGTGTTCAAAGCTCGTTGTGAGTAGTTTCATTGAAGGCCATGTAAAAGTTTGGATACAATACTTGATTTTGATCAATAATAAAAGTTTTGTTGCTTGATTACAAAAATTTCTCCTTAATGTTTTAGTATTTTATAATTACTCACACCTAGGCAGGCACTGGCGATTCTCTAGCATTCCAACATCTTAATAAAATAAAAAATAAAAAATATTGCATCCTCATTCATTCATTTTGTTCCCTCTCTGCATACTCATGTCATTTTTATCATCATAAAAAAAAACAAATTGGTTCCTCGCCGTCCATATCAAACCCACTTTTAATCAAGGATCATGGCTGAAATAGAAGTGAAAGTTGAAATCAACCAACTTTAAGGAGAATATGTCCAAGGTTCTAGAAGTCCGACAGTTTCTTGAAAAAAGAACACACACGGATTCCCCATCTTAAGTGTGTTATGACCCAGATGTCACTTGAGGATTTCTCATGGGGGTAATTGGTCTCAATAAGAATCCTGATGGTTTCAAGACCGTGGTGAGAAAGTTATTAGTCAATAGACTATTGAAAGCTTGAGAAAATCCTATCATCACAAGTGGCTCACATTTAAGTCACCTTGTAGTCCTCCTACTTTTGGAAATTTTTTCGTAATCAATTCCATTGTGGTTTATCAGTGGTTTATCATGAAATATGGTTGTGTTGTACTGGCATGAATCATTTGGCTCTTGAACTATGATCACCTTCCCGAAGCATTATTGTAATGGATTTACATGCATACCTTGTTCTTTAAATCACCTTCCCCATCATAATGCCACATCATGGTTTCTTCTCATCATTTTCATCTCTCATTTTCTTTTATTCTTCTACAAGTACCGTCCTTGGTCTGGTTCACAAGGCTCATGCTCTTGAAAATCCTTTGTGGCACATTAATAAAGTTCATACATGCATGTGCCCTTTGCGAAAATGCAAAAACCAAAAAAAAAAAAGAAAAAAGAAAAAAAGAAAAAAGAAAAAAGAAAACAAAATAAGAGAGTAGCAAATAAGTAGTCACTTGAAGTGCAGTAGTGCACAATCTTTCATCTTTAAATTAAAATTTTAAAAATAAGCAATCCTGATTTGAAATGAAGATTGACCATCTTTCTCTATCCTTTAAAGAAAAAATATCAACAATATCCCTTGCTACCCCTTTTGAGCTTGAAATTTTTTTCCGAAAAAACCTTGGACAAGGATCATCCCTAAACAAGGGTCAAGTATGAAAAAGTGATGGTTTTGAAGAATCAAGAAGTTGAAAAAAAAAACAAGATAAAGAAAGAATAAGGATATGGAGAAGTCCTTGGCAAAAACAAATGATAAAGCAAGAAGGAAAAGAAAGGAAGAAGAAAGCAAAAAGGCAAAGTGTTCCAAGAAATGCAGAGATAGTTTGATCGAGCTCACTTTATTAAAAAAGGGTATGGATCCTTGGTCCTATTTAAGCCTTAAAAACATTGGTTTGGGCTCCGTTCTTTCACGACCCTCAACCTTGGCCACATTACAAACCTTAAAAAGCCCATTCGGATCAATGAATGATTGGTATTTTTTTATTTTTATTTTGGGACAAAATATTTGTGCTCTTATGAGTTTTTAAATTAATTCCTCCTAAAAAAAAGAAAAAGAAGAGTAAAAAAACATGTGAAGAAAAAAAGAAGAAAGCCTGTTAGGCTGAAAACCCGCAAGGGCGGTTTAAGCAAAAGTCAGGGCAAGATCAGCATGGCATACACTGGGGCAAGACTTTGCTTCCAAGGGTCCTAGCATTATTGGATTTTATTCTCGATGCCTCACACCAGGGCAACTCCGTTATCAAAGGACCGATATTGGGGCAATTTCACTCTTGGATTCCCTACATTGGGGCAACTCTATCCTTGGATGTCCTTCACTTGGGCAATTTATCCTCAAAAATCCCACATTGGGGCAAGCCTATTCTCAAATGTCCTTCTCTGGGGTAATTTTGTTCTCAAATGGCATAAAATGGGCCAATTCATTTCCAAATGCCTCATACTAAGGCAAATTTTGGTAGACAATAGCCATAATCTCCAAGATTGAATCATTCCAAATCGGGGCACTACCCTCTGACTCCATATTGCATGTTAATCCTGTTTTGTCTCTGTCCTGAGTCATCAAACTTCCAACACTAATCATGAAGTTTGTCCAGTCAATAATATCCTCTCCTGTCATACTTTTGAGTCCATGCATGTTTATTACATGATGCTTTAGGTAAGGTAATCATGAGTTCAACAGTACGATTTAACCATCTGATGGTGAATCCTTGATGAAAAACTCTGGTTAAAGGAATTCTGAATACAAGGAGGATGTGGCATTCCCTTGGACCACAGGTTCGGTCAAGCATTTTAGAAGCTGGATGAATTCAAGATTGACATGACCAGCCAGATCTCATTGGAAAAAAGAGATTAGTCATGCTTTGTGATGGTCCACTTTACCAGGATGATTAATAAGAGCTATAAGAAATGTGTGCCCTAAGCAATTTTAAGAAAAGATCCTGTGCTGAATTTGATTTTATCAAATCAAAATGATTGTTTGAAAAACTGACTCTGAACTTTGAAGGACCTTATGTGTGAAAATAGGCTTTATGTCAGAAGGATCAGTAATCCTCACAAATATGGCAAAGTCTTCTGCTTTCTACAAGAAAATTTATACTTGAGAGCATTGCCAATAAAAAAGAAAAGACAAAAAAAAAGAGGAAAATGCTCGCTAGACTGAAAACCTGAAAAGGCGGTCTAGACAAAAGTTAGAGCGACCCGGTAGGTTGAAAACTCATAAAGAGCAACTTACGCAAAAGTTAAGGTCAAGTACAAAAAAAAAGGACAATGGTCTCTTCAAGTTGATAAACTGGGGCAGTTTAAGTTTACAGGGACAGGTCATGAAATGCTCCCAATGCATGAAGACCAATGCAACTCATATCCTTCCAAGTTGATTAGGGCGATGTTCAAGATCATGTGCATCAGAGACTTGCAATAGTTATCTTAAAGAGTATCGTTCTCCATTTGATAATATCTCAATCATGAATCTCAGTGAATTCCTCTCAAATCACGAGAGTGCAGTGGTCTTATGCCAAGGAGCAATGTTTGAAAAGAAAAAATAATTGTCACTATCTTCTATGGTCATAACCATTGTGATGGAAGCATATCTCTGTCAGGAAGCAAGACATCAGTTGAACAAGCAAGTGATAAATAAGATCAACGAGCTTCGTTCTAGTTCAACCTAAATCTGGCTGTGATAAAAAAATGACTTTAAAAAAAAAGAATTAAAATATCATGATTTTCAAAACATTTGATGCATCATGCAGTGAAAAATAAAATAAAAAGAATCATCAAGGTTTTTCATCAATCATTGGAAATATCTTCTGCATCATGCATTGAAAAATAAAAAATGAAAGAATCATCATGGTTTTAATCAATCATAAAAAAGCATCCTTTGCAACAAGCATTGAAAAAATAAACAAAAAGTACCATGCATCCTGTGTATGTGTCTCTTGCATCATGCATTGCCATATCATTTCATGCATCATTGGATTATACTTGTTTACCTAATTCATCTCTTTGTTTATTCTGACAAGAACATGGTTCATAAGCCATGATTTTGCTAGCTTTCGTAGGCATATGGTCTCTAAAAGCTTCTTTTTATCTTCCATTTGCAAGCTTCGGAGGATAGCCGGCTCCGCAAGCTTCTTTTTATCTTTCATTTGAAAGCTTCGGCGGATACCCGGCTCCGCAAGCTTCCTTTTATCTTTCTTTTCAAGCTTCGGCAGATACCCAGCTTCGCAAACTTCTTTTTTATCTTTTCTTCCAAGCTTCGGCGGATACTCGGCTCCGCAAGCTTCTTTTTATGTTTGTTTTCAAGCTTCGGTGGATACCCGGCTCCGCAAGCTTTTTTCAATCTTTCTTTGCAAGCTTCGGCGGATATCCTGCTCCACAAGCATCTTTTTATGTTTGTTTTCAAGCTTCGGCGGATACTCGGCTCCGCAAGTTTCTTTTAATCTTTCTTTGCAAGCTTCGGCGGATATCCGGCTCCGCAAGCTTCTTTTTTATCTTTTATTCCAAGATTCAGCGGATACCCGGCTCCGCAAGCTTCTTTTTATGATTGTTTTCAGGCTTCGGCGGATACCCAGCTCCGCAAGCTTTTTTTTATCTTTCTTTGCAAGTCGGGCGAATATCCAGCTCCTCAAGCTTCTTTTTTTATCTTTTCTTCCAAGCTTCGGCGGATACTCGGCTCCGCAAGCTTCTTTTTATGTTTATTTCCAAGCTTCGACGGATACTCAGCTCCACAAGCTTCTTTTTATGTTTGTTTCCAAGCTTCGACGGATACCCGGCTCCGCAAGCTTCTTTTAATCTTTCTTTGCAAGCTTCGGTCGATATCCGGCTTCGCAAGCTTCTTTCTTATCTTTTCTTCCAAGCTTCGGCGGGTACTCGGCTCCGCAAGCTTCTTTTTATGTTTGTTTTCAAGCTTCGACGGATACTCGACTCTGCAAGCTTCTTTTAATCTTTCCTTGCAAGCTTCGGCGGATATCCGGCTTCACAAGCTTCTTTTTTATCTTTTCTTCCAAGCTTCGGTGGATACTCGACTCCGCAAGCTTCTTTTTATGTTTGTTTTCAAGCTTCGACGGATACCCAGCTCCGCAAGCTTCTTTTTATCTTTCATTTGCAAGCTTCAGAAGATACTGGACTCCACAAGCTTCTTTTAATCTTTCCTTGCAAGCTTCGGCGGATACCCGGCTCCGCAAGCTTCTTTTTTTTTATCTTTGCTTTCAAGATTCGGTGGATACCCGACTCCGCAAGCTTCTGTTTATGTTTCTTTTCAAGCTTCAGTGGATACCCGACTCCGCAAGCTTCTTTTAATATTTCCTTGTAAGCTTCGGCGGATACCCGGCTTCCCAAGCTTCTTTTTATCTTTGTTAGCAAGCCTCGGCGGATACCCGACTCTGCAAGCTCCATTTTATCTTTGCTAGCAAGCTTTGACGAATACTCGGCTCTGCAAGTTTCTTTTTATGTTTGTTTCCAAGCTTCGGTGGATACCTGACTCTGTAAGCTTCCTTTTTATCTTTCCCACCTCGATTAGGTAGAACCCTGTTATACATCCATTCTCTATGTGCAGGCACATTGTGTAACACCCCATTTTTTCAGCTTTCTAAGATCGGTATCAATATAAATAAACGTTTATATTTTTATCTAAAACTTAGAAAATGATTTTGGATAAACCAAAGTCATATTCAAATTATACTTATTTTTATAAGTGTACAATTAAAGTTTGGGTTGAAATTTCAGACAGAACCAGGTCTGCGTTTTCGCTGACAGTAAAATTTTACTGATCAGAAAACCTAATTTTGACTCTAGAATGAAATGGTTAGGTTATATATCCCATTTCCAACGATATAGGTTATTTTGAAAATTTTCAAAATAAATAGGTTATTATATTCGATTCGGGCGTAAAACCTAAATCGGGTAATCGATGGAGTCAGGAACGATGGAGCTGCAGAGATAAACCGGCTGGATGAGGACGATGAGTCAGCATGTGACTCACCACATGTAATGATGACAACTTAAAAATATCATGATATTTTGTGCGCGAAAAGACCAAAATGCCCCTATTCTTTTATGTAATTCCAAAAGTGCCCTTAAGTGAATTTTTCCAAAAATGCCCTCCCCATTTCAGCCACAAGGGCACAGCTCACTCCCTCCTACCACACTTAGTCATTTCTTCATCTTCTTCCTTAGCTTTTCTCTCAAAAACATAAGAACACAAACTTGATTTTGTGAAGAACATCATCATTTCTTATCATTTCTTCAATATTCAAGAGGTAAAACCTCATCAACTTGCTCATCTTAGTCTTCATCTTCATTTTTTTTACAAGTTTATGCCATGATCATCACATAAAATTCCTAGATCTAGAATCTTCTAAAATCTCTAGAAAATTGTAGAAAATCCTATGATCATGAAACCAATTTCTATGATCTTGTAATCATCTCTATATTGTATATCTAGAAGCATGAGATCAATAAAATTTTCTATCCCTATTTACCAAGCTTGGCCGAACCTATGTAGGATAGGAGGAAAAATGTTTTGTTTCAATTTTTCAAGTATAACACTTGTTCTGATCTAATGAATACCTATTATAGTTAAATCCAAGAGCTTGATGATTTTAAAAATCCCTAGCCTATTTTAATGAGCATGGCCGAAACTCTAACCCTTGTTTTAGAGGAGTTTTTGATTTAATCTTATCTAAGTGATTAGTGATCATTAATCTTGTGTCTTATGTGCTTAAGGATCACTAATCCAAGAGCTTAGGAATTTTTGAAAATTCTTAGCCATATGAACACCTCATGGCCGAACCCTCTATAGGAAATAGGAGTGTTTTTGGTTGTTTGATTGATAATTATTTGTTGTGGTTTTTTGAAGGATAATCTTTGTATCGGGTACATGTGCTACCAACACTTGGATTTTTGACGAAAGTTTTATCGAAGGAAAAATCCTCAAGAGGTAAGGGGAGTACCTGAGGGGTTTTTCCAATAGATATATGCTATTAGTTTGTGGTTTGAATAATTTATTTGGTGTGTGTATTATTTTGCGTAGTTAAAATTATATGCTTTTTAATTATCTGCTTTTAATTGTTTATCTGCACTTAATTGTTATAGCATTTTAAATGCATGTCATAAATTGTGCTATTTGCTATAGTCTTGACACGAGTCTATTATTGATGTTGTTTGTGGATTGGAAAGCCTGACAGTGGTCAATGCTCAATTAACTATAAGGTTAAAAGTGTTAAAAAAAATTCAGAAATATCGAATTTTAATTGATGGAATAAAGTAATATAATATTACTTAATTATTTGATTGGTTAAAAATGTGGAATAGTTGAAAATACTATTATTTTAATGATTTAATGGTGTAAGAGTGTTTTGTGAATAACAATGAGGGCGTAACCTTGAAAATATTTTAGTACTGCTAATTTTTACGTAAGAAATTTCTAAATATTAGAAAATGTTATTATAAAGAAATAAGTTCCAAAAATGATTTTATTATGGTGTGGAGAAAATTATTTCAATAGAAAAGTCCAATTTTGACTTAAAACGTTTTTAAAACGTCAAGGGACGAACAATTCCGATAATGTTTACGAAAAGTATTATTAAAAGAAGCAACATTGGTTAAAATAGAGAATTAATCTCAAAAAGATATTTTTTTGGAACTAAGGTTCAAAACAAAGATTTTTGGAAGAAAATGAGTTTTTAAGAGATTTGATGATTTTATAAATGAATTTCCAACGTAAAAGGGATTTTCTGCAAATTAGTTTTGTACAATGATCTTATTTCCAACAACGTGGATAAGTTGTGGAGTTTTGTTTTGGATTAGTGTTTCACAGAACAAAAATGATTTTAAAGACAAAATATGGACCTAGTGCCCGAGACGTCGGGATTCTAGTGTTCTATGATGTGGACAGTATGTTCTAAAGATGAATGACGTGTACTATTAAAGATGTATTGATTTTGTGCGCTAAAATCTACGAATCTAAGACTGGTGCATCGGTCTAGACTTCGTGATTTGCATTTTTGGGCTTGGAGTCCTTTTGTTAATGACGAAAGACGAATTTAAAAATTTTGTTGGTCGTAAGCCTTTGAGCTTCGACAAGGACAGAATGAACACAAAGAAAAACAATGACGAGAATAAAATGTTTTACATGCATTAATCGGCAGACGTGCCTACTTGATTTATCATGGTATCTTGACGGACAAGGTATTCATGACACGCCTTTTCATCGCGCATAGGTGGACAATGAATAACCATATGCGACGATCACTATGCTTTGAATAGGACAGTGTGCTATGGTAACCATATACGACGATTACTATGCCTTGTGTAGGATAGTGTGCTGTGATAAAATTTGAGTGCCTTATTTGGCCATCGAGTTTGATCAACTCAAACACGACGTTGGGATATCTCCGAAGATTAAGTACATAATTTTAGATGACGAATATTGAAGTGTGATACATTGGTTTTAAAAATGACGATGAATGTCGGGTATGAAACCCTTTGATAAACAGTTTGTTTATTTTTAAATATCTCTGTTGTTATAACTATACATGTTATATGATGTTTCATGTGTCGTGAATGTAGTTATCGTTTTAAAATCCATATATTGGTTTCTCACCCTTGATTTATTCTATTGGGTTTGCTCTGCTATGTTTTATATTGGGGAGTTCAGACGAGCCACCCGGGAGATTTGTTGTATTCGGGGATTCGGTCCCTCAGCTTCGAGCACACGGATGATGGAGGCGCCTGGATTATCAATCCAGGGGTACGGAGTGCCTCCTACACTAGACTAGTGTGCATGACTCGAGACATACACGAGGATGGACTACAGACCATACTATTGTTGTTTTGGCTTCAATGACTCAAGAGGGGGGGGGGGGGGGGTGAATTGATTATTCTTTAAAAACTTTCCCTCTTAAAAACTTTTCATAAATCTTTTCAAATCAGTGTTGCGGCCTCAGGATGTTTTACAAAATCAATGAAGGGTTTATATAAAATCTTGAATTGGAAGATGATGAAGATAAGAAAAATTGATTCAGAATTAATTCAGAATAGGTTCGGGTTCAAAAACTCAGTAATAACAAAATACAGAAACTGATTAAGCCTTTAAAGATCAAGAACAAGTTATGCAAGTTTCAGATACAAGCATTAACAATCAAGAACAAACTTGCAGGTTCCAGTTTCAGTTTCAGTTTTAGTTCAGTTTCAGCAATCAAGAATGGTTTTGATCAACTCAGTTTTAAACACGGATAACACAGACTTGATTACAATTAGACTCGGGTTTCAATACAGTTTATACAGATCAAGAACAGAAATTATATTGAACTTTAAACATCAAAATCCCAGGTTCTTGAACATAAACAGAAAGTAAAGGAGTTTGAGTTTAGAGATACCACACAACCAGATTTATCCTGGTTCAGTCACCACCACTGTGACCTACATCCAGTCCCCACTCCACCTATGGGTTTTCACACACTAACACAACAAGCTTTAGCCAGGTAGCTTGAAAAACCTTTACACCACAGAGCACTCATTCACCTCGAGATATACACTCTTGTGAAAAGCCTCAATGTTCTTCCTTAGGGATACCTCACCCTAATCACTCAAAGAGACTCCCTCTCTCTTTACAATCATAATAGAGCAAAAAATTGATTCAGAACTCTCAATAGTCCGATAAACAAATTGAAGCAGTTATGAGAATGAAACACTCTTTTCACAATAAGCTCAAGAAAGATGATGAATGATATGTGTATTGTATTTGATATGTGATTCATAAAAAAAGTGGTCCTTTGATCCCTCTTTATATAGAAAACAAGTTATAGTCGTTAGGATCAATCAAAACAGATTTGAGTTTGATAACAGAATCTATTTTCTTGATTTTGGTTCTTGAAATAAGATTCTTCATCGGTTCTTATAGAACTCGCGTCCATCTTGAAAATAAGCGCGTCCATCTAGCCATTTTGAATTAAGATTTTACATCGGACGAGCTAGTAGACGAGCTCCATATGCCACGTCATTGGACGGATACTCCTTTAAGAACTTAGCAAGTCCAAAGACATGTGTCGACGAGCGCTTTTGTCACTTTAGTGGACGAGCGCTTCTGTCACTTTAGTGGACGAGCGCTTGTATCACTTTAGTGGACGAGCACTTCTGTCACTTTAGTCGACTAGCGCTTCTGTCACTTTAGTGGACGAGCGCTTCTATTACTTTATTGGACGAGCGCTTCTTATTTCCAAAAAATCATTTTCATTAACGAGAACTTATTCCTTTTAATGCAGGTTATGAAAATTGATTTTCCTCATGCATCTTTTTAGTTGAGCTATTTTGTGACTAAGAGATTTCATCTCTTACAAATCATCTAAGACTTAAATCTAATTTCTCCTTTAAGCTCTTGTATTGATGATTCCTTGATCTTTGTCTTTGCTCTTTGATTCCTCCATGTAGCTCTTTGGATTTCCTCAAGTTCTTCCTTGAATATTCTCCTTTAATTGCTCACTGAACTTGTTGATCACTACTTGATACCTGTATTTACAATTTGACACTAAAACACTTGCATACACATTAAGTTGTATTTGTCATATATCAAAATCTCTAAGTCATTGAGTCTAACAAACTCCCCCTTTTTTATTATGACAAGTCTTTTAACAAATTATAAGATCAGAATATAAGTGTAGCAGACGCTAAGTGTTTTTGACAGATTTATATCATGGTATCAGAGCAGTCAGAGCATAAGTATATTAGAGCAAAAAAAAAAATTATCAGAGCAGAATTTGATTTACTCCCCAATAATCATGTAAGCTTTTAAGCTCCCCCTCAACATATGCTTGTATAATTTGTTATTATCCTCTTTCTCAATATCATACTTTTTCCTCCTCTTTTGGCATTATCAAAAAGGTAAAGAAAAGAAACATTCAAAGCAATAGAGAAGGTAAGCATTTAAACATTCAAACATAGCATATAAATTTGTTCATGATAGAGGGATAGAGATTAGATATAGGATTGATCAATTATGCCCAATTCTCTTCTAATGAAAAAGAAGTTTTCCTTGTTCAAAGGCTTGGTAAAAATATTAGCAAGTTGTTTAGTTGTATCAACATATTGAATCTCAATTTCTCTACTTTGAATATGATTTCTAATGAATCAGTCTGATTTCTATGTGTTTAGTTCTATAGTGCATTATAGGATTCTTAGTTAGGTTAATTGAACTTGTATTGTCACATCTAATAGGAACTTGGTATAGTTGCACACCATAATCAACTAATTGTTGTTTCATCCATAAAACCTGTACACAACAGCTACCAGCTGCTACATATTCAGCCTCTGCAGTGGATAAAGCCACACTAGATTGTTTCTTACTGAACCATGATACTAATGAGTTTCCTAGTAAATGGCAAGTTCTACTAGTACTTTTTCTATCTAGTTTACAACTAGCAAAATCAGAGTCTGAATAGCTAATTAAAGTACATGTAGCTCCCTTGGGATACCATAATCCCATGTCTTTTGTTCCTAACAGATACTTAATTATCCTTTTAACTGCTGTTAAGTGTGATTCTTTTGGATTTGCTTGATACCTAGCACACATGCATACACTAAACATGATATCTGGCATACTAGCAGTAAGATAAAGTAGTGAGCCTATCATACCTCTGAATTTAAAAACATCAACAGGTTTACCTTGCTCATCCTTGTCCAGATAACAGGAGGTACTCATTGGAGTAGCCATCTCCTTAGCATTTTCCATGCCAAACTTCTTGATCAACTCATTGCAGTACTTGGTTTGGCTAACAAAGATTCCATTTTCAGTTTGCTTTATTTGCAGTCCAAGGAAAAAGTTCAGCTCACCCATCATTGACATTTCAAACTCACTCTGCATAAGACTTGCAAACTCATTGCACAAATGCTTATTAGTGGCACCAAAAATTATATCATCCACATATATTTGTACAAGTAAAATGTTGTGTGCATTTTTCTTAGTGAACAAAGTTGTGTCAACTTTACCTCTTTTAAATCCTTTTTCAATGAGAAAATTACTTAACATTTCATACCAAGCTCTAGGAGCTTGCTTTAAGCCATATAGTGCTTTAGATAGTTTATAAACATGGTTAGGCAATTCATTATTCTCAAAACCCGGTGGTTGACCAACAAACACTTCCTCTTATATAAATTCATTTAAGAAAGCACTCTTAACATCCATTTTATATAATTTAAATCCCATTATGCAAGCATAAGCAAGTAGTATAGCTTCTAATCTTGCTACTGGTGCATATGTTTCATCATAATCTATGCCTTCTTCTTGGTTATACCCTTTGGCTACCAATCTAGCCTTGTTTCTTAAAATTATACCATTTTCATCTAGTTTATTCCTAAAAACCCATTTTGTACCTATTACTTGACAGTTCTTGGGTTTAGGCACTAGTTTCCAAACTTGGTTTCTTTCAAACTGGTTTAACTCATCTTGCATAGCCATCATCCAATGTTCATCAATTATAGCATCATCTATGTTCTTAGGTTCTACTTGAGACACAAATGCCATATGATTACAAGCATTTCTAAGATAGATCAATTAACTTTAATAGAACAATGTAGACATACTATACGATGATATATAAGTCAACACAAAGATTCACAATCATACATTAATAATGATAATTAGAAAATATATTCAATCAATATTATTTCTTTATTGTTACGCATTTTGTGTTTGGAGAAGGCTCTATGTCATGAATCCAATTTTTGCTCTTGACCTTCCAGCATACCTACAAAACAGAGTTTCATGTTTTTGCTATAGGTACCCAAGTCTGTTTGGGTCCTTTTGAGTTAGTTCCAGCAATAGTTCCTTTAGGAACCCATATATACTTAGATTTATTGTATGCTGATTTTCTGCATTGACATGTAGAAGCTGTGTGACCTTTTCTAGCACAAAAATTGCATTTAACAAATGGTGTGTTTGATGTCTTAGGTGCAGCAAAAAATTTCTTGAAAGATTTCTCATGTATCTTAGGTTCATAGCCTATTCCAGCCTTATCATAAACACATTTTTGCTGTCCTAATAAAGCATTCAAGTTATCTCTACCATTTGTGAACTTGGCTAAGTCATTTTTCAGTTTTTCAACTTCTTAAGTCAATGTACAACACTTAGAACAATTAGAGCATATAGGTGGTTCCAAAACAGTAGCCAATTTTTCTTTTACAGCACAATTTTCTGTTTTTAATTCATCTAGCTCTTTGTTTAAAACAGAATTTTTCTCTTCTAGGCATGTGATGGTTTTCTTAGACTTAATTAGTAATCTAGCAAGTCTAATGGTTTCTTTATGAAGTTGTTCAAAAGTATTTTTCAATTCATCATAAGAAGGTTGATAATTAGAACTTACTTCACTTTCTGAATCACTATGATTGCTGGCCATCAAACACAAGTTTACCTCATCAGATTCAGATTCTTCAGTGGATTCTAGATCATTATCATCCCAAGCAATGTAGGCCTTTATTGGCTTTCTCCACTTCTTATCCTTTGAGTCAAACTTTTCTGTTTTGTCCTTCTTTTGCAGTTTTGGACAGTCAAGCTTCATGTGGCCAATCTTTCCACATTCATAGCATGTGATGTTGTTGGAAGAATTGTCACCTTTGCTGAAATTTCTTTTTGGAAAAGTGGATGACTTTCTTTTGAAGTTACCCTTCTTCTTTACTAACTTCTTGAATCTACTAACTAGCATTCCCATCTCTTCTTCAGATTCTGCCTCTTGTTCTGTATTATCATCATCACAGTCTTCTACTTCTTTGACTTGTGATTTCAGAGCCAATCCTTTCTTTCTTTTATCAGTTTCTTCACTCTCATTCAGTCTGTTCAACTCCAATTCATGTTCTTGCAATTTTCCAAACAATGTGGCAATGGTCATTGATGAGAGGTCTCTAGATTCTGAGATTGCAGTGACTTTAGGCTGCCATTCCTTGCTCAAACATCTCATTACTTTGTTAAATTGATATTCATTGGAGATTATCCTTCCAATTGCAGCCAATTGATTCACAATGTGAGTGAATCTCTTGTGCATAACCTCAATTGGTTTTCCTCGATTCATGTGAAATAACTTATATTCATGTGTAAGGGTGTTTATTCTTGCTCTTTTGATGTTTGTGGTTCCTTCATGTGTTACTTGCAATGTATCCCACATCTCCTTTGCTGATTTGCAATTGGAAACCCTGAAAAACTCATCACGGCTTAAAGCATATGTTATAATATTCTTAGCACGTGCATTATATTGAACTTTTTTCTTATCATCCTCATTCCATTCAGTTTTAGGCTTATTTATTGGAGCACCATTAGCATCTATAGTAGAGGGGACAAATGGTCCATTTTCTACTGCATCCTAAATGTCAACACCTGCTGCCTCAAGAAAGATTACCATTCTTTCCTTCCAATAGATATACTCAGATCCATTGAAGGCAGGAGGGCGTGCAAGGGAAGCCCCTACATTCAAACAATCATTGGAAGCCATACTCTTATAGCTGTTAAGCCATACCTAAGAGCTTAGCTCTGATTCCAATTGTTGTTTTGGCTTCAACGACTCAAGAGGGGGGGGGGGGGTGAATTGAGTCTTCCTTTTCAAATCAGAGTTGCGGTCTCAAGATCTTTTACAAAATCAATGAAGGGTTTATATAAAATCTTGAATTAGAAAATGATGAAGATAAGATTGATTCAGAATAGGTTCGGGTTCAAAAAATCAGTAATAACAAAATACAGAAACTGATTAAGCCTTTAAAGATTAAGAACAAGTTATGCAAGTTTCAGATACAAGCATTAACAATCAAGAACAAACTTGCAGGTTTCAGTTTCAGTTTTAGTTCAATTTCAACAATCAAGAATGGTTTTGATCAACTCAGTTTTGAACACGGATAACACAGACTTGATTACAATCAGACTCGGGTTTCAATACAGTTTATACAGATCAAGAACATAAATTATATTGAACTTTAAACATCAAAATCGCAGGTTCTTGAACATAAATAGAAAGTAAAGGAGTTTGAGTTTAGAGATACCACACAACTAGATTTATCCTGGTTCAGTCACCACCACTGTGACCTACACCCACTCCCCACTCCACCTGTGGGTTTTCACACACTAACACAACAAGCTTTATCCAGGTAGCTTGAAAAACCTTTACACCACAGAGCACTCCTTCACCTCGAGATAGCACACTCTTGTGAAGAGCCTCAATGTTCTTCCTTAGGGATACCTCACCCTAATCACTCAGAGAGACTCCCTCTCTCTTTACAATCAAAATAGGACAAAAAATTGATTCCTAACTCTCAATAGTCAGATAAACAAATTGAAGCACTTATGAGAATGAAACACTCTTTTCACAATAAACTCAAGAAAGATGATGAATGATATGTGTATTGTATTTGATATGTTTTTCGTAAAAAGTGTTCCTTTGATCCCTCTTTTTATAGAAAATAAGTTATAGTTGTTGGGATCAATGAAAACAAATTTGAGTCTGATAACAATCTGTTTTCTTGATTCTGGTTCTTAAAATAAGATTCTTCATCGGTTCTTATAGAATTCGCGTCCATCTTGAAAATAAGCGTGTCCATCTAGCCATTTTGAATTAAGATTTTACAGCGAACGAGCTAGTAGACGAGCTCCATATGCCACGTCATTGGACGGATACTCCTTTAAGAACTTAGCAAGTCCAAAGACATGTGTGGACGAGCGCTTCTGTCACTTTAGTGGACGAGCGCTTCTATTACTTTATTAGACGAGCGCTTCTTATTTCCAAAAAATCATTTTCATTAACGAGAACTTATTCCTTTTAATGCAGATTATGAAAATTGATTTTCTTCATCCATCTTTTTAGTTGAGCTATTTTGTGACTAAGAGATTTCATCTCTTACAAATCATCTAAGACTTAAATCTAATTTCTCCTTTAAGCTCTTGTCTTGATGATTCCTTGATCTTTATCTTTGCTCTTTGATTCCTCCATGTAGTTCTTTTGATTTCTTCAAGTTCTTCCTTGGATATTCTCCTTTAATTGCTCACTGAACTTATTGATCACTGCTTGATACCTGTCTTTGCAATTTGGCACTAAAACACTTGCGTACACATTAAGTTGTATTTGTCATATATCAAAATCTCTAAGTCATTGAGTCTAACAACTATTACTCTCGAGACTGTTGATGTTTTGTTTCTACCGTTATAGCTACCTTTAGGTGCGACCAGCTTAGGTCTTTATCTACTTTATGTTGTTTCCTTTTCTAAATGACCTATACTTATAAAGGTCTAGATGTGAAAACAGTATGATGCAGTATAATTGTATGATGCATTATATATTTATATATATATATATATATATATATATATATATATATATATATATATATATATATATATATATATATGATGTTGTTATGTATGTTGAAGAAAAGAAAAAAAAATCATCACCGTTTATGAGAAATGATAAATGACTTGAAAATATTATTTTCTGAAAGTAACCAACAATTTAAAGTTTTATTTTCCACAAACGGATTTCCATGTGATATCCCAAGAAGGGGTGTCGCATTTGTGGTATCAGAGCTGGTCGAGTCTTTCGGGAATCTTTGGGGAATAGGTCTGTTGTGTTGATGTTGTGTGTTCTCTGATTAAGATTTGTTTGAATTACTTCTTAGAAGTAATGTGTGTTAATAAGTAAGTAAGCGCCTCATTTTCTGGTCGTGGTCTAACTGATTTGGTCTTGTAGGTCAGTTATGGAACCCGGACCCAAAAGTGGACGTGGACATGGAAGAGGATGTGGACGCGGTCGTAGAGGTGGTTCCTTTGGAGGCCATGGTAATGTGAATGAGGACTATGACGGTGGAGTAGATTATACTGCTCAAGCAATGGATAACATTGTGACTGCTATTGCTATCTAGACAGCTGCTATGGCTGCTCAGACTCAGCAAGCGGCAGAAGGTAGAGGTCTGACTACGTTCCGATGTCAGAATCCTTCACAGTTTCACGGGGATGCTGAACCTGAGAAAGCCGACTTATGGATCCAAGAATTAGAGAAGATCTTTGAACTCATTCTTACCCCGAAGGAGTTAAGGTTTCATATGTGACGTTTTTACTGGTAGGAGATGCGGAGTACTGGTGGAAAGGTACTCAACAACTGCTGGAAGCTGATCATCAGGAAATTACTTGGGATGTGTTCAAAAATGAATTGCTGAACAAGTATTTCCTGGAGAGTGTTAGAATCGAAAGAGAACAAGAATTTTTGTGGTTATACCAGAGAGATCTAACTGTTGGGGAGTATGCGGTGAAGTTTGAATCGCTCGCCAAATATTTCCGTTTCTTTCAAGCACAACCAAATGAAAGCTGGAAATGTGAGAGGTTTGAAGCAGGCTTGAGGTTCGAGATTAAAGAATCTGTACTACCACTACAACTCCGGAATTTTCAAGCTCTAGTCGAGATGAGTAGGAAGATAGAGCAGATGAGGAAGGGAAGAGACAAAAGAAGGAATGCTGGAGGACCTTCTCGATCCAAGAACCAGTATCAGAATCAAAACCAGAACCAGGAGGGGAAACAGGACCAGAGGAAGCCTTATTTCCGACCACCAGGAAATAACCAGAACCAGAAACCAAATCGTCCGGATATTTCTGCATCAGGAAGTGGAGGCCAAAAGAACCAAAACCAAGGCCAAGTCAAAAGATGTTACAATTTTGGAGATCCAAAACATATGTATGATACTTGCCCATTGGGGGGAGTTAAATGTTTCAACTGTGGTCAAGTGGGACACATAGCAAAGAAATGCAATGCACCGAAACGTGGATCTGCTGTCAACAACACCTGGACAAATAAATCGACAGCGAAGGGGAGAGTTTACACTTTGAGCGGCGCTGAAGCTTCGCACTCCGATGATCTCATATAGGGTGATTGCGACATAGATGGTAATCTCTTAACCGTGCTTTACGATCTGGGTGCGACGCATTCATTTATTTCGATGGATTGTGTGAAACTGTTGAAATTGCCTATTTCTTCATTACCATATGATTTGATTGTTTCAACTCCAACTGCTAAGTCAGTTACTGTCAATTCTATATGCTTGAATTGTCCTATTATTGTTCAGGATAGACACTTTGATAAGATAAGTTTCTTGATGGAACTTACTCTAGTCACTTTGATTTTTGGTAGATGTGATTCTATCTGAATTCTGTCGGATTGTCGTCATTTTAATCCTCTTAAGGTTATGAACTATTCATTTTGTGAGTTCCTAATCTACTAGGAGTTCTTGTGAAAGAAGGAACTTTACTAGAGTCGTGGTTGTAAACATGTATTAGCTATGTATTTTTACACTCACGAACCTATTAAAGAAACTTTTTACATAGTTAACACTGATGTATTCTTTTCAAATTGACAAAGTAAGAAAATCCTGTTTAGTTGAGTCACAAAATTTCGAGGACGAAATTTTTTTTTGGTGGGGTAGTAATGTAACACGCCATTTTTTCTGCTATCTAAGATCAGTATAAATATAAATAAATCTTTATATTTTTATCTGAAACTTAGAAAATGATTTTGGATAAGTCAAAGTCATATTCAAATTATACTTATTTTTATAAGTGTACGATTAAATTTTGGGTTGAAATTTCAGACGGAACCCGATCTGCGTTTTCGCTGACAGTAAAATTTTACTGATTAGAAAACCTAATTTTGATTCGAGAACGAAATGGTTAGGTTTTATATCCCATTTTCAATGATATAGGTTATTTTGAAAATTTTCAAAATAAATAGGTTATTATACTCGATTCGTGCGTAAAACCTAAATCGGGTAATCGACAGAGTCAAGAATGGAGCTGTAGAGATAAGTCGGGTGGATGAGGACGATGAGTCACCATTGACAACTCACGGGACGAGTCAGCATGTGACGAGTCAGCATATGACTCACCACATATAATGACGACAACTTGAAAATATCTATTTGTGCACGAAAAGACCAAAATGCACCTATTCTTTTATGTAATTCTAAAAGTGCCCTTAAGTGAATTTTGGCAAAAATACCCTCCCCATTTCAGCCACAAGGGCGCAGCCCACTCCCTCCATCCACACTTAGTCATTTCTTCATCTTCTTCCTTAGCTTTTCTCTTAAAAACATAAGAACACCAACTTGATTTTGTGAAGAACATCACCATTTCTTGCCATTTCTTTAATCTTCAAGAGGTAAAACATCATCACCTTGCTCATCTAAGTCTTCATCTTCATTTATTTTACAAGATTATGCCATGATTATCACATAAAATTCCTAGATCTAGAATCTTCTAAAATCTCTATAAAATTATAAAAAAATCCTATGATCATGAAACCAATTTCTATTATATAAGAACATTATTTTTTTCCCTTTGCTGTCAATTAACTGCTTTGTCTAATTATAATTGCAGAGGGTAAAGACAAAGCCAGTTTTTTTTTTATTGAAAATTCAAAAATGGTATTAATTGAAGCTATACTAGCACCAGCCAGAAACGCAGGGACAAGGAAAGCTCACCCAAGCCAGTAATTGGAAATCAACTTTGACTTAAAACATAACAAAAGAGGCAGCCGACACAAACTTTTTAAAAACAGCAGAGAAAACAGACCCAGTGATAGTGATAATACATAGAGAAGACAAAGTCTGGTGTGGGAACAATGGCGCAAAAGGGTGGGGACAATATGAGGGTAAATGGCTACAGAGAGGTGTGCTGCGGCGGTGATGGCGTGCTTGGAACAATGGACAACGGTAGCGCAGTGGGAGGCAGCGGAGGCAGGGGGCAGTGACGGCGATGTCGTGCTTGTAACAATGGGCAGCGGCAGCGCAGTGGGAGGCCGCGGAGGCAGGGGAAAGGGGGTAGCGGCGGCGATGTGGTGCTTGGGCCGCCGTTCTCCGGCGGCATCGTGGTCCGGCGGGGTGGTCCGGCGTGAGGGAAAGGCCTTCGCCTACTGGGTCTTGTTCTCTTCTAAGAAGAGAAGGCAGTAATGTAACAGAAAGGGGGAGGAGTGGATAAATGTGGATAATAACAGAAAGGGAGTGGATAAATGTGGCATCTGATTTGTTTTTAATTTTTTTTTAATTTTGTTGTCAAAATTATTTGAGCGGTCCGATTAATTGATTTTAATGGTTGAAATTTGGTATATATATATATATATATATATATATATATATATATATATATATATATATATATATATATGTGATGTTGTTATATATGTCGAAGAAAAGAAAAGAAAAAATTATCACCATTTTTGAGAAATGATAAATGACTTGAAAATATTATTTTTCGAAAATAACCAACAATTTAAAGTTTTATTTTCTGCAAACAGGTTACCATGTAATATCCCAAGAAAGGATGTCGCACATTATCTATACACAAGATACATACATTTCTTACTTTAGTTTAATCATCAAGATATATAAAAAATAATTTATTGTATGAGAAAATAAAATACACTCCACAATGGGAATGATAACTATATAATGAATATAGTGAATAAGGAAAAATAAACATTGATAAACTACTTTAAGTGGCTACAGATTCAAGGAGATAAATTCTTTTTTAAGAATTTATAAATAAAAAAAAGGTGATAAATTCTTTTTTAAGACTCTAAATCTTCATTTTCTAGCACAGTCACTTGCAATGGAAGCTAACGGTTGGCAAAGTTAAATCACATTCAAAGACCAACATTAATGAAACTCAATAACAGCAAAGTGGAATTTCATTTGAATTTCTAAAAAAATGACATGAGACAGCAATAGTTCATTTGTTCAACAGCAATATTTATTAATATACCTTAAACCAGCTCGATATTCAAAGAATTTATCCTATACAGAACAATCACTTTTGTTCTCCACAGTTTCTGCAAGCCCAAAAGACAAAAGAGAAAATGTTAAGTTCACAACAATGTTTCAAAAAATAATGAGAGAGGAAAAGTAGGCAAGTGAAATTCAAAGGTATGAAATCAAAATTAGTGCCACAAAGACTTTCCTAATCTTTTCCCTCTATCACGTAGAGCAAGGATATATTGGGCTCTAAAGTCCAAACTAGCACAAAGAACCTATAAGAGGCCTATACATAAGAACATGATCTCAGGAAAAACAAAAACTAAACAAGATCCCAATGACCCAATGAAGTCCCAAAGAAGTCCACTAAAAGTAAAACAATACCAAAATAAACCAAAGTTGCACGTTGACCCCACATGATGGGTAGCTAATCCTATCAGAACCTTTCTCAATCAAATTAAGTCAAGAGCCAAGACATTTGTCATGAATCGAAACTCTATCAATCTACCTTAGTCACTAATTCCAACATTAATTCCATCATGTACAAAACACTATAGCCAGCTTCATTAATTCTTCCAGGAAACCACATAAGAACCAATCGAAATAACAATGACCTTGGCTTGCATCCAAAAAATACAGTAACGCAAACGTTACTCTCCAGCCTCACACCTCACTAGGAAACCTCCAACCTCACATTTGTTTTACTCAAAAACTCTCCACCCCTAGACCCTTACCCAAGAACAAAAGAGGTCTAAAGAAAGATTTGTGTGAGGCCTTCTCATTTTAAGTGAGATAATCTATTTGGATCAGATTATGTTCTAAGTTTGGTCTTTTTGTTAGTGTATGTGACCTTTTTACTTTATAAAGATTATGAGTAAATAATTTTTTTTGCTGATGGGCCTAAAGTTAGGACTTTAGTAGCTTCACTCTTGGGCCGACCATGCCCCTCACAAAAGATCCTCTCCACTCAACAACAACAAGGCAATTCACAACTCTAGGAAAAGAAAGATTGGATCCAAAGTCTAAACTGACCACAACAATCAAAAAGAGAAGAGAACTGGAATAAATTTCTTAAAGAGACTTTTATTCCCAAAAGTCATAAGAAACATACATTCACTGGAAAGACTAGTAACATAGGAGACCCTAGAGAGTCAAATACTTAAGGGCGTCAAAACACGATTATACTTAGAATCCTATTATAACTTAGAATTATAGACCACTGCCATAAGACCTTCAAATTGCACACTACTTCTGTCGTAAAAGATCATCAGAATGTGAAGCTCCAGCGCCAGTCATGGTGTAAACTCTTTCCTTTGCCGTGGGTCTATCAGTCCCTAAGGTGTTGACAACCCTTTCAAACCTTGGTGCATTACAATCCCTTGACAAGTGTCCTATTTAGCCACAGTTGTACCATTTCGTTCCCTTGCATGGGTAAACATTAGCCATGTGATCTTGGTTTCCACACTTGTAACATCTTCTAAATTGGCCTTGGTTTTGGTTCTGTTGGCCTCCACTCCCCGATTCAGAATTATCGGAACGATGCTGTTTTTTATTCTGGTAATCCCCTTCTGGTCAGAAATAAGGCTCCCTCCGATGCTGCTTCCCTTTCTGATTCTGATTTTGATATTGGTCTTTGGAACGAGTGGGTCCTCCAACAGTTTCTCCGTTGCCTCTTTCCTTCCTCATTAGTTCCACTTTTCTACACTTCTCTACTAAGGCTTGGTGAGACACCCCGCTGTGCCTCTTTGTGTCATTAGATTAAAACCTCATTATTCAATTACTTAGTCGCACGATTAACGTGAAAATACGTAAAAATTTAAACATAACTTATAAAGTATACAACTTCATATAGAATGGCATATCACAATATAAGTATATGATGCATATTACAAAACACTGTTGAGAATATCCTATCAGTAGGATCCCTCACAGGCATATACTCAGACAAAAAGTTAAACAGCGAAAAACATAATAAAAATACACCTCATGAGACGCATTGGCCATAACTAACTAGACCCTAATCACCATGGGTCACATCTCGTCCTCCAGCCTCCGATTCGTAGGGAGTTCCATCGAACTCCTCCTAGTTACGCTTATCCACAGGGTCTTCTCGTACGGTTCCATAAGGAGATAACATACAACATACAAAAATATACAGGGGATAAAAAACAGTTCTATCATAAAAAAAGCGGAAAAGAGTCATAGTAAATTATACAGTAATTGTCACAGACAATCAACACACATAACTAACGAATCATCCTCAGGTTAATATATATCATCCTCCACCCTTACTCTCAGGCAATCTAACACTTTATCTTAACGTAACCTCTCTAATCCTGTCACCATGTCTTTACGTTATCGTGGCCGCTACCACTCCTGTCACCATCCCTCATTTGCATCGCGGCACACCCTCATTCCCGTTAGGATGTTCCACCTAGTGCACACCTCCATTCTCGTTAAGGTGTTCCACCCCCATTCCCATTAAGGTGTTCCACCCCCATTCCCTAAGGTGGAAGTGGTCTCGCGAGAACTCTTGATTTTACGTGTATTATATTACCAATACACGGAAGTGTCTTACGTGTATTATATTACCAATACACGATGTATTATGTTACCAATACACAGAAGTGTTTTACGTGTATTATATTACCAATACACGGTGTATTATATTACCAATACACTTTTGTCCTTGTGTATTATATTACCAATACACGGTTGTGGACAACCACCTATACTTGAATCTCACCAACCCGTGTTAACAACATCCTAGTGCCTTAACCTTCCATTAGAACTTGACACATATTCTATGCCATAACACCTCTTTAACATACATCATCTAGGTAAGGTACTTCTAAATCATCATTATCCTCACACCCAAAACAATCATCTCTAAGACAACATATATATCTTTGCTTAAAAAAAACCACTAAGAATAATAATACAAACCAGGCAGATCATGCATAACACAATATCAATCAAAATATTCACATATCATCAATCATAGCACAAAATCAATTCAATAAAGGTAATAAAATAAAATCAACAATCAACAATATAAAATCAACCTAATATCGATAAACCTACAATACCCAAATCACCATTGGTTTTTCAGAAAAGGTTTTCAATGTGATTTGGTCTTATCGATTACTCAACTACTAGTAGGGTTTAGGTCGCCCTTCACAATTATTATATAATCTACTACTTATCCATTCTGACGATAGGTTGGTTCTTTCCCCCACCTGGGTTATCACCGAACTCCCGAATTCGAAGCTCCTCGTTGTCACACCATAAAGTACTAACTCCACCTTCAACCAATCAACATAATAACCAATAAATCAAACAAACTCATCTATGTTCTCTTTAGGCTAGGTTTGGCCATTTAATTCAAATTAGAGTTAGGATTCTTTTCTCAACATAAGACTTTGGATACTTATCACTTAGGTTCTAGGTAACTTAGATAAATTGCTATAACTTGAAGATATGGAATAAAAATCATCCAACCACTTAGGGTAGGTTTCGGCCTTGTATTACAAAATAGGCTAGAAATCTTTAAACTTTCCAATCTCTTAGGTCTAGCATCCATATGCATTAAGGAGCTCAAAACCATGAACATTTTGGAAAATAAGAACAAAGTATCCTAGATCCATAACCTTCTAGGTTCGGCCTTCATAGGATCTATAGACTAGAAATCTTTAAACTTTCCAATCTCTTAGACTTAGCATCCAAATATCTTATGGAGCTCAAGTCCATGATCATTTTGGGAAAACAATGGAAACTTAAACATTCAAATCTCTTAGACTTCGCATCCAAATATCTTATGGAGCTCAAGTCCATGATCACTTTGGAAAAAGAAAACTCAAACATCCTAGCCCCAAAACATTTAAGTTTCGGCCTCCATAGGATAATGAGGAAAATGTTCTTTGTTTGATAACAACTCTCAGGTTTAGAATCACAAGGTATTAAGAGTTCTAAATTCATGATCATACTTGGAAAGTTGAAACATAGTATCCTAGGCCTACTTATACATTTTTCAGCCATCATAGGAAAACAAGCTATCAAACCTTCCAAGATTTATAGATTTAAGATCAAGGAATAGTTAGAAACTCAAACACATGATCATATTCCAAAAGTTGAAGCAAAAACCTCCGAGGCCACATATGCATAGCTTCGGCCTTCATAGGAAGAGATAGGTAGAGATTTTTGTTTTACACAACCTCTTAGTATGTGAAAATATAAGTTAATACAAGACTATAGAAAGTGGTTTCAACTGAAAAGGAGTTTTCTACCATTTTAGATAGATTTTAGAAGTTTAAACCATATAAAGAACACATAAAGCAAACTAAGAAATAAAAGATGAAACTTGCAAAAAGATTCATATGAGAGCATTACCCTTAGTATAAGGAAGAACTTTAATGAAGAACTCAAGTAGAAAAGATGAATAAAAACTAAAGCTTTAAGAGCTTGAACTTTTAAAAGAAAAGGAAGTAGATGAAGTTTTAATGGAGTTTTGGTGAAGGAAAGTGATGAAGTGAAAATGAGAGGTGTATATATAGAGAAGGGAGAGAGTGGCACGAAATTGAGGAGAGAGGAATGAGCTTGGAGAGCAAGTTTTGACCTTGTGCCTTGTTTGGTTTGAGAAGAGAGAGAAAAATAGGTTTTTAGAATATAATATGATATAATTTGAAAAGTGTGATGATTACACTTTTGGAATGTGTCATAACCCATTTCCATCAAGTCCCATCAAGTCACTTCACTTCTTTTGTTCTCCCTAATCTGCTCCATTTCGTACCCGGTTGTATTTTCCGATCGTAATTCTTCCGACGTTTTCGCCCGAATAAATATTATATTTTATTTCTGAACTAGAATTTTCGAAAATTTCCAATATCATACAAAACATAACAAAAACACTAACCGTTTTGTTCACGGTTCAAAATTAGGTTTTCGCTTCAAGAAACTTGTACCAAAGAAGTGAAAACACGCATCAAGCTTTCGTCTGAATTTTCAACCGAAAATTTTACCGTAACCCTCTACCATAAAGTAGACTATGAATATGATTTTATTTTAATCAAACACACTTTCTAACTGTCAAATTAAAATATAATTAATTATATTTTAACCAGTTGAACAACATAATTAAAATCAGACTGTTACACTTGGAAATTCCTGATTTCCAATGGTAGTACTGATTCCTTGATTTCGAAACACAGTCCTTTCTCAAAACGTTCACACTTCCAATCTTCACTTGGGTTGTTCTGGAAAAAGAGAAAGTACTTGGCAAGAGATTCAAACCTTGTCGCGTACTCTCCAACAGTTAATTCTTTCTGCTGAAATTGTAGAAATTCTTGCTCCTTCTCAACTCGTGCACTTTGAGGAAAATACTTGTCTAAGAACCTGGTTCAGAATATGCCCCAAGTGATCTCCTGATTCTCTGCTTCCAGCAACTATTCGGTGCCCTTCCACCAATACTCAGCATCACCGACCAACAGAAAAGTGGCATAGGATACCTTCACTCCCTCAGGACCGTGAATCAGCTTAAAAATTTTCCCTAACTCCTGAATCCATGAGTCAACTTTCACAGGATCCACGTCTCCATGAAATTGGGATGGATTTTGGCGTCTAAAAGTAGTTAAATTTTTGCCTTCAATAGTCTGCTCAGCTCGAGCTTGTTCTTGTTGGTTCTGGGCAGCCATCATAGCAATTTGATGTGCAATAGCCGCTGCCACATTTTCCATAGCCTGAGCAGCATAGTCCACTCCATCGTCATAATTCTCATTCATGTTGGCACGACCGCCAATAGGACCACGTCTACGACCACGTCCAAGACCACGTCCACGACCGCGTCCACGTCCTCGTCCACGTCCATCTTCTGGTGCTGGTTCCATAACTGACCTGTCGAACAAATCAGTCAGACCACAACCAGGAAATGAAACGTGTAAGGCGTATCAACACACATTACTTCTAAGAAGTAATCCAAATAAAACTTAATTCAGAGAAAACACAACGTCAACACAACAGACCTATTTCCCAAAGATCCCGAAAGACTCGACCGGCTCTGATACCACCTGTAAAACCCCCCTGGGTGGGTATTACTACGTAACACATGCGGAAGTAAATTAAAAAGATAATTTGCTGGTTGCTTTCGGAAAATTGTTTTCTTTTAAGTCAGAAAACTGGGGTATAAAATTTTTCTTTAAGGATAACTCTGAAATCCATAATACATACATTTAAAACATAAAGTCACATTCGTAACAAAGTTACCATGACACAACATTTCTCTAAGTTTCCATTTTCGAAAGAAAAAGTTTAAACTACAGATGGATGTATATAACACTATATTTACCGACCTCTTTAGATATACAACCCAACTCAGACTCCTAAGCTTGTCATTCTATCATATATTCATTGGAGAGGCCCCCCTGTGGCCATCCCCCAATCAGAATAATTTCCCAACCTCTAACACTAGGTCTTCAAGTGACATAGAAAGACTCCTCTGCAACATCGATACTAGAGTACCATGGTACTACAGCAAAACCCGAAGAGACCTGATATAACTGTAAGAGTGAGACACCGGCAAATGGATATATCATACAATAGCCCTATACATGATACATACAACACATTGGCATATTAGCATTTAAGAATTATTCATAGATAAAACAACAAGTGTTATATCAGTGGGTCTCATACCCGAATCAATCTGTTTTATAAAGATAATGCATGACACTTCAATCATCAGGCTCTAAACTTAATCTCCGGAGATCCCAACATCCTCAAAATGAGTTGATCAGGCTCGATACACCGTCTCATTGACTAGCTAAGCACAAAGATAATACACCGTCTCATTGGCATTTAGGCACAACGATTATGCACACCGTCTCATTGTCCATTTAGTCACAACGATACACGTACACCGTCTCATTGTCCATTTTAAGAACAACGATAATACACCGTCACATGATACCTTTCCTGTTAAGGTCTCACGTTAAAACCACGTCGGGCACGTCTGCCGTAAATGCAAATGTAAAACATTTAGTTCTCGATGTTTTCTTTGTGGTCGTTCTCATTCGTTGTCGAAGCTTAAAGGCTAGCGACTATTCATAAATTCCATCATCACCTGAAAATCAATAACACAGGACGCGCAGTCCGAGTGCTCAATCACAATACCTTAGACCGATGCCGCAGTCAAGGTTTGTGGTCATAGAAATCATTTATGATTTTATCCATGTTTTATTCTAACATGATAAGGACTCCTAGTCCGCAGCAACGAAATCAGGACGCACAGTCCTCAATTCCGAGATTTGGACTCTTAGCCCATAACATCATGATTAGGACCCTTGGTCCATAATTCTTGACACGGATCCTAGATCACGTGCATATCACGGAAAACATGTGATTACGAAAACCTCGGTCACTTATCTAAGTAACCGGAACGTTTCCAAATCATTTAGGAGAAAATCCTTTTCCTTTGCAAAATCTTTCATAAAGCAATTAGGAAATTCGTTTGTTTTTGAAATCCTTGATGGAATAAAGTCAAATATTTTCAAAGGGTTTTTCTTTTAGAAAACACATAATCGAAAAGGTTTTCTCTCGTACAAAACTTTAGATCATGAAAAGGTAGTTTTCGTTGACTTAAAATCACTTCAACATTTCTTTTAAAAATGAGAATCTTATTCTTTTTGAAGTCAGCACTTTAAACACTGAACTCTTATAAATGAAACCAAAACTTTCAAAGTTCTATTCAAGGCTTATTCAGGCTTTTAATCCTTATAATAGTTGAGCACGGACTTAAGTCCGGCTTCTCAAAATTCAATCAACAGTAATATATCTCAAATAGTAATATCACAGTTAATGACAGTTTATCACATATATATAATTCACAATACTGTAAAGCAAGTAATAATCAACTTCAAGTAATAATCACAATAGCTCAAGTAAACAAGTCATTCAAGTATTGACTCCATATCATAATAATATTTAAATCACTCAAGTTAAACACATACACACATGCATATAGTCATTGAATATCCCAAGGCAATCCCCTCTTACCTTTGGTTACGTAGAGATATTTGATGCTTGGATAGAAGTACCGCGAACGTCCTCGCTTTCTCCGCGATAGAAGTCTATGGTTATAAACACAAGATCACAATTTAAAATCAACCAAGAATACTAAACCACAAGGTATTAGGTTCAGCCAAGACAATAAATTAGGGTTAGCCATTCCCGAAAATTATACAACTCATGGATTTATGATCCTTAAGTGTTGGGAGTTAATAAACAATGATCATTTAACAAGGTTGAATTAAAATCCCACTAAGTTATAAACTTTGGGTATTCCGCCAAGGCTATTAAAATAGGCTAGCATTTTCTAAACTTTCCAATCTCTTAGGTCTAGCATCCACACATAGTAAGGAGCTCAAAACCATGATCATTTTGGAAAATGAAAAACAAAGTATCCTAGGTCCATAACCTTCTAGGTTCGGCCTTCATAGGATTTACAGGCTAGAAATCTCTAAACTTTCCAATCTCTTAGACTTAGCATCCAAATATCTTATGGAACTCAAGTCCATGATCATTTTGGAAAACAATGGAAACTTAAACATTCCAATCTCTTAGACTTAGCATCCAAATATCTTATGGAGCTCAAGTCCATGATCATTTTGGAAAATAAGAAATAACACATCCTAGGTTCAATAACATAGAATAAACAAGTTAGAAATCCTTAAACTTTCCAATCTCTTAGACTTAGCATCCTTCTATATTAAGGAGCCTTAGTCCTTGATCATTTTTGAAAATGAAACTCAGACATCCTTGCTCTAAAACATTTAGGTTTCGGCCTACATAGTGTAATGAGGAAAAATATTCTTTGTTTGATAACAACTCTTAGGTTTAGAATCACAAGGTATCAAGAGTTCAAAATCCATGATCATACTTGGAAAGTTGAAACATAGTATCCTAGGCTTACTTATACATATTTTCGGCCATCATAGGAAAACAAGATATCAAACCTTCCAAGATTTATAGATTTAAGATCAAGGAATAGTTAGAAACTCAAACACATGATCATATTCCAAAAGTTGAAGCAAAAACCTCCTAGGCCACATATGCTTAGAATTCGGCCTTCATAGGAAGAGATAGGTAGAAATTTTTGTTTTACACAACCTCTTAGTATGTGAAAATATAAGTTAATACAAGACTATAGAAAGTAGTTTCAACTCAAAAGGAGTTTTCTACCATTTTAGATAGATTTTAGAAGTTTAAATCATATAAAGAACACATAAAGCAAACTAAGAAATAAAAGATGAAACTTGCAAAAAGATTCATATGAGAGCATTACCCTTAGTATAAGGAAGAACTTTAATGAAGAACTCAAGTGGAAAAGACTAATAAAAATGGAAGCTTTAAGTGTTTGAAAAAAAAAGATGAAATGGAAGAAGTTGATGAAGTATGAAGATGGAGGAAGAAAATGAGGGAATGAAGATGAGTGATGATTATATAGAGGAGAGAGAGGGGAGAACGAAATTATGGAGAGAGGATGAGCTTGGAGAGCAAGTTTTATCTTTATGACTTGTTTGGTTGAAGAGGAAAAAGGAAAATAGGTTTTTAGAATATAATATGATATAATTTGAAAAGTGTGATGATTACACTTTTGGAGTGTGTCATAAACCTTTCCCATCATGTCCCATCAAGTCACTTCACTTATTTTGTGATCCCTAATCTGCTCCATTTCGTACCCGGTTGTATTTTTGATCGTAATTCTTCCGACGTTTTCTCCCGAATAAAATATTATATTCTATTTTTGAACGAAAATTTTAAAAATAACCAAAGTTTAAGGAAACATAATAAAAACACTAACCGTCTCGTTCACGGGTCAAAATTAGGTTTTCTGCATAGTAAACTTGTACCGGCAGTGAAAATGCAGACCGACTTCCGTCTGAATTTTCAACCGAAAATTTTACCGTGACTTCATATGATATAACAACACAAGAAAATGATTTTAGTTTAATTAAAATCATCCTGAGTTTAATCTAAAATAAACACATTTAAATATTTATTTACTGATATAGAAAGCATAGGAAAAACAGGGTGTTACATAGGAAGAACCCAAGATTTCAAGTGTCCTATGGTGGGAGCTTGTGAGAAGGTGGGATGAGGGTGGCCGAGCATTCAAGGTTAGGGGTACGATGATCCCCTTTAACCCTGTTGATGTATGTCTGGCTTTGGGACTTCCAGCCACAGGTGATCCTGTGGTAAGTGCAGATGATGATCAGTGTTATACACTGTCTATTTTTGAAGGGGCTGATGTGACCTTACAGGCTATTCTTGACAAGATGCCCACCATTCATGGTAATATGGGGGATTTTTGTAGGGCATACATACTCCTTGCTTTCAGAGTGTTTTACTTTGCGAGAACAAGTAGGTTGGTCTTCACAGATTATGCTAGGCTACTGGATGGCCTTCTTGGTTGAGAGTTTGAGTAGAGCTCACATTGCCAGTGACGAGGGGTCAAATGACCATGAAATACATCTATGTGGCTGTGCTCCCATCCTACAGGTATGTATTTTCGCATATGTTACATCACCATCTAATGATTTCTTAACAAAATTTTACTGCTACTAATGATGTCAATCTTTTTTGGTAGATCTGGGCGATGAACCATATCTCAATTGGGCAAACACCTAGCAATCCTCCCGAGCACCCTTTCCCACACATTTTGAATTGGCCAGTTGTTACATTGAGGAAGAAGAGAATGGAGGAAGCATTCATGAATAATAGGGTACCAACCATACCATAGTTTCTATAATATGTTGAAATTTATATACACAATGTTCATTTGATGTGATTCTGATGTTTGCAGGTAACGGTTACTTTAACATCAATAGATGTTGAGCTTCAACAACCCATTGTCAGGGATGCATTGCAGCGGGGCCATCAACACCAGTATGTACATGTTGATGAATATCAGAAAGTGTTGGCGACGCTTAGGGAGCATGAAGAGAAAATTAGGGAGTTAAAAGAGAGGATCTTGTCTCTAGAGGCGGACGTTGCCATTTTGAAAGATGGTCCCCCTCGTCACCAATCAAACAGTGCCCTAGTAAATGGGTATATGGGATGTTCTACTTTAGGTGGGCAAGATGCATCTCCTCTTCACCAAACTCCCCTAGCGGATATGTATGCTGACATGGGTGGTGTAGGGTCTTCAGATGTTCAAATAGGTGCGTGGTTACTAAACGAGCGTTAGTTGCCTTTTTTTTGTGTTTATGTTGTTTGCTTGATGAAAGCACATTGAGAATAACTTTATATGAAGGTGTAGAAATACCAATTTCTCCTAAGATGGATGCTGATGATGCTAACGTTGATCCTCCGACAGTAGCGATGGGTGGACCTAATGAAGCACACGTTGAAGTGCAAACTGGTAAGTAATGATTTGTGTATCCACAATATAAAAGTACCATTGTATTAACAAGAAAACCTACTTACCATCCACAATTGTGTCGGTTGTTTGTAGGTGAACATAATGCGGAGGGTGCTTCAGAGGGTGGATCAAACAAAGCAATAAGGGTTAAGGGTAACCATAGGAGGCGGAACCAATCTTCTAGACTTAATTCCCCATATGCCAAGTCATACATGAGAAAGAATAAGAATACAATAGAGGAATTGTTTTTGATTAGGATATTTGAACATGAAAAATTGTGATGTACTGCGAATTTCTTGTAGTTTATGATTAGTATGTAATGTCTCAACTTGGTAGGACTGGATTTTGTGATCATGTTTAAAACAATTATTAACTATTGTGTAATAGGTCTTACATAGTTAACATGTTTGAAATTCTGTACATGGTTGTGTGAAACTATTTTAAGTGTCAGGATAAATCATTAAACAGATAACTCAATGGGATGTCCTAGACTTAGGTTAAGTGTCAGGAATTGGCATGAACCAGATAATGTGAAGTATTCACCAGATAAATGAAATTGATTAACCAGATAACTCAATGGGATATCTAGGACTCGACTCGTATCAGGAATTTCTATTAACCAGATAATGAGAACCATTCACCAGATAATTGAACTTCATTCACCAGATAACTCATTTGCTCCAAGACTTGGGTTGTTAGGATAAGTCATTCACCAGATAATTAAAAGCATTCACCAGATAATTGAACTTGATTAACCAGATAACTAATTTGCTTCAAGACTTGGGTTAAGTGTTAGGATAAGTCATTCACCAGATAAATAAAAGGATTAACCAGATAATTGAACTTGATTAACCAGATAACTCATTTGCTTCAAGACATGGGTTAAGTGTTAGGATAAGTCATTCACCAGATAATTAAAAGCATTCACCAGATAATTGAACTTGATTAACCAGATAAGTCATTTGCTCCAAAAATTGGGTTGTGTTAGGATAAGTCATTCACCAGATAATTAAAAGCATTCACCAGATAATTGAACTTGATTAACCAGATAAGCCATTTGCTCCAAGACTTGGGTTAAGTGTTAGGATAAGTCATTCACCATATAATTAAAAGCATTCACCAGATAATTGAACTTCATTCACCAGATAACTCATTTGCTCCATTTTGGTTGTTAGGATAAGTCATTCACCAGATAAATAAAAGCATTTACCAGATAATTGAACTTGATAAACCAGATAAATCATTTGCTCCAAGACTTGGGTTGTTAGGATAAGTCATTCACCAGATAATTAAAAGCATTCACTAGATAATTGAACTTGATAAACCAGATAACTCATTTGCTTCAAGACTTGGGTTAAGTGTTAGGATAAGTCATTCACTAGATAATTAAAAGCATTCACCATATAATTGAACTTGATTAACCAGATAAGTCATTTGCTCCAAGACTTGGGTTAAGTGTTAGCATAAGTCATTCACCAGATAATTAAAAGCATTCACCAGATAATTGAACATCATTCACCTGATAACTCATTTGCTTCATTTGGGTTGTTAGGATAAGTCATTCATCAGATAAATAAAAGCATTAACCAGATAATTGAACTTCATTCACCATATAACTCATTTGCTCCGAGACTTGGGTTGTTAGGATAAGTCATTCACCAGATAATTAAAAGCATTCACCATATAATTGAACTTCATTCACCAGGCAACACATTTGCTCCTAGACCCGTGTTAGGAATTACCATTCACCAGATAATTAAAAGCATTCACTAGATAATTTAACTTTATTCTCCAGATAACTCATTTACCTTAAGACTTGGGTTGAGTGTTAGGATAAGTCATTCACCAGATAATTAAAAGCATTTACCAGATAATTGAACTTCATTCACCAGATATCACATTTGCTCCTAGAACCGTGTCAGGAATTACCATTCACCAGATAATTAAAAGCATTCACCAAATAATTAAACTTCATTCACTAGATAACTCATTTGCTTCAGGACTTGGGTTGAGTGTTAGGATAAGTCATTCACCAGATAATTAAAAGCATTCATCAGATAATTGAACTTCATTCACCAGATAACTCATTTGCTTCAAGACTTGGGTTGAGTGTTAGGATAAGTCATTCACTAGATAATTAAAAGCATTCATCAGATAATCGAACTTCATTCACCAAATAACACATTTGCTCATAGACCCGTGTCAGGATTTGCCATTTACCAGATAATTAAAAGCATTAACTAGATAATTAAACTTCATTAACCAGATAACTCATTTGGATGTCCAAGATGGGTTGACAGGAATTGTCATTCACCAGATAATTAAAAGTATTAACCAGATAATTAACTACATACACATAGTAAATGTTATGCACATCAAAAAACTGTCATACAAAAAACTGACAAAATTGGGTTGCACCTGACCAACTTGTATTTAACTACATACATATAGTAAATGTTATGCACATTAAGAAATGACCCTAAAGCCTTTACAAGATAATGGTTTGTTGTGTTGCAACCATGTCATACAAAAAACTGACAAAAGTTATGGGTTACCCAACCAACCTGCAAAACCAATGGTCTTAATCAGTAAAGGGTTAAACACTAAAAAATGTACACAAACGTTAATGAGCATAGTGCAGGACTGATGAAAACCATACCATCATGTCAAAATTGTCTTCCTAATCATTAGTGAAGACAACTAAAATCCAAAATATCTCTAATCATCCAAATTTGTAGTGAACTGCGAGGACCCCATGAAGTCAACATCAGACGTTGTCAATAGGTCCACGAATGATATATTACCTCCAACCTGGACAGTACCATATAAGAAACTAAAATAATGGAGTCGTTAACTATACAATTGACACACAATTTACATGCTTGTGTACTCAGATTAATATCATCTTTAAATGCTGAATCTAAACCCTTAAATGTAGGCCTTGAAATTGTTGGATTTTGAAGAACACAACGACTGTCTTCAAAAATGGACATTGACTGTATAGCACATGAATTATGTAGAAAATCTAGATCACGGCATACAAATCCATCAAATTGCTAAAATTTAACCCACAACACATACTAAAACAAAGTCTACACATTAAACACAACCTTATAATGGACACAAACCATGGTGCTTGCATCCAACAAATCTCCACCGGTGACAATGTCAAGAGATGATTGTACACGGATGTTGCTTCCACTCTGATTATGCACCAGTCCAGTGTTTGCCTGCTGCACATTTTAGAAATTTTTCGGTTGAAACTTACATGTTCTGTATATTTGGTTAACAGGGTTCAAATTACTGGTTAATCATGTGTTGTATATGGTTAATACATAATTTCTGGAGAAAAAAACATACCTTGGTAGTCTCTTTGTCTTCGGTATGCTCTGATCGCTTCCTGGCCCTTTTAACAACTTTTTCAACTACCCCTATTTTTCTATTTGTACGAGGTCGTCCCTTACGTTTGACTCGCAATGGACTGTGAATGCAGGTAACATTGTTTGGATTTGAGTAAGAAATGGGACTTTTGTTAACATTCTGCATTGTATCATCCATGGAGGGCAAATTAGAACTAAATTCTTGTAGTCTTTCATGGAGTGCCTTAGTTGCAACTTTAGACTCTGCAGATACTTCAACAACCTCGTAGAAATGCTTGCACAATTTGTCAAATCTGTCCATTTGTGGCTTCAATTCCGTCACAGTAGTTGCTCTTAATATATGAATGTTTCCTTTTAATATTTTTCTTCCATCTTGCTAAAACATACTTATCGGGCACATTTTTAAGCCTCTCTTGAGTACACACACATCACATGGAGACACAAAATGCCTCTAAACTCAAACAATGAGCATTCACAACAGACATCATGGTTTTCACAATTAAACACAACCATATATATACACTCTTTTGGTGTATCACCGACTAGGACCTCCTCCAACACATGATAAGCGGCAAGGCAACCATCCACGGTCTTCAAAGAGTACGCACAATTAATCTTTGATCTAAACTCGGCTTGAACCTCTTTAAACTTGGCATGAGTATACTCGCATTGGAATTGCTTTTCAATTGACGAGTTTGAACGGCAGGGAATTGTTGTATCCATGCATTGAAAATTAGCTTGAAATTCCTTTTCGGCTATACTCTTGAGAGCATTATCGTACTACTTTACAAATTGATTCAGACTTGTTGTTGAATTGATATATCCATCAAAGAAAGCATGTATGCTCTCGCTTCGCTGCGTTGTTGACATACTTGCCCACGTACATAATTAACCATTAACTAGATAAGGAACAGAAGTAACCACGTAATGGCAAGTGATTAACCATATATGAAAAATGTTGTCAAAAACTTAGAAGTATAAGAATGACCTATTAACCAGATAATCAACTGGAGTAACCAAATAACTACAAGTGATTAGCCATATTTATGAAAATGCATTCAGAAAAACCGATGTAAGTATCAAGATACTTGATTGACCACATACCTGCCAAAAAATATTTCTTCAGCATGGTTGGCGCCCATCTATGATGTTCCTTGTACAACCCACTCAACCAGTCATTCTGTCCAAGCTCAAATTTGTCAACGAAGGAAGACCATTTATCTTCAAAATCAGCTGTTGTGATTGTATCATAAACCGCTGCTTTCATTGCAGACTTAATCCTCTTATATTCACCATATCTGCTGAGCTTTTCAAGAATTTTTTTCATTATATGCCATAAACACTACCTATGACGAGTTGTAGGGAAGACTAACTCAATGGCATTTTGCATAGCATTACATTGGTCAGTGACAATACCCACAGGGGCTTTTCCCTCCATATAACGAAGCCATGATTGGAAAAGCCAAACAAATGACTCCGTGTCTTCTGCAGAAACCAGACCACATCCAAGTAATGTTGATTAACCATGGTGATTCACACCAACAAATGCAGGAAAAGACATGTCATACTTATTGGTCAAATATGTTGTATCAAATGTCACAACATCTCCAAAATATGCATAAGTAGCTAAACTTCTTGCATCAGCCCAAAACACATTCCTTACATGAAAATCATCATCCATATCTATGTCACAGAAGAAATCTTTATTTTACTCTGGCATTCGAGAAAAATAGCTTAGTAAGGTCCTGGCATCGCCTTCTTTCCCAATCGCACGCCTTTCTTTGTCGACGTAATTCCTAACGTGTTTTTCACAAAATGGTATATGCTCATGCCCTCCTCCATCTTTAACGAGAGACTGGGAAGTCTTATTAATCCTCACTCTTGCATCATCATTGATTTGGATTGTTCTCTTTACATGGAGGTTCATTTTCTTGTTAGCCTTGAACAACCTTGCCTTTGTAGGGTTGATCTCGTGAGAATGGTTGGGTTCAAATTTTTTAATGTACCACAATCCATCTTCTCCCAACTTAATAGTAATTTTTACTAGACAATTATTCACCTTAGTCGGACGTGTCATCAACGTACAAGGAATTTTCGACACTCCGGACCCCTCTCTTGAGCATGCTGGAATTAAGTAGCAGATATGCCCATCCTCTCCTTTTCTTGATGTTCTAGTCTTCCAACCAAAACCCTTTTTTAAAGCATAGTCGCCATAAAATGATTTAACATCCTCTATGGACGAAAAGCACATCCCTGTTGTAGGCTCCCACTTTTCTTGATCATCATTAACAATGTCAACTCCATCAGCTTCACCATCATCACCACCACAGTCCACATAATCATTTGAAGTATCCATGAATATCCAATTGTGGAATGCACACTAAAATTGTACATATTAGATCTTTCATAAGTTATGTCACAATTAAACCATGGATTTACTAGCTTATCGTATCAATTAATGTTGACAAACTAAAATTCACCAAAATAACTATAAAGCAGAAATTTTGTACATGGTTAATAATGGCCAAACTTGTATTATCAGAGTACCCGATTAACCATATAGTTAGCACCAATAACCAGATATTTCCAACTGATTAACCATTTATTTACTGATTTGTGAAAACAATTGCAAGTAGCAAGATAAACAGGTAACCATATAATGAAACACAGGAACCAAACTTTTACCAAAGACTTGACCATTTATTTCTCGTGCACAATAATCAAATGCATTCATAGCAAGTGCCCTAATAGGGACTTTCATGGATTTTGAATCTAAAACCCACACTTATAATCCATACTTTATAATTTCAGCAATGGAGATAGGGAAGATAACGAACCAAATGTTTTGGAGAAAGAATGAAAGAAACCTAAACTACAAAAGCAGTCACCTTGCAATGAAGGAGATAAAATGGAGCTCAAAGGATATAAAGTTCAGTTGAAAGGAAAGAAGAAAACCATAAAAGGAGTTAACTTTGCTATGGAGAACCCACTTCACACACTCTTCACTAACAAGTGATGGGAGACCACACTCGTCTTCACACACCCTCGTGCTGCTCGCTTGTGAAGACGAAGACAGTGGTGAACTTACAACCCTCCTCCCTCTGTGCTCTACTCCTCCTTCCCTCTTTCGTCACCGTGTAGAGAGCCAGAGAGGAGAAAGGCGCAAAAATGAAGACCCAGGTGTGTAAGGGAAAATAATGGAACAAAGAAGGGAGGGAAATGAAGACCCACTTATTGCATTGTAGCTCTTAGTGACTCACGTGAGAAGGATGAAGCTGAAACTAATGTCCAAACGTATGTTTAAATAACCACTACAGTGACATACGATGTCCACCGTATTGATGTCCCAATCCTGTGTTCAATCAGCATTTTTGATAAAAGAAGACCTGGGAGAAAAAAATTCACTAAAAGGGTGTCTCATGCTTGATGCATGCTTTCTTTGAAAATGTACCAAATGGTGCAGTTTTTTGTACTATGTTATCTAAAGTTACACGACTTCCATTTGCATGAGGTGACAAGTGAGCTTGTTTCTTTCTCATTTAATCAATAATATTTTTTTTTTAAAAAAATTTCAGAGTCCCCAAAAAATCAACATTTTCTATATACATGTGCATGGTATACATAGCTGCTACATTTTGCATTGTCCTTCATTGTATTAGCAACTTGCAAGTGTTAATATCTTTGAAGATCCAAAGTTTCAAACAAGCTCCATATGGCATCATCTTCAAATGTGAGACTAGGAATGGCATGGTTATTAAACATCGGCGGGTTCTTTGTTATTGTCCTAGAGTTTGTGAGATCAAGGTTAGTGGAACTGAGAGACATCCTAATCGTCTTTTCTACACATGCAAAAATGGTTGATGTAGATTCTTTCAGTGGTGCGAACCAGCGGATGATGACAATGAAACTCTTTCTCCTTATGAGGGTTACATTCCTGTAGTGGATGATGGATTGGTTGAAGGAGGTTTTTCAACTCATACTACCCAAGACATGCTTAACTCTATCCACATCTTGGCAAAGGCATTAGTGATTGGTGTTTTTTTTTCTTTTTTCTTTTAGACTTTGTTTGTGAGTTTTGTTTTGGAGGGAAAGTAAGGGAAATGGAAGGTTTGTGAGAACAATATTTACTGGTGTCGTACAATATTTATAGATGAAGGGCAATCTTAGCTCTTTTTCTTCAACGGTCTTCAAGATGTATCCGTTTAGAAATAACATTTAATGCTGAGATCCATTGTGTCTAATAACTTGAAATGTATTCTACGAAAAGATCTCTTGGTTATAAAAATGCTCAAAGTGGTACTGTCACTTCTCTGTTGTACCTGGAAGTTGTCTTTTGTCTTTCCTTCTTTGTAATGAGTCAACTTTGCAGCAGCTTGTGTCAGAGTACAAAGGTATTTGTGTAATCGATGGTACGATTAAAAAAACCAAGGTAAAGGAACCATTAAAGCATATTCATTCAGTAAACAATCATTTGAAATGAAGGTTCTAACTAGACGAGTTCAAAAGCGGTACGTCTTTGGACATGTGTTTTTAACTTTGAACATACCAGTTGAGTATTCTATTACTAGATCGTCTAGTGTTTTACCGGAATGTCTTTGCAGATTATCTACCTTTTATCTTGTAGTCCACAAGTCTTTGGACTTGTTATTTTAACCTTGATGTTTTCTCACGAGTTAGACTAGTGACTCGTCTAGCAAGATGAGTGTAGATCAGCGATAAGCCTTTGGACTTATTAAAGGAGTTTTGGACTTGCATTTTCGTCTAGCGATATCAGAACAGTCCTAAACACTTGAGTAGACGAGTTAGATCATAAACATATTTTTGCCATACAAATTTAACCTTTTTGTTAACATCAAAACTTTCAGAGATTATTAACCATAACAACTTTGGTTCCAACAATCTCCCCCTTTTTAATGATGACAAAAACTTATTGAATTTGATTGAACAAAGTCCAAGAGAGCCAAAGTGCCCCCCTAAGGTAAATCATTCAAACAATTAACAAGTCCAATATCAATCAATCATGTAGGCAATATGACAAGTACTATTGCTTAACAGATATGTCATGTAAAATGTAGCAGAGCATAGAAAACAAGTATGCATGTATCAGATCAATGTATATATATCAAGTTTAAGCATATGTTTTAAAGGTTTCAAAGTTTAATGCTTCTCTCTATTTCTTCCTCTTTTTTGTCATCAGATAAAAAGGAAATAGGAGGATAGACCATCATTGTCAATTTTAAAGAAAAGAAAAAGAAAACAAGAAGGAAAAATATTTAAGATGAAGGAGGAGGAGGTGGAGGAGGAGGGTCTTGATTAGGCTTGATTCCCATAGCAGTCAGCAACTTAAACATTTCTTGCAGAAGTGTATTGGTAGGTTGCATTGCTCGTTGAATTCCTCTTTCAAATTGAGCTTCAACCTGCTTGGATATAAATTCTTGAAGCTCATGGGTGATTGCAGTTTGAGAGCTTTCAATAGTAGTATCCAAATGGCCTTTACCAGGTATGGTGCTCAGAGCTAGGGATTGCTGAGGGGCTTCTGAATGAATGACATAGAGAGGGATACACTGTGAGGCTTGTCTCTCAGTCCTTTGATGAACTTCCTTTGAATCACCAATATGTCCTGCTTGGTGCTTTGGCTCTGCTTGCTCAGCTACTTCTGCTTCAATTTCCTCCACATGCTCAGAATGCGCTTCTTCTTCATTTACTGAAGGCTCTGATTCAGGTTCCACCCAGTGAACATCATCTTCATAGACCAGGGTGCTTCTGACCGGAATACCAAAAGTGTCCTTGTATATCATGAACCAAGCTTCAGAAAATCCATATTCTCCTCTAACTATTGGGTTTTCAGCTTTCTCCTCAGCAGATAGTCAAGATGAGGATTCTTTCTTGGTGTAGATCCTCGTGTGGTTTTCCCAGTATATCTTTTCTGAAGATTCTGTTCTTTCTTCTTCCGGGAGATTTGGATAGAAATTCCGAATAGAAACATCATCAGTACCTTCTTTCCAGAAATCTAGATTAATCGATCCCATCTGGTGCTGGCATAGTTAGTCTGCTCAGTTTGAACTTGCCATCCTTGTTCTTGTTAAGGTCTATCATTGGTAGCCTTGGGCAAATTTGTGGAGGGACAAGGCCAATTCTTGTTCTTGAACCTTGCCACAACCAAGTTCTTGGCATAGAAAATTTAGCTTGGAGATGGCCATACATCAAGTAATCTCCATAATTAGCTAGCTTACCATAAGAGCTTGGATGCACAAATTTTCTCCACTTGACATCCTGATAGAGAATGAACCCTCTGTACTCATTGGTTCTAGACCTTCTGTGTGCCAGGTCTCTATGATTTCTCTTTAGGGGAACTATTAGTGCGTTTGGGTAAACAACTTAATTAAGAGCTTATCACATAAGACCTTATCACATGAGAGCTTATGCCATAAGCGTTTAAAGAAAGAAAAAGAAAGAAAGGGACATGAGAGGATTCAAATAGTGAAAAACACGGAGAGGGTATTTAGTGCATAAGCTCTTATGATAATTCCATAAGCTTCTCCCAGTGACTTATGAAAATAAGTCAAAAACTCCTTATGGGATGGCATAAGTTATTTTTATAAGCTCCGCCAAACACACTGCATAAGAGCTTATGTCATCAGATAAGTCAAAAGGAGCTTAAATAAGCTCTTCCAAATGCCACCTATCTCATTAACATGGATGATGTCCCTATCAACACCATGTGTGTGTGTGTGTGTGTGTGGGGGGGGGGTAAGCCCTCATTCATGTTTTGATGTATGACAAACAAAGTGTATTTTGCATAAGATTTTTAATTTTGACTACGCACTCATTACGTGTTAAGTTGCATGCAAGATCACTTGTCCAGCAAAGCAAAACTAGCGCTCGTCCAAAACAGGGAAAATATAAGCGCTCGTCCAATGAAGTGAACCAAGAATGACGTCCAACAAAGTAAAGATCTGAAGTCCAATGAACAACTAAAGAGCTCGTCCACTAAAGTACAACAAAGTAAAAAGCTGACGTCCACTGAAAGAACAAAGAAAGGGCGTCCACTAAAGGAACAACAAAGTAAAAAGCTGTCGTCCACTGAAAGAGCACAAGAAGCGCGTCCACTAAGAAAACAGAAGATCTCGTCTGCTGAAAGGGCACATGAAGCGCGTCCACTGAAAGAAACATAAGATCTCGTCTGCTGACGTGGCACAAGAAGCGCGTCCACTAAGAAAACAGAAGATCTCATCTGCTGTCGTGGCACTTGGAGTACGCGTCCACTGATGTAAAAGAAGCACGCGTCCACTGATGGAAAAAGGAGAGCTCGTCCACTGAAAGTAACAAGAGCGTGCGTCTACTGATAGTAACACTTGGAGAGCTCATCTACTGATGTAAAAGAAGAGCTCGTCTACTGATATAAAAGAAGAGCTCGTCTACTGATAGTGGCACTTGGAGCTGGTCTACTAATGATACACGCTAAAATTAGAAGCTCCGTCCACTTACATGATATATAAAGCTCGTCTACAAATTGGAACCCGTCCAATTGCCTTGTGTTAGCACGCTCGTCTACCAGTTGGAGCCCGTCCAATAACCTTGAGCTAATACTCCCGTCTGCTGACGTGGCAAATGGACGCGGATATTTTTCTCTTCAAATAAACACGGATTAATTACTCTTCAAAAAGACTTGGCTATCCTTTCAGATGGAAACAGTTATATCTCAAGTAGGACGCAATCTCTACAAAGATCAAACAGAATCACATTTTGAGATCAAGAATCAAGAAAGCAAATTTTGATAAATCAGATCCAAATCTGTCTTAAATGATCCCAACGGCTATAATTTGTCTTCTATATAAAGAGGGGTCAAAGGAACACTTTTTAACAACAACACAACAACAACTCATACTGATTGTGAAACAAAGTGCTTTATCTCTGAGAAAAGTGTGATAGTTAGAACTTCAATTTGTATTATCAGGCTTTTAGAGTCTTACTTCTACTCAATTCTTTTCGTGAATTAGAGTGACTAATAGAGGGTATCTCTTAGGGTTTAACAAGGATAGAAGGGATCCTTGGGTAAAGAAAGCTAGTGTGCTTTCTGGAGAATTTTCAAGCAAGGAGGTTATCCTTGCGTTGCTGTAATTAGAATTGTGTAAATTGCTGATTATAGTGAAGAAAACGACAGAGGTGTGGGACTGGATGTAGGCTTACCAGAGGAGGTAGCCGAACCAGGATAAATCGGTTTGCGTGTTCTTCTTATCCCTAAACTCCTTATACTTGTTAACTTGAATCTTTAATCTGCAATCTATGTTAAAATCTGTTGTTACTACTTATAATTCTTCTTGTCATCATAACTTGTTGCATAACCTAATTCTTGCGAATTAAAATTGAGTGAAAACCAATTTTCTTTAAAAGAAACATTGTTTTACTTTAAGTTGTTGAATAAGTTTTCAATATCTCAATTCACCCCCCCCCCCCCTCTTGAGACCGTAGCCACTACCAACAACCATCTCCTTCATATGGAATAGGGAAATATAAAGAGTATTGGACGCGTTCAGGTTCATACTCATATTCTGGAAGGGGATAGAAGTGTCTAAGTTCTGGTGTAGGAGGAAAAATGTGGTAAAAGATTCTCCAGTTTCTTTTGACCTTGGCCCAATTTTCAGCTTGGCCATCATAGAGAGTGTTGGGGTCAGTGTAAGGAAATTGGATTTTAGGTAGCTTTGGAAAAGGGGCTCTAAGAACAATGCCATCATTTGGTTGGTTAAACCAGGGATCGGATTTAGGTATGATGGATTGGAATTATGGTCTAGGTGGAGAAGTGTGAATTGGTGAGTGTTCTAATTGTGGTGAAGGTGAATTAGGTTGTTCTTGTGAGGGTGAGTGGTGTTGAAGATGTCATGGGGATGATGGTGTCACAGGAACAACAACATACTGAACAACAGCAACAACAACATTCTCAATAACAGTTTGAGAAGGTGGAGTTACCTCAGTAAAAGGTTTGAAAACCTTGGGTTTTCTGGAAGGTTGCCCTGTTTTGGTGGGGACAACAAATGTTGAAGCATGCTTCTGCTTTTTCAAGGCCACACCAATTGGTTACCTGGGGCTCATCAACCCTTGGTCCATCTCTGATAACTATCCTAGTAGAAGGCCTTTTTGTCCCCGATGGACTAGCTGGTTGAGCAGGTTTTCTAGCTGACTTGAGCTTGGCTTGAGCTTCAGCTTCATTCAGCTTTATTTGCTCAGAATTTAAGCAACTTTTCCTTCTTAGCCAGATGAACTTGCATTACAGGGTCCAACTTCATCATCACTAAGTTCATTCTCCCAAAAGGAGCCGGGGACATACCATGTGATTTAAGGTAGGCAGCTTGTTCCTCAGGATCTCCATTTTCCAACATGGTGTAGATATGTTGAGAAATGAGTACCCTGGAGAGTAGAACTGCATAAGGTGTGGCAGTACTGTTGTCCCCGTGCACTACATAATCTCTGAACTTGTTGAAGAGAAGGTTGGGCAAGTTAATGGGGGCTTCTGTAAGGAGATGGCAAAGACAGAACTTGGGGGTCTGAGAAATGTTGTCCTTTGAACCAGCCTTATGAAGAATGGCTTTGTTGAGAATTTGATGAAGAAGCCTAGCTTCATTCTTCATCCGGGTAGCTTTCCAAACAGGGTTTCTTCGAGTGTCAAGTCTCATTAAGATGTCCAACATGACTTCTGGACCACCCAAATCTTCTTCCTACTTGCTCACATCCATATTATACTCTTTCGGAATGTTGAGATCGAAGTGGTGCTCCATCCCAATTTCAACAGAATCAGCGTTGAACACAACATTTGCAGAGGAGGCCATTGATAAAAGTTTGAGAGAAAGGTTCTTTCGCAAGAGGGTTTCGGAGAGGAGTTTCAAAGAAAGTAAAGAGTTTTTCTGAAGGAGAGAGGGAAACTTAAAACGAAGATGAAGAGGTTTTTATTTTGAAGAAAATAAATGAGAAGACATGCATTAAATGCTGACACGGTGCAGGTTTATGGAAATTGTAAAAAGCGGTTTTATGCAAATGATGGAAAAACTGACTCAGCATAGAGAGAATGTGAAATAAATATGTCTTTAGGCAAAAGATTTAACGTAATATGTAACACCCTGTTTTCTCATATTTTATGTATTTTTACCAGGGATCCAGAAAATGATTTTGAGGAAAACAAAATCATAGTTGAAACCTTCTATATCGAAGGAAGTTATGGTTAAATTTTGGGTTTAAAACTCAGACAGAAACCGGTCTGTGTTTTTACTGACAGTATAGTTTTATACCTGCAAAAACCCTGATTTGAACCGAAGCCGAAAAATTCTATATTTTATCATAACTTCATTGATAAAGTCTATTTCTAAAATTTTCGTGCAAAAATAAAATAAAATATTTTATTCGGGCGAATTTTGACGAAAAACCATTGAAAAACCCTAATCGGGTAAACGACTTTGGGCTAGGATTAACCGGAGAGATATGTCAGGATAGGGGTGATGAATCATCTTGGAAAACTCACCTAGTGAGTCACCATGATGACTCACCATGTCATGATGGCTTCTTGATAAATATCTAAGATTCCATGCGAAATGACCGAAATACCCTTGGACTTCCTTGTTAATTCCTTTTGTGTTCAACATGTGTTTTGACAATTTTGCCCTTCCTCCCTTTGATGTAGGATTCGACCAAGATCTTAAATGGCCACCCTTCTATGTCATTTCCACCTTATCATGATGACATTCTTGGAAAATATCTGAAAACCCATGCGAAACGACCTTTTTGCCCCTAAGTTCTTTTATTATTACCAAATGACCAAATTGCAAAGTTGAAATATCTCATCCTCTCCATCCTTAATGTGACACATGGACACACACCTCCACCACACATTTCTTTCATTCTCATCCTATCACGATGGTTATAAAATATCTAGCTTATTATATGTTATTTTCTAAATTAACTTCAACCATGATTAACCAACCATGATTTGCAAACAAAATATCTTCTCTTCATTACACCAAGAGAAAATTCGGCCAGCCTTCCTCTCTCCCACATCTTCACCTTATTTTACACTTATCATCCTTGTTCATAACACAAAATGCTTTCCTTTGTTCTTAAGCGAGAATTCGGTCATCATCACCACACCTCCAACCATTCACTTGTTTCAAAAACCACATGCTTCTAAGACTATATGTATTATTTCACACAAAATTCCATTTGGATCCCACTAAAGAAATGGGTATTTTTCTAGTCAAGAACTTGATCATCCCTTACTTGATCATCGTCATCTTGCTTCAAAGTAAGTGATTCAAGCCATGTTCCATCTTCCTTGTTCATGCCTAAGTCCTTGTATATGATCCTTTTTAATTTTTGTTTGTTCTTCATAGGTTTTGCAAACACAAAACTGCTTGATTTTCAAGTGATCTACAAGAGGTATGTGAGTGTCTAACCACAGTCATACCATATTGTGTGTGTGTGTGTGGTTTATATTGTTTTTGTGTTATCTTGAAAACCCTAAATGTTAGGGTTATGACTTTGTGTATATGTGATCCTCTTGGAGGAATTGTATATGTGATTGTGTGTTAGTAATTAGTAAAGAAATTGCTTAGTGGATGTGTGCTTGGTTTCAAAAGAAAGTCATGAATATCTTACTTGAGTATTGACATGAAAGTATGCCTAAAATGTTAAGTATATGACATGATAGTTGTGTATACATTGATATGCATATGAATGATTTTGGGTTGTTTAGTGAAGTGAAAATCTTCACTCAGTTGTGACTTGGTTTCGGCCAAGAATGATGATAGTGTGACGAACAACTTGTTTTTGTCAAATTATGCAACTATATATATGCGTAGTTAGAACTTTTAAGAAGTAATAAAAGCAAGGAAGAAATAATGTTTTGCAAAACTGTTTTCATAGTATTTAAATCTGACTTTTGTGGTGTTAATAGCCCCAAAATAGTTTTAATTTGACTTTAAATCAGTCACTTCAGTCACCGCAGCTCCGTATCTAGCTTTGTCGTTTACCCGACTTAGGTTTTATGCGAGTTTATTTTGAAGTTTTCGCCCGTATATAATATAATATTTTATTTTTATGCGAAAATTTTCAAAAAAAACCAATATCATTGCAAATACGATATAAACCTAAACTGTTTCGTTCACGAGTCATAATTAGGTTTTCTGGTCAGTAAACTTTTACTGTCGGTGAAAACGCAGACCGGGTTCCATCTGAATTTTTAACCCAAAATTTAACTGTAACCTTCTAAAATTAAGTGGAGTCTAAATATGACTTTGGTTTATCCAAAATCATTTTCTAAGTCTCGGATAATATATATATATATATATATATATACCGATATTGAGAAACATTAAAAATCGGGGTGTTACATTACTACCCCTCTAAAAAAATTATTTCGTCCTCGAAATTTTATAACTCGAGACTAGGTAGGATCTTGTAATCACCCTTAACAAGAGAGGTCTCAAACGTCAAGTTATCTTTTTTACCGTACTCGACTAAATCGGATATCATGATATGAATCATATAAACATCCTTATGACTTATAAAATAGGTCACACGTCAATGACATTTTGAAAAGATATAAGGTAAAAATTGATCCGAAAGGAATAAAGTTTATCGAACCACAATAGGACTAGGCCTTAAGGATTACGAAAAGAAATCTTCAAGACAAGAAATTTCTTGATTTCACTTTCACAAGAAAGCACAAAGAATAATTTGAAAGATACGAGTGTCCCGTATTACATGTTTACAAACATGACTCTAATAAAGTTCCTTCTTTCACAAGAACTTCCAGCGGATTAGGAAATCAAAAGATGAACAATTCCTAACCTCAAGAGGATTCAATTAGTACCAGGAATTTACAAAACGATGATTTAAAAGGAAACAGTCTAGCAAAAAGTTAGACTGGATCACCTCTACCAAAAGTAAAAGTGACTAGAGTAAGTTTCATCAATAAAATTCTCTTATCAAGAAAGTGTCTATCATGAACAACGATAGGATAGTTCAAACATATACAATTCATAATAACTGGTTCATCAGTTAGAGTCGAAACAATCAACTCATATGATAAGGAAGAAACAGGCAATTCCATTTGTCTCACACAATTCATTGAAATAAAAGAATGTGTTACACCCGAATCAAAAGTATAGTTAAAGATTACCCGTTATGTCGTACCTACCTTGTATGAGATCATCGGATTGTAAAGCTTCAGCACCACTCATGGTGTAGAATCTTCCCTTTTTAGTCGGTCTATCAGTTTTTGAATTGTTGGCAGCAAACTCGAACTTTGTTACAGGACATTGTCTGACCATGTGCCCAATCTTCCCACATTTAAAACATAGTGTACCCTTCAGCTTACAATCTGTAGTGATATGATTTGACTGTCCACACATGCGCCATCGTTGAACTGTACCTTGATTCTGATTATTTCCTGGAGGTCGGAAATATGGCTTCCTCTGAGCTTGTTCCTCTCTTTGATTCTGATGTTGATTCTTAAGTCGAGATGGTCCTCCGACATTATCTCGGTTGCCTCTCCCTTTCCTCATCTGTTCTACCTTCCGACACTTTTCGACCAATGCTTGAAAATTGCGGATTTCTAGCGGTAATACAGACTCCTTGATTTTGAATCTTAAACCTCCCTCAAACTTCTCACATTTCCAATCCTCATCTGGTTGAGCTTGGAAGAAACGGAAATAGTTGGCGAGTGATTCAAACTTCACCGCATATTCTCCAACAGACAGTTCCCTCTATTTCAGACGCAGTCAACCTTTCCACTACTTAATCCATTGTCCATTAGAAATGAACTTAGCCTTTCATACCAAGCTCTAGGATCTTTTTTAAGACCATATAAAGCTTTCTTCAACTTATAAACATGTTCAGGATGAGTTTCACTTTCAAAACCCTGGGGTTGCATGACATACACTTCTTCATTTATAAATCAATTTAAAAGTGCACTTTTTACATCCATTTGATAAAGCCTAATGTTATGATGTGCATCAAATGATTGTAAAATGCGTATAGACTCTAATCTTGCTACAGGTGCAAAGGTTTCAGTGTAGTCAATACCTTCTTCTTGAGAATAGCTTTGAGCAACTAATCTCGCTTTGTTTCTGACCACTTCTTTCATATTGGTTCAGCTCTTCTTTCATAGCTAGAATCCAATCCTCGTCTAGTAGAGCCTCGTCTACTGACTTTGGTTCCAACTCAGAGACAAAACATAATCAACTTGCTGATAAAGACCACAATTTTGATACCAATTGTGCGAGTGTAATCTCGTTTTCGCCCAAATTTGGCTTTATTTGTCTATGAGCAATGTTTTGAGTCGTTTAAGTATTTTAAAGGAATATTTGGTTATTTTTGAGTCAAATAAAGCAATGTATGCTATTTTTATTTTCAGGTTAAAATTGAAACTCAAGAAAGCACGGAAAATTGAAGAAAACAAGCAAAAAGGAAAAAAAATCAAGGTCTCGCCCCGCGAGCCAGAAGGTGTTCAGGCTCGCCCCGCCAGAGAGCCTTCACCCTGTGAGGATTCAAACCTTTTTTGAGCCAATTTTAACTGCTCGCTCCGCAAGCACTGGCTTGCCTTGTGAGCGTGCGCTGCCCAATTTTTCTATAAATAGCTTGTTGAAATAACCAAAGTTAATACAAGAAGGAGGGGTTGAATTGTGTTTACCAACTTTTTAGGAAATTTTGAAAATTATTTTCGCAGGCACAACAAGCAAAATAAAGCTAAGGAAAGTTAGACAGGTGACTCGTCTAATATCAGAACAGTACACACGCGCACACAGAGAAGGTTAACACAAGATTTGATATTCACAATATTAACTCTCTAAGTTAAAAGCTTAAACAGATAAACTCTTAAATAAATTAAAGATAAAAGGGAAGAGTAATATCACTCAAGAGTTTTATACTGGTTCACCTTAAAATCAACAGGGCTACATCCAGTTCTTGGCAGAACCAAGGTTTCCACTATAGCTGATGAAACAATACAAGTATTCTTTTCACACCTACCCTCTCTACGTTCACACTCAAATAATTATTCTTTTCACACCTAGCCTCTTCAAGCTCAACACTAAAGGATAAAAGGTTTTGAGTATTTAATACAACTTTGCAAGTCTTTCAGATAACACTCAGAGTGAAATAAATTGTTGGTCGTGGCAACCATAACCCAAGAGGAGGTGAATTGGGTTTATAAAATTTTATAAATAAATTTATCAAAAACGATTTTCCTAATATAAAATTAAATCACACAATACGAAATAAACAAATTATGAATATGTGATAAATAATATGAATTAAACAATGGAGATAGGGAAGAGAATATTTGCACATTGATTTTATCCTGGTTCAACCACCCACTACCAGTGACCTATGTCCAGTCCTCACTCCACCTGTGGGATTTTCTTCCACTACTAAACAAGCTTATAAACTGGTGCATGTAACCTCTGTACACGACAGAGAACTCTAACCACACCTCTTGGGATACCTCACCCACCACGTGTAAGAGCCTCAAACTCTAGCACTCTCCCTCGCCCCTCCGGGATACCTCACCCGCCCTTCTGAGCCTAAAGCACACCAAAGGATGCACCATCCTTTACAACAGAAGGATACCTCACCTTCTATCTATTGGGATACCTCACCCTCAACCTAGGGATACCTCATCTTATCTCTAAGTTAACACACAAAGAGTATAAGAAATTGAAGCACTCTAAATAATGCAGATAATACAAGTTGAAGACCTATGAGTATAATGATAATAAAACAAGATTTGGCTCAAAAATATTTCAAAGAGTTTAAGACAATTTTATTCAAATATTCTTCTCGCATTTTTGTGTTCCAAAAGCCCGATTTTTATATATTGAAAATCAGAACGTTGGAGACGTAGAAAGGAAAGTGGTAATATTTGTGAAAGTAAACGTTACCAATTTATTTCCAGTTTCAATTGATTGACACTATTATAAATTCCATTGATTCACTGTGAAATGTGAAGTAGAGAAAACGCGTCCTTAAAATATTGCAACCGATAGAACCAACTCTCAGGAGTATTTGTATACTCAATTAATGGAATGAATAAATGCATTTGCACCATTTGAAATATATATATATATATAAACACGTTAAAACATATTTATAAATGCACCGGTTATATACTCAATTAGGTGATATGCAATATATATAAATATATAAATGCGCCTGCACCATTTGAAAACATATTTTGAAATTCAAATAAAAAACTTGTTCTCTTTTTTTATTATTATGTTAAATCAATTTTTTAAATTTAAAATTAATTTGTAAAGCACTTTGCAAATTAAATGCTTATTAAAAACATTTTTATCAAAAAGTGTAGTGTTTTAATTAAATTGATTAAATGAGACAAAGTGAGTTTTAGTCATCATACCCTTACAAGACATCTAAGACCTATTATAATTATCCGATCTTGCTTGAAGTCTTGATGCTTGAAACTTTGATACTCCTAGCTTATTTGTGTCTTGATTTGCTAGCATTTAAATTCCTGCATGCTTGTAAATTATATTTTCTTTTTGGCCTGCATGCTTATGGTTAGTGTTTGTCAATCATCAAAACATAATCAAATATATGCTTACATAAATAAAGGAATGAAATGTAAGACTAAGTCCTCATTCATGTTTTGATGTATGACAAACAAAGTGTTATTTTGCATAAGATTTTTGATTTTGACTATGTACTTATTACGTGTTAAGTTGCATGCAAGATCACTCATGAAAAAGAAAAATCAAGGATTAAACAAGCAGACGTCCAACAAAGAGAAACCAGCTGACGTCCAATGAAGCTCGCGTCCACTAAAGTAACAAGAAGAGCTCGTCTACTGAAGTACCACATATAGCTCGTCTACTGAAATACCACATATAGCTCGTCTAGTGAAAGTAACAAGAAGCTCGCGTCCACTGAAAGTAACAGAAGTGCGTGTCTACTGAAGTACCACATATAGCTCGTCTACCGAAAGTAACAAGAAGCTCGCGTCCACTGAAAGTAACAGAAGCACGCGTCTACTGAAGTACCACATATAGCTCGTCTACTGAAGTACCACATATAGCTCGTCTACTGAAGTACCACATATAGCTTGTCTACTGAAGTACCACATATAGCTCGTCTACTGAAGTACCACATATAGCTCGTTTACTGAAGTACCACATATAGCTCGTCTACTGAAAGTAACAAGAAGCTCGCGTCCACTGAAAGTAACAGAAGCACGCGTCTACTGAAGTACCACATATAGCTCGTCTACTGAAGTACCACATATAGCTCGCCTACTGAAAGTAACAGAAGTGCGCGTCTACTGAAGTACCACATATAGCTCGTCTACTGAAGTAACAAGAAAAGCTCGTCTACTGAAGTAACAAAAAGCACTCGTCTACTAAGGTGGCATATGGAGCTCGTCTACTAAGGTTACGCTCTTTGGACTTATTAAGATCTTAATAAGAAGCTCGTTCCACATACATGGCATATAAAGCTCGTCTACCAGTTGAAGCACGTCCAATTACCTTGTGTTAGTACCCCCGTCTGCTAACATGGCAAATGGACTCGGCTATTTTTTTTCTCTTCAAATAGACTCGGCTATTCTTTCAGATGGAAATGGTTATTTTCAAGAAGGACGTAAACTCTTCAAGAACCAACAGAATCTTATTTCAAGAACAAGAATCAAGAAAACATATTTTGTTAAATCAGATCCAAATCTGTTTTAATTGATCCCAACGACTATAATTTGTTTTCTATATAAAGAGGGATCAAAGAAAAAAAAAGAACAACAACAACCTCACTGATTCTGAAAAGTGAGAATACGAAAGATTCAAGAGCTTCCAAAAAAAGTGCTTCGTCGTTGAGAGAAAAGTGTGATATTACTTAGAACTTCAATTTGTATAATCAGACTTTCAGAGTCTTTCTTCTACTCAATTCTTTCTGTGAATTAGTGTGATTAAGAGAGGGTATCTCCTAGGACTGAACAAGGATAGAAGGGATCCTTGGGTATAGCAAAGCAAGTGTGCATTCTGGTGAATTCTTGAGCAAGGAGGTTATCCTTGTGTTGCTGTAATTGGAATTTTGTAATTGCTGATTATAGTGGAGAAAACCACAGAGGTGTGGGACTGGATGTAGGCTTACCAGAGGAGGTAGCCGAACCAGGATAAATCGGTTTGCGTGTTCTTCTCATCTCTAAACTCCATATACTTGTTATATGCACTTGTGTGTTGTGAATGAGTTTTAAGAATGCTTGTTAACTTGAATCTTTGATCTACAATCTGTGTTAAACTTGTTGTTACTTCTTATAATTCTTCTTAACATCATTACTTGTTACATAACCTGATTCTTGGGAATTAAAATTGAGTGAAAACCAATTTTCTTTAAGAAAACTCTATTTTGCTTTAAATTGTTGAAAAAGTTTTCAATATCTCAATTCACCCCAACCCCCCTCTTGAGATCGTAGCCACTACCAACAATTGGCGTCAGGGCTAAAACTCTTGTTACAAAGCTTAATAGCTTCAAGAGATGGCAACAAATGATATCCTGGGTGATGGGGCTTCACTCACTAGGCCCCCTACCTTTAATGGCTCCCAATACATGTATTGGAAAGAGAGAATGCTTATCTTTATTGAGGCTGCAGGTTTAGATGTATTAGATGCTGTTGAAAATGGTCCATATATTCCATTTATTCTTGATGCTAAGGGAAATAAACAAACTAAACCAAAAGATGACCGGAATGATGATGATAAAAGAAGAGTTGGCTATAATGCTAAGGTAAAAAATATTATAACATCTGCTTTGAATTTGATGAGTTTTTCAAGGTCTCCAATTGCAAAATGGCAAAGCAAATGTGGGATACTCTTCAACTCACTCATGAAGGAACCAACGATGTGAAAAGGGCAAGAATGAATGCACTAGTCCATGAATATGAACTCTTTCACATGAGGAATGGTGAGGAGATAGATGAACTGCAGAAGAGGTTTACACACATTGTGAACCAGCTAGAAGGACTCGGACATACAATCACAGATGAGAAAAAGATTAACAAGATAATGAGATGTTTGAGTCGTGAATGGCAGCCAAAAATCACTGCAATTGCTGAAGCAAAGGATCTAGACACCATGCAGATTGCTACATTATTTGGCAAGTTGAAAGAACATGAATTGGAACTCAATAGATTGAAAAGTCATGAAGATAAGGAGAAAAAGAAGAAAGGACTCTCACTCAAGGCTCATATCTCCAAGGAATCAATAGAAAGTGATGAAGATGAACACCTTGATGAAAGTGAAGAATCCGAAGAAGAAGACATGGGATTTCTTGTGAGGAAATTTAGAAGATTCATCAAAAAGAATAGCAACAAGAAGCAATTCAGTTTTCCTACCAAAAAAATTGCGAACAAAGGTGAAAGCTCTTCCTCAACAATCAAATGCTTTGAATGTGGAAAGCTTGGACACTACAAAAATGAATGTCCAAAGCTACAAAAGAAACAAAAGTATGAGAAGAATAACAGCAAAGAAAAGAAAGGAAGAAAGCCTAGGAAAGCATACATAGCTTGGGAAGAAAATGATATGGATTCCACTAGTAGTGAATCTGAAAATGAAGAAGCCAACCTATGTCTCATGGCAAATCAACAAAGTGATAGTGAAACTGAGGTAAATGATTCTTCTCCTACCTATGATGAGTTACAAGATGCTTTTGATGAATTGCATGAAGAATATGTTAAAATTGGTAAACAACTTATATCTTCAAACAATGTAGTGAATTTGCATCTTTACAAATAAAGGTTAAAGAACTAGAAGGTAAAAATTCACAATTACTTGCATCTAGTTCAATCTGCACCAAATGCACTACACTAGAAAAGGAAGTTGAAAAACTGAATACAACTCTGTCTAAGTTTACTTTGGTTAGAGAAAACTTGAATGCCATTTTAGGACAGCAAAACGGTGTGTATGACAAAGCTGGAATTGGATATAAGCCAATGGTACATGAAAAATCTTTTAAGAAGCTTTTTGTTGCACCTATTTCCTCAACTAGTCCTTTTGTTAAATTCTATTATTGTCTAAAGAAAGGTCATTCAGCTGCTACTTGTAGACTTAGAAAGAACATTCATGTTGGCATTAAACAAATTTGGGTTCCAAAAGGAACTTATGTTGCTACTAACACCAAAGGACCCAACCAAATTTGGGTACCTAAAGAAAAAGTATAAAAAATCTGTTTTGTAGGTGTGTTTGAAGGCCAAAAGCTCAAGCTGGTTTTTAGATAGTGGCTGCTCCAAACACATGACCGGAGACATCACGGAATTTTCATCTTTCACTCCCAAAGAAGGTGGAAACGTCACCTATGGAGACAACAACAAAGGAAGAATTCTTGGAGTTGGAACAATAGGAAAAAGTCCAGCAATCAAGATTGAGGATGTTCTCTATGTGGAAGGGCTCAAACATAATCTACTAAGTATAAGCCAATTATGTGATAAAGGCTACAAGGTAAACTTTAACTCAAATTTGTGTATGATCGAATCTATTCATGATAATAACATAAAATTGATTGCAAATAGAATCAATAACATCTATATGCTAGACTTAGACAATTTAATTTCCAATGATGCATGTTGCTTAATTTCCAAAGAAGATGAAAATTGGCTCTGGCGTAGGAGAATAGCTCACATTCATATGGATCACTTGAATAAATTGATTTCCAAAGAACTTGTAATTGGTTTACCAAATAAAAAGTTTGTTAAAGAAGGCTTATGTGATGCATGCCAAAAGGGTAAACAAGTGAAAACCTCATTTAAGGCTAAAAACACTGTTTCAACTAGTAGACTCTTACAATTGCTGCACATGGACCTTTTTGGACCTTCTAGGACAAAAAGCTTTGGTGGAAATCTTTATGCTCCTATAATTGTTGATGACTTCTCTAGATTTACTTGGACCTATTTCTTAGCACAAAAGAATGAAGCTTTTAAAGCTTTTAAGAAAATGGCTAAAGTTGCTCAAAATGAGAAAGATGTGAAAATTGTTTCAATTAGGAGTGACCATGGAGGAGAATTCCAAAATGAGGAGTTTGATAACTTTTGTATGAACATGTTATAAAACACAATTTTTCTGCACCTAGAACTCCACAACAAAATGGAGTAGTTGAGAGGGAAAATAGGCCACTTGAAGAAATTGCTAGAACCATGTTAAGTGGCTCTAATTTACCAAAGTATTTTTGGGATGATGCTATGAGTACTGCATGTTATGTTTTAATGAGAGTTCTAATAAGGCCAATTTTGAAGAAAACTCCATATGAACTTTACAAGGGAAGAAAAACTAACATTTCTCATTTTCATGTCTTTGGTTGTAAGTGTTTTGTGCTAAATAATGGCAAGGATAATCTTGGGAAATTTTATCCCAAAGCTGATGAGGGTATTTCCTAGGTTATTTATTAACTAGCAAAGCATAGGGAGTGTTTAATAAGCATACTTTATCAATGGAAGAATCTGTTCACATAACATTTGATGAGTCTAACCCCAAAAGGTTAGGAAAGGACATTTTTGATGATGCAGAAACTCTTGAGGATGAAGTGAAATCTCATGAAGGAAAGGAGAGCAACAAGGAAAAGGAAGATGAAGAGAGCAACAAAGAACCTCAAGAAGAACTTTAGCAAGAAAATCTTCCTAAGGAGTGGCAAGTTTCAAAGAATCATCCCCTAGACAATATCATTGGTGAGATCACCAAAGGGATAACCACTAGAAACTCTTTAAGGAATATTTACAATACCATGGCGTTTGTATCTCAAATAGAACCAAAATGTGTTGATGATGCTATTAATGATGAACATTGGAAGATTGCAATGCAAGAGGAGTTAAATCAATCTAAAAGGAACAAAGTTTGGAATTTAGTTCTAAAACCCAAAAGTAACCAAATAATCAGAACTAAATGGGTGTTTAGAAACAAAATGGATGAGAATGTATTAATAGTAAGAAACAAGGCCAGACTAGTAGCTAAGGGATATAATCAAGAAGAAGGAATTGATTATGATGAAACATATGCTCCCGTAGCTAGATTAGAAGCCATAAGAATGCTCTTAGCCTATGCGTGTATAATGAACTTTAAACTGTACCAAATGGATGTGAAAAGTGCCTTTTTAAATGGATTAATACAAGAGGAAGTATATGTAAGCCAACCCCCTGGCTTTTTTGATAGTGAGTTCCCAAATCATGTCTATAAACTGACTAAAGCCCTCTATGGACTCAAGCAAGCTCCTAGAGCTTGGTATGAGAGGTTGAGCAATTTTCTCCTAGAGAAAGGCTTTAAAAGAGGAAAAGTTGATACAACACTATTTACTAAAACAAAAGCACACAATATCTTACTTGTTCAAATATATGTTGATGAGATTATTTTTGGTGCTACTAATGAGTCTTTATGCAAGGAATTTGGTGAACTAATGCAAAGTGAATTTGAATGTACATGATGGGAGAGCTTACCTTCTTTCTTGGACTTCAAATTAAACAATGCCAAGATGGAACCTTCATAAGCCAAACAAAGTATTGCAAGGAACTACTAAAGAAGTTTGGAATCGAAAGCGCAAAGGAAATGGCAACTCCAATGAGTCCAGCCTGCTACTTGCACAAAGATGAACATGGTAAATCTATAGATGTATCCAAGTATAGAGGTATTATCGGATCCTTACTTTATCTCACCGCAAGTAGGCCAGATATAATGTTTAGTGTGTGTATGTGTGCAAGGTATCAAGCTAATCCTAAAGAATCACATCTTACTGCAGTTAAAAGAATCATGAAGTATCTTTTAGGAACAAAAGAAATGAGGCTGTGGTATCCCAAGGGATCCACTTGCACATTAATAGGATATTCCGACTCTAACTTTGCTGGATGCAAGTTAGATAGGAAGAGCACAAGTGGAACATGCAATTTATTAGGAAATTCCCTAGTGTCCTGGTTTAGTAAAAAACAAACTAGTGTGGCCTTATCCACAGCTGAAGCAGAATATGTTGCAGCTTGGAGTTGTTGTGCTCAAATCCTATGGATGAAACAACAATTAATTGACTATGGTGTTTATCTAGATCATGTACCAATAAAGTGTGATAACACTAGTGCAGTTAAACTAACAAAGAACCCAATTATGCACTCAAGAACCAAGCATATTGAACTTAGGCATCATTTTATCAGGGACCATATTCAAAGTGGTGATATTGTGATTGAACATATAGATACAACCAAGCAATTAGCTGATATGTTCACCAAACCACTAAATAAGGAGAGTTTCTTCTTTATAAGAAGGGAACTTGGCATAATTGATCCTTAAAATAATTGATATCAGATGTTATTTTTGATAATATAGTCAATATGGCAAGGAAGGCAGCACAAGTTGCTGAAAATTATGAAGGACATGGGCAAGATCCTTTTATCTAGTCTCAGTTTAGACTAAGTGTCCTTAGGTGTCTGTAATTCTTTTTCTTATTTTAGTGTTTTGAATGTTTTGATGTATTGCATAAGTTCTGAAATGATTTATTATCAATAAATGCAAGACTGTTTTTCAGTTTGATTTCAATATTCTCCATAGTTTCTTTTTGATAATGACAAAGGGGGAGAAAGATGAACCATAAAAGATGAACTATACAACCATTAATTCTGTAACATTTACTGTAATTTTTTTTTTCCTGATATGTATTTTTTTTTTCAAATACCTAAGTATGATCTGCTTTGAAAAGACATACTTGAACTTATAATAAATGCAAGATGAAATTATTTTTTCATGATAATGATATGATAACACTTGATTTTTTTTTTGAAAGATATCAATGACACAGGGGGAGGATGAAAATGACTCAAGAACCATGCTTACTGAACGGCTGCACTCTGATTCTTAATAACTAAGGTTAAGTATGGTAAGGTTTGTCATAATCAAAAAGGGGGAGTTTGTAAGACTAAGTCCTCATTCATGTTTTGATGTATGACAAACAAAGTGTTATTTTGCATAAGATTTTTGATTTTGACTATGTACTTATTACATGTTAACTTGCATGCAAGATCACTCATGAGAAAGAAAAATCAAGGGTTATACAAGCAGACGTCCAACAAAGAGAAACAAGCTGACGTCGAATGAAGCTCGCGCCCACTAAAGTAACAAGAAGAGCTCGTCTACTGAAGTACCACATATAGCTCGTCTACTAAAAGTAACAAGAAGCTAGTGTCCACTGAAAGTAACAGAAGCGCGTGTCTACTGAAGTACCACATATAGCTCGTCTACTGAAAGTAACAAGAAGCTCGCGTCCACTGAAAGTAACAGAAGCGCGCGTCTACTGAAGTACTACATATAGCTCGTCTACCGAAGTACCACATATAGCTCGTCTACTGAAGTACCACATATAGCTCGTCTACTGAAAGTAACAGAAGTGCGCGTCTATTGAAGTACCAATATAGCTCGTCTACTGAAGTAACAAGAAAAGCTCGTCTACTGAAGTAACAAAAAGCACTTGTCTACTAAGGTGGCATATGGAGCTCGTCTACTAAGGTTATGCTCTTTGGACTTACTAAGATCTTAATAAGAAGCTCTATCCACAGACATGGCATATAAAGCTCGTCTACCAGTTGGAGCACGTCCAATTACCTTGTGTTAGTACTCCCGTCTGCTGACATGGCAAATGGACTCGGCTATTTTTTTTCTCTTCAAATAGACTCGGCTATTCTTTCAGATGGAAATGGTTATTTTCAAGAAGGATGCAAACTCTTCAAGAACCAACAGAATCTTATTTCAAGAACAAGAATCAAGAAAACATATTTTGTTAAATCAAATCCAAATCCGTTTTAATTGATCCCAACGACTATAATTTGTTTTCTATATAAATAGGAATCAAAGAAAGAAAGAAAAAGAAGAAGAAGAAGAACGACAACCTTACTAATTCTGAAAAGTGAGAATACAAAAGATTCAAGAGCTTCCAAAAAAAGTGCTTCGTCGTTGAGAGAAAAGTGTGATATTACTTAGAACTTCAATTTGTATAATCAGACTTTGAGAGTCTTTCTCCTACTCAATTCTTTCTGTAAATTAGTGTGATTAAGAGAGGGTATCTCTTAGGACTGAACAAGGATAGAAGGGATCCTTGGGTATAGCAAAGCAAGTGTGCTTTCTGGTGAATTCTTGAGCAAGGAGGTTATCCTTGTGTTGTTGTAATTGGAATTTTCTAATTGCTGATTATAGTGGAGAAAACCACAGAGGTATGGGACTGGATGTAGGCTTACCATAGGAGGTAGCCGAACCAGGATAAATCGGTTTGCGTGTTCTTCTTATCTCTAAACTCCATATACTTGTTATATTCACTTGTGTGTTGTGAATGAGTTTTAAGAATGCTTGTTAACTTGAATCTTTGATCTACAATCTGTGTTAAACTTGTTGTTACTTCTTATAATTCTTCTTAACATCATTACTTGTTACATAACCTGATTCTTGGGAATTAAAATTGAGTGAAAACCAATTTTCTTTAAGAAAACTCTGTTTTGCTTTAAATTGTTGAAAAAGTTTTCAATATCTCAATTCACCCCCCCCCCCCCTCCCCCCCGCCTCTTGAGATCGTAGCCACTACCAACATGAAAGACTGCGAAATTTATGTCAAATGATTGAAGAGATAATCAATGAAGGAATGAAGAAGCAAATGAGCAGAGTAAATGCTTCTTTGAATATGCACAATGTATCTCTATTCTTCATCTTCATTGTTTGCCCTATTTAAAGACTTCAATCAATTTGATCCATTAGACACAGCTTCAAAAAGTGTGCTCCTTTGATTTGAACTTGTGGGACGCCATTAATGCCAAAGAGTCGTTCTGTGTAAGCATTGAATGTTTAGGGACTTTGGACTTTGACATATGCGACCAACAGTACACTTTGTTTTTGAGCAGTTGTTGTTTCAGAGTTGCAGTAGCAGACTTCTCATACTTGCAGCAGAGAGCTTTCCATTTCAGTGCAACACTCAGTTCACTTTCTGGAAAGTACTTTTTCTTTGTACTAAAACAGCTAAAAGCTACTGACTTGGTGCAGAGGTAACGTGTTTATGCCTTAAACACTTGAAAGAATGAATTATTTATTCTTTGTCATTGATACTTTTGTCCAGAGGTCTTCGAGATCCTTTAAGGAAGGCATCTTTTCAAATAAGGTTGACCTGGACTTTCTTATGATAGTCTGACACTTGAAAATGGTGCAGCAGATACTGAAAATTAGACGAGTGTTGTATAGTCTTAAATCAGACGGGTGAGGTGATCCAAAACTTAGACGTGTGAGAGAGCCTTCTTCAGACGAGTGATCCGCTGAAGCTTCTTTAGGCTTTTGATCCTTGCCACGTCATCAACTAGATCAGAACTTTGACTTGGTCTCTGTTTGAGTTGACTAACTTTCAGCCGGGTGATTTTTCAGATGAGTAAGAAAAACTGCTTCTGAGGAAATTCAGACGGGTCAGATTTTAGACGAGTGACCTTAACTCTATTTTCTTGCACACTCAGCAGACTTATCGGTAATTTCATATGGTTCAATATTACCATACTTAATATATTTAGAATCATCAAAACTTAGAGAATTTACACATAGAATGTGTTCCAGACTTATGAGATCTCAACATTCTCCCCCTTTTTGATGATGACAAATATTTTTTATGATTTTATTGAACATCAAAAAGTAATAGCAGATATTTAGACAAAATGATATAAGTATGAAAATATGCTCCCCCTTAGTTTGTGCATCGGATGAAAACAAGTATCAGAGTAAAACAAGAGAAAAATAAATTATATATTGTTAAATTATATTTTTGTTACTTTTACTTCCTCCCCCTTTTGACATAGATAAAAAAGATAAATAACAATCATATATGATAAAGAATAAGAGACCAAAAGTCATAAATAACATTTTCATTTCATTCAGAGTCAGAACAAATGTTTATAAAATGTGATAAAACATCACTGACAGTACATTGGATGACTCTAGACAAAAAATAAAAGCTAAGTCCTAAAGCTAAGAACTAGGTCCTCTTTGACCCTTGAAGAAAGCTTCCAGCATCCTTTGCATTGCTGCTTGCTGAGCTAAGTCATTGGCCTGGAATAAAGCTTGTTGTTCAAAAGCCTGATCATGTTTCTGCATAACATATTGCACATAGGTTGCCATTTCATCCAGCCTTTGATAAGCAGCAGGATCATGAGCAACAACCGGAGCAATAGAATCTATTGTAGCCAAAGAAGTTGTGGGGTTTACAAATGCAGATGGAGGAGGACTAGGATGAGAGGTAGGAGTTGGAGGAGGGGTAGGGGTGGGAGGTAACTCTTCAACCAAGATTTCATCCTCAGGTAGAGGATCCATATAGACACTAGTTGAAAGAGTGGTTTCAAAATCAGAGTTAGGAAAGAAAGTATCCAGAAACCATTGGATTCTTTCATGATGAAGGGGAGACTCTATTTGGGTAAGCATAAACTCATAAGATCTCCTAATGAGATTTATGGGGGTTATAGGGGTAGACTCAGGAAAGTCTAATATAAAGAAAGGTAAAACTACAAAGAAGGGATGGAAGGTATAGACAAATGATGCAAAGGGGTAGAGGGCAAAAGCTGGGCTACCTCTAGTGGGGATATCCTTCTTTTCCTCTTCTGACAACCCAGAACAAGAGCCACATCTTAAGTAGATGTCTCAAACCTTCAGGTACTTGGAGGAGGTGGCAGAGGTGAGTATCCTCTTTCTGAACTTTAATCTGTCATCATCCAGATCAATGAGACAGTCTATTTGTTCACCAGACATATAGACAACCTTTTGCTTTCCTTTCAGCACCATGGAGTCTGGCATCACTTTAATCACAGTTGAGGGCTTTATGATGACATGTGGATTGGGCTTCCACCTTACTGAGAACTTCTGCTTCTCAGCCAATTTGACCGGTTGTCTCTCTGCTTCCAGAGATGCAATTATGTCCAGGTCTTTGATGAAAAGCATATCAAAGCTTCAAGCATCTGAGACAACAAAGGGAGTGGTTCTAGAGGAGAGACGGTATCTGGGTAGGGTGGCTTTGGGCAAGGTACTATGTCTAGTTTCAGAGAAAAGATCAGGGAAGATCTTTCTCAAGGGAACTTGGCACTTGTTTCTGATATAGTTAGGTGTGGGTAATCTAGGTTGAGGTGTAGGTTTGGTAGGTGAGTCAAAGTAGTCAAAATCATTAAAGGTTTCATCATGGTGAGACTCAGAAGAGTGAGTGGAGTGAGGTGTGGATGGTTCAGACAGGTGAGGTTCAGTTTCAGACACATGGGGTTCTGAAACAGAAGTGTGTGGTTTAGAGATATTTGGTTCAGATAAATGTGGTTCTGGGACAGAAATAGGTGAAGGTTCATTGATAGGTGAGGCAGGTGGTGGTGTTGGGGCTCTTGGTGGTGAGGTATGTGGTGGTGTTGAGGCTTTTTGTGGTGAGAGTACTGGCAATGGTGATATAGGTGGAGGTGAAGGTGTTTTGTTCTTTGGTGATGGGCAAGGTGTTTTCTGTTTGGGTGGAGGTAAGGGTGTTCTAGTTTTGGTAGGTGTTGACTGTTTGGTTTGGGAAGGTGAGGATGGGGATGTTTCCTGCAGAACCAGTTTTCTTTTGATTCGGGATTATTGTCTTAGAGGCTCAGTGGCCTCCCTCTTTATGTTAGAGGTCCTCTTCTTCTTAGGGATCACAGTCTCATCAGCTTGAGACTCTTCCTCAACCTGTGCAATAGGGTCAGCAACCTTCTTCCTTTTGGATAGCAGTTTATGAGGCCTTGGAACAAAAGCAGTAGCAGTTTCAACTTCAACAGGCTCAACCTTAACAGCAGGATCAACAGGTTCTTCCTCAACAGGAGCTTATTCAGCAGGAACTTGTTGAGGTTCCTCAACAACAGGCTCCACAAAAGGTGTCAGTTGCACTTTCATCAAAGACAAAGTCTTTGTAGTGATTTCGGTGCAGAGATATACACTGAAAGCATTCTTCAGATCCTTCATAGAGTTAGACCTAAAAACTCTTGACATAATCATCCCATGGGGGTATCCTTCATTCTTCCCTTTAACAACCTTTTCTATATGCCTAAATATGAGGTCAGTTATGTCTATCTTGATCCTCTGGACAAGTGGTAGATGGCAATTTTTTCAATTTTGCTCACATGGTCTCTAGACCCAGTTTTAGGTATAATGCAATTGATAATTAGAACATGAAGAAATCTTGCCTTTGGAGTCAGATACTTGGCATCAAGACTTGCAGGGTTGGAACTCCATATAGCACGATGTTCACAGCTTTCTCTCCCATCGGCTTCATCCAATCACCATCATACCCAGCACCTTCTCTTGGGCATTTTGTCACTAAGGTGAGTGACTCGTGAGTGATGATGACATGGTCATCACCAACATCTCCAGATATCATGGAGGTGATATTGTCCTTGGTTATCTTGGTTGTTCTCCAGAAAGCCCTAACCAGTGAAGGGTAGACAACTTCATGAAGATGGAAGAAAGGCATCCATCCAGTAGTAGTAATCTCAGATTGAACAACCATGCCCTTGATTTTTAGTTCCTCGAAGTTTGGAACTCTTCCTGGGTGAACCTTCTTCATCTCACTCATGGAGATTCTGGCTTGTCCAGCGACGGTTTCCAGGAAACTTTTGGGTGCCATTGATTAAGAAAAGAAGATATTTTTTAGGGTTTGGAAACGGAAGGTTTTTGAGAGGTTGAAGATGAAGAGAGAATCAGAATGACGGAGACCGCAAGGATTCTGAGTGGAAAGACTGAAATGACTAAGCTTACTTTTAGGAGAAGAAAAGGAAACACTTGAGCGCTTTTTACACTGGGTACAAGGAGAGAGGTTATGCCATAAAGAGTAATAAATTTGAAAAGACAATTGTGAAAAGACAGAACGTTTTTGAGAAAAAGGAGGGAATTTTTGCAGTGTACACATGTCTTAGTCAAAGTCAGCACTTTGTGAGTGCTTTTAGCCACATCATCAGACGCTTGGCTAAAGTAGACGAGTGAAGTATACAAAAAAATTCAGACAAGTAAAGCAAAAAATTTCAGACAAGTAAATTTTCAGATATATGAGCATACAATTATTCAGACACGTTATGCATATTCAGATTCTTTCTAATAAAAACAAATCTATCTTCACTTAAAGGTTTAGTAAAGATGTCAGCCCACTGATTTTCATTGTGAACCGAAACTTAATTTCAAAAACACCCTTTTGCACATAATCTCTAATAAAATTATGCTTTATTTCTATATGCTTTGCTCTAGAATGCTGTATGAGAATTTTAGATAAGTCAATAGCACTGGTGTTATCACACCAAACAGTAATGTTATGCTCAAACATTGAATAATCCTCAAGTTGATATTTTACCCAAAGCAGTTGTGAACAACAAATTGATGTAGATATGTATTCAGCTTCATCATTTGAGAGAGCAATGGTACTTTGCCTTTTGCTTGACCAGGAGATCATGTTTGCTCCAATGAAGTGACATCCTCCACTGGTACTTTTTCTGTCTATTCTATCTCCAGCAAAGTCAGAATCACAGAATCCAGCTAACCTGAAATCTTAAGATTTCTTATACAATAGACCAAGATTAGTGGTTCCAATTAATTATCTGAAAATTCTTTTAACAGTCTTATGATGAGATTCTTTAGGATCTTATTGGAATCTAGCATGTAGCACCCTGTTTTTCCTATGCTTTCTGCAGCAGTAAATATATATTTAAAAGTGTTTATTTTAGATTAAACTCAGGATGATTTTAATTAAACTAAAATCATTTTCTTGTGTTGTTATATCACATGAAGTCACGGTAAAATTTTCGGTTGAGAATTCAGATGGAAGCCGGTCTGCGTTTTCACTGCCGGTACAAGTTTACTATGCAGAAAACCTAATTTTGACCCGTGAACAAGACAGTTAGTGTTTTTATTATGTTTCCTTCAAATTTGGTTATTTTGAAAATTTTCGTGCAAAAATAAAATAAAATATTTTATTCGGGCGAAAACGTCGGAAGAATTACTACCGGAAATGCAATCGGGTACGAAATGGAGCAGATTAGGGAACATAAAAGAAGTGAGGAGACATGATGGAAGAGGCTATGACACACTCCAAAAGTGTAATCATCACACTTTTCAAATTATAATACTATTCTAATCCAAAAGTCATTTTTCTCTCTTCTTCCATCCAATCAAGCATTAAACCACCAAGCTTGCTCAACAAGCTCTCCCTCATTTCCCTTGGAGCCGTGGACTTCACCCCCTCTATATATATATCCCTCTCATTTTCACTTCATCATCTTCCTTCTTCAAACTCCATTAAACCTTCATCTTCTTCCTTTCTTTTAAAAGTTCAAGCTCTTAAAGCTTTAGTTTTTATTCATCTTTTCTACTTGAGTTCTTCATTAAAGTTATTCCTTATAATAAGGGTAATGCTCTCACATGAATCTTTTTGAAAGTTTCATCTTTTATTTCTTAGTTTACTTTATGTGTTCTTTAGATGCTTTAAACTTCTAAAATCTCTCTAAAATGGTAGAAAACTCCTTTTGAGTTGAAACCACTTTCTATAGTCTTGTATTAACTTATATTTTCACATACGAAGAGGTTGTGTAAAACAAAAATGTCTACCTATCTCTTCCAATGAAGGCCGAATGCTTGCATTTGTGACCTAGGAAGTTTTTGTTTCAACTTTTGGAATATGATCATGTGTTTGAGTTTCTAACTATCCCTTGATCTTAAATCTATAAATCTTGGAAGTTTTGATAGCTTGTTCCTATTATGGCCGAAAATATGAATAAGTAAGCCTAGGATAATGTTTCAACTTTCCAAGTATGATGATGGATTTAGAACTCTTAATACCTTGTGATTCTAAACCCAAGAGTTGTTGTTAAACAAAGAATATTTTCCTCATCATCCTATGATGGCCGAAACTTAGTGTTTAGGTTCTAGGATGTATGAGTTTTTATTTTCCAAAATGATCATGGACTTGAGCTCCATAAGATATTTGGATGCTGAGTCTAAGAGATTGGAAAGTTTAAGGATTTCTAACTTGTTTATTTTATGTTATTAAAGCTAGGATGTATTACTTTCATTTTTCCAAGATGATCATGGACTTGATCTCTATAAGACATTTGGATACTAAGTCTAAGAGATAGGAATGTTTAAGTTTCCATTGTTTTCCAAAATGATCATGGACTTGAGCTCCATAAGATATTTGGATGCTAAGTCTAAGAGATTGGAATGTTTAAGTTTCCATTTTTTTCCAAAATGATCATGGACTTGAGCTCCATAAGATATTTGGATGCTAAGTCTAAGAGATTGGGAAGTTTAAAGATTTCTAGTCTATAAATCCTATGAAGGCCGGACCTAGAAGGTTATGGACCTAGGATACTTTGTTCTTATTTTTCCAAAATGATCATGGTTTTGGGCTCCTTAATACATATGGATGCTAAACCTAAGAGATTGGAAAGTTTAGTGAATGCTAGCCTACTTTACTAGCCTTGGCCGAATACCCTAAGTTTATAACTTAGTGGGATTTTAATTCAACTTTGTTAAACGATCATTGTTTATAAACTTTTAACACTTAAGGATCATAAATCCATGAGTTGTATAATTTTCGGGAATCTCTAACCCTAAGAACTAGTCTTGGCCGAACCTGTAACTTGTGGTTTAGTGTTCTTGTTTGATTTTAGATTGTGATTTTGTGTTCATAACCTTAGACTTCCGTCGCGGAGGAAACGAGAACGTTCGTGGTAAACCTCTTCGAGCATCTAATCTCCTTACCTTCACATATGGTAAGAGGGGATTGCCTAGGGATATTCAATGACTATATTCATGTGTGTATGTGTTTACTTGAGTGATTTGAATATTATTATGATATGGACCAAATACTTGAATGACTTGTTTACTTGAACTATTGTGATTATTACTTGAAGTTGATTATTACTTGCCTTAAAGTATTGTGAGTTGTATATATGTGATGAACTGTCGTTTACTGTGATATTATTGTTGAGAATATATTACTGTTGATTGAAGTTTGAGAAGCCAGACTTAAGTCTGTGAACAATGATTATAAGGATTAAAAGCCTTAATAAGCCTTTAATAGAACTTTGAAAGTATTGGTTTCATTTATAAAAGTTCCTTGCTTAAAATGCTTACTTCAAGAGAATGAGATTCTTGTTTTGAAAAGAAACGTTGAAGTGTTTTTAAGTCAATATAAACTACCTTTTTATGATCCAAAGTTTGTACGAGAGAAAACCTTTTTCGAACTATGTGTCTTATGAAGGAAAAAACCCTTTGAAAATATTTGACTTTATTTCATCAAGGATTTCAAAAGAAAACGAATTTCCTCAATGTTTTATAAAAGAATTTGTAAAGGAAAAGATTTTATCCTAAATGATTTAGAACGTTCCGGTTACTTGGATAAGTGACCGAGGTTTTGTTTTGGTTTTTGATTTTCACTGAGTAAAAAGTAAGCACATGTGAAAGAGAATCTAGTTCGCGAGACGTCGCCTCTAGTATTCAGTTATAAGCACGTGATCTGGGATCCGTGTCAAGAATTATGGACCAAGGGTCCTAATCGTGATATTATAGGCTATAAGTCCTAATCTTGGAATTGAGGACTGTGTGTGCTAATTTCGTTGTTATGGGCTAGGAGTCCTTATCATGTTGAAATAAAACATGGATAAAATTATAATTGTTTCTACGACCACAACCTTGGATTGCGGCATCGGTCTAAGGTATTGTGATTGAGCACTCGTACTGTGCGTCCTGTGTTATTGATTTTCAAGTAATGAAAATTGTGAATAGTCGTTAGCAGACGTGCTTGAGTTACCGAATACCCACTTAAGATCTGGTATTCGATGATGTATACATCCGAATGACCGTTATAAGGGATTCATGATGATGTTGATCCGGGTGCATGAGCTGACGGAGACAACTTGCCAATGTGGCATACGAGCCTGATCAACTCTTTCTTTCTTAATGATAAAACTGTGATGGTATCTCATGAGATTAAGTTTAGAGCCTGATGATTGAAGTGTCATGCATTATCTTTATAAAACTGATAGATTCGGGTATGAGACCCACTGATATACACTTGTTTTACCTATGAATAATGCTTAAATGCTAATATGGCAATGTGTTGTATGTATCATGTATATGGTTGTTGTATGATATATCCATTTGCTGGTATCTCACTCTTACAGTTATATCAGGTCTCTTCGGGTTTTGCCGTAGTACCTTGGTATTCTAGTACCGATGTTGCAGAGGAGTCTTTCTAAGTCACTTGAAGACCTAGTGTTAGAGGTTGAGAAAGTATTCTGATTGGGGGTCTCTCCAATGAATATTTGATAGAATGACCAGCCTAGGAGTTTGAGTTGGGTTGTATATCTAAAGAGGTCGGTAAATGTAGTGCTATATACGTCCATTTGTAGTATAAAATTTTTCTTTCGAAAATGGAAACTTAGAGAAATGTTGTATGTCATGGTAACTTTGTTACGAACGTGACTTTACGTCTTAAATGTATGTATGATGGATTTCAGAGTTATCCTTAAAGAAAAATTTTATACCCCAGTTTTCTGACTTAAAAGAAAACAATTTTCCGAAAGCAACCGGTAAATTATCTTTTAATTTACTTCCGCATGTGTTACGTAGTATGATATATTCAGACACGTTATGCATATTGAGATTCCTATTAATAAAAAAAATATATCTTCACTTAAAGGTTTAGTAAAGATGTCAGCCCACTAATTTTCACTGTGAACAGAAACTTAATTTCAAAAACACCCTTTTTCACATAATCTCTAATAAAATTATGCTTTATTTCTATATGCTTTGCTCTAGAGTGCTATATGGGATTTTTAGATAAGTCAATAGCATTGGTGTTATCGCACCAAACAGTAATGTTATGCTCAAACATTGAATAATCATCAAGTTGATATTTTACCCAAAGCAGTTGTGAACAACAACTTGCTGTAGATATGTATTCAGCTTCAGCAGTTGAGAGAGCAATGGTACTTTGCCTTTTGCTTGACCAGGATATCATGTTTGCTCCTATGAAGTGACATCCTCCACTGGTACTTTTTCTGTCTATTCTATCTCCAACAAAGTCAATCACAGAATCAAGCTAACCCGAAATCTTCAGATTTCTTATACAATAGACCAAGATTAGTGGTTCCAATTAATTATCTGAAAATTCTTTTAACAACCTGATGATGAGATTCTTTAGGATCTGATTGAAATCTAGCACAGAGACAAATACTGAACTGAATGTCAGGTCTGCTAGCAGTTAAGTATAGAAGAGATCCAATAATACCTTGGTAGACAGTTTGATCTACCTTTTTACCTTCCTCATCCTTGTTTAGAACTATTGATGGATGCATAGGAATACTCATAGGCTCTAAATTTTCCATTTTATACTTCTTTAGAAGTTCCTTGGTATATTTTTGCCGATGGATTTGCAGACCAAGAAAGAACTTCAATTCTCTCATCATGCTTATCTCAAACTCATTCTCCATCAACTCAGAGAACTCTTTACAGAGCTTTTCATTAGTAGCACCAAAAATAATATCATCCACATAAATTTGTACTACAATGAAATCTTTCTTTGAGCATTTCTTTAAAAGTGTAGCATCTACTTTTCCTCTAGTGAAGTTATTTTCCATCAGATATGTGCTTAACCTATCATACCAAGCTCTAGGAGCTTGTTTGAGTCCATATAAAACTTTCTTAAGCTTATAGACATGGTAAGGATTTTCAGAATCCTCAAACCTAGGAGGTTGCTTAACATAAACTTCCTCCTCAATTATCCCATTTGGATATGCATTTTTTGTAACAGCCTGATTTTAATTACACTGTTTAACCGGTTAAAACATAATTAATTATATTTTAATCTGAGAGTTAGAAACTGATTTTAAATAAAATAAAATCATATTCATAGTCTCTCTTATGGTAGAAGGTTATGCTGAAATTTTGGGTTTAAAATTCAGAGGGAGTGTCTGCGTTTTTACTGACAGTATAATTTTATACCGGTAGAAAACCCTAATTTGACCCCGAAACTTAAAATTTGTAGATTTTTTATATTTTATCCGTGAGGAATTCTACATTCCAAATTTCTGATCAGAAATGAAATATTATGTTTATTCGAATGAATTTTGGTAAAAGTTCAGACGGAAAGCAGTTGGTGTTTTCACTGACATTAAGATTTTAATGATCAGAAAACCTAATTTTGACTCGTGAACAAAATGGGTTTTGATTAAATCATATTTCCAACGAGTCTGGTTAGTTTGAAAACTTTCAATCGAAAACGAAATATTTTGCTTTTATACGGGCGTAAAACCCTAATCAGGAAACCGGCGGAGGCGGAAACGGAACTGCAGAGACAGAACTGGACACCGGAGGGGATGAGTCATGGGATGGGTCACCACCATGACTCACCAACCATTTATGAAGCATTAAATATAAATTTAGGTGAAATGACCAAAATACCCCTAAGCTTAACCTAACCGACGTTGAGTTAAATTTCAACCATGGTTAAGGAACCAAGGTTAGTTCTTGTGGCGAAGAATCAACCACACCCTCCACTAAATGTGAGCCACGTGTTTGTAAACCTTAGTTAGCAAAGTAACCCTAGTTAAGTTAATTATTAACCATAGTTAGTCATATATTGATTAAATAACCACAAAACCAAGTAATCTAATTCTAATGAACCAAACAAGGCCTAATTCCTACCCTATTTAACCTCCCAAACCCGCAGCTAGCCCTCCCCTTTCACTCATCTTCTTCATTTTCTTCATTTCTTCATACTTTACACATAAACTCCATTGTTGATCTTCAAGAGCTCCAAGGATTTCCATTCACAAGCTTGCCAAGATCATCATCAATTCTTCTTTTACCTCTTAACTTAGGTAACATGATCATCTCCTCTCTTTTAAAGCTCTTGTCCTTCATATTCTTGAGTTTCCATTAATTAGATCTAGAACTTTAAAGAATTCTAGAAAATGGTATGAAAATCATAAAAATATGAAACCAATTTCTATGATCTAGATATTATTCCTACCTTCATTATCCAAAATCATGTGAACAAAATAATTTTCTTTCCTATTGAACCCTATTTGGCCGAACCTGTGTAGTAAAATGGGTTTGGTGTTTTGTTGTTTGTTTTGAAAGCTAGTATTTGATTTAAGTTCTATAATATTTGTATACCTTAAATCCAAGAGTTTAGGTTCAACAAAAATCCCTAGCTTAGATTCCTATACATGGCTGAAACTTAGTAAAATCGGAGGTTGAAATATTATGTTCATGTTTCCAAGTTATGGTAATTTATCTAGGCTACATAGGACCTACGTAACTAGTATCCAAAAGCTTAGGTTAAGAAAATAACCCTAACCCTCATTTGAATTGATTGACCGAATCCAACAAAAATGGTTAAGGGAAGATTTGTTGAATTAATTGTTATTATGTTGTTTGATTGAATGAGGAATTGGTAACGTGTGGCGGGATAACCAGGAACGTCAATTTTAGAATTCCAGTGATAACCCAGGTGGGGGAAAGAAACATTCCATCGTCGGAAATCGATAAGTAGTAGATTATATAATAATTGTGTAGGGCGACCTAAACCCTACTAGTAGTCGAGTAATCGACAAGACCAAAATTACATTGGAACCTTTTCTGTAAAACCAATAGTGATTCGGGGATTGTAGGTTTATCAGCATAGGCTAATTTTGTGATATTGATATGGAGAATGTCTGTCACAGCCAGGCCGTGACAGGTTCTGACTTGTAGAATTCCTGCAGTTTTTGTTTGTCACGGCCGTGATGGCTATCACGGCCATGCCGTGACAGAGTCTGACTTGTTGATTTGATTTTTGTGATAAATTACTTTATGTGGTAATGTGATATTTCAATATTTCTTGATGTTATGCATGATCTGTCTGGTTTTTAATATTGTGCTTAGTGGATTGTAAGCAAAGCTATATGTTGTTCAGGAGATAATTGTTTTGGTGTGAGAATAATGGTGATTTAAATGTGCCTAAGCTAAATGAATTGTTTAAAAGAGATGTTGTGACATAGAGTATTAGTTGAAGCATTGATGAAAGGTTAAGGCACTAGGATGTTGTTACAATGGGTTGGTGAGATTCATGTGTTGGTGTTGTTGTTCACAACCGTGTATTGGTAATATAATACATGAGTTCAAGAGTTCTTGCTAGACCGTTCCACCTTAAAAATAGGTTGTGCAGCTATAGTGTCATTGAATTTCATTGAGCATCCCCGGGAGTGGAAGGGGTGTGCACCGGGAGCATCGTGCAGCTATAGTATCATTGCTTTGCGTGAGCATTCTCACCATGGAAGAGAATGTGCACCCGAAATTTTGAACCTGTAGCTTGAACATTTGACTGACATTCCCCACGAGGAATGCGTGAAGGAAATTGTAGTGGCCACGTCAGCATAAAGTGTTAGATTGCATGAGCGTGGCTAGAGGTTGATATAGTGATTTATGAAGGATAGTTAGTGTTGAATGATGTTATGTCTATAACAATTACTGTATAACATGCTATGACTCTTTTCGGGTTTTTGATGATAGAATTACTTCTTATCCCCTATATTTCTGTATTTTTGTGGGTTTACTTTATTTATGTTAGAAGACCCGATGGAGTATTATGTTGCTGAGGTGCTGGACGGCACTCTATATGAAACGGAGGTTGCAGAGGAGTTGGATGGTACTCCTTACAAACCAGAGACTGGAGGTCAAGCTGTGACCCATGGTGATTAGAGTATAGACATTATGGCCAGTGTGTCTAAGGAGTAGTTTTATATTTTCCGTTAAGTATGACTGTTGTTAGGTATATGCCTGTGAGGTATCCTACTGAGAGGATATCCTCAACAGTGTTTTGTAATATGATTATAAGACTTAAGTGTGTATGTATCACCTAAATATGGTATGTTGTTTTTAAGGAACTAAAGTTGATTGTTATTTAATTGAAGTTTTAGTTTTTACGTATTTTTCACGCTAAGCGTGCGATTAAGCAATGAACCACGAGGGAATTAAGCTAATAAAACACCGAGGCACAACGGGGTGTCTCATTTTGGTATCAGAGCAGATTGATTCTAATCGGACTGTGAGGTCTAGGATGTTGTTACTAGCCGTGTCTTGTTGAATCCACATCGGATATTGACTATGCTTAGAAGCTGCGTAGTGAGTCCCGACATGATAGTTAACAGTTATATGGCATATATATACCAGTTTATGTACATTATATGTCGTATACCAATGTTCAGAGAGGTGGAGCTGGAAAAGGAGTTCCAGCAGCAGGACAGAAGATGGTCAGACCTCTGGCCACTGAAAGAGTGTTTACCATGAGGGGAGCTAAATTATCAACCTGGGATCTTATACAAGGTATGTATTTGATATTTGGTAGACTTTGTTTGTTTGTCTAAGTAGCATGATAGACAAGAAAGTGATGAGAGTTTTGTTGAGGTATAGTTGTGACTAGTAGGATGTGAACCCTTAAAATCAATATCAGTGAGTAAGACAATTACTATAAGTCAAATGTTGATCGAGGCATAGTATCATTATGGAACCTAGGGCAATGATTAATGTTCGTAGTTAAGATGAATTGTATGAGTTTGGGAAGAGTAAACGAAAGTGTATATAGTAATTTCACCTAAGTTGAATATGAGCAGAAAAGATCATTTCCGATGTAAATTGAGGTTACTAGAGAAATCCAAATTTGTTAAGTTAGATAATCCTAACAGGTGTTGTTCTTTTGATTGCAGTTTATCTTAAGGAGTGTTGAGATGTTTATTTGGAGACTTGAAATGTGTGATTTTGATATAATCTAGAATAGTGAAATACATTCTAAGGAACTAAGACTGTGATTGGATACATGAAGTAGGAAGTTTTGATTGCGGTGTTAATTGTAGAAGTTAGATGTTGAAATTGAATGTGGTGTTAATTGCGGGTAATGGTAGAAGTTAGATGTTGGAATTGATTGTGGTGTTAATTGCCGGAGTTAGATGCTGAAATAAGGTTCTCTAGTGGATCAGTAGTAAGAAGAGGAAAGGATCAAGTTTTAATTATTTCCTTCAAGGATGATAGATCAAGGAGAAATGTTAAGGACAATGAATATAATGTAGTGATGGATTGTTTCGAGGATAAATAGAACGATATAAGAATGAATTCTGTTATGAAGTTACCGCTGTCACCTATGAGAAAGGCAGCGATGAGAAATTTAATGTGGGATCTTTAGATTAACATACGATTACAAGATGATGTCTAGTTTGAGTCACGAAATTCCGAGGATGGATTTTTTTTTAAAGAGGGGTAGTAATGTAACAGTCTGATTTTAATTACGCTGTTTAACCGGTTAAAATATAATTAATTATATTTTAATCTGAGAGTTAGAAAGTGATTTTAAATAAAATAAAATCATATTCATAGTCTCTCTTATGGTAGAAGGTTACGCTGAAATTTTGGGTTTAAAATTCAGACGGAAATCGGTCTGCGTTTTTACTGACAGTATAATTTTATATCGGCATAAAACCCTAATTTGACCCGAAACTTAAAATTTGTAGATTTTTTATATTTTATACGTGAGGAATTATACTTTCCAAATTTCTGATCAGAAATGAAATATAATGTTTATTCGGACGAATTTTGGTAAAAGTTCAGACGGAAAACAGTCGGTGTTTTTACTGACAGTAAGATTTTAATGATCAGAAAACCTAATTTTGACTCGTAAACGAAATTGGTTGTGATTAAATCATATTTCCAATGAGTCTGATTAGTTTGAAAATTTTCAATCGAAAACAAAATATTTTGCTTTTATACAGGCGTAAAACCCTAATCGGGGAACCGACGGAGGAGGAAACGAAACTACAGAGACGGAACCGGAAACCGGAGGGGATGATTGATGGGGTGAGTCACCACCATGACTCACCAAGCATTTATGAAGCATTAAATGAAAATTTATGTGAAATGACCAAAATACCCCTAAGCTTAACCTAACCGACGTTGAGTTAAATTTCAACCATGGTTAAGGAACCAAGGTTAGTTCTTGTGGTAAAGAATCAGCCACACCCTCCACTAAATGTGAGCCACGTGTTTGTTAACCATAGTTAGCAAAGTAACCCTAGTTAAGTTAATTATTAATCATAGTTAATCATATATTAACTAAATAATCACAAAACCCATTAATCTAATTCTAATGAACCAAAGAAGGCCTAATTCCTACCCTATTTAACCCCCCCCCCTCCCCAAAACCACAGCTAGACCTCCCCTTTCACTCATCTTCTTCATTTCTTCACACTTAATACATAAACTCCATTGTTGATCTTCAAGAGCTCCAAGTGATTTCCATTTACAAGCTTGCCAAGATCATCATCAATTCTTCTTTTACTCTCTTAACCTAGGTAACATGATCATCTCCTCTCTTTTAAAGCACTTGTTCTTCATATTCTTGAGTTTCCATTTCTTAGATCTAGAACTTTAAAGAATTCTAGAAAATGGTAGAAAAATCATAAAAATATGAAATCAATTTCTATGATCTAGATATGATTCCTACCTTTATTATCCAAAAGCATGTGATCAAATCATTTTCTTTCCTATTGAACCCTATTTGGCCGAACCTATGTAGTAAAATGGGTTTTGTGTTTTGTTGTTTGTTTTGAAAGTTAGTATTTGATTTAAGTTCTATAATACTTGTATACCTTAAATCCAAGAGTTTAGGTTCAACAAAAATCCCTAGCTTAGATTCCTATACATGACCGAAACTTAGTAAAATGTGAGGTTGGAATATTATGTTCATGTTTCCAAGTTATGGTAATTTATCTATGCTACCTAGGACCTAAGTAACTAGTATCCAAAAGCTTAGGTTAAGAAAAGAACCCTAACCCTCCTTTGAATTGATTGGCTGAATCCAACAAAAATGATTAAGGGAGGATTTGTTGATTTATTTGTTATTATGTTATTTGATTGAAGGAGGAATTGGTAATGTGTGGCGGGATAACTCAGAACGTCCATTTCGTACATCCAGTGATAACCCAGAAGGGGGAAAGAAACATTCCATCATCAGAAATCGATAAGTAGTAGATTATATAATAATTGTGTAGGGCGACCTAAACCCTACTAGTAGTCGAGTAATCGACAAGACCAAAATCATATTGGAACCTTTTCTGTAAAACCAATGGTGATTCGGGGATTGTGGGTTTATCGACATAGGTTAATTTTGTGATATTGAGATGGAGAATGTCTGTCACGGTCGTGATGGTTGTCATGGCTAGACCGTGACATGTTCTGACTTGTAAAATTCTTGCAGTTTATGTCTATCACGGTCGTGATGGCTATCACGGCCAAGCCGTGTCAGAGTCTGACTTGTTGATTTGATTTTTGTGAGAAATTACTTTATGTGATAATGTGATATTTGAATATTTCTTGATGTTATGCAAGATTTACCTGGTTTTTAATATTGTGCTTAGTGGATTGTAAGCAAAGATATATGTTGTTCGGGAGATAATTGTTTGGGTGTGAGAATAATGGTGATTTAGATGTGCCTAACCTAAATGAATTGTTTTAATGAGGTGTTGTGACATAGAGTAAGAGTTGAGGCTTTGATGAAAGGTTAAGACACTAGGATGTTGTTACAATGGGTTGGTGAGATTCATGTGTTGGTGTTGTTATTCACAACCGTGTATTGGTAATATAATACATGAGGTCAAGAGTTCATGGCTAGACCGTTCCACCTTAGAAATAGGTTGTGCAGCTATAGTGTCATTGAATTTCATTGAGCACCCCCGAGAGTGAAAGGGGTGTGCACCGGGAGCATCGTGCAGCTATAGTGTCATTGCTTTGTGTGAGCAATCTCACCTGTAGCTTGAACATTTGACAGACATTCCCCTCGAGGAATGCGTGAAGGAAATTGTAGTGGCCGCGTCAACATAAAGTGTTAGATTGCATGAGGATGGGTAGAGGTTGATATAGTGATTTATGGAGGATAGTTAGTGTTGAATGATGTTATGTCTATGACAATTACTGTATAATATGCTATGACCGCTTTTTGATGATAAAAGACCCGATGGAGGATTATGTTGCTGAGGAGCCGGACAGAACTTTGTATGAAACAGAGGTTATGGAGGAGTTGGATGGTACTCCTTACGAACCAGAGACTGGAGGTCGAGCTGTGACCCACGGTGATTAGAGCATAGACATTATGGCCAGTGTGTCTAAGGAGTAGTTTTATATTTTCCGCTAAGTATGACTATTGTTAGGTATATGCCTGTGAGGTATCCTACTGAGAGGATATCCTACCAGTGTTTTGTAATATGATGGTAAGACTTAAGTGTGTATGTATCACCTAAATATGGTATGTTGTTTTTTATGAACTAAAGTTGTATGTTTTTTAATTGAAGGTTTAATTTTTACGTATTTTTCATGCTAAACGTGCGATTATGCAATGAACCACGAGGGAATTAAGCTAATAAAACACCAAGGCACAACGGGGTATCTCACTTTTAACATCCATTTGATAGAGTTATATCATGTTGTACAGCATAAGACATAAGAATTCAAGTGCAAAGGTTTCAGTGAAATGAATACCTTCCTGTTGATTATACCCTTGAGCAACTAGTCTTGCTTTGTTTCTTACCACTTTTCCATCTTCATCCAGTTTGTTTCTAAACACCCATCTGGTTCCAATAATGGATTAGTGTTTAGGTTTAGAAACTAGAGTCCACACATCATTTCTCTTGAAATGATTCAGTTCTTCTTGCATGGCTAGAATCCAGCTTTCATCTTGTAGATCTTCTTCAATTCTTTTGGGCTCTAAATCTGATACGAAGGCCATGTTATTGTTCTCTTTGAAAGAATATATGGTTCTAACACCTTAAGATGGACTTCTAATGATAAGGTCTTCTGGATGATGTGCTTTGAATTTCCAGTCTCTTTTCATATTCTATTCTTCAGACGGTCGAGTACTCGTCTGGTTTTCTGGAATTTCATACTTGTCTGATGGCTTTTCCACTGAGAGATTTAGATCAATACTTGCAATATCATCTTCTAGATATGATAGTTCCCTATCAGTCCTCAAACCATCATTAAACTTCATATGTATTGACTCTTATACAATAGAGGTTCTAGAATTAAAAATTCTAAAAGCTTTAGACAATTCAGAATATCCAATGAATATGCCTTTATCTACCTTGGAATCAAACTTTCCCAAATGATCTTTTGTATTTAAAATATAACATTCACATCCAAACGCATGAAAATGTGATAAGTTGGGTTTTCTACCTTTCCACAGTTCATAAAGAGTCTTATTTAGGATATGTCGAACCAGTATTCTGTTTTTCCCATAACAAGCAGTGTTAATGGCTTCTGCCCAAAAGTACTTATGGAGATTGTTCTCATTGAGCATTGTCCTACCCATCTCTTGAGGAGGTCTGTTCTTTCTCTCAACTACTCCATTTTGCTAAGGAGTTCTAGGTGCATAGGAAATTGTGAGAAATACCATTTTCCTCACAGAACAGTTTGAATTGCTCATTTTCAAACTCACCCCCATGGTCACTTCTAATAGCAGAAATACATAAACCCTGCTCATTCTGTACTCTTTTACCGAATACTGTAAAGACCTTATAAGACTCATCCTTGTGGGTTAAGAATAGTACCCATGTGAATCTAGAATAGTCATCAACAATGACAAAGCCATATTTCTTTCCACCTAGGCTAGCTACACTAACTGGTCCAAACAGATCCATGTGTAACAGTTGCAAAGGTCTAGAGAAGGTAACTTCTTTCTTAGATTTGAAACATGATTTTACTTGTTTACCTCTCTGACATGCATCACACAAAACATCTTTCTTGAAAGAAATATCAGGCAATCCTCTCACAAGGTTATGCTTTTTCAATTTAGAAATTTGTTTCATACTAACATATCCTCGTTTCTTATGCCATAGCAACTTCTCATCCTCTTTAGACATAAATCATGTTACACTTTGATCTAAAAGTTCAGATAGGTCAATCTTATACAGATTGTGTTGCCTTTGTGGAGAAGGAGGGTCTTTCCATTATTGTCATTGACTATGCATGCATCCTTTGAAAAAGATACAGAAAATCCAGTATCACATAACTGACTTATGCTAAGCAGATTATGTTTTAACCCTTTAACTAATAATACATCACAGATGATCGGCAATGGAGGTTTACCACCAATTTTACCTACACCAACCACTTTTCCCTTCTGGTTGCCACCAAAAGTTACAAGTCCACCTTTCTTAGGTTGGAGGTCTAGGAACATAGACCTTCATCCTGTCATATGTCGCGAGCATCCACTGTCCAGGTACCATGACAGGTGTTTGTTTTGTCCTGTTAACCATGTCTCAGTTTCAGAATCTGAATTTGTATTTTCCATGAGACACATATTAGTTTGAGGCTCATCTTCTTCACTTTTAGTGGAGCTTTCATTTAGTTCTTCCCAAGTGGCCATCATTCCTTTCTTCTTTTTGTTGAAGAACTTCTTGGGAGTTTATTTCTTGAGTTGAGGACATCCTGCCTTGATATGTCCTGGCTTTTTGTATTCATAGAAGACAATGACATTTCTGTCATTTGATCCACCATCTTTGTTGTATTTATCTTTGTTGAAGTGCTTGAATGGTTTGTCCTTTCTGAAATTTATTTTCTTCCAAAGCTTTTTCATTTTTCTGGTGAGAAGAGAAAGTTCATCATCTTCATCATTAGAGTCATCCTCATTTGATTCCTCAGATTCTTCTGAAGATTCATCAACCTTGAGGGCTTTAGATGTAGATCCCTTAGATGATTTCTTATCAGCCTTGAGAGCAATGGATTTTCTCTTCTTTCTATTTTTTTCTTCAATCAGTTCTTGTTCATGGATTTGAAGTGTACCAAGAAGCTCATCCAGCTTCATTGTTGATAGATCTTTGGCCTGAGACACAACAGCTACCAGAGGTATCCATTGTTTTGGAAGACTTCTGAGAATTTGTGAATGTGTTCCTTAGTCTTTTATACTTTTCCCAGAGACATCAACCCATTGGTTATAGTTTGAAATCTCCCATACATTTGGCCAAAACGAAATTCCTTCAAGCACCTTGGATTGATTTCAGAATTAGCCTTCCATGGCTACAGTCCAAGGAGGCTAGAGGAAGAGAAAAGAAAAATACGAAAACAATAACAAACAACTTAATTAAGCAGCAGAAAACTAAAGGAACCCCCAGTCTCCTATTCTGGCTCCTATTTATACAAATTCTCTCAAGAACTCCTCTCAATATCTGAATGTTCCTTCAATTAATTTCAACCTCTGCCTCTTAGCTTTCCAAAGCCACTTAATTTGCTTAATTACGAATTAAGATGAGAGAGTTATGTCCACATTCAACTCATAGGGCAGCTGAAACGACCTCTGACTTCACATGGATTGCGGCCCCTTAAAACGACTCTGTTTGGAACAATGGTATTCATGAGAGTTAAAGCTCTGTGTTTGATCTTTCATTTTCCACCGGTTTCAGTTCCAAACGACAGCTACAGCCCAAGTTATGGCCCAATCTTCATGACCAGTTCAGGTTCCAGCGACATCAATTATGTTTTGACTTCAAGGCCCAATGTGACCCACTATACATCCAATTCAGCATCTGAGTTCTGCATGAAAGTTGTTGGGATTCCTTCTAGCTTTCCTAAAATATAAATTTCATAATTTTTAGATGCCCGGAACTCAAGATATGGCTAAAATACAGAGTCAACGTCTATAATCATGAATTAGTGAAAATTTGCAATAAAGCTCAATGAGGCCCAAACTCATAAATCATTGCTAGACTAAATCAATTATGCACATTTAGCTTGTAAAAAGTACTAAAAATGAGGGATCTTCAATGCATGCAAATAATGTTTATCACATGCCCCCACAGTTAGCTCTTGCACGTCCCGGGCAAACTTGAAATTGAAACACAACACCAAGAACAAAACACAAAACCTAAAAACTCTACAAGACTCAATTTCCAAAGATATTCAAGAAGGTAAAAGTCCATGAGCAAGGTAACCATCAAAGCCAAGAGATCACAACATCAATGAAATTACATTTCCTTTCATCTCAAATCAACAAGGTAACTTTAATTGGAAAGCATAGATCAAGAATGGTAGATCCTCACACAAGATACACTCTCAATCCCTCAAGTGTTTAGAAGGTAAAGATTTCACTCAAATCAACTCATGAAAATTGCACTACCATAAGCTTGCTCATATTCTACTTCTCCACTATTAAAAACACATGCACACACAAATCAAGAGGACTTTATCAAGGTTGCAATGAGGTCAAAAGCAAAGGAAATGATATGGCAAGTTAAGAACCAAAGAGAGTAAAAGAGCATTAGAGAAGGACTCAATTAGCAAAAGGTGAAAATTTACCCAAAAAATTCACAAAAAAAGCGCAATCTTTCACATTTTCCTTTATTGATCTTCACAACCGTGTGACTGTATTCTTGTTTGTTTCTTTTTCTTCTCTTTTTTTTAAGATAAATGCGCATTTTTTTTTGTTTTTTTTTGTTTTGTTAGATAACCAATTTCACCAAATACCAGCATTTCACCCCCCCACACTTGGACCATTGCTTGTCTGCAAGAAATAAGAATGCCTCCAAAGAAACAATGCTCTCTCACTCGCTTAGGTTGGGTGAAAACATGGTTTTTCACTTAAGGCAAGAAATGAGCTAAAAACAATGAGTAGGCAATTAGGCTCAAGGGGGCTAATCAAGGGAAAAATGATGCAAGGTAGGCTTATTTGGCCAAAGTAGCTAAGCAAGAAGAATGCCTCAATCATGTCCATGTATGCAAGCAGAGATATAGCTTCAAAAAGAAATAAAGCAAGTTCTAGAGTAACAAAAATCATGAGTGACAACCACACAGGAAAGGGAAAAAAATGGTACAAACGCATAAATCTTTCAACAATAGGCTCAAAATCTCACAAGGCATGGATGAATCTACCAAACTCAAACCAACAAACCAAAAACCATAACGAAACCTGTGATTATGATGAAAGACAATAAATTCCACACATGCTATGACACTTAACTTTAAAATGAAACCAAACTCACAACTTTCACACATCTTACACATCAATGGAAACAACTTTAAAAGAAAATAACATAAAAAATGTAAAAACATAAAATAAAATGCAGAAACAAAAAACAGAAAACGGTAAAAAGGAAAAGAGTGGAAAGAGGCGCCCTCATGGTGGATATATAGCATCTAGCAAGGCCACCTCCTCCATGGTGGACTCTGGCACGTTCTCATAAAAGTGCTTGAGCCGATGCCCATTAACCTTGAAAATCCGCTTTGTTGTCACATCCTGAAGTTGAACTGCACCATAAGGAAAAACATTAGTAACAACAAAGGGGCCTTCCCACCTAGACCTCAATTTACCAGGCATCAACTTAAGTCGGGAATTAAACAACAAGACTTTCTGGCCGACCACAAATTCTTTTCGCGTAAGCATCCTATCATGGAAAACTTTGGTCTTCTCCTTGTAAAGGCGAGAGCTCTCATAGGCCTCCAATCGGATCTCTTCCAATTCCTGTAAGTGGAGCTTCCTTTCCACACCCGCCTGATGTAAGTCCATATTGCACTGCTTAACCGCCCAGAATGCTCTATGCTCAATCTCCACCGGTAGGTGGCATGCCTTCCCAAACACAATCCGATATGGGGACATCCCAATCGGAGTCTTGTAGGCGGTCCTGTAAGCCCATAAAGCATCTTCAAGCCTCAAACTCTCATCCTTCCTGTTAGGTTGGACTGTCTTCTCAAGGATATGCTTGATCTCGTGGTTGGAAACCTCGGCTTGTCCATTGGTCTGGGGGTGGTAAGGTGTAGACACCTTGTGCAACACTCCATACTTCCTCATCAAAGCCTCCATCCTCCGGTTGCAGAAGTGTGAACCCTGATCACTGATGATGACCCTCGGGATTCCAAACCTGCATAAAATATGTGATCTAACAAAATCCACAACAACTTTGGAATCATCAATCCAAGTGGCTTTTTCCTCCACCCATTTAGATACATAATCAACAGCCAGCAATATGTAAACAAAACCAAAAGAAACAGGAAAAGGTCCCATGAAATCAATACCCCATATGTCGAATATCTCACAAAACAGTAAAGGCTGGTGGGGCATCTCATTCCTGCGAGAAATGTTTCCTGTTCTCTGACACTGTTCACAAGACTTACAAAACATATATGCATCATGAAATAAGGTGGGCCAATACAATCCAGAATCTAACACCTTCCTAGCTGTACGTTGGGGACCGAAATGCCCACCACATGCTAATGAATGACAAAAACTAAGAACATAATGAAACTCATGATTAGGCACACATCTCCTAATAACCTGATCACTACAAAATCTCCACAGATAAGGATCATCCCACACATAATACTTAGACTCACTTTTCAGCTTATCAGACTGAGCCCTAGTGGAATATACAGGTAACACTCTAGCAACCAGGAAATTAACTAAGTCAGCAAACCAAGAAGAGGGGACCTTACCCTGTAGCTGCAAAAGCTGCTCATCTGGGAAAGAATCTTGAATCGGCACGGGATCTGAGGCCCTCTCAATCCTACTCAAGTGATCCGCCACTAGGTTCTCTGCTCCACTCCTATCTCGAATCTCCAGATGAAACTCCCGAAGCAGTAGCATCCATCTAATTAGTCGTGGCTTGGCGTCTGGCTTCTTTAAAAGGAACTTTAGAGCTGCATGATCAGAAAATACAACAACTTTAGAGCCAAGCAAATACGATCTAAACTTATCTAAAGCAAAAACAATTGCTAAAAGCTCTTTCTCAGTGGTTGTGTAATTGACTTGAGTAGCGTCCAAAGTCCTGGAAGCATAATAAATCACATGAGATGCTCTCCCCACTCTTTGTGCTAAAACTGCTCCCACAGCATCATTAGAAGCGTCACACATCAGCTCAAATGGAAGGGTCCAATCCGGTGACTGAATAATGGGTGTGCTGGTCAAAGTTTGCTTCAGATGGCCGAATGCTGCCTTGCATTTCTCATCAAAAACAAAATCCACATCTTTTTGCAGCAAGTGGGATAGAGGAAGGGCTATTTTGCTAAAATTTGCAATGAAACGCTTGTAGAAACCTGCATGACCAAGAAATGAATGCACCTCCCGCACGCATGTGGGGTAAGATAAACAGGTAATAACATCTATCTTAGCAGGGTCTACTTCAATACCCTTACTAGATACTACATGGCCTAATACTATACCCTGTTCTACCATGAAATGACATTTCTCAAAATTAAGAACAAGGTTAGTCTCAATGCACCTATGCAGCACCCTAGACAAGTTATGCAAACATGAATCAAAATAAGAACCATACACAGTAAAGTCATCCATAAATACCTCCATGCACTCCTCTAAGAAATCAGAAAATATGCTCACCATGCACCGCTGGAAGGTACCAGGGGCATTGCAGAGGCCGAAAGGCATGCGTCTGTAGGCAAAGGTGCCGAAGGGATAGGTAAATATGGTCTTCTCTTGATCTTCACGGGGCTATGTGAATCTGGAAGTAGCGGTGTAGCCATCCGAGAAAGCAATAATGGGACTTACCAACCCAGCCGCTCCAACATCCGATCAATGAATGGAAGGGGGTAATGGTCCTTCCGAGTGGCTTGGTTGAGGCGTCGTAGTCAATGCAAACTCTCCAGCTATTCTGCACTCGGGCCGGAATAAGCTCATTCTTCCGGTTTGTCACCACTCTGTCACCCGCATTTCTTGGGAACTACTTGCACCGGGCTCACCCACTTCTTTGTCGCGATATAGGGTGAGATGATACCGGCCCTGCAGAGCTTGGTCACCTCTTTCTTCACCACATCTAGAATGAGAGGATTTAGCCTCCTCGGGGTTGCCTCCTCTGGTTTAGCTTCATCTTCAAGTAGTATCCGATGCATACGGGTTGAAGGGCTTATACCAGTGAATGTTTGCAAGTGTCCATCCTATTGCTCTCTCGATTCTCCCTCGTAATCCCCAACGCCTTCTTCTCCCTGTTCAAGCAAGGAGGTTCTTGGCCACAATCACCGGAAGCTGCTCATGATCCGCTAAGTAGGCATACTTCAGATGTGCAGGCAGTGGTTTTAGCTCCAATTTGGGTGGTTGCCTGTAGAGGGAAGTAATCGGTGGGCTGCACATCTTCTCGCAGATTTAAGTCGTGCAAAATCAGAATTTCTGCATAATCTGCACCAGTTTTTCGTTATGAAAACAGAATCATCAACACTTAAGAATGTAGCAATTTCATTACATGCATCACATAAAACAGTTCCATCACAACAAAGTGAAGCATCTGAGAATCAAATAAATCAGTAAAACCATCAAAATCAGTAAAATCCACAGCACATAGTTCATCACATGCAGCATCAATTAATTCGGTAAGGACATCAATATGAAAAACAAAATGCTCTTCCTTGGGATGCTTCATAGCATCAAAAATGTTAAATTGCACAATTGAGTCTCCAAACTCCATGGAAAGAGTTCCTGCATGCACATCAATCTTGGTCCGAGCTATCTTAAGGAAAGGTCTTCCTAGAATGAGTGGGGCCTTGCTGGTTAGGGACTCGCCCTCCATCTCCAAGATGTAGAAGTCTGCAGGAAAGATCAGCTCATCCACTCGTACTAACACATCCTCAATCAGTCCAGCTGGATATGCATTGCTCTTGTTTGCCAATTGAATCACCACACCTGTAGAATGCAAAGGTCCAAGTCCAAGAGAATTAAAAACAGACATAGGCATTACATTAATTGAAGCACCTAAGTCTAGCATGGCATTCTCAAATATAGAATTTCCTATTATGCATGGAATTGTAAAAGTCCCCGGATCTTTGCATTTCTGAGGCATAGGTTGAATGAGAGCCGAAATGTTGCGACTCATGCTAATTCGTTCATTTACTTTCAGCCTCCTCTTGTGGGTGCAGAGTTCCTTCAGAAACTTGGCATATTTAGGAATTTGTTTGATTGCATCCAACAATGGAATGTTGACTTCCAACTTCCTAAAGGTCTCTAAAAGTTCCTTTTCTTTCTCAACTTCATCTGCCTTCTTGGATACGACTGCTCGGTGTGGGAATGGGAGTGGAATTGCACAATCTGACTTCTGCTTCATTGTGACATGATCTGCAGATTTGGAATTTTCTGCTGTAGAGTTGGATTGATGATTTTCTGCAGAATCTTGTGCTATTTCTTTGAAGTCTGCAGAATTCGAATTTGCTACTCCTTCATCTGAATTTTCTGCAGAATTCTGCTTCCTTGACTTGCATGGTAGTTGGGGGTCAGTTGCCACAATCTTTCCAGTTCTCAGCATACTGGCACTTACATTACCTTTTGGATTAGGAATGGTCTGCGCAGGAAGTTGGCCACTGCCTTGGCTTTGTAGCTGATTCATGGAGGAAGCTAGTTGCCCAATTTGAGTCTCCAAATTCTGAATTTTAGCTTCTGTTCTCTGTTGGAATTGGAGATTGTTGGTGGCCATTTGCTTCACTAGATCTTCAAATGAAAGGTCAGATTTTGGTGCTACAGTAGCTTGATTCTGCATTGGCTGCTGTTGGAATGGCCTACTTGGTCCAGCTTGATTTTGAAACTGGTTTTGCCTTATTGGTTGCTGCTGGAATGGTTGCCTATACTGCTGTTGTTGAGGTTGCTGTTGTGCATTACCATATCTCAAGTTGGGGTGGTCTCTCCAGCCAGGATTATAGGTGTTGGAAAAGGGATCATACCTTTGCTGCCGCTGAAACTGAGGCTTACCAGGAAACACACCTGCTGCAGCTACAAACTGGTCTTGGAGTGCAACATTGTCTTCTTGCAAAGTGGGACACGAATCTGTGAAATGAGATGGATTGGAGCATATGCTGCAGACTCTTGCATTGGTCTGCATAGATGTAGGTTGTTGTCCCATAGCCATTTGCCTCACCAAGGAAGTCAGCTCATCAAGTCTATGCTCCATTCTTTGTTGATCAGCAGTTGAAACTTGGACCTCATTGACTCCTCTGGTGGAACTCATCATTCTGGTGCCAAATTGTTGAGAGTTGGCAGCCATGTTGGAAATTAAATCTCTTGCAGCAGATGGGGTTTTATCAACTAAAGCACCACCACTAGCAGCATCAAACATGCTCCTCTCCATAGACATCAACCCCTCATAAAAATATTGGATCAGCAGCTGGTCACTAATCTGGTGATGAGGGCAGCTTGCACACAATTTCTTGAACCTCTCCCAATACTCATGCAAAGTTTCATCACCATTCTGCCTAATCCCACAAATGTCTTTTCGGATTGCAGCAGCTCTAGATGCAGGGAAGAACTTCTCCAGAAACAGCCTTTTCATGTCATTCCAGCATGCTATGGAGGCTGGTTGAAGGTAGTAAAGCCAATCCTTGGCTGCACCATCCAATGAGAAAGGAAATGCCCTAAGCTTGATGTGATCTTCAGGAACAACATGTGGTCTCATGGTGGAACAAACCACATGAAACTCTTTTAAATGCTTATGTGGGTCTTCACCTGCTAAACCATGAAACTTAGGCAAAAGGTGTATTAATCCAGATTTTAATTCAAAATCAACCTCAAGAGTAGGATATTGGATACATAATGGTTGGTAGTTCACATCAGGTGCAGTAAGTTCTTTCAGAGTTCCATTGTTAGCCATGTTAGCAGAATTATCAGTTAAATCAGAATAAAAAACAACAGAATCAGAAACAACAGAATTATCAAATTGATCAAGTAATCTCCTTTGAGTCCTATTCAACTGATGCAAGGTCCTTTCAATCTCAGGGTCGTATGCAACTAAATCACCAGGTTGGGACCTAGTCATACACACATATAGGCCAGAAGAGCAAGAACCATCTCAAAACACTACAAGTACAAATGCTAAAAAGACACAGAAATTGGAAAATCGTACCAAATAAATTTTAAAAAATATAAGATCACCACAGAAAAACTCTAAAAAGTCAGCAAAGCAAATACAATTTTTTTTTTGGAAATTTTAAAAATGGTAAAATACTTAAAAAATTAGAAAAGTGGCCTCAACGATGAAATTTTGGCTTCGGAGGCCCTATTTCCCGAAGTACTCCGTACTATTGGGAGTTCTATTTCCTGATTTTTTTTTGGATTTTCTGGGAAAATTTGAGAGCAATTGGAGCACAAGAATTCTGACAGCAAAATATTACCAAAATGCCACTGGTTTCACTACAAACAGCAATTCAGTGGATAAACAGGTTAGAGATTAATATAAACACTATCTAATATGATTGAATATTCAAAATGGTCCCCGGCAACGGCGCCAAAATTTGGTGAGCCGCCGAACTCACTCAAATAACAGAGCAAATCCCTACTAGCTTGTAGTATAAGGAATGACTCAGATCGTCTCTCAAAATACCATGAGTGCTATTCAATCATATCAAGACTCAACACAAAAATGGAGGGGGGGGGGGGGGGGGGGTTGTGATTTTAGATTGCAAAAGATAAATTTATATTAAGAGAAATCAAGTGAGAAATCAACCAATCCAAGACACTTAACCAAAATTCCAATTTTGGCTATCATAGACCACAGAATACTCAAACTGAATCCAAGTAATGGTTAATTCAATTTCAACCGAGATCTCTATATCGGAATTGAGGTTCACTACTAGATAATCATCTAGGATTTAACTGACAAACTATTTTACAAATCTATAAAATCAGTGCAAGTTTAAATACAAGAACCAATTAACCTTAAACCACAAATCTGTAGTTTAATTTACTTCAACTCAGAGAATGAGATATTGAATTATCAATCAATATCACATTCCTAATTCATAATTTCGAATACACAAACAGTAATCACCATTCATGCATCACAAATTCTGATTAGTAAGGAGAAGAGAAGATGAAAACTACTTGAATTCAAAATGAAAGTTGAAGTACAAAAGTCGCAAGCCAAACGAAATTCCTTCAAGCACCTTGGATTGATTTCAGAATTAGCCTTCCATGGCTACAGTCCAAGGAGGCTTGAGGAAGAGAAAAGAAAAATACGAAAACAATAACAAACAACTTAACTAAGCAGTAGAAAACTAAAGGAACCCCCAGTCTCCTATTCTGGCTCCTATTTATACAAATTCTCTCAAGACCTCCTCTCAATATCTGAATGCTACTTCAATTAACTTCAACCTCTTCCTCTTATCTTTCCAAATACACTTAATTTGCTTAATTACGAATTAAGATGAGAGAGTTATGTCCACATTCAACTCATAGGACAGCTGAAACGACCTCTGACTTCACATGGATTACATACCCTCAAAACGACTCTGTTTGGAACAATGGTCTTCATGAGAGTTAAATATCTGTGTTTGATCTTTCATTTGCCACCGGTTTCAGTTCCAAAAGACATCGACAGCCCAAGTTATGGCCCAATCTTCATGACCAGTTCAGGTTCCAGCGACAGCAATTATGTTCTGACTTCAAGGCCCAATCTGACCCACTATACATCCAATTCAGCATCTGAGTTCTTCATGAAAGTTGTTGGGATTCCTTTTATATTTCCTACAATATAAAGTTCATAATTTTCAGATGCCTGGAACTCAAGATATGGCTAAAATACAGAGTCAACGTCTATAATCATGAATTAGTGAAAATTTGCAATAAAGCCCAATGAGGCCCAAACTCATAAATCATTGCTAGACTAAATCAATTATGCACATTTAGCTTGTAAAAAGTACTAAAAATGAGGGATCTTCAATGCAAGCAAATAATGTTTATCACTGGCTTGTCTTGCTATTTCCAAGATCTTTTCCTCAACACTGTTAAGTGCTTAACCCAGAGGCTGAGCTCTGATACCAACTGAATAACCAAAGTTTGAAATAGACAACTATAAACATGAGAAGGGGGGTTGAATTGTGTTTATCAGAAATAAAGACAAAGTTAAAAACTTTTCACACACAGAAGCTAGGTTCAAACAAGTGTGAAAAACACTGCACAGACAGGTGACCTGTCTGGTGAGATTTTAACTTAAAAGCACACAAGCATGCAAATTGAAAACAAGATTGATATTCACACTTTAACCCCTTTAGTTAGACAACAAATAATATAATCAAAGCAGCTAAAGAGTTTAAGGGAAGAGAGATAAACATTGCTATTTATCCTGGTTCACCCTTTAACACTAGGGCTACGTCCAGTCCTTGGCAGCACCAAGTTTTCTCCACTATAACTAATCAAGTTACAGACAACAAGTATTCTTTGCACACATAGCCTACTCAGGCTCCAAGACAAGTATTCTTTGCTCTCTTAGCCTCTTCAGCCTCACTCAGGTTTTATTAAGAGAATGTTTGTAATTAATACAATTTGCAAGTCTTTCACTAACACTCAAAAAAGTGAATTAAATGTAAGCTTAGAAAGACTGCGTAATAACTTCAAATGATTGAAGAATACAGATTGAAAGAATGAAAAAATGAATACGTGGAGTAATGGCTCTTTATTTCTATGAGTTCTCTGTCTTCATCTTCAATGACATCTGTATTTATAGCCTTCAAGCATTTAAGATCCGTTAGAGATATTCCTTCAATTGTTGGCTTCAAGCAGAACTCCATTAAATGCAATAGAGTCGTTATGCTCAACCACTAATGCAATAGGAGCATTGGTTGTACTCTAACACAGAGGATCATGGCTTTATGCATCGTGCAGTAGCCAAATCAGAGTTGTGCAAAATGCTTTTGTACTTTACATATCACATTTCCCTTTTCGTGTAATAACCAAGAGTACTAGGGAATAAAGCATGTTGGAAACATACTTTAACTGGACTTCATTTCTGATCTCCTAGGTTGCTTGTGAGAATGACCTTCTAAATTTCTTGATAAGTGTGAGAGAGAAAGCTTCAGAGTCTTCTGTATGAGGGGACAACTTCCAAAAGCTCTTTGTACTTGAGTTCCCCATCGAAGAAGCATGGACGAGTGTGAGAGCTTCGTAGAGACAAGTTAAGTCAACATCCTAGTCATCTGACAGGTTGACTTTTACTTCTCCAGAAAGGTGGTCTTCTATGTGGGCAGATAGGTTAGAAAGTGAATTCTGACTTTTGTGATTTGCACACTAGATAGACAGGTTGGCAACCAATATGAAGGTTAACTAAATCATTAACAAATGTTTAGTTTTCATCAAAACTTAGGGAAATGGACATCAGAAATTTTAGTGACTTCACAATCTCCCCCTTTCTGATGATGACAAACATTTAGATGATTTAATCAACCTTAGAAAATACCAACAGATAAGACATACATAATTCAGACAAGTTGAATTTTTTTTTAACCAGATAGGTTGTGCAGACAAGTGCACTTAGGTTCAATTCATATTATAAGAGATCATTTATCAGTTAAGAGTGCATTTAACTTTTGTTTAGCTATTATGATAAGTTAAGTTATGCAGCTCAGACAGCATCAGACAGGTCGATTTTAATCATCTTAATCTTTACTTTAATTTTAATCATCTTAATCTTTACTTTCTCCCCCTTTTGTCAACAGTAAAAAGGAAACAATTATGAAGCATAAAAGTAAAAGATAGTAAAGATAAAGGATAAAAGGTATATTTTATTTATCTATACCAGATAGATTCTAAATCAGAAATTACTTAGGCTGACTAAAAAGTAAAAACAGAGATTCAACTCTCTTTTCTAACAGCAGCCTAGCATGTGTTTCTTCATCCAGCTGTCTTATGGTTTCTTCTAGCTCAGCTTTAAGTAGGTTGAAGCTGTTTAAGTCCACCATATGAGTAGTGGGGGACTCCTACAGTCAAGCTAGTTGATAGAGCAGACTGGTCTGAATGCTATGGCAACGCCAAAACGGGGGGTGCCTTGGGCACAGAGAAGGGTGAAGAGATACGAGAAAATACATACTGATGAAGAGTTCTAAAATAAAATAAAGGAATAAAAGCAGGTTTAAACAACGGTATGATTCTGATATAGTCAGTATCAGGAGATGAAAAGACACGAGATAGTCTCTCAGACAAAGACAGACGGGTGACACTAATTTGTATAGGAGGGGAAGAGGTTGTTTGGCAAGAACAAATGGAGGTAGGGGTAACAAAGAATCTATGTAACTGAAGAAAGAGTTAGAACCTGTAACTAACAAAAAGTAATACCTAGACCTATATGGTAACATTACAGTAGAGGCAGGATGGTGAGTCTTTGCCAATGTTCTAATGAACAAGACAATAGGGGAATAGAAGAAAATATCCCTACATGGGTTAAGAATATGAGGTGGAGGGGAGTGAATGACTGGCATATTAGAAAAACTTGTAGTCATGAGAGATTGCAAGTCAGACACAAAAAGACTTGATGACATGTCAGCTTGTTCTCTGGGAGTTGCATCCTCTATGAACTACTGTGTGCTAACATATATCAGACACTACATCATAAGATGGTCTTCGTGTTTGGTGAGAAGAGACAGGTGAAGAAAATGGAGACACATGGGAAAGGGGTTGTACAGACAAGGCTGGTGGAGAAGAGACAGAAAGGTTGAGGAAACCTTGATGAGAGGGAGAAGATGGTACAAGAGAGGTGGATGGAAGGATCACTTGATTTTCTGACATCCTCTGCTTCTTCATGGTACAAGCGAGGATTCAGAGGGTCAATCACAGGATAGACAACTGTCTGTGTCCCAATAGACAGGTCTTCAGCAGTTGCAGCAGCAACTTCAACCTCTGCAGCTTCAGCTTCTGCAAGCATTTCTACCCTTTCAACAACTGCCACAGTAGGCATTGGGTAGCTAGACCTTCTCTTTCTGGGAATAGGTCCTGTAACTGTTGTAACGATTTATCTAGGCAAGTATACCCAGTCGTACAAGTAATACGGTGGTGAGACCGATTTCGTTCCCACGAGGATTGAGACAAGTACTAGCACGTACCAAATCTACTACTATCTAAGCGAATCTTTGGATGGAAGGGAGCTCAATATAAACTACCAAGCCCAAAACAAACAAAAGAAAAGGAACAAACTCTTTTTGGATTTTTATCAAATACTTGGAATGCAATAAAAAGTGATTTTCAAATAAGATAAAAGATGTTGGGATTAAACTTCACCAAACCTTAGCCTCATGCAATACCAAGACTACCAATCTAGTTTATGCTTCAAATATTAAAATCAACCCACAAAATTACTCAAGTCCTAATTCCTTAGATGGAAAGAGCCTAAACCCGCTAATAGACCCTAATTCCTTAGGTGGCCTAATTAGTGAATTTGCATTAAGATTAGGGATTACACGATTACTAATGAACCAAAATCCATTCCTAGATGTAAGGTTTACTAGGTGATTAATTCCAAATCAAGAATGGACAAGAACGTCCCCATTGCAAATCAAATCATGGATGATCAGACCACAACAAGCATTAAGCGTAGGAATTAAACACTAATACGAAGGCATAAACACAGATCAATACATCAAGGCAATTACATGAAGTTCAGTTTTAGCTACATCTAATCCCAACAAAAGGGATTTAGCTACTCATAGGGAAAGAGAAAGCCAAAACAAAAGAAATAGAGATAAAGGAGAGAAGGGACTCCATAGAGGCTTTCCACAGCAGCCACAGCAGCCTCTAGCTTAGAGAATTAGGGTAAAAGTCTGGTGTAAAAAAGTCTGTCCTTCTGTTCTGCCCAAAGGTCTTATTTAAAGAATAGGGAAAAAATGCGCGTCACGGCCGTGATGGCCGTGACGGGCTCTGCCATGGGCGTGCTTTCAAATTTTCATCTGTCACGGCCATGATTCTCATCACAGCCAGGTCGTGACCAGTTCTGCCTTTTGAGGGTCTGGCTCAGCTGACAGGTCACGGCCGTGATGGTCATCACGGCTAGGCTGTGACATCTTCTGACTTTTGCCTTTTTTCTTTCCAGCTATTGCTTCGATCATGGCCATGATGGGCATCACGGCTAGGCCGTGGTGGGCTCTGTTTGGCTCATTTTCTTCACTTTTCAAGCTCTATCTTCATCCAAGCTTCATCATGGTCAATATTGAGCATTTTATCCTCAATTTCTGCAAAACAACACCACGAGACCGCCTTACCCGTTCCAAGGTAAAAACTAACAAAAATAAAACTAAAATGGCCTAAACGATATGAAAATGCATGCAAAATGATATACAATTATGAGGTGCAATCACACTCATCAAATCACCCCAAGCTTAAAACTTTTACTTGTCCTCAAGCAATCACCAAGGCCAGAAGATATACATAATCAAAGCATGGATAGTGAACCAAGAACCCGAGCAACTAATCCAAGTGATAGGCATTTTCAAATAATCCATCAAGAGACAATCAATTTTAAGTCCAATTAGAAGCTTGGGTTTCCTAGACTCATATTCTCACTGATTCGGGCACTCTTTCTCATCTCACTCAAGTGTTTAAGGACATCTGACAATTCGCTCAATTTCCTCAAGGAAGGCACTCTACCATAAGCTTGACTATCAACCAAATCTCTACTTTATTAATGAAAAAACCTAAGAATCAAGAGGTCTTTTACTTTGGTTGTAACGGGGCCATGGGATTATTCGTTAGGTGAGGAAATCAAGAAAAGGAATTTTAAAGAAGGCTAAACACAATATCAAGCATTGCAAAACATGACACCTTCTAAAATACCTTTTTGGGTATTGATTCATTTTTCCACCTTTCTTTCTTTCTTTCTTTTTCTTTTATTTCTCACTTTCTTTTGTCATCCCCTTCTTTATATTTTTTTTTTGTTTTTATTTTATTTGGAGAAGAGGAGATTTTCAGCTCAAGAGAAATATTTTCCAACTTTCTCATCCCATACTTTTTCAACTACCTTTTTACCATTTTTGTGCAATACTTTAAAAGGTGCCATACCAAACATTATTCATCAAAGTAATTCAAGGTACCAAGAAATGTATTTTAATCTTGTAGGCTCAAAATTGGGCAACTAAGGGGTAGCATTTAGTCAATCAAAGCTCAGAAGGCCAGAAAAATACCTAATGCCTCAATCATTTTCAAAAATGCTTTCAAAAATTTTTAAGCTTCAAAATGGTTTCAAGTCAAGTTCTAGAGAAATACACTCCAAGAGGAATAACACTCTATCACAAAGAATGGGGTAGATTTAGTGAGTACCCCTTTTTGTCTCAAAATCTCACATTTAGTAGTTCAAAAATCAATGAGCAACACAAATCTACAGAACCATATGCTAATTATCAACTATCAAAGATCATCTCAAGAATTTTTATTTGTAGCCTTATCACAAGAAAAAAATTATTGGGTTCAAGAATCCACTATCTCAATTTATTTGGTACTAAGTTCTCACGATTGGATGCATAATCTAATCAAGGGGTAATCTAATCATGTGATCATGCAAAACTATGCATATATGAATGCAACATGAAAAATGCAAGAGTTCAAAATGAAAAATGCAAAAATACCCCTACCCCAAGCTTAAGAACTTACATTGTCCCCAATGTAAATAATCAAGTCGGAGAGAGGAGAAAAATTGGAACAACTCACCGAGGCGGTAGCGGGTGTTGGCTCACATGCCTAGTCAAAGAGAGACTGGAAATTGTGTCACGGCCGTGACCTCTATCACGGGCAGGCCGTGATGCTTTACGATCTTCAGGGTCCTCTCATCACGCCCATGATGGGTATCACGGCTGGGTCGTGATCCTTTCTGGTCTTCATGATTAGCTCATCACAGCTGTGACCACTGTCACGGCCTGGGCGTGATGGCTGCTGACTTTGTTTGTCCTTGCCTCTTTTTTTTTTGCCCCTCTCCTTCCTTCTTAGCCTGAAAACACTTAACAAATCTATTAATTCATGATCTTTTTCCTCTTGATATCCTCAAATTATTCAAGAGTTAAGACCAAAAACAAATGGAAAAGGGAAAAGGGAAAGAAAACTTGGGTTGCCTCCCAATAAGCGCTTCTTTAACGTCACTAGCTTGACGGTCGGTGATCTCAAGGATCACGAAGGTGCACAGTTGTGGTCAATATCTCAATGTCACCACCCAAGTAGGCCCTGAGCCTTTGGCCATTGACTTTGAAGGTCTTTTTTGAAGTAGGATCCTCCACCTCTATAGCTCTATGAGATGAGACTTCTTTGACAATGAACGGTCCCAACCACTTAGACTTCAACTTGCCCGGGAACAATCTTAGCTGGGAATTGAATAATAAAACTTGTTGTCCCGACTGAAATGTTTTCATCACGATCTTCTTGTCATGATAGGTCTTGACTCGCTGCTTGTAAATAGCTGCATTCTCATATGCATTGAGGCACGTCTCCTCTAATTCATGCAATTGATTGACTCTTTTCTCACCCGTCAAAGTGGCATCAAAATTCAAGAACTTCAATGCCCAAAAGGCTCGATGCTCCAACTCTACGGGTAGATGACATGTCTTCCCTTAGACCATCTGAAATGGAGATAACCCCACAGAAGTTTTTAATGCAGTCCGGTAAGCCCACAAGGCATCGTCAAGATTCTTTGCCCAATCTTTTCTTGAACTGGCCACAGTTTTTGCCAGAATCCGCTTAATCTCCCGGTTAGAGACTTCCGCTTGCCCATTTGTTTGCGGAAGATATGGAGATGCCACCTTATGCCTCACATCATACTTAATCAACACATTTTTCAGTTGTGAGTTGCAGAAGTGAGATCCCCCATCACTTATAAGGACCCTTGGGACACCGAACCGGGCAAAAATGTTCTTTTTGATTAACTTAATCACTGTTTGGGCATCATTCTTCGGTGTTGCAATGGCCTCCACCCATTTAGAAACATATTCCACCGCCACCAAGATATATTGATTGGAGAATGAAGGTGGAAGTGGACCCATAAAATCTATGCCCCAACAATCAAATACTTCAATCTCCAATATGTTTTGCAGTGGCATCTCATCCCTTTTAGATATGTTCCCAGTCCTTTGGCACTTGTCACAACTCTTCACATGATTGTAAGAGTCCTTGAAGATAGAGGGCCAAAAGAGCCCAGATTGGAGGATGATAAGCCTCTGGCTCATCTAGTTTTATAACTAGCAAGACCATGGGTTTTTGTGCTAATTATTCGAGTTTAATCTCGTTTTCGCCCAAATTTGGATGTAATTGTCCTCAAGCAACACTTTGAGTCTCTTAAGTAGTTTTTAGGATATTTTAGTTAATTTTGAGTCGAATAAAGCATTTAATGCTATTGTATATTTTCAGGTTAAAAGGGAAGGAAGAGCAAAAAGGGAAGGACAATAAAGCAGAAGTCATCACGCCCTAGCCGTGATAGTGATCACGGCCGTGATCAGGTTAATGAGAAGATCAGAAGTCATCATGGCCCAGCCGTGATATCCATCACAGACGTGATGAGAAGGACCATGAAGATCAGAGACCATCACGGCCTAGCCGTGATGGACGTCACAGTCGTGACAGACGAATAAGTGAAGAAGCGCCCTAGGCAGAACCCGTCACGGCCTGGCCGTGATGGCCATCACGGCCGTGACGCGCACTATTTAGATTCAGACTTCTTTCATCTATAAATAGGGCATCAGACTTTTACCCTATAGGAGGATCTGCACTTGGAGGATGGCGGCTGGGGGTGATTCTAACCCTAAAAGGGGAAGTTTTCCCTGCTCTGGGACTGGAAGAAGATTGAAGGATTCTTCATGGAGTTTTCTTCATCTCTTCTCTCTTTCTCTGTTGTAGTTTTCTTTATCATGAGTAGTTAAATCCCTTTGTTGTTGGGGTTAGATGTTTGCTTTTCTAAACTTGGTTGTCTCTTGATTTGGTTTTAATACAAGTTTCTAATTCTTTATGAGTATTTGATTCTATGCTTAATGCTTTTCTTGGCTTGATCACTCTTGGAATGATTTGTTGCTTTGATAGACAATTGAAAGATTGATGTTAAGGCATGCTCATGAATCAAATGCCAAGTAGTTCATGAATCTAGAAATAGGTCTTGGGGTGCTTGCAATCTTATAAGTCTTGGCTCTTTATGCAAAATCTCAGGTTAATCCACCTAAGACATTAGGGTTTAATTTGGGGTTTTAGGCTCATTCCACCTAAGGAATTAGGGTTTGAGTATTTCAAAAGGCTTGATTGTCATAATTGAATTCGGACTTGTGTTAGTAACCATTTCATTGCAATTAAGGGAGGATTAGTGTAGTCTAACCCTGACAATTTTACCCAATTGTTAACCACATCTCTTCTTGCTTGTTAAGTGTTTGATAAAATTCCCAAAAGACAAAAAAATATTTTATTGCTTTTGTTGTTTTATGTTTTGATCTCTTCATGCTATAGTTTAGTCTAGATAGTTGTTTGACTTGTGAATTGGTAATTGGCAACTGATCCCTGAGGATGATATCCGGTCTCACCATCGTATTACTTGTACTACTAGGTATACTTGCTTAGAAAATTCGTACCAAGTTTTTGGTGCCGTTGCCGGGGATTAGTGTTTCCAATATCATAAGTAACAAGGAAAGCACCTAATTTAGAAACAAAATTTTTCTTTTTTTTATTTCCTTCATCTTTGTATATATTTGATAGCTTTCTTTTATTAGTTTTGTTTTAATTAAATTGTTGCAATTTTGAACCTGTGCTTCTTTAATCTTGGGTTTTATTTGTGTGTGAGGTGGATTTTGAATTGACAGGATCATGGATTACAATCATTACTATCCATTCGATGAAGAACTTGAGATGTTTGATCTACAGCTGCGGGCATATATGCTACAATTGTCCATAAACATCCAACAAGTGAGAAATGTATTATCAAGGGTAAAAGTCTCTCCTCCACCAGTGGTAGGCTATTCTGAATGGGGAAATCAATATCCCAACACTTACACTCCATGGCGGGGGAATCCTCCAAACAATGCTTGGATTGATCAAGAGGGACATTGGGAATCTTCCACACCTTCATATCAACCACAACCTTCTCGATGGTATGATAAGCCATCATCCATGGAAGTTGCTTTGGAGAATTTCACATCCACAACCACAGTCAATTTTGAGCAACCTATTCCGGATGGTCTGTCTCACTTGGAGGTTGTTTTGGAGAACTTCATGGCAACAACAATGGAAGGTTTAAAAAATCGAGAATCTACCATTCGAAGTCTCGAGGTACGTATTGGGAAAATCTCTAACCAACTATCCGAAATGTCAAATGGGAACTTGATGGATGATGATGAAGATGATGCAATGATGGATGATGATGAAGATGATGAAATAATGGATGAAAAGGAAGATGAAGAAGTGGGAGCAACCGAATTAAGAAGTGAAGACCATGTTTTGGAGAACATAGTTGCACCATTTTCCCTTGAACCCTTGACTGAAGAGATTGAGAGGAAGAGGCGTCTGGAGGACGTCTATTTCACCATGCTAGAGGATGATGAAGAACTTTTGGAATTAGATGATTCTATTGGTTCCTCTGCATGTGTTGATTGCGATGGGAGAAATACTTGTGTGGTCTGTGCTGAGATTGCTGCATATATGGAAGGTGGTGGATTTGATAATGCGGTGAGTGAAGATTGTGCAGAAGTCAAAGCAGCACCAGTAATCCTCTCCACTTGTTTGCCACCTCCCATTGTGAAGCAACCAACGATGGATTTCAAGCCTCTGCTTGAGAAATTGGATTTTGGATCTTTAACTATGAAGGCACTATGGCCAGTCCAAGAGGTTGAACCCCATTTGTGTTGGGAAGACTTTGTTGATAAAGAGGTCATCTTTGACCCAGGAGAGATTGAAAAGTTCTTCACACTTGGAGAAGTTACCATGACTTTCGAGCACTCACTTTCATATCAATGCTGCAAGCTATGGGATCCAGGAATAAGCTTCCATTCTTTGTCTATCACTTGGCCTCTATGCTACAAGCAATGGGATCCAGGCAGAAGCTTCTCAATGAGTTTTCTTAACCTTTCTCTTTTGTTATTTTCATTTTCTCTTTTTAATTATTTTTCTTTACTTGAGTCATATGTGTGTGAGTCTTATGTTGGTGAGCTTGAATGGATTTTATTAAATTTAGCATAGATGTATGGCATGTTATATGTTGATTTGTGATGATTTCCCCCTAGGATTTGAAAATTGAAAATTGATCCCCATGTGAAAAATTGAAAATTGAACTTTGAGAAATTTTATTGTGATTGCATAATTTATGATAAGTTTGGGGTGAAGGGTTGCACACACTAGGGATTGTATCCCGGTCAAACAGTTTACGAAAAATGTCAAGGTGAGGAATTCAAGCCTCCAACATTGTTTTTAAATTGTGTGAATCACTTTTAAGTTGCACTTTCCCGGATTTGCTTGAATCTCTTCACAGTTTGCATGTTTATATGGTTGCATCGAATGATTTAGGCAATTTTCTTTGAAATAGCTACTGGGCCTAAAAAGAACCATCCCTAATGAATGTTTCCTAGTTAGCCACATTGAGCCTAATAACCGATTGTTTCTTGATGACCTTATGTTATAAGCCAAAAATCCGAAAAAACCATGTTAACCCAATCTTAGGATTTAGGAGAGCATGGATGATTAGCAAGACAAGGGTTGAAGGAAACCCAATCTTTGAAATGTTGTTTTGGATTGAGAAAAAGAAAAATAGCGGTTGGAGCCAAAGGCAAAAAGAAAAAGAAGAAAAGTACAAAAATGTCAAAAAGGGTATTAAAAGAAAGAGGCTGTAGCCACCCAAAGTAAAAAGAAAAAAAAAGAAAAAAGAAAAAGGAATGAGTGGAAATTCAATGTGTCAAAATATTCATGCTCTCTTAGTTCCTAGGGACTTAAGCCTAGTACCTTTGAATATCCTACCTTTAGCCAGGACCCATTACAACCTTTAAAAGACCTTTTGATGTTGCATGCATGTTTTCGTGGGAACTATTTTTGAGATGAAAATCAAATTCATGGAAAGTTCTCTTGAAATGTGAAATTGAGTGAAAGTTGATAGCCTAGACAAATTGAGCGAATGAGTGAAACACTAAATGCCCTTGTGAGGAAGGAAAATGTTTGAAATTGGTGACCTCCAGTTTGTGTCTAACTCGAACCCTTTACTTAGATTAATAATTTCTTGAATGATGAAATTCTCTTTGTTTGAAGTAAAGGAATGTGGGGATTACATTGTTGTAAAAAGGGGAAAACATTGAAGAAAAATTGTATTGACAAAATTGCATGAAAATTGTACGAAATTGATTGAATCCTTTAAGCTTGCCAAAGTTTGAGTCTTTTTGAGTTTTAGTTTGCTTGGGGACAAGCAAAGTCTAAGTTTGGGGTATTTTGATAAGCCTCTGGCTCATCTAGTTTTATAACTAGCAAGACCATGGGTTTTTGTTCTAATTATTCGAGTTTAATCTCGTTTTCGCCCAAATTTGGATCTAATTGTCCTCAAGCAACACTTTGAGTCTCTTAAGTAGTTTTTAGGATATTTTAGTTACTTTTGAGTCGAATAAAGCATTTAATGCTATTGTATATTTTCAGGTTAAAAGGGAAGGAAGAGCAAAAAGGGAAGGACAATAAAGCAGAAGTCATCACGCCCTAGCCGTGATAGTGATCACGGCCGTGATCAGCTTAATGAGAAGATCACAAGTCATCACGGCCCAGCCGTGATATCCATCACGGGCGTGATGAGAAGGACCCTGAAGATCAGAGAGCATCACGGCCTAGCCGTGATGGACGTCACGGCCGTGACAGACCAATAAGTGAAGAAGCGCCCTTGGCAGAACCCGTCACGGCCTGGCCGTGATGGCCATCACGGCCGTGACGCGCACTATTTAGATTCAGACTTCTTTCATCTATAAATAGGGCATCAGACTTTTACCCTATAGGAGGATCTGCACTTGGAGGCTGGCGGCTGGGGGTGATTCTAACCCTAAAAAAGGAAGTTTTCCCTGCTCTGGGACTGGAAGAAGATTGAAGGATTCTTCATGGAGTTTTCTTCATCTCTTCTCTCTTTCTCTGTTGTAGTTTTCTTTATCATGAGTAGTTAAATCCCTTTGTTGTTAGGGTTAGATGTTTGCTTTTCTGAACTTGGTTGTCGCTTGATTTGGTTTTAATACAAGTTTCTAATTCTTTATGAGTATTTGATTCTATCCTTAATGCTTTTCCTGGCTTGATCACCCTTGGAATGATTTGTTGCTTTGATAGACAATTGAAAGATTGATGTTAAGGCATGCCCATGAATCAAATGACAAGTAGTTCATGAATCTAGAAATAGGTCTTGGGGTGCTTGTAATCTTATAAGTCTTGGCTCTTTATGCAAAATCTCAGGTTAATCCACCTAAGACATTAGGGTTTAATTTGGGGTTTTAGGCTCATTCCACCTAAGAAATTAGGGTTTGAGTATTTCAAAAGGCTTGATTGTCATAATTGAATTAGGACTTGTGTTAGTAACCATTTCATTGCAATTAAGGGAGGATTAGTGTAGTCTAACCCTGACAATTTTACCCAATTGTTAACCACATCTCTTCTTGCTTGTTAAGTGTTTGATAAAATTCCCAAAAGACAAAAAAATATTTTATTGCTTTTGTTGTTTTACGTTTTGATCTCTTCATGCTATAGTTTAGTCTAGATAGTTGTTTGACTTGTGAATTGGTAATTGGCAACTGATCCCTGAGGACGATATCTGGTCTTACCACCGTATTACTTGTACGACTAGGTATACTTGCCTAGAAAATTCGTACCAGAGGACCTTTGCAGCTGTCCTATCCCCATTGTAATGTCCACCATATGGAGAATTATGACAATGCCACAAAATACCCTTTACTTCCTCTTGACTAACACACCTCCTCCATAAACCATCCAGTCCAACCTTGAACAAAAATGGGTCATCCCACATGAAATGGTTGGCATCCCGGAAGAATTTTTTTCTTTGTTGCCAAGGGAGGTACTCTGGAACAACTGGCTTGAAATTTGCCATGTTGGCAAACCATGGTCTTTCATGCACTAGAAACAAGGCCTCATCCGGGAACTCATCCCGAATGTCCTTTTCTTTTGCGGTAACCTCTTCATTCACTAACCGAGATAAGTGGTCAGCCAGCACATTTTCGCTGCCCTTTTTGTCCTTATTGACTAAGTCAAATTCCTGCAACAATAGAGTCCACCTTATGAGTCTTGGTTTTGAATCTAACTTAGTCAACAAATATTTAATTGCGGCATGATCAGTAAAAATAGTGACTTGGGACCTAATCAAGTAGGAACAAAATTTTTCCAATGCAAACACTATGGCTAGCAACTCTTTTTCAGTTGTTGCATAATTTATTTGGTTCTCATTGAGAACCTTGCTAGCATAGTGAATGGCATGGAAAAACTTTTCCCTTCGCTGTCCCAAAACTTCCCCAACTGCGTAGTCACTGGCATCACACATTAATTCAAATGTTGACTCCCAGTTGGGTGCAACAAGAATGGGAGCGGTGATCAACTTTTCTTTCAAAATTTGAAAAGAGGTAAGACAAGCAGTATCAAACATAAATGGTGTGTCCTTATTCAAAAGGCTACACAACGGCTTGGCTATCTTTGAAAAGTCTTTGATAAACCGCCGGTAGAAGCCTGCATGACCGAGAAAACTCCTCACACCCTTGACATTCACTGGTGGAGGTAGTTTCTCAATTACCTCAATCTTGGATTTATCCACTTCGATCCCCTTAGCTGAAATCTTGTGCCCAAGCACAATGCCCTCCTGCACCATAAAATGACACTTCTTCCAATTTAAGACTAAATTGGTGTCCATGCACCTCTTTAACATAGATGCAAGGTTAGACAAGCAATTATCATAAGAGGAACCGAAAACAGAAAAATCATCCATAAAAACTTCAATGTATTTTTCTACCATATCAGAGAAAATGGAAAGCATGCACCTTTGAAATGTTGCAGGCGCATTACAAAGACCGAAAGGCATCTTTCGATAGGCAAAAACTCCAAAAGGACACGTGAAGGCAGTTTTCTCTTGGTCTTTCGGGTTAACCGCAATTTGGTTATAACCCAAATAACCATCCAAGAAACAATAGTAAGCTTGCCCGGCCAACCTCTCCAACATTTGGTCCATAAATGGAAGTGGGAAGTGATCTTTCCTAGTAGCTTGATTTAGCTTCCGGTAATCTATACACATTCACCAATCGGTGACTGTTCTAGTTGGGATCAACTCATTCTTCTCGTTGTTCACGACGGTCATGCCACCTTTCTTGGGAACCACTTGTACCGGACTCACCCAAGCACTATCGGAAATCGGATAGATCATTCCGGCTTCAAGGAGTTTCAGCACCTCCTTCCTTACCACTTCTTTCATTGTAGGATTGAGCCTCCTTTGCGGTTGGACCACCGGTTTAAATTCAGCCTCCATCATGATCTTGTGCATACAAAATGTAGGTCTAATACCTTTCAAATCTGAGATGGACCATCCAATGGCTGTTTTATGCTCTCTAAGCACCCTTACAAGTTTCTCCTCTTCCAATTTGGACAATACATTGCTCACTATGACATGATTTTCATCATTCTCACCAAGAAACACATATTTCAAGTGGGGAGGTAAAGGTTTAAGCTCTAACTCGAGCTTCTCTTGGGCTTCATCCTTTTTGAGCTCTTCTTTCTTGGTATTGACAGAAAGTTGATTGGGTTGAGCTTCCAAATCACACAAACACTCCTCTATTTCCTTCTCCTCTTTCTCATCTAGATTTTCAATAGAGTTCACAATTACCTTCTCAAGAGTGGAGGAGTGGTGCTGATGTGCAAAGGCTTCTTTAGCCACTACATCCACAATGTCCATGCAGAAACAATTCTCTTCATCACTCGGGCGATGCATAGCTTCAAATACATTGAAAGTAACCTCTTCATCTTGCACTCTGAGTCGAAGTTGGCCTTTTTGTACATCTATCAAAGCATGATCGGTTGCTAGAAAAGGTCTCCCCAATATAAGTGGAACTTCTGCATCCTCCTCCATGTCTAGAATCACAAAATCCGCTGGGAAGATAAACTTATCCACTTTAACCAAAACATCTTCCAAAATACCATAAGGACGCTTGATTGATCTATCGGCTAGTTGCAATGCCATCCTTGTTGGTTTCACTTCACCACCTCCAAGCTTGTTTAACATTGAAAGTGGCATCAAATTGATACTCGCCCCCAAGTCACACAAGGCCTTCCCAATAGAAACACTCCCAATTGTGCAAGGGATTGTAAAACTACCAGGATCTTTAAGCTTTGGAGGTAGCTTCCTTTGAAGTATCGTACTACATTCTTCTATCAAGGCAATAGTCTCACCTTCTTTAAACCTTCTCTTCTTCGTAAGCAACTCCTTCATGAACTTTACATAAGTTAGCATTTGCTCTAGTGCTTCAGCAAAGGGTATGTTGATTTGTAACCTCTTGAAGATGTCAAGAAATTCGGCAAACTGCTCTTCCTTCTCCTTCTTCTTGCTTAAGTGAGGATATGACAACTTTACATAAGAAGGGATCTCTTGAGACTTGTCTCCGTCTTTCAAAATCTGACTTTTGCTCCTCCTCAAAATTGAATTTTCATCCACTAACTTTTCCCTCTTGTCTTTTTCACTATCTTCCTCTTCTTCCTCTATTACAACCTCTTTGCCTTTTTCCTCATTTTCTCTCTTTTTTCAGCACTCAACTCTGTTTTTTCAGCAACTCTCTGATTTTTCAACAAAGGCTCACCGCCCTCTTTCTCAAGACTTTTACCACTCCTCAAGACAATATCTTTACAATGCTCTTTAGGATTGGTTTGAGTATTACCTAAAAAACTGCCGCTAGATTGTTCTGCTAGGTGCTTTGCAATTTGTCCAACTTGAACCTCCAAGTTCTTTATGGAAGCATCGGTGTTTTTCTGGTTTGACATGGACATTTGCATGAATTGATTGAGGGTGTTCTCCAAGATAGAAGTCTGGTCTTGAGGCGGTTGTGTGGGAAGAGGCTTGCTTGCTTGTCCGGTATCTTGTTTCCAACCAAAACTTGTTTGATTCCTCCACCCTTGGTTGTAATTGTTGGAAAATTGGTTGTTACCTTGCCGTCCATAGTTCCCCATATAATTAGCTTCCTCATGGGAACTAGGTGTGGCCTCACAATTTCCATTATCATGATCTCCTCCACAAAAATCACATCTCATTACCTGTTGAGGTGGCATGGTTGTCCCTTGAATGGTTTGGAGTTGTTGTGGGAGTTGAGCTAGTTGCTTGGTAATGGACTCAAGTTGTTGTGTCATAAGCTTATTTTGAGCCAAAAGTGCAGTTTGTGAGTCTAACTCCAACACTCCCCTTCTTGATGTGGTACCTTGGTCATGATGCATCAAATAGTCATTAGATGCCATCGCTTCTATCAAAATCAATGCTTCCTCCGGTGTCTTTGTGTTCATGGAACCTCCAGCTGAGGCATCCAACATATACCTGGTTGACGGCCTCAATCCATTGCAAAATGTTTGTATTTGGGTAAGATCATCAAACCCATGATTTGGACATCTTCGGAGCAAATCTTTGAACCTTTCCCAGGTGTCATGAAGAGTCTCACGCTCTTGTTGAGCAAAGCTTGTGATATCACCCCGTGTCTTCACAAATCTTGAGGCGGGAAAGAACCTTGCAAGAAATTTTGCCTCTAAGTCATCCCATGTAGTGATGCTCCCCCTTGTTTGAGATTGGAGCCAAGACTTGGCTCTATCTCTTAGAGAGAAAGGAAACAACCTTAGGCGAATTGCATCATCGGAAGCACCATTTATCTTCACTGTATCACATAACTCGAGGAAGTTGGAGACATGATTATTAGGATCCTCTTTCTTCAACCCAGCAAATTGACTTTGTGCAATCATATTCAAGAAAGCTGGCTTGATTTCAAAATTGTTGCAGTTCACTGGAGGCCTCACTATGCTAGTGACATGCCGATTGACATTTGTATTGGCATAATCCCCAAGTGTCTTCCGTGGAGCACCTTCACCATTTCCTGCCATCTCAAGTGGTTCTTGATGAACTTGTGAAGTGGAGGTCTCTTGTGCTCTTTCTTGTCGTGCTAAATACTTCTGCTGTCTTGCTTGAATCCGATTCTTCCTAGCTGTTTTCTCTATTTCAGGATTGTAGAGAAGTTGATCAGCTGGGACAGTACCTCGCATGCACAAAAGTCTAGTCCAAGAATGTTAGCACAATATGACAGCAAAGAGAAACAGATAAGAAAACAAAAATAAAATAAAATTGTGCTTAAATTAGTAATCGAAATGGGTATGCTAATATTGAAACACGGTCCTCGGCAACGGCGCCAAAAACTTGTTGTAACGATTTATCTAGGCAAGTATACCCAGTCGTACAAGTAATACGGTGGTGAGACCGATTTCGTTCCCACGAGGACTGAGACAAGTACGAGCACGTACCAAATCTACTACTATCTAAGTGAATCTTTGGATGGAAGGGAGCTCAATATAAACTACCAACCCCAAAACAAACAAAAGAAAAGGAACAGACTCTTTTTGGATTTTTATCAAATACTTTGGAATGCAATAAAAAGTGATTTTCAAATATGATAAAAGATGTTGGGATTAAACTTCACCAAACCTTAGCCTCATGCAATACCAAGACTACCAATCCAGTTTATGCTTCAAATATTAAAATCAACCCACAAAATTACTCAAGTCCTAATTCCTTAGATGACAAGAGCCTAAACCCGCTAATAGACCCTAATTCCTTAGGTGGCCTAATTAGTGAATTTGCATTAAGATTAGGGATTACACGATTACAAATGAACCAAAATCCATTCCTAGATGTAAGGTTTACTAGGTGATTAATTCCGGATCAAGAATTGATAAGAACGTCCCCATTGCAAATCAAATCATGGATGATCATACCACAACAAGCATTAAGCGTAGGAATTAAACACTAATACGAAGGCATAAACACAGATCAATACATCAAGGCAATTACATGAAGTTCAGTATTAGCTACATCTAATCCCAACAAAAAGGGATTTAGCTACTCATAGGGAAAGAGAAATCCAAAACAAAAGAAATAGGGATAAAGGAGAGAAGGGACTCCATAGAGGCTTTCCACAGCAGCCACAGCAGCCTCTAGCTCAGAGAATTAGGGTAAAAGTCTGGTGTAAAAAAGTCTGTCCTTCTGTTCTGCCCAAAGGTCTTATTTATAGATTAGGGAAAAAATGCGCGTCACGGCCGTGATGGCCATCACGGCCAGGCCGTGACGGGCTCTGCCATGGCGCGCTTTCAAATTTTCATCTGTCACGGCCATGATGCTCGTTACGGCCAGGTCGTGACTAGTTCTGCTTTTTGAGGGTCTGGCTCAGCTGACACGTCACGGCCATGATGGTCATCACGACTAGGCCGTGACAGCTTCTGACATTTGCCTTCTTTCTTTCCAGCTATTGCTTCGATCATGGCCGTGATGGGCATCACGGCTAGGCCGTGGTGGGCTCTGTTTAGCTCATTTTCTTCACTTTTCAAGCTCTATCTTCATCCAAGCTTCATCATGGTCAATATTGAGCATTTTATCCTCAATTTCTGCAAAACAACATCACGAGACCGCCTTACCCGTTCCAAGGTAAAAACTAACAAAAATCAAACTAAAATGGCCTAAACTATATGAAAATGCATGCAAAATGATATACAAATATGAGGTGCAATCACACTCATCAGCAACATCCAAAAATAGGGCTCCACATGAATTGGAATTACGAGTGAAATTATATTGAAAGGGATTTAGGGCTTCAATGGAGTGCAGTATAGAAAATAGCTTAGTGCGACACAGTGTCACGCCTTTAAAAAAATAAACAGCAGCCTCCACATACAGCGTGAAGGAACTCGTAAGGAGATTTATTGAGGCGGGTTATTCCTTAACGTTTGGGAGTTTTTGGAGGTCTACGAGAAGTAAGTAAACACCATTTTCCTTAAAGTTCCATAGTATAGATTTTAAAGGGTTTGAGTATGAAATTAATTGGTAATTATTTGGGGTTCGTCCATAAAATGAAATTGATGTTTTATCGGTGATTAATTATCATGAGATTGAATATTTACATGTAGGATGATTTGATGATTATTATTTTGTATGTCTTTTTGTGATATATGATGCATCAGTGTTGTTTTGATGTGAATTTGATGAATTTTAATGCATATGACATGATGTTGTGTATTGAAGTTATTTTGAAATGATTGTTTGGTTATCTCCCATGGGGAGAGATAAACATTTGAGATACCTGATGGGGCTCGAATCCGCAAGTGAACGGCTTCGTCGTCAAGTAATAAAGAGAGATCGAACCACAGAGACCGTGATCTCAAATAACAATTAGTTATTAAATTTATTTAACTGAACTGGATTAAGATGTGGGAAATATTTGATTTTTGAAATCGGAACCAAGGAACAATCAAATTTAAAATTGCAATTAAACGAAATCAAGAACAAAATAGGGAAGTAAATCAGATCTGGGATTTTTCAATGTCAAAAGAGATTTCCAGGAATTAGGTTACCAACAAGACTGCTCATGTTACTAAATTGACTACTTCTCTTGTTAAAAATCAAAATTGCTTTGAAGGTGAATTTATCCTAATTAAGTTAATGTTCCCTCTCGGGTTACAATAAGCGTGCCCGATTAAACCAACCCCCACTCTCGTGGTAATTGAATTTAAATCGAATCCTTTAAGCTTTGTGACAATCCAGTGAACCCTCGAAGGACCGCTTCTAACTCTCATGATTTAAGTCCTAAGTTTGATTCCTATAGATCTGATACCTAAGTTCACCAATAAGTTCGTCCTTAGTGTATCTACGACAAACAAATAAGTGGCCACCAAATTTACGAGTAATTAAAGCAATAGGAATCAAATCGAAAGCAAAATTGAAATTAACAAGAAACCAAACGTCATTTCATCACCATAAACAAATCTTGGGCATAGCCCCAATTCCTAGAAATAAGACTACTACTCAAGCATTGCCATGATCGTAGCAATCTTGATTAACAATAGCATAAAAAGAAAACCCTAGAGAAGAGAAGAGATTGAGAATAAGAGAAATCCTAATTTTTCCTATGGGTGGCAGTCCAGAAGTGCCTAGTTTCGATCCCCTAGAGGCCTATTTATAATGTAGGGTAACTTGAATCCCAAGCAATTACAAAATTCAGTTCAAATCAGTTTTTAAAATTCCAGATATTGCACGTCACGGCCATGATGCCTGTCACGGCCAGGCCGTGATGGATTCTGTATTGGAGATTTCTTCGCTGGTTGGTCTGTCACGGTCGTGACCACCATCACGACCTAGCCGTGATCAGTTCTTCCTGTGAAGGTCTGGTTCAGTTGGCATGTCACGGCTGTGCTGACCGTGACCAGCTCTGACTTTTCCATTCTTTCTTTTCAGTTCTACTCGATCATGACCGTGATGGCCATCACGGCTAGGCCGTGATCAGTTCTGTTTGTCTCATTTTCTTGCTTTTCAAGCTTCGTCTTCATGCAAGCTCCAACATAACTGATACTGAGCATTTTAATCTTCAATTCCTGCACACAAGCACCACAAAACCACCTTACCCGTTCCAAGGTAAAAACTAACAAAATATCAAATTAAATATTCCTAAACTATATGAAAATGCATGCAAAATGTTAAGGAAATATGAGGTGAAATCACACTCATCAAACTACCCCAAGCTTAAGATTTTGCTTGTCCTCAAACAATAACTAAGGCCAAAAAAGATAATCAGTTAGAGCATGGACAGTGAATCTAGAACCCGAGTAATAAATCCAACTAACAGGCATATTCAATAAGAAACCAAGAGACAATCAATTTTAAGTCCAATTAGAAGCTTAGGTTCCCTAAATTCATATCTCTCACTAATTCGGGCACTCTTCTCACCTCACTCATATGTTTAAGGGTATATGACTATTCGCTCAATTTCCTCAAGGAAGGTACCCTACCATAAGCTTGACTTTTAACCAAATCTCTACTTTATTAATGAAAACACATAAGAATCAATAGGTCTTTTATTTTGGTTGTAATGGGGCCATGGGATTAATTGTTAGGTGGGGAAATCAAGAAAAGGAAAATTCAAGAAGGCTAAACAAAATATCAAACAATGCAAAGCATGACAACCTTCTAAAATACCTTTTTGGGCCTTAGTTCACTTCTCCACCTTTCTTTCTTTCTTCATTTTTATATTTTTTTAATTTTTTATTTCCCACTTTCTTTTTCTCATCCCCTTCTCCATTTATTTATTTATTTATTTATTTATTTGGAGAATGGGAGATTTTCAACTTAAGAGAAATATATATATATATATATATATATTTTCTAGCTTTTTCATCCCACAATTTAGTTTTCCAACTTCCTTTTTGCCCTTTTGCAATACTTTAAAAGGTGCAATACCAAGCATTGTTCATTAAAATAAATCAAGGTACCAAGAAAAGTATTTTATTCTTTTAGGCTCAAAATTGGGCAACTAAGGGGTAGCATTTAATCAGTCAAAGTTCGGAAGGCCAGAAAAATACCTAGTGCCTCAACCATTTTCAAATATGTTTTCGAAAAATTTTGAGTTTCAAAACGGTTTCAAGTCAAGTTCTAGAGAACACAATCCAAGAGGAATAAAACACTCAATCACAAAGGATGGAGTAGATTTAGTGAGTACCCCTTTTAGGCTCAAAATTCTCACATTTAGTAGTTTAAAATCAATGAGAAACCCAAATCTAAGGAACCACGTGCTAATTATTAACTATCAAAAGATCATCTCAAACATTTTTATTTTTAGCCTATCATAAGAATACAAAAATTGGGTTCAAAAATTCACTGTCTCAATTCATTTGGCACAAAGTTTTTCACAATTGGATGCATACTCTAAGCAAGGGACAATCTAATCATGTGATCATGCAAAACATATGCAAAACTAACCCTAAATGAATGCAACATGCAATAATGCAAAAATAATACCCCTACCCCAAGCTTAAAAACTTACATTATCCCCAATGTAAATAATTAAGTCCTAGGGAGGATAAAGATAAAATAAAATTAAAAAAAAAAAACTCACTGAGGTGGTGGGTGCTGGCTCAGATGGCAGTCATAGAGCTGCTGGATCATGGTTCTCTGCTCGCGCTGCTCCTCCATGATGCGCTCCTGGTTCGCTAGGATAGTGTCAAAGGTGGACGAGAACCGCGCATAGGGATCATCGGACGATGTACCTGTAGAGGAAGAAGATGGGTGCCCAGACGGCCTTGCCTGCGGTGGCAGGCGTAACGGCCTTTGTATCCTAATAGGCTTAGACTCCTCTCCCACCGGCACTTTCCAATTTGCCGGATTTGTTACATCCAAAAGTGCGGGGTTAGGGAGAGGAATTTGGTGCCTGCGCCTTGGGTGTTTCAGGGAGTACGTGTCATCCTCCTGGGTGATCATCCCCATGGCTTCACAAGCCTGCAAGGTGATATGTGTCCGTCCTGGGGCGGCCTCAAAACCATTCAAATCAATGTTAAAGTGATGGCATATGGTGGTGATTAAGCCACTGATGACAATAGTGCCACTCGAGCTTTTGGCGACCTTTAAGAGGTGCCTAGGCAAAAACGACCCTGTGTCCACATTGCTCTTAGGGTGGAGCATGGCCCAAAGTATAAAGACCTCGTCCTGGCGGACGGATCTGTCACTCTCTCCACAGCCAAATAGGGTATTGTCTATGACCCTATGCATATATCTTATACTTGGGTTAACAAGGGTTGTGGACTTGGATGTTCGAGGGTCAAAACTCCTGCCTTCATAGTCAATTGTTGACCAGAAACAATGTGCACCAAACCCTAAGGGGTATCTCCTGTCACCCCCTACAGGTAAACCAAAAATTTCATTAAATTCAACTAGGGTTAGCACAAAATCCTGGTTGAAGAGCCGAAATGTAATCCGTCCCTCAAGGCAATGCGGCCCTTGGAGAATTTCCGCATTTAGAGAGCTTAAGAACTCCAGAGTAGGGCCAGTAAATGCAGGGTATCTGGTGCAATCAAACTCGCTCCACCCTATGTTTTCAAACATCCAGTTGATGTCAACAGTCAAGCCTAGAGTGTCCATACATGCATCATCAAGATATTTTGTTTGGATAATCTTCCTATTTTTCAAAACATTAAATCTATGTTGTTGAGCATTATCTTTGAAAACAATCTCATACCCATGTTCATCAGTCTTAGAGTTAGAAGAGTCAAAGTAGTTACCTGGGTTCCTGCTTCCTCTGGACGAGGGCGTGAGGCTTCGATTGCCCTTTGATACTTGCTTTCCATGATTTTCTTCAATGAGCCTCAAAGCACCAAAATTTACAATCCCCTCTTGAACTTTTTATGCAATTCGGATTTTTAGGGGCTAGGGTTTCAAAATTGGGACTTTTTGATTTTGCCCAAAATTGAAGGATTTGGCTTGTGGGTTTTGTTGGGTTAGGTCTAGGGAGCAAGGGAGTAGAGTTGGTTGGGCATGGGTGTCATGGGGGAGGTGAGTTTTCAAGCTTTTTTGGGTGAATGGGTATGGTGGAGGTTGTGAGAGGAAGAAGAAGATGAGTGGATGAAGAGGAAGATGGTGGGTTTCGGTTAAGGGGGGTTTGTGTTGATGAGTGTGAGATGAGGGAATGGAGGAGGGGAAGTTAAGAGTGAGAGCTTGGTGGCTATGGAGGTTAGAGAGAGTGTAGAGAGGAGGAAGAAATTTAGGTCGTGTTTGAGCAGAAGGGAGGGTGTGCGTTTTAAAATCTGGTTTAAAAGCGCGTCACGGTCGTGACCCACATCACAGGCAGGCCGTGACGTGTTCTGTGTCAGGCAAGTCCCTTATCACGGGCGTGATGCACATCACGGTTGGGCCGTGATAAAATCTGTTCTGTTTCAGCTGGCCTGTCACGACCGTGAACGCTATCACGGCCTGGCCGTGATCCTTCCTGACTTTCTGGTCTTCACTTCACGGCCGTGACATACATCATGGCTAGGCCGTGATACAGCTCTGATCTTCTGGGGCCTTCTTGTCATGCCCGTGAGGGCTATCACGGCTGGGTCGTGATACTGTCTGACTTTCAGTTGTTGATTCATCACGGTCGTGACCCATGTCACGGCCTAGGCGTGATTAATTTTGACTTCATTTTCCATGCCCTGTTCACTCTTCATGCCTTCCTGACCTGAAAACACTTGGCAAATCCATTAATTTATGATCTTTCTTCTCTAAATCTTCTCAATTATTCAAAAACAAAATTCAAAAACAAACTAATAAGGGAAAGAAAGCTTGGGTTGCCTCCCAAGCAGCGCTTATTTACGGTCCTAAGCTTGACCATAGTCCTTTCAATCCTTTGATGTTGGATCAAGGAGGGAAATCGCAACCTCCTGTTCAAGTGGATGTTCTCCAAGGTAGTGTTTCAGTCTCTGTCCATTGACCTTGAATGTTCCACGTTCCTGATTCCAAACCTCGACGGCACCATACGGAAATACCTTCATTACTTTAAATGGTCCGGACCATCTAGACTTGAGCTTTCCTGGGACTAACCGTAACCTCGAATTGTAGAGTAGCACCAATTCTCCTTCATGGAATTCTCTACGAAAGATATGCTTATCCTGCCTCCTCTTTGTTCTCTCCTTGTAAGACCTTGCGGACTCGTAAGCATCCAATCTTAGCCCATCAAGTTCATGAAGTTGAAGGATTCTCTTTTCCCCAGCAGCTTTTATATCAAAGTTTAGCCTCTTAATGGCCCACAAGGCCTTATGCTCAGGCTCGACTGGTAAGTGACATGGCTTCCCATAAATAAGTCTAAAGGGTGTCATCCCAATAGGAGTCTTGTAGGCCGTACGATAAGCCCAAAGAGCATCATCAAGCTTTAAGGACCAACCCTTTCTCGAGAATGCTATTTATCTCTCGATTGGAAACTTCGACTTGCCCACTTGTCTGAGGGTGGTAAGGTTTAGCAACCCTATGAGTGACTCCATATTTGAGTAGGAGTTTTTCAAATTGTTTTTCAATGAAGTGCGATCCTCCATCACTAATGACTGCCCTTGGAATTCCAAACCTTGGAAAAATCACCTTCTTGAATAGTTTGATTACGGTTTTTGCATTACTTGTTGGGGAAGGAATGGCTTCCACCCATTTAGAGACGTAATCAACGGCTACAAGAATGAACTTATTGTTGCAAGATGAAGGAAAGGGTCCCATGTAGTTAACTCCCCAAACATCAAATATATCTACTTCTAGCATAGTGTTGAGTGGCATTTCATGCTTCTTAGAGATGTTCCCCGTTCTTTGACATGAATCACAAGCAAGCGCAAACATTCGGGCATCTCTGAAAATATGAGGCAAATAGAAACTAGCTTGAAGCACCTTTGCCGCCGTCTTCGAGGCACTAGCATGTCCTCCGTAAGATTAGGAATGACAACAACTCAAGATACTTGGAACCTCGACTTCAGGAATACACCTTCTGCAAATGCTATCCGCGCACTTGCGGAAAATGTAAGGCTCATCCCACAAGTAGTTCTTGAGATCGGAAAAGAACTTCTTCTTCTGTTGATAATTGAACTCTGGTGGTAGAATCCCACATACAAAATAATTCACAAAATCCGCACACCATGGAGCATTCTCTCCCAAGATGGCAAACAGTTGCTCATCGGGAAAAGAATCATCTATCGGCAAGTTGTCCTTCTCATGTTCCAATGGTTCAAGTCTGGATAAGTGGTCCGCAACCAAGTTCTCCGTCCCTTTCCGGTCCCGTATCTCCAAGTCAAATTCTTGCAGAAGGAGAATCCATCAGATGAGTCTTGGCTTTGCTTCCTTCTTAGTCATGAGGTACTTTTGTGTGGAGTGGTCCGTGTACACTATGACTTTAGACCCCACAAGGTATGATATGAATTTATCAAATGTAAAGACAACCGCAAGAAACTCTTTCTCAGTTGTGGCATAATTGGCTTGAGCTCCATCTAGAGTTTTGCTTGCATAGTATATTGCATGAACCTTCTTGTCTATCCTTTGTCCCAACACCGCACCCACGGCGTAGTCACTAGCGTCACACATTACTTCAAATGGCTCATTCCAATCTGGTGTTTGCAAAATTGGAGCGGTGGTCAAAGCTTCCTTCAACCTATAAAATGCACTCAAACATTACTCATTAAAATCAAATGTAACATCTTTCATTAATAGGTTAGATAAGGGTTTAGAAATTTTCGAAAAATCTTTGATGAAATGCCGGTAAACCCGGCGTGTCCCGAGAAACTTCTAACTCCTTTCACATTTACCGGTGGGGGCAAATTTTCAATGACATCAATTTTGGCCCTATCCACCTCAATGCCTGATGAGTGTGATTACACCTCATCTTTGTTTATCATTTTGCATGCATTTTCATATTGATGAGTGTGATTTTACCTCATTTTTCATGTACATTTCGGCATGCATTTGCATATAGTTAGGCCAAATTAGTGTTGATTTTGTATAGTTTTTCCTTTGGAACGGATGAGGTGGTTTCTGTGTGTTGTTTTGCAGGATTTAGTGGAAAAATGCCCAGAAATCAGCCTTGGTGGAGCTTGGATGAAAAAGAGCTAGAAAAGTGAAGAATATAGCCAAACAGAGCCTATCACGGCCTGGCCGTAATGACCATCACGGCCGTGATGACCATCACGGCCGTGATGAAGCAGAGCAAAAGGCAAAAGTCAGAGACTGTCACGGCCTGGCCGTGATGGCCATCACGGCCGTGACTTAGGATTCGCGTCGCGAACAAAGGGCTCGCCTCGCGAGTGACCATTTTGTGCAAATTCGCCCAAGTCAGAGACCATCACGGCCTGGCCGTGATGGCCATCACGGCCGTGACGGGCGACGGACCTATAAATAACAGCACAGCAGACAGAAAATGGGACTAACTTCTAACCTAAAATAATCTGCACTTGGAGGCAGGCTGAGGCTGGTGGCTGGAGAGGGTTTCTACCCAAAAAGGGGGGCGTTTTCTCTGCTCTTGGATGGAGAGAAGATTGGAGGAAGCTTGTCTATGAGTGTTCTTCATCCCTTCTCTTTTTCCTTTTTGTATTTCCTTATCATGAGTAGTTAAATCCCCCATTGTTGGGGTTAGATGTAACTTTTCTGAACTTGTTGTATTTGATTTGGTGTTTTAATGCAAGTCTCTATTTCCTTATGAGTATGTGATTCTGTGTTTAATGCTTTCCTTGGATTAGCTACCCATAGGAATGATATGTTGCTTTGATAGATGACTGAAAGGTTGGTGTTAAGGCATGCTCATGAATCATATGCCAAGTAGGTCAAGAATCTAGACATAGGTGTTGGCTGCTTGCAATCTTATAAGTCTTAACTTAATGCAAAATCTCAGGTTATTCCACCTAAGACATTAGGGTTTAATTTGGGGTTTTAGGCTCAATGCACCTAAGACATTAGGCTTGAGTATTTTAGTAAAGGCTTGATTGGCATAATTGAATTAGGACTTGTGTTGATTACCATTTCATTTCAATTAAGGGAGGATTAGTGTAGTCTAACCCCGACAATTCTAACCACATCCCTGTTTGCATACCAAGTGTTTGACAAAATTACAAAAAGACAAAAAAATATTTTATTTCTGTGTTTTCTGTTTAATCTCTCATACTTTAGTAGTCTAGATAGTTGTTGAGTTTGTGAATTGGTAATTGACAACCGATCCCTGTGGATACGATAACCGGTCTCACCGTTTTATTACTTGTTTGCGACGAGGTGCACTTGCCTTCATTTATATTTCTTAAAAATACACGCATCAAGTTTTTGGCGCCGTTGCCGGGGATTGGCTTGTCAATATCATTAGTAACAAATGAGACAACTAGTTTAGACATTTTTTATTTTATTTTTCTGTATATAATTGATATTTTTCTTTTGTTAGTTTTGTATATATTTGTTTTTGTGTTTCTTTGATCTTGGGCTTAATTGTCTGTGAGGTGAAGATTGGTTTGGCAGGATCATGGACTATAATTATTATCAGCCATCTGATGCAGAATTGGAGATATCTGAGTTGCAGCTGCGGGTAGATATGCTGCAGTTGGCCGTAAAAATCCAACAAGTGAGTGATGAGCTGTCAAGGGCACAAATCTCTCCTCCACCAATGGTAGGTTGTTCTGAATGGGGAAATCAATTTCCCAACACTTATACTCCATGGTGGGGGAGCCCTCCAAACAATACTTGGATTGATGAAGAGGAACATTGGGAATCTTCCACACCTTGGTATGATGAGCCATCCCCATTGGAAGTTGCTTGGGAGAACTTCAAATCCGCATTCCCAGTCGAGGTTGAGCAACCTATCCCGGATAGTCAACCCCACTTAGAGGCTGTTTTGGAGAACTTCATGGCAACAACAATGGACGAATTAAAGAATCAAGAAGATGCCATTCGAAGTCTCGGGGTACGTATTGAGGAACTCTCTAACCTTCTGTCCAAAATGCCAAATGAGGACTTGATGGATGATGATGAAGATGATGCAATGATGGATGAGGAGGAAGAAGAAGAAGTGGGAGCAACCGAGTCAAGAAGTGAGGACCCTGTTTTGGAGAACATAGTTGCACCATTCCCCATTGAACCCTTGACTAAGGAGCCTGAAAGGAAGAGACAATTGGAGGACATCTATTTCACCATGCTTGGAGATGATGAAAAACTTGTGAAATTAAATGATGCTATTGGCCCCTATGCATGTGTGGAATGTGATGGGAGAAACACTTGTGTGGTTTGTGCGGAGATTTCTGCATGTTTGGAAGGTGATGGATTTGGCAATGCTGAGAGTGAAGATTGTACAGAAGCCAGAACAACACCAATGATCCTCTCGAATTGTTTGCCACCTCACACTTTAAAGCAGTCAACAATGGAGTTCATGCCTCTGCCTGAGGTTGAACCCCATTTTTATTGGGAAGATTTTGTTGACAAAGAGGTCAATTTTGACCCAAGAGGGAGTGGGAAGTTCGCCACATTTGGTGAGGTCACCATGATTTTCAAGCGCTCACTCCCATATTTTTGCTGCAAACCGTGGGATCCAGGTGAAGGATCTCACATGGTTAGCATCCCTTGGTCCTTATACCACAGGTTATGGGATCCAGGTGGATGCTTCTTAATAAGTCAAGCTAGTGACGTTAAAGAAGCGCTTATTGGGAGGCAACCCAACTTTTCTTAACCCTTCTCTTTAGTTAATTTTGTTTTTGCTTTAACCTCTTGAATAATTTGAGAAGCTCAAGAGGTTTGTTAATAATTTTGTTAAGTGTCTTCAGATTTTGAATAAAGGAAGGAGAAAAGAGCAGGGAGAAACAAAGCCAACAAGCATGTGAGCCAACACCCGCTACCGCCTCGGTAAGCCGTTCCAATTTTTTTGCTTTATTTTATTTTTCTCTCCTCTCTAACTTGATTGTTTACATTGGGGACAATGTAAATCTTTAAGCTTGGGGTAGGGGTAATCTTTTTGCTTGCATTGTAAATATTGCATTCATATAGGCTTAAGTTTGCATGATCACATGAATTGATTACCCTTGCTTAGATTGAGCTTATGATTGTGAGAACTAAGTGCCAATTAAATTGTGATAGTGGATTTTTGAACCCAATTCTGTTTATTCTTGTGATATGGCTGCAAATGAATATGCTTGAGATGATTTCGGATAGTTGATGATTAGCATATGTTTCTTTAGACTTGTGTTTCTCACTGGTTCTTGAACTGATAAATGTGAGCTTTTGAGCCATTAGGGGGTACTCACTAAATCTGCCCCCATTCTTTGTGTAGAGTGTTATTCCTCTTGGTTTGTTTTCTCTAGAACTTGACTTAAAACCATTTTGAAGCTTAGAAAATTTTTGGAAACATTTTTGAAAATGATTGAGGCAATAGGTATTTTTCTGGCCTTCTGAGCTTTGAATGTGTAAATGCTACCCTTAGTTGCCCAATTTTGAGCCAAAATGAATAAAATGCTTTTCTTGGTACCCTGAAAAATTTTGATACATATACTTGATAAGGGACCTTCTAAAGTATCACAAAAGGGTAAAAAGGTAGTTGAAAGTTTGGGAAAAGAATCAGAAAAAAAAAAAAAAAATCTTGATTTGAAAAATTTCCCCTTCTCCAAATAAAAGAAAAAAAAAAGAAAAAAAAAAGAAAAAAGAAAAATAAATAGAGAAGGGGATGACAAAAAATAATAAAAAGAAAAAAGAAAGAAAAGAAAGGTGGAAAAATGTATTGAAAACCCAAGAAGGTATTTTAGAAGGTGTGTTGTGTTGAAATGTTGATACTTGGTTTAGCCTTTTGAAATATCCCTTTCTTGTTATTCCCACCTAAAGATTAATCCCATGGCCACGTTACAACCAAATAAAAGACCTCTTGATTCTTAAGTGTTTTTCATAAATAAAGTGGAGATTTGGTTGATAGTCAAGCATATGGTAGGAATCATTCCTTGAGGAAAGTGGAGCGAATTGTTATATATACTTGAACACTTGAGTGAGGGAGGCAAGAAAGAGAGCCAAGCAAATAAACAAGCTTGGGGTGAGCTTCAAGTGAGCAAGAGTGCCCGAATCAGTGAGAATGTGAGTCTAGGAAACTTAAGCCCCTAATTGGACTTGAATTGATTGTCTCTTGCTGAATTGTTTGAATTGCCTATTGCTTGGATCATTTTACTCGGGTTCTTAGTTCACTATCCATGCTTTGACTGTTTATCTCTTCTGGCCTTAGTTTTTGCTTGAGGACAAGCAAAGTCTTAAGCTTGGGGTGATTTGATGAGTGTGATTTTACCTCATTTTTCATGTACATTTCGGCATGCATTTGCATATAGTTAGGCCAAATTAGTGTTGATTTTGTATAGTTTTTCCTTTGGAACGGATGAGGTGGTTTCTGTGTGTTGTTTTGCAGGATTTAGTGGAAAAATGCCCAGAAATCAGCCTTGGTGGAGCTTGGATGAAAAAGAGCTAGAAAAGTGAAGAATATAGCCAAACAGAGCCTATCACGGCCTGGCCGTGATGACCATCACGGCCTGGCCGTGATGACCATCACGGCCGTGATGAAGCAGAGCAAAAGGCAAAAGTCGAGATCGCATCACGGCCTGGCGTGATGGCCATCACGGCCGTGACTTAGGATTCGCGTCGCGAACAAAGGGCTCGCCTCGCGAGTGACCATTTTGTGCAAATTCGCCCAAGTCAGAGACCATCACGGCCTGGCCGTGATGGCCATCACGGCCGTGACGGGCGACAGACCTATAAATAACAGCACACGAGAGAGAAAATGGGACTAACTTCTAACCTAAAATAATCTGCACTTGGAGGCGGCCGAGGGTGGTGGTGGAGAGGGTTTCTACCCAAAAAGGGGGCGTTTTTCTGCTCTTGGATGGAGAGAAGATTGGAGGAAGCTTGTCTATGAGTGTTCTTCATCCCTTCTCTTTTTCCTTTTTGTATTTCCTTATCATGAGTAGTTAAATCCCCCATTGTTGGGGTTAGATGTAACTTTTCTGAACTTGTTATATTTGATTTGGTGTTTTAATGCAAGTCTCTATTTCCTTATGAGTATGTGATTCTGTGTTTAATGCTTTCCTTGGATTAGCTACCCATAGGAATGATATGTTGCTTTGATAGATGACTGAAAGGTTGGTGTTAAGGCATGCTCATGAATCATATGCCAAGTAGGTCAAGAATCTAGACATAGGTGTTGGCTGCTTGCAATCTTATAAGTCTTAACTTAATGCAAAATCTCAGGTTATTCCACCTAAGACATTAGGGTTTAATTTGGGGTTTTAGGCTCAATGCACCTAAGACATTAGGCTTGAGTATTTTAGTAAAGGCTTGATTGGCATAATTGAATTAGGACTTGTGTTGATTACCATTTCATTGCAATTAAGGGAGGATTAGTGTAGTCTAACCCCGACAATTCTAACCACATCCCTGTTTGCATACCAAGTGTTTGACAAAATTACAAAAAGAAAAAAAAATATTTTATTTGTGTTTTCTGTTTAATCTCTCATACTTTAGTAGTCTAGATAGTTGTTGAGTTTGTGAATTGGTAATTGACAACCGATCCCTGTGGACACGATAACCGGTCTCACCGTTTTATTACTTGTTTGCGACGAGGTGCACTTGCCTTCATTTATATTTCTTAAAAATACACGCATCACATATAGTTTAGGCATTTTTAATTTGATTTTTGTTAGTTTTTATCTTGGAACGGGTAAGGCGGTTTTGTGGTGTTGTTTTGCAGAAATTAAGGATTAAATGCTCAGGATCAACTATGATGGAGATTGGATGAAGATGGGGCTTGAAAAGTGAAGAAAACAAGCCAAACAGAGCCCATCACAACCTAGCCGTGATGACCATCACGGCCATGATCAAGCAGAGCTAAAAAAGAAAAGAAGGCAAAAGTCAGAACTGGTCACGGCCGAGCCGTGATGCCCATCACGGCTGTGACCTGTCAGCTGAACCAGACCCTCACAGGCAGAACTGATTACGGCCTGCCCGTGATGAGCATCACGGCCGTGACAGACCAAGAAGTGAAGAAGCACCCAAGGCAGAACCCGTCACAACCTGGCCGTGATGGCCATCACGACCATGACGCGCATTACTTGGATCTGAAGCAACTGATTTGGATCTAATTTGAGTTAGATTGGGATTCTAACTTCCCTAATCTATAAATAAGGCATCTGGGGAGAGACTTTGAGAGGAATTTTGGCTGCTACTCTTAGGCTATAATTTAGGATCTTTCTTCTTCTTCCTCGTCTCCTCTCTTAGTTTTATTTTCATGTTATTTGTTAATCAAGCTTGTCATCATCATGGCAAGGCTTGAGTAGTAGTTTAATTTCTAGGGATTGGGGCTATGCCCAAGGTTTTTTTATGGCAATAAATTGATGTTATATCTTTGTTAATTGAATTTGCTTTAGATCTGATTTCTAGTGTTTCAATTACTTGTAAATCTGGTGCGCACTTATTTGCATGTCGTAGACATTCTAAGGAGGAACCTAGCGGTGAACTTAGGTGTCGGATCTAGAGAATCAGACTTAGGACTGAAATCACGAGAGTTAGAAGCCGTCCTTCAAGGATTAACGAATTGTCACAAAACGTAAAGGGTCCAATCTGAATTCGACTACCACGAGAGTAGGGGTTGGTTTAATTGGGCACGGTTTTTGTAACCCGAGAGGGAGCTTAAACTATTTGAGGATAAATTCGCCTTCAAGGCAATTTTGATAATTAACAAGGGTTAATCAATTTAGTAACATAAACAATCTTGTAGGTAACCCAAATTCCTAGGAATCCATTTAGATCTGAAAAACCATAAATTGATTTACTTTCTGTTTTACTTGATTTTGATTTTGAGTTATCTCTTATTTCAAAAATCCAAACCTTTTCAAGATCCCTTCTTTATAGTCCAGTTTTATCATTTAACAATTAATTGCGATTTGAGATCACGGTGTCTGTGGGATCGATATCTTTTTATTACTTGGCGACAATCTGGTACACTTGCCGGATCGCACGTGCACTCGCACGACATCAAGTTTTTGGCGCCGTTGCCGGGGACTGTGCTATCTCGAATCTCAATTTAATTTTTAAATTGATTTTTCTGGACTTTTTATTTTTATTTAATTTTAATATTTGTTAAAAAAAATTAACTTCTTTTTTTCTTTCTAGAGTATCTATCTCTCTGTGTTTTTTATGCAAAGATCCCTAAGTCTTGGGAACCTTAGTGAGGTCGATCCAGAAGTCGAAAGGACCTTCCATAGACGTAGGAGACTACAAAGAGAGGGAGAGAGGTTGATTCCCATTCCACTAATGGCGAATCTACCTGATACGAAACCTCTGAAGGACTACGCAGCCCCAAATGCTAGGGGTTTGCGAACTGGGATTGCTAGGCCAGAGATTGAGACGGAGAACTACACTATACCGCCTATGCTAATCAACAAGATTAGGCAACATCAATTCGGAGGATTGCCCTCGGAGGACCGACTGACCACGTAGAGACATTCTTGGAGTTCACCGATGCAATTAGAATTCATGGTGCCCCGGTTGATGTTATTCCCTTGAGGTTATTCCCCTCATCTCTGACTGGAAAAGCAAAAGCGTGGATGAAACAAGTGCCCGCTAACACCTTGTCGACTTGGGAACAACTGGAGCGGGCGTTCTTGGAGAAATTCTTCCCTCCATCAAAGACGGCCTACATACGAACCCAGATCACCGGCTTCTTCCAAAAGGACGGAAAATACTTATCAGAAGATTGGGATCGCTACAAGGGATTGCTGGAATCATGCCCACATCATGGACTCGAGATGTGGTTATTAGTGCACACCTTCTACAACGGATTGGACTACTCTTCGAAGGTGTCACTCGATTCCGCAGCTGGTGGAGCCTTTATGAATAGACCTCTGACTGAGGCATTCAACATCATTGAAAACGTGGCCACCAACTACGACCAATGGGGTTCGAAAAGAGGTAATAACCTGAAAAAGATTTCGGGGGGTAAGTTTGAAATGAATAACACTGATCTCATCATGTCTAAAATAGACTCACTGAATAAACGTTTTGATCAGCTTGAAAGGGCTAATGTTAGTGCAATAGGTGCTACTAACATTGTTTGTGAGATTTGTGGAATGCAGGGACATGACATCATGGAGTGCCCACGAGGTATTGCTCATGGATCCGGCGCTTCAGGGCAACAAGTGAACTCTTGTCACAACTTCTATGACACGAACCCGAAGTTGCCAAATTATGTTCCCCCAAATCCTTACAACCAAGGGAAGAAGAACATCCCTTACCTCTCCTACGGGAACTACATCAACATGCTGAACCACGAGTTCCAACAAGGCCAAGGTAATAGGAAACCCGTGCCGGGGTATCCTCAGGTACAGAAGTCTAAACTCAAGTCTTTATTGGAAAGTTTTGTTGAAACTCAAACAAAACAAAATAAAGAGTTTAGACAACAAGGGAGGGCAGTAAACAAGGCAATAAAAGAGCTAGCATCTAAGGTAGATAACTTAGCCATCCATAACAAGATGCTAGAAACTCAAATTGCCCAACAAGCCAGCACATACTCTAGACCTAAGGGTACATTCCCGGGGCAACCCAAAGCTAATCCCAATGAGCATTGTAATGCCATATACTTGAGGGATGATAAGCTTGGGGTGGTTGAAAAGGATGTGGAACCAGAGGGGGACATGAGCGAAGATGAAAAGCCAGAACCAAAATACGTCCCTCCACCACCGTACCAACCCCCAATACCTTTCCCACAAAGGTTGGTCAAGAAAAAGCTAGTAGATATTGAAACTAAAATGCCTCCTAAGCTGAAAGACCCAGTTAGTTTCTCTATCGTTTGCTCAATTGAAGAAGTGCAAATAGGCCAAGCCTTATGTGACTTAGGGGCTAGTGCGAGCTTGATGCCGCTCACTATCTTGGAGAGGTTGGGAACCAAGGAGTTGAGTCCATTCAAATTCTCCTTACAATTTGCGGATGGCTCAACTAGAACTCCTCTAGGCATACTAGAGAATGTTCCCGTAAAGGTAGGGAAATTTTTCATCCCTACCGATTTCCTGGTATTGGATATGAACGGGAATTCTAAATTCCCCATCATTTTAGGAAGGCCATTCTTGGCCACCGCTGGAGCGATAATAGATGTAAGGAATGGCAAACTCTCTCTAAATCTAGAGGAAGGTAGGGTAGATTTTGAATTGACTAACTCATATAACAACCCTCCTTTTGAGAGTCATGTGTGCAGGATCGATATAACGTCTCCAGTGGTAAAGGAAGAGCTCAACACGGAAGCAACTCCGAAGATTTGCATGGAAAATGATGCACCCAGTAGTGATGAAGTTGGAGTTGCTCATCATGTGGAAACAAAACTTCCGCCGGGAGGGAGTAAGGCCAAGAAGCTCAGAGTGAAAAGAGCAAAACGGAAGCGCAATTGGCCATATGAGCAGAATTGGCTCTTTGAAGGACTCCCATGGAAGAGAAGTGTTCCTGCACTTCTACGCCCAGCTGACCCCGGTTGATTGAAAGAAGTATGGTCAAGCTTAAGACCATATATAAGCGCTTCTTGGGAGGCAACCCAAGTTTTCTTTCCCTTTTCCATTTGTTTTGAATTTAGCTCTTGAATAATTTGAGAAGATCAAGAGGTAAAAAATAATAAATTAATAGATTTGTCAATTGTTTTCAGGATTAGAAGGAAGGAAGAGCAAAAAGGGTAGGGACAAATAAAGTCAGAAGTCATCACGCCCAGGCCGTGACAGTGGTCACGACCGTGATGAGCTAACCATAAAGACCAGAAAGGATCACGGCCCAGCCGTGACATCCATCATGGGCGTGATGAGAAGACCCTAAAGCTCAGAATTGGTCACGGGCTACCCGTGATGAACCTCACGGTCGTGATACTTTTTCCAACAAGTTTTTGACTAGGCTTGTGAGCAAGCACCCGCTACCACCTCGGTGAGTTGTTCCATTTTTCTCCTTTCTCCGAATTGATTATTTACATTGGGAACAATGTAAGTCTTTAAGCTTGGGGTAGGGGAATTTTTACAAATTTTTTCATTTTTGCATTTTTCATGTTGCATTCATATAGGCATAATTTTGCATGATCACATGATTAAGTTCCCCCTTGCTTAGAATTTGCATCCAATTGTGAGAACTTGGTGCCAAATAAATTGAGATAGTGAATTTTTTAACCCAATTTTTTTATTCTTGTGATAAGGCAAAAAAATAAAAATTCTTGAAATTATCTTTTGATAGTTTATAATTAGCATGTGGTTCCTTAGATTTGTGTTTCTCACTGATTTTTGAACTACTAAAATGTGAGATTTTGAGCCAAAAACGGGTACTCACTAAATCTACCACATTCTTTGTGATAGAGTGTTTTATTCCTCTTGGATTGTATTCTCTAGAACTTGACTTGAAACCGTTTTGAAACTTCAAAAAATTTTGAAAACACTTTTGAAAATGATTGAGGCATTAGGTATTTTTCTGGCCTTCCGAGCTTTGATTGACTAAATGCTACCCCTTAGTTGCCCAATTTTGAGCCTAAAAGAATAAAATACTTTTATTGGTACCTTGAAATATTTTGATGAATGATGCTTGATATGGCACCTTTTGAAGTATTACAAAAAGGGTAAAAAGGTAGTTTGAAAAAGTATGGGATGAGAAAGTTAGAAAAATATTTCTCTTAAGCTGAAAATCTCCCCTTCTCCAAATAAAATAAAATAAATAAACAACAAAAAAAATATGGAGAAGGGGATGATAAAAAGAAAGTGAGAAATAAAATAAGAAGAAAGAAAGAAAGGTGGAAAAATGAATCAATGCCCAAAAAGGTATTTTAGAAGGTGTCATGCTTTGCAATGCTTGATATTTTGTTTAGCCTTCTTGAATATTTCCTTTTCTTGATTTCCCCACCTAACAATTAAACCCATGGCCTCATTACAATCAGAATAAAAGACCTCTTGATTCTTACGTGTTTTCATTAATAAAGTAGAGATTTGGTTAATAGTCAAGCTTATGGTAGAATACATTCCTTGAGGAAATTGGGCGAATCGTCATATACCCTTAAACACTTGAGTGATGTGAGAAGAGTGCCCGAATCAGTGAGAATATGAATTTAGGAAACCTAATTTTCTAATTGGACTTGAAATTGATTTTCTCTTGGGTATTTATTGAATATGCCTGTTACTTGGATTAGTTACTCGGGTTCTTGGTTCACTATCCATGCTCTGATTATTTATATCTTCTGGCCTTGGTGATTGCTTCATGACAAGCAAAGTCTTAAGCTTGGGGTGATTTGATGAGTGTGATTACACCTCATCTTTGTTTATCATTTTGCATGCATTTTCATATAGTTTAGGCATTTTTAATTTGATTTTTGTTAGTTTTTATCTTGGAACGGGTAAGGCGGTTTTGTGGTGTTGTTTTTCAGAAATTAAGGATTAAATGCTCTGGATCAACCATGATGGAGCTTGGATGAAGATGGGGCTTGAAAAGTGAAGAAAACAAGCCAAACAGAGCCCATCACGACCTAGCCGTGATGGCCATCACGGCCATGATCAAGCAGAGCTAAAAAAGAAAAGAAGGCAAAAGTCAGAATTGGTCACGGCCTAGCTGTGATGCCCATCATGGCTGTGACCTGTCAGCTGAACCAGACCCTCACAGGCAGAACTGATCACGGCCTTCCCGTGATGAGCATCACGGCCGTGACAGACCAAGAAGTGAAGAAGCGCCCAAGGCAGAACTCGTCACTGCCTAGCTGTGATGGCCATCACGGCCGTGACGCGCATTACTTGGATCTGAAACAACTGATTTGGATCTAATTTGAGTTAGATTGGGATTCTAACTTCCCTAATCTATAAATAAGGCATCTGGGTAGAGACTTTGAGAGGAATTTTGGCTGCTACTCTTAGGCTATAATTTAGGATCTTTCTTCTTCTTCCTCGTCTCCTCTCTTAGTTTTATTTTCATGTTATTTGTAAATCAAGCTTGTCATCACCATGGCAATGCTTGAGTAGTAGTTTAATTTATAGGGATTGGGGCTATGCCCAAGGTTTGTTTATGGCAATAAATTGATGTTATATCTTTGTTAATTGTGAATTTGCTTTAGATCTGATTTCTAGTGTTTCAATTACTTGCATGTCGTAGACATTCTAAGGAGGAACCTAGCGGTGAACTTAGGTGTCGGATCTATAGAATCATACTTAGGACTGAAATCACGAGAGTTAGAAGCCGTCCTTCGAGGATTAACGAATTGTCACAAAACGTAAAGGGTCCAATCTGAATTCGACTACCACGAGGGTAGGGGTTGGTTTAATTGGGCACGGTTTTTTTAACCCGAGAGGGAGCTTAAACTATTTGAGGATAAATTCGCCTTCAAGGCAATTTTGATAATTAACAAGGGTTAATCAATTTAGTAACATAAACGATCTTGTAGGTAACCCAAATTCCTAGGAATCCATTTAGATCTGAAAAACCATAAATTGATTTACTTTCTGTTTTACTTGATTCTGATTTTGAGTTATCTCTTATTTCAAAAATCCAAACCTTTTCAAAATCCCTTCTTTATAGTCCAGTTTTATAATTTAACAATTAATTGCGATTTGAGAACACGGTCTCTGTGGGATCGATATCTTTTTATTACTTGGCGACAATCTGGTACACTTGCCGGATCGCACGTGCACTCGCACGCCATCAAGTTTTTGGCGTCGTTGCCGGGGATTGTGCTTTCTCGAATCTCAATTTAATTTTTAAATTGATTTTTTTGGACTTTTTCTTTTTATTTAATTTTTATATTTGTTAAAAAAAATTAACTTCTTTTTTTCTTTCTAGAGTATCTATCTCTCTGTGTTTTATATGCAAAGATCCCTAAGTCTTGGGAACCTTAGTGAGGTCGATCCATAAGTCGAAAGGACCTTCCATAGATGTAGGAACCTATAAAGAGAGAGAGAGGTTGATCCCCATTCCACTAATGGCGAATCTACCTGATACGAAACCTCTGAAGGACTATGCAGCCCCAAATGCTAGGGGTTTGCGAACTGGGATTGCTAGGCCAGAGATTGAGATGGAGAACTACATTATACCCCCTATGCTAATCAACATGATTAGGCAACATCAATTCGGAGGATTGCCCTCGGAGGACCCGACTGACCACGTAGAGACATTCTTGGAGTTCACCGATGCAGTTAGAATTCATGGTGCCCTGGTTGATGCTATTCCCTTGAGGTTATTCCCCTCATCTCTGACTGGAAAAGCAAAAGCTTGACTGAAACAAGTGCCCGCTAACACCTTGTCGACTTGGGAACAACTGGAGCGGGCGTTCTTGGAGAAATTCTTCCCTCCATCCAAGACGGCCTACATACGAACCCAGATCACCGGCTTCTTCCAAAAGGACGGAAAATACTTATCAGAAGATTGGGATCGCTACAAGGGATTGCTGGATTCATGCCCACATCATGGACTCGAGATGTGGTTATTAGTGCACACCTTCTACAACGGATTGGACTACTCTTCGAAGGTGTCACTCGATTCCACAGCTGGTGGAGCCTTTATGAATAGACCTCTGACTGAGGCATTCAATATCATTGAAAACGTGGCCACCAACTACCACCAATGGGGTTCGGAAAGAGGTAATAACCCGAAAAAGATTTCGGAGGGTAAGTTTGAAATGAATAGCACTGATCTCATCATGTCTAAAATAGACTCACTGAATAAACGTTTTGATCAGCTTGAAAGGGCTAATGTGAGTGAAATAGGTGCTACTAACATTGTTTATGAGATTTGTGGAATGCAGGGACATGACATCATGGAGTGCCCACGTGGTATTGCTCATGGATCCGGCGCTTCAGGGGAACAAGTGAACTCTTGTCACAACTTCTATGACACGAACCCGAAGTTGCCAAATTATGCTCCCCCAAATCCTTACAACCAAGGGAGGAAGAACAGCCCTTACCTCTCCTACGGGAACTACATCAACACATTAAACCACGAGTTCCAAGAAGGCTAAGGTAATAGGAAACTCGTGTCGGGGTATCCTCAGGTACAGAAGTCTAAACTCGACTATTTATTGGAAAGTTTTGTTGAAACTCAAACAAAACAAAATGAAGAGTTTAGACAACAAGGTAGGGCAATAAACGAGGCAATAAAAGTTCTAGCATCTAAGGTAGATAACTTAGCCGTCCATAACAAGATGCTAGAAACTCAAATTGCTCAACAAGCCAGCACATACTCTAGACCTAAGGGTACATTCCTGGGGCAACCCGAAGCTAATCCCAATGAGAATTTTAATGCAATATACCTTCTTTTACCATACCTTCTTTTACCAAGAACTATACCTTCTTTTACCATAGAATGGCATTTTTCCCAATTCAATACCAAATTAGTTTCTTCACATCGCTGCAAAATCTTAGACAAATTTGTTAAACAGTCATCAAAGGTAGTTCCATAAACATAAAAGTCATCCATAAAAACCTCCATGATGTTTTCAATAAATTCAGAAAAAATTGCAGTCATGCATCTTTGAAAAGTAGCCGGTGCATTACATAGACCAAAAGGCATTCTCCTATAGGCAAAAGTGTCATAGGGACAAGTAAACGTGGCCTTTTCTTGATCACTAGGATGTATAGGAATTTGATGAAAACCGGAATATCCATCCAAGTAACAAAAGTATGAATGCCTAGCTAACCTTTCGAGCATTTGATCAATAAATGGGAGAGGGAAGTGATCTTTCCTTGTTGCCTTATTTAACTTCCTATAATCAATGCACATTCTCCAACCGGTTACTGTCCTAGTAGGGATTAGTTCATTATTTTCATTTTGAATAACAGTCATCCCCCCTTTCTTAGGAACCACATGCACCGGACTACCCCATTCACTATCGGAGATTGGATAAATAACCCCCGCATCTAACAACTTAAGCACTTCTTTCTTAACCACCTCTTTCATATTAGGGTTCAACCTACGTTGATGCTCAATGGATGGATTATGCTCATCTTCCATTAAAATGTGATGCATGCAAAAAGAAGGATTTATGCCTTTAATATCATCAATTGTATATCCTATCACTTTTCTATGCATTCTAAGCTCCCTAAGAAATTTCTCAGTTTCCAACTCATTCAAGCTAGCGTTCACAATCACCGGATAGGAAGAGTTAGGACCAAGAAATTCATACCTTAATGTGGAAGGAAGAGGTTTTAGTTCTACCTTAGGGGCTTCTTCATCTTTCAAATCCTTATTCTTTGGTGTCAACTCAAGTTTCTCTTTCTTTGCTTTGTTCGGAGAAATTTCTGGACAAGCCTCCAAAAAGGCATAATTCCTTACTTCTCCTCCATGAGCATTTAAGTCTCCACCCATCAAACACATTTCCAATGGATCATCAACACAAGCTCGAGTGGATTCTTATTTCACCACTTGGTGCATTAAGTCAACCCTGCAACAAGAATCTTCAAAAGAAGGGTGTTTAATAGATTTAGCTAAATCAAATTCAACTTTATCATCACCCACAGTTAAAGTCAATTTTCCATTTTTAACATCAATAATTGCTCCTGCGGTAGCCAAGAAAGGCCTACCAAGAATAATGGGGATTTGGGAATCCTCTTCCATTTCAAGTACGACAAAATCCGCAGGGATGAAAAATTTACCCACTCTAATAGGGACATCCTCCAAGATGCCTACAGGGAATTTGATGGACCGATCCTCCAATTGAAGGGAGATTGTTGTGGGTTTTAGTTCACCCATCTCCAACTTCTTGCAAACAGAGAGAGGCATAAGACTAACACTAGCCCCCAAATCACAAAGAGCTTTATCAAAACTAGTGTTACCAATCAAGCAGGGAATAGAGAAACTACCTGGATCTTTCAATTTAGGAGGCAATTTGTTTTGAATTAAAGCACTGCACTCCTCAGTTAAAGCCACTGTTTCATAGTCCTCTAGCTTTCTCTTATTTGACAAGATGTCCTTAAGAAATTTAGCATATGTGGGCATTTGTTGTAACGCCTCAGTGAATGGTATATTAATGTACAATTTCTTAAGGACCTCTAGAAATTTTCCAAATTGCTTATCTAACTTGGCCTTAGCCAACCTTTGAGGAAAAGATATCAGAGGTTGGTAAGGTGGTGGAGGGACGTATTTAGACACTTTTTCACTAGGCTCTTCCTCCTCTAATGGTTGTGTCTTAGTAGGTTCCTCCTCCTCATCTACACTCTTGTTATCACTCTCACCTTTAGCCTCAGGATTCTCAAGTGTCTTACCATTCCTTAAACTCACAGCTTTACACTGTTCATTATTTGGGTTCACTTCAGGTTGTCCAGGAAACTTGCCCAGTTGCCTCATTGAATTGCCCGCTTGTTGGCAATTTGAGTTTCTAACATCATGTTATGGATGGCTAAGTTATCTACCTTAGATGTTAACTCTTTTATTGCCTCATTAACTGCCCTACCTTGTTGCCTAAATTCTTCATTCTGCTTAGTTTGAGTAGCAACAAAATTTTCCATAAGGGACTCAAGTTTAGACTTTTGTACCTGAGGATACCCCAATGCGGGTTTCCTATTACCTTGGCCTTCTTGGAATTCGTGGTTCAATGTGTTGTTGTAGTTCCCGTAGGAGAGATATGGATTATTCTTCCTTAATTGGTTGTAAGGATTCGGGGGAGCATAATTTGGCAACTTCGGGTTCGTGTCATAGAAATTGTGACAAGAGTTCACTTGTTCCCCCGAAGCACCGGACTCAAGAGCCATACCATGTGGGCACTCCATTATGTCATGTCCCTGCATTCCACAAATCTGACAAGCAACATTAGTAGCACCTATTGAACTCACATTAGCCTTTTCAAGCTTATCGAAGTGTTTATTAAATGAGTCAATCTTAGACATAATTAGATCAGTGCTATTCATTTCAAACTTACCCCCCGAAAGCTTTTTTGGGTTATTACCTCTTTCCGAACCCCATTGGTGATAGTTGGTGGCTACGTTTTCAATGATATTGAACGCTTCAATCAGAGGTCTATTCATAAAGGCTCCACCAGCTGCGGAGTCAAGTGACACCTTCGAAGAGTAATCCAATCCGTTCTAGAAAGTATGCACTAACAACCACCTCTCGAGCCCATGATGTGGGCAAGACTCTAATAATCCTTTGTAACGATCCCAAGCTTTGGATAAGCATTCTCCGTCCTTTTGGAAGAAACCAGTGATCTGAGTTCGTAGGTAAGCAGTCTTGGATGGAGGAAAGAATTTTTCCAAGAATGCCTACTCTAGTTGGTCCCAAGTTGACAGAGTATTAGTGGGCACTTGCTTCAACTAAGCTTTTGCCTTTCCAGTCAAAGAGGAGGGGAATAACCTCAAGCGAATAGCATCAATCGGGGTACCCTGAATTCTTATTGCATCGGTGAACTCCAGGAATGTCTCCACATGATCAGTCGGGTCCTCCGAGGGTAATCCTCCAAACTGATGTTGCCTAATCATGTCAATTAACTGAGGCGGTATAGTGTAGTTCTCTGCCTCAATTTCTGGCCTAGCAATCCCAGTTTGCAAACCCCTAGCATTTGGGTCTGCGTAGTCCTTTAGTGGTTTGGTATCTGGTAGATTCGCCATAAGTGGAATGGGAATCAACCTCTCCCTCTCTCTTTGTCTTTGTAGTCTCCTATGTCTATGAAAGGTCCTTGCGATTTCGGGGTCAACTTCAATAAGGTTTCCAAGACTTAGGGATCTTTGCATAAAAGAGAAAAATACCTATAAGAGAGAGATAGATACTCTAGAAAAAGAAAAAGAAATAAATAATAAAAAAAATATCCAGAAAAATCAATTAAAAAAATTAAATTGAAATCCAAGAAAACACAGTCCCTGGCAACGGCGCCAAAAACTTGATGGGGCTCGAATCTGCAAATGAACGGCTTCATCGTCAAGTAATAAAGAGATATCGAACCACAGAGACCGTGATCTCAAATAACAATTAGTTATTAAATTGATTTAACTGAACTGGATTAAGATGTGGGAAATATTTGGTTTTTGAAATCGGAACCAAGGAATAATCAAATTTAAAATTACAATTAAACGAAATCAAGAACAAAATAGGGAAGTAAATCAGATCTGGGATTTTTCAATATCAAAAGAGATTTCCAGGAATTGGGTTACCAACAAGACTGCTCATGTTACTAAATTGAATACTTCTCTTGTTAAAAATCAAAATTGCTTTGAAGGTGAATTTATCCTAATTAAGTTAATGTTCCCTCTCGGTTTACAAGAACCGTGCCCGATTAAACCAACCCCTACTCTCGTGGAATTGAATTTAAATCGAACCCTTTAAGCTTTGTGACAATCCAGTGAACCCTCGAAGGACCGCTTCTAACTCTCGTGATTAAAGTCCTAAGTTTGATTCCTATAGATCCGATACCTAAGTTCACCGCTAAGTTCGTCCTTAGTGTATCTACGACAAGAAAATAAGTGGCCACCGAATTTACAAGTAATTAAATCAATAGGAATAAAATCGAAAGCAAAATTGAAATTAACAAGAAACCAAACGTCAATTCATCATCATAAACAAATCTTGGGCATAGCCCCAATTCCTAGAAATAAGACTACTACTCAAGCATTGCTATGATCGTAGCAATCTTGATTAACAATAGCATAAAAAGAAAACCCTAGAGAAGAGAAGAGATTGAGAAGAAGAGAAATCCTAATTTTTCTTATGGGTGGCAGTCCAGAAGTGCCCAGTTTCGAGCCCCTAGAGGCCTATTTATAATGTAGGGTAACTTGAATCCCAAGCAATTACAAAAATTAGTTCAAATCAGTTTTTAAAATTCCAGATATTGCGTGTCACGACCATGATGCCTGTCATGGCCAGGCCGTGATGGGTTCTGACTTGGAGATTGCTTCACTGGTTAGTCTGTCACTGCCGTGACCACCATCACGGCCTAGCCGTGATCAGTTCTGCCTATGAGGGTCTGGTTCAGTTGGCATGTCACGGCCGTGATGGACATCACGGCCTGGCCGTGACCAGCTCTGACTTTTCCATTCTTTCTTTTCAGCTCTACTCGATCATGGCCGTGATGGCCATCACGGCTAGGCCGTGATCAGTTCTGTTTATCTCATTTTCTTGCTTTTCAAGCTCCATCTTCATGCAAGCTCCAACATAATTGATCCTGAGCATTTTAATCTTCAATTCCTGCACACAAGCACCACAAAACCACCTTACCCGTTCCAAGGTAAAAACTAACAAAAAAAAAATTAAATATGCCTAAACTATATGAAAATTCATGCAAAATGTCAAGGAAATATGAGGTGAAATCACACTCATCAATACCTCCTTCGAGGAGATGGCAAATGGCCTGACTCATAGCGATGACAAATTGACCTAATGCGAGGCACTGGCAAAGGGCCTTCCTCAAGGAGAAGGCAATAATGATTATTGCAAGGGTATGAGTACCTCCTTCATAGAGATGGCAAAAGGACTAACTCGTAGCGATGGCGTATTGGTCTAATGCGAGGCGATGGCAAAAGGACGTCCTACATGGAGAAGGCAATGTTGGACATTGCAAGGTTGTGGTTACTTCCTTCGTAGAGATGGCAAAGGGCCTAACTCGTAGCAATAACATATTGGCCAAATGCGAGGCAATGGCAAAGGGACTCCTACGAAGAGAAGGCAATGAGATGTCATTACACTCATATGTGTGTTTTGTTGTTATTATTATTTGTGTTGTGGTTTATTTACGTTATTATTTGAGATACTTTGAAATTATATTATTTTGAAAATGACGGATTACCATGGTTGTTTTTCGGGTTACCGCGCCGACTGAAAGCAATGTCTTTTCAAAAACCTTTTTAGAACTGTGTTTATTTACAGGGATTATAAATCTCATTAGTGGTATTGTCTTTCAGAGTTTACAGGTGATGCAGTGTATTGAGAGAGTCTTGAAGATATCAGTTCTAGTTTATTTCTTTTTATTTATTTCTTCTGGGGTTTATTAGACACCCGTGTTTTGAGGCAAAACAACTGTGAAGGAGTTATGTGATTTTTTTTAATAATTAATATTTATGATAGTTTAATTTATTTGGATACAATGGTTTATTTAGCACTAATACTTTTTTTATTTATTTTGAATATACGAGACACTTTCAGACTTAAATTTATTGTGAAAATTTTTATGACTCGATTATTTAATTTAAATGTTTTAAAGGTTTTTTTATGGAAAATTAATTTGGGCTACTAATGTAACGAAGGGCGTTACATTTAAGACATGGGCGCATAGAACTTATGTTAGAGTTATAAAGACTGCATGCTATTCTTTTAGATGCTGAGCCTGGTCAACCCAACATTTGATTGGTGGTGTACAAATTTATGATGACTAACAAACAAGGGTATGTGTTTTGTTAGAGACACCAATTTTTTTTTGTGTATTAAATTTGTCGTGTGTGAGAAACTTTGGAGTTGACTGATGCTTGATTATCTCTTGTTTTTGTGTTGTTTACCTCCATTTCATGTTTAAATTGTTCTCTAGCGTACAAGACTTGTTCCATACTGTTGATTTTAATTAAATATTGATTATGATTGAATTTACCTGAGATTGTTTGTTGTGCTAAAAATTATTTTCATGATCATAATTCATCTCTCTATAGTGTATGTAAATCAATTTATTTCCTGGTTGCTTGTTTATTATTTTTCTCTCTGAGTGTTTAGATTTTGAAATTCCGGGGACGAAATTTCTTGAAGGAAGGGAGAAATGTAACATCCTAAAATTTCAATATTATTATTTTAAATAAAAAGATTAAGCTATTACAAGGAATATTGTAGAAAGTGGTTAGTAAAAGATTTTATTGGAATTGCCTAGCAATTAGAAAAGAATGTAATTTTGAAAAATAATAATAAAAGAAAGGTACAAGTCACAAAACAACAACGTGCCAAATTTGAATTGAATAGATTATTTAACCTTTAGAATGGGAAGTTCACGTGAAGCTTGGATTTGGGCTTTAACCAAATATATATTTATAAAAATAGGGCTCCACATGAATTGGAATTACGGATGAAAATATATTGAAAGGGGTTTAGGGCTACAATGGTGTGCAGTAGAGAAAATAGCTTAGTGCGACACAGTTTCATGCCTTTAAAAAAATAAACAGCAACCTCCGCGTACAGCGAGAAGGAACTCGTAGGGAGATTTATTGAGGCGGGTTATTCCTTAACGTTTGGGAGTTTTTGGAGGTCTACGAGAAGTAAGTAAACACCCTTTTCCTTAAACTTCCATGGCATAGATTTTAAAAGGTTTGAGTATGAAATTAATTGGTAATTATTTGGGTTTTCGTCCTTAAAATGAAATTGATGTTTTATTGGTGATTAATTATCATGAGATTGAATATTTACATGTAGGATGATTTGATGGTTATTATTTTGTATGTCTTTTTGTGATATATGATGCCTCAGTGTTGTTTGATGTGAATTTGATGAATGTTAATGCATATGTCATGATGCTATGTATTGAGGTTATTTTGGAATGATTGTTTGATAACATGCGTATGTTTGGTTATCTCCCATGGGGAGAGATGATCATTTGAGATACCTCCTTGGAAGAGACGGCAAATGGTCTAACTCGTAACGATGGCAAATTGGCCTAATGCGAGGCACTGGCAAAGGGCCTCCCTCAAGGAGAAAGCAATAATGATTATTGCAAGGGTATGGGTACCGCCTTCGTAGAGATGGCAAAAGGACTAACTCGTACCGATGGCATATTGGCCTAATGCGAGGCGATGGCAAAAGGATGTCCTACATGGAAAAGGCAATGTTGGACATTGCAAGGTTGTGGTTACTTCCTTCTTAGAGATGACAAAGGGCCTAACTCGTAGCAATGACATATTGGCCTAATGCGAGGCAATGACAAATGGACTCCTACGAAGGCAAAGCAATGAGATGTCATTACACTCATATGTGTGTTTTGTTGTTATTATTATTTGTGTTCTGGTTTATTATTTAAGTTATTATTTGAGATACTTTGAAATTATCTTATTTTGAAAATGGCGGATTACCATGGTTGTTTTTCCAGTTACCGCGCCGGTTGAAAGCAACATCTTTTCAAAAACCTTTTTAGAACCGTGTTTACTATCTGGGATTATAAATCTCATTAGTGGTGTTGTCTTTCAGAGTTTACAGGTGATGAGATAGATGATGCAGTGTATTGAGAGAGTCTTGAAGATATTAGTTCTAGTTTATTTCTTCTGGGGTTTATTAGACGCCCGTGTTTTGAGGTAAAACAACTGTAAAGGAGTTATGTGATTTTTTTTAATAATTAATATTTATGAGACTTTAATTTATTTGGATACAATGGTTTATTTAGCACTAATACTCCCTCTGTGACATCATGCCCCACTTCTTCATTTGTTGGAGATCAACAGTTTTTCTAGCCAAAATCATTTCAACATCAGAGAGTCTCATGTTGTATTTCTCGGCAATTTCTTTGGATGAGAGATTATTTAAGGGTGCCATTGCAAAGAGAGAAAGAGATTTCTAGGGTTTGGAAAGCTTAGAAGGGTTTGACAGAGAGAGACGAAGAGGTTTTAGGAATTTGAAGGCTTAAAGGTTTAACCTTTCTGACTCTTTGCCTTTTATAGTCATAAAGTCATGAGAGAGAAAGAAAACATTTTTAATTTTAAAATGACAAGAATTACGTGGGGAACTACAGCGCCCACTTAAGACATAATGAAAACATGGTTTCGAGATTAAAAACTGTCGTGCACATGATTAGATTCAGATTAATAAATGGTATTAAATAATTAATAACAATTTTAACAAAAATTGTTGAGTTCAAGCATTATGACTCAGCAGGGTCAGACAGGTATCATAAACATGTGATATGAAGACATAAGACATGTAGCATAGGCAGGTTAAACATCAGACATGTCATTCAACAATGCAATGCATGTTTAAATTGTCTCTAATAAATATAAACCTATCTTCAGCAAAAGGTTTAGTGAAAATATCAGCCCATTGATTTTCAATTTTAACAAACTTAATATCAAAGATACCTTTCTGAACATAATCCCTGATAAAGTGATGTTTGATTTCAATATGCTTAGCCTTAGAATGCTGAATTGGATTTTTAGTTAAGCATATGGCACTTGAATTATCACAACACATAGATATATTATGCTCATAAATAGAGTAATCCTCAAGTTGATGTTTTACCCATAAGAGTTGAGAGCAACAACTGACAGCTAAGATGTATTCTGCCTCAGCAGTAGACAAGGCAATAGTAGTCTGCCTTTTACTTGACCAGGAGACTAAGCTTGCTCCAATGAAGTGACATCCTCCACTGGTGCTTTTCCTTTCTATTCTGTCTTCAGCAAAGTCAACATCCTAAAATCCAACTAATCTGTATTCTTTTGATCTTAGATACAGCAAACCAAGATTAGTAGTCCAAAGGAAATATCTAAATATTCTTTTAATAGCCTAAAGATGAGATTCTCTTGGGTCAGATTGGAATCTAGAACACATACAGACACTAAATTGAATGTCAGGTATGCTTGAAGTTAAGTATAATAGAGAACCAATCATATATCTGTAGACAGTTTGGTCTACCTTTTTACCTGCATCATCTTTGCTTAATTTTGCATTGGGTTGCATGGGAGTTTTCATGAGTTTAGAACTTTCCATCTTGTACTTCTTAACTATCTCCTTGGTATACTTTTGTTGATGGATGTATATTCCATCACTTGTCTGTTTGATTTGTAATCCAATGAAGAACTTTAATTCTCCCATCATGCTTATCTCAAATTCTGCATGCATTAGCTTGGAAAATTCCTTGCATAGCTTTTCATTAGTTGTCCAAAAATAATATTATCAACATATATTTTGACTATAATGAAATTCACTTTTGAACTTTTCTTAAACAAGGTAGTATCTACTTGTCCTCTAGTAAAACCGTTATGCATGAGAAAAGAACTAAGTCTATCATACCATGCCCTAGGTGCTTGTTTCAAACCATATAAAGCCTTTTTAAGTTTGAAAACATGATCTGGTTTATCAGTATCTTCAAAACTAGGGGGTTGCTTAACATACACTTTGTTGCAACTTCATCACCAAGTTTATCAGTATCTTCCAAACCAATTGACTTGCTCTTATTTGTTGCAACTTCATCACCAAGTTCCTGCTCATGAATAGTGAGTGTACCAAGAAGTTCATCCATAGTCAAGGTAGTGAGATCCTTGGCTTGAGAGATAGAAGTGACCAAAGGTCTCCACTTCTTAGGATCTTTCCAACTTTCTCAGCATTAGTATAAATTTTCCCAAGAGACTTCAGGCCATTGATGATAATTTGCAATCTTCCTGTTATCTGAGCAACAGATTCTCCTTCCTCCATGAGAAACAGTTCATACTTCCTGACAAGTATAACAATCTTTGATTCCTTAACTTTGGTTGTTCCTTCATGTGTGACAGCTAAAGTATCCCATAATTCTTTTACAGAATCACAGGCACATACCTTTTCAAATTCTTCACGACTGAGAGAACAGATGATGTTGTATCTGGCTTTATGATTCAGCTCCCATTTTGTCTTTTCTGCAGGGGTCCACTGAGCTTTTGGCTTGTCAGTGTTGTCATCATTTTTAGGAATGAATGGACCATCAGTGATGACACTCCAGAGATCAGAGTTTGTGGAGAGGATGAACCATTGAAATCTATCTTTCCAATAGTTGTAGTTTTCTCCAATGAAGAATGGAGGTCTGGTTAGGGAAGCTCCTTCAGTCTGGTGGCTCCCACTTGAACTAGCTCCAGCAGTCATGTCTATTCTTCAGGACATTTACCTCTAAACTGTTAGATGCTTGTTGGTGACGCCGGCAAGTGTACTGGGTCGTCGCAAGTAATAAAAGAAACACGGTAAGTAATTACCGAGGTCGAACTCAGGGATTGGGCTACCAATTCGACTAATCCGCGGGAAATCCGATGCGTTTGGTCAAGTGAGGAAAGTGGTTGAGAGAGGGAGATTATGATCAATATTTCAAGTAACAAATAGATTAAAACTAATGTGATTAAATTCAGAAATTAAAATATCCAAGGTCTCAAATCCACCTACCCAATCATGTATAGTACCCAAGTGATGATGTATTCCTCCCTAAGTTCAATTATAATGTCAACCGGGACCCCCAAATTCTCCTATATCCACTGTCGTGCTCAATAGGACGTATTCGACGATTGGATTAATTACTTGTTCTGTCTCATAACCCTAATCTCGAATTCTATTAAACCTTGTTCCCTATATGGTTGCACTAATCAAATAAATCCATGGTCGTGCTCATTATTCAATTAATGATTCCAATTCAAGTTCTTAAACGCGACTCGCCGTTCGGCCTCAACACGTTAACTAGTTAATCACGCAACACATATGATCAATGCAATCAAAACAGAATTGGAAAACATTCATAAGAGAAAGGGAGAAAAACATACATCACTAGAACACTACACCGCCATGGGTGGCTTCATTGATCCCTCGGACGAGGGGATTAGTTCCTCATGCCCGTGACAACGCACAAACAATCGGCAGTAATCTCCATAATAATAAACTAAAAGAAGAAAAGAAAAGAGAAGGGAGACGCAGCTCCAGAAACAAGGATTCGCACTCCTTTTCTGATCTAAACAGTGGCTAACAACTTCATCCCCCAATTCTGATCTAAAACAGCCTTTAAATAAGGATTCTGTTTCTCGCCCGCTCGCGGGGCGAGCTTACACTCGCGACGCAAAATTTAGTATTGGCGCGCTTCAAATTTTGGATTTTCGCGAGGCGAGCTTGTATTCGCGGGGCGAGTCTTCAAACCTCAATCTGTCACAGCCGTGACCTTCATCACGGCTAGGCCGTGATGGCCTCTGTCTTCCAGGGTCTTCAAACTCTCGCGGGGCGAGATGCTTTCGCGGGGCGAGATTCAATTCTAGGCTGTGACCTTCATCACGGCTAGGCCGTGATGGTCTCTGACTTCCAAGTCTTCATTCTCTCGCGAGGCGAGATGTCTCCCGCGGGGCGAGTCTTCAAACCTCAATTTGTCACAGCCGTGACCTTAATCACGGCTATGCCGTGATGGTCTCTGTCTTCCAGGGTCTTCAGGGACTCGCGAGGCGAGACACATCTCGCGGGGCGAGTGTCTCCAGAATTGCAATTTCCACTATTTATTGGCTTTCCTTGACTCCCGGAGCTTCACTTATTGACCTGAAAACACAAAAAGCAACCAAAAGCATAATTCTATCCAAAATAAGCTAAAAACTACACAAAAGACGCAAAACGAGTCAAAGTCCAACTTAGGAACAAAACAAGGCAAAATTTGGGCGAAAACGAGAGTGAACTCGACTAATTGGCACATAAACCCTAGTTCATCTAGTCATAAAACTAGATAATCCAGAGGCTTATCAAACACCCCAAACTTAAACCTTGCTTGTCCCCAAGCAAGCTTAAAACTCAAAAACGACTCAAGACTTGGCAAGCCTAAAGGATCTAATCGATTTCGCACAAATTTAATGCAATCAAAACAGTTTTTCTCCAATGATCTCCCCCCTACATTAACGTAATCCCCACATTCATTTACTTTAAACCATTGAGAACTTATCATTCATGCCATCATTACTCTAAGTTGAGGCTCAAAGATACACACAAAGGAAGATCACCTATTTCAAACAATTGCCTTCCTCACAAGGGCATTTAGTATTTCACTCATTCGCTCAAGTTCGTCTAGGCTATCAACTTTTCACTCACTTTCACATTCTAAGAGAACTTCCCATGAATTTGATTTTCATCTCAAACATAGTTCCCACGAAAACATGCATGCAACATCAATAGGTCTTTCAAAGGTTGTAATGGGGCCTGGCTAAGGTAAGATATTCAAAGGATAGAGGCTAAGTCCCTAGGATCAATGAGAGCATGAAACTAATATCACAACAATTGAATTCACTCTCATATTATTCTCTTCCTTGCATTTGGTGGCTACACACCTCTTCCTTTTTATATTTATTTTTCTTTGCCCTTTTTGGCACATATTCAATGCTTTTCATCACACTTTTTTTTTTTCAAGCCTTAGGCCCTTACTTCCGTTTTTTTTTTTCTTTTTCTCAACTATGATTCATGAACTTGTAGCCACCCCAAACTTAGTTCCACAACAACACTCACAAAGCTAAAATTCCATACTCTCCTAAATCCTAGGATAGGGGAAAATCATGGTTTTTCTGAGTTAATGTCTTGTAATGTAAGGTTATCAAGAACAATAGGCTTCAAGGCTCAATGTGGCTAACTATGGATCATTCATCAAGGTTGGTTCAATTTATGGCCAAGTAGTTAATTCAAAGAAAATTGCCTAAATCATTTGATGCAACACATAATCATGCAAACCATAAAGAGATTCAAGCAAATCCGGGAAAGTGCAACTTAAAAGTGATTCACACAATCAAAAACAGAGTTGGAGGCTCAAATCCTCACCTAGACATTTTGCAAATTGTTTGACCGAGATACAATTCCTAGTGTGTGCACCCCCTCACCCCAAACTTATCATAAATCAAGCAATCATAATAAATCTCAAAGTTCAATTTTCAATTTTTAAGTGGGGATCAACTTTTCTATTATTAGAACCTAGGGGGAAAATCATCAATGATCAAAATAATTCATGCAATCTGTGCTCAATTTAATTAGAAACCAACAAGCTTGCCAACACACATTCATACAACAACTCTTGATCTTCTCAAATTATTCAAGAGTGACAAACAAAAACAAAATGAAAATCAAAAACAAAAACAAACAAGAGTGAGGAGAGGAGAGAATACTCCCTGATCAAATTTCCATGGTTGCCTCCTCATCAATATTGATCTCACGGCCTCCCTTCTGTTGCATAGCATCCTGGAAGAACTCCTGTAATTTAAGACCTTAAGTGCAGATTCGCGAGGCGAGAGATAACTCGCGAGGCGAATCTGGAAAATTGTTATTCACACTTTCCAGAATAGCGAGGCGAGTAGTATCTCGCGAGGCGAATCTGGAATTCCCACAGATGCTGATGCCCAGAATAGCGAGGCGAAAGTATACCTCGCGACGCGAGACAGAAAAGTAAGCAACCCCAGAGATTCAGGGCTTCTGTCTCGCGCGGCCAATGTGGATTCTCGTGGCGAATCAAGCTTCTTTTTTTTTTTATATATATATGTGAAAATGACGGAAACTAAAACCAAAGGATACCTAGCTTGGGTTGCCTCCCAAGTAGCGCTTGTTTAACGTCCCGAGCCTGACTCAAGTCACCCCTAAGGGTTAATCCGGACGTAGATCTTGCTTGCCATTCCATGCCTCAGTCCGTATTCTGTAGGATCTTGCCCTTTCATAAGCTCTCCTACTGTTCCCGGACAACTCATCTAAGTCCAGCATCCTTCTATAATCAGCACGAACTCTCCACCCCGTGATGGTTTTTTTTGGGATCAACTCATTGTTTGCATTGACCACCACGGTTGTGCCACCTTTCAACCTTGGTACTTTACCCTTCTTTTTCTTGCCCTTGCTGCTGAGCTCTTCCTTTGCACATTCTTCCCCTGGGAGACTCGGTAAGGCTTCCATTTCTTTCAACCACTCGAGATAGACCTCATCCCCCAAAGGGCCTTTTTTCTCACTATCATCATGGGATTTTACCGACACTTTTGCAAGTGAAGAACCATGGGCTTCTCTAGTTGCCCTTGCCTTAGCAGTTGGATCCACCATATCCAATCGATACACTTCCGTCCTCTCTGCAGGGTGCTTCATTGTTTCAAAGAGATTGAAGACTACTTCCTCATCTTGCACCCTTAGAGTGAGTTTCCCTTGTCGCACATCTATTAAGGCACCCCCAGTGGCCAAGAAGGGCCTACCCAAAATGAGAGGGATCTCGGCGTCTTCATCCATATCAAGCACTACAAAGTCCGCCGGAAATATAAGCTTGTCCACCTTTACTAACAAGTCTTCGACCACCCCATAAGGATATTTTATAGAGCGGTCGGCTAATTGGAGCGACATCCGCGTATCCTTGACTTCTTGGATCCGCAACCTCTTCATCATAGAGAGGGGCATCAAGTTGATGCTTGCCCCTAGATCACACAATGCCTTCCCTACAGTCATCTCCCCAATGGTACATGGTATCGAAAAGGAATCGGGATCCTTCAACTTTGGAGGGATTTTTCTCTGAAGAATGGCACTACACTCCTCGGTCAAAGCAACCGTTTCCTCATCCTCTATTCTCCGTTTCTTGGTGAGAAGATCCTTCATAAACCGGGCATATGATGGCATCTGTTCCAAGGCTTCCGCAAATGGAATGTTAATCTGAAGTTTTCGGAAGACATCAAGGAACTTATTGAATTGCTTATCCTGTTGAGGCTTCTTCAATCTTTCAGGATACGGTACCTTCATGTAGGGCGGGAGGTCTTGGGGTTCAACCCACTTCTTCTTTCGGAACTCTTCATCTACAAGTTTCAGCCTTCCCCCTTGCTCCGGTGCCTTGTCGCTTGCCAACTTTTCTTTTTCAAGTTGCTCTTCCTCAACATGTGGTTGTTCCGGGGCCTTGTCATCCTGAGAACTAGTTGCACCCCTGTTAGGTTCCAACACCCTTCCGCTTCTAGTAGATATGACATTGCATTGTCCCTTGGGGTTGTTCTCGGTATCACATGGGAAAGTGCTTGGGAGACGCTCATTAAGTTGCCTTGCGAGCTGGGCTATCTGTGTCTCTAGATTGTGAATTGTCGCCCCTGTATGCGTTGTCCATTTGTCAATTGACGCATTCACCTTCTCAAAAGATGTGCTTGTAAAGGTTGTCAACTTCTCAAAAGCCAGCTCCCACGGTTGTCTTCCACCATCTGTTATTTGCAACTGATTAGGCCCTGGAAGAGCCTGCTGGGTATTGCACTGCTGAATTCCAATGTTCGGTCTTATACCCTGCTGAGGTTGTTGCCAATTCTGCTGAGGAGGTTGTTGACCGGCTAGACCACCATTGGCATTACTCCAAGCGAAACCCGGATGGTCTCTCCTCATGTACCCTCTATTCTGATTCTGATTGTGGTCATTTTGTCTGCTCCTCTGATAGTTATTCTGGGGCACAGTGTCATAAAAGTTGTGGCATGAGTCCACATGTTCCTGAGGGAAATTTAGCGGGCACATCTAAGTGTCATGATCTCCATTACAATTTGCACAACCCGGAGGCATTCCCTCGTGTATCGCATTAACCTTCTTGTTCTCAGTCAAAGCCGCCACTTGTATCTTTAACAATCTTTTTTGCTCAAGAATGGCCTCCATTGCCCTAGAACTGATTCCATTTGAGGTTTCCCTTCCACGGTTGTAATCATTATATGACATTTTCTCCAATAATGCCCATCCATCCTCAACTGATAAATACGAAAACGAACCGCCAGCTGCGGCATCACAGTTCATCTGATAGCGTCCCCTCAACCCATTAAAGAAATGTTGAACTTTAGAGACGGGGTCAAAGAACGCTGAAGGGCATCTTCTCAATAAGCCATTGTACCTCTCCCAAGCTTCATTATATGTTTCATCCTCTCATGCACTTTGAAAGACGAACGGCTATTCTTGCTTGTGCCGCGCCCGAGGAGGAAAATATTTGGTTAGGAACTTTTGTGCCATTTGCTCCCAAGTTTCGATCTTTGTTCCTATCCAAGTTGTCAACCCAATCGCGAGCGACATCCCTAAGAGAGAGAGGGAAAAGCCGCAAGCGAAACTCATCTTGTGAGACTCCTCTTGTCTTCTGTAGGTCACAAGCTTCAAGGAAGCGAGTGATGTGTCTATGAGGGTCCTGTTTGCCACTCCCATCAAACTGATTCTCGCGGATCTGGAATGTGACACATGCTTCCACTCTGAAAGAGTCTGTATTCAGGTTGCCCCTCACAATAGAAGAGTCACAATCACCCAAGCTGGGTAGATCGTACTCGAAGAGAGGCTTGTAACGAGGAGGAGGAGGATTTTCTTCGGCCATCCTCTCGATAGCAATTGCTTCAAGACCTATTGATGTTGCATGCATGTTTTCGTGGGAACTATGTTTGAGATGAAAATCAAATTCATGGGAAGTGCTCTTAGAATGTGAAAGTGAGTGAAAAGTTGATAGCCTAGACAAACTTGAGTGAATGAGTGAAATACTAAATGCCCTTGTGAGGAAGGCAATTTTTTGAAATAGGTGATCTTCCTTTGTGTGTATCTTTGAGCCTCAACTTAGAGTAATGATGGCATGAATGATAAATTCTCAATTGTTTAAAGTAGATGAATGTGGGGATTACATTGATGTAAAAGGGGGGAATCATTGAAGAAAAACTGTTTTGTTAATATTGCATGAAATTTGTGCGAAATCGATTAGATCCTTTAGGCTTGCCAAGTCTTGAGTCGTTTTTGAGTTTTAGCTTGCTTGGGGACAAGCAAGGTTTAAGTTTGGGGTGTTTGATAAGCCTCTGGCTTATATAGTTTTATGACTAGATGAACTGGGGTTTATGTGTCAATTTATTCGAGTTCACTCTCGTTTTCGCCCAAATTCGCCTTGTTTCGTTCCAAAGTTAGTCTTTGACTCGTTTGGTGTATTTTGTGTAGTTTTTAGGTTATTTTGAATAGAATTACGCTTGTGGTTGCTTTTGTTGTTTCAGGTTAAATAAATGAAGCTCTGAGAATCAAGGAAGTCAAGAAGCAATGGGAAAAAGCACTTTTGGAGGTCTCGCCCAGCGAACAGGATTCTCGCCTCGCGAATAAGGAAGACTTGGAAGTCAGAGACCATCACGGCCTAGCCGTGATGTGTATCACGGCCGTGACCAAAAACCCACACAAGTCAGAGACCATCACGGCCTAGCCGTGATGTGTATCACAGCCGTGACCCAAAATCCACACAAGTCAGAGACCATCACGGCTTAGCCGTGATTCACATCACGGGCCGTGACAAGAAGGCTCGCGTCGCGAGACATCCTTCGCATCGCGAGGGTTTGAATCCCACAGAAGCGCCAGAAACAGAAACCGTCACGGCCAGGCCGTGATGACCATCACGGCTGTGACGCGTGGCCTCCCTATAAATAAGGCACTGCAGAACAGAATTAGAAGACTTTTTGGATCAGAACTGATTGTAGATCTTTTAGAATCCTTATTCTGGGGCTGTGTCTCCTCTTCTCTTCTCTTAATTCTTAGTCTTAGGATGATTTCCGATTGTACGTGTGTCGTTGTTATGGACATGAGGAACTAATCCCCTTGTCTAAGGGATCGATGAAGCCACCTATGGCGGCATAGTATTCATGTGATGTAACTCTCTCTCTCTTAATTCAATTATTGTTTTCCAATTCTGATTTCATTGTGTTGGTTATATGCTTGCGTGATCAACTAGTTAAGCGTGTATGAGGCCGAGAGGCGAATCGCGTTTTAGAACTTGAATTGGGAACATCGATCGAGTGTTGCACGAGAGTGAATAGGAGATCGATGCAACTCATAGGGAACAAGAATTAATAGAATTCGAGATTAGGGTTAAGAGACCTAGTAAGTAATTAGCTCAAATCATCGAATATGTCCTATTGAGCACGACAGTGGATATAGGAGAATTTAGGGGTCCCGTTGACATTAAAATTGAATCTAGGGAGGAGATCAATATCACTTGGGTACTTTTCATGATTGGGTAGGTGGATTCGAAACCTTAGATGCCTTTAATTCCAGATTTCATCACCATATCTTAATTGATTTGATTTGATTTGTTAATTTGAATTGTGATCCTAGTTTCCCTCCAACCACTTTCTCTACTTAACCAACTTATCGGATTTCTCGCGAAATTAGTCGAATTGGTAGCCCAATCCTTGTGTTCGACCTCGGTAGACTCTTACCGTGTTTTATTACTTGCGACGACCCGGTACACTTGCCGGCGTAACAACAAGTTTTTGACTAGATGAACTTGTTGTGACTCCGGCAAGTATACCGGGTCGTCGCAAGTAATAAAATAAACACGGTAAGTAATTACCGAGGTCGAACTCAGGGATTGGGCTACCAATTCGACTAATCCGCGGGAAATCTGATACGTTGGTCAAGTTACAGAAGGTGGTTGAGAGAGAGAAGAGAGAATAGGATCGAGATCAAATTAACAAATCTAATAAAACAATTAACTAAAAATCTGAAATTAAAATATCCAAGGTCACAAATCCACCTACCCAATCATGCAAACCCAAGTGACGATGAATTCCTCCCTAAGTTCAATTACAATGTCAACCGGGACCCCTAAATTCTCCTAAATCCACTGTCGTGCTCATTAGGACGTATTCAAAGATTGGATTAATTACTTACTAGGTCTCATAACCCTAATCCCGAATTCTGTTAATTCTTGTTCCCTATAAGGTTGCACTAATCTCCTAAATCCACTTTCGTGTTTATTATTCGATTAGTGATTCCAATTCAAGTTCTAAAACGCGAATCGCCGTTCGGCCTCAACACGTTAACTAGTTAATCACGTAAAACATATGATCAACGCAATCAAAACAGAATTGGAAAACATTAATTAAAATAAGGAAAGGAAAACATACATCACATCGAATCTACACTGCCATGGGCGGCTTCATTGATCCCTCGTACGAAGGGATTAGTTCCTCATGCTCATAGACAAACAATCGGACATAGTCACCATCGTAAAATAAAAAGAAAAAGGGAGACGCAGCTCCAAAGAGAAACAAGGATTCGTAACTAAACTTCCCTAAACAAGTGGAAAAACCTCCTCCCAAAATGTGTCCCCCAATCTGATCCGAAACAGCCTTTAAATAAGGATTCTGAATCTTGCTCGCTCGCGGGGCGAGCACTCCTTCGCGAGGCGAATTTTAGTATTGGCGCGCTTTCAAATTTGGATTTTCGCGAGGCGAGGGTGTGTTCGCGGGGCGAGTCTTCCAACTTCAATATGTCACAGCCATGACATTCATCACGGCTAGGCCGTGATGGTCTCTGTCTTCCAGGGTCTTCAGGCTCTCGCGAGGCGAGCTGTCTTTCGCGGAGCGAGACTTCAAACCTAAATCTGTCACAGCCGTGACCTTCATCACGGCTATGCCGTGATGGTCTCTGTCTAGCAGGTCTTCAGACTCTCGCGGGGCGAGAAGAGTCTCGCGTGGCGATCCAGAAATGATGACTTTTGCTGCTTTGTTGACCTTCAGTCTCGCGAGGCGAGCATACACTCGGGGGGCGAGTGTCTCCAGAAGTGCTTTTTCCACTGCTTCTTGACTTTCCTTGACTCCCGGAGCTTCACTTATTGACCTGAAAACACCAAAAGCAACCAAAAGCATAATTCTATCCAAAATAAGCTAAAAACTACACAAAAGATGCAAAACGAGTCAAAGTCCAACTTAGGAACAAAACAAGGCAAATTTGGGTGAAAACGAGATTGAACTCGAATAATGTGCACAAAAACCACGGTCCATCTAGTTATAAAACTAGATAAGTCAAAGGCTTATCAAAACACCCCAAACTTAAACCTTGCTTGTCCCCAAGCAAGCTAAAACTCAAAAACGACTCAAGACTTGGCAAGCCTAGGGGATTCAATCGATTTCGCACAAATTTCATGCAATTAAAACAGTTTTCCTCCAATGATCTCCCCCCTACATTAATGTAATCCCCGCATTCATTTACTTTAAACAATTGAGAACTTATCATTCATGCCATCATTACTCTAAGTTGAGGCTCAAAGATACACACAAAGGAAGATCACCTATTTCAAACAATTGCCTTCCTCACAAGGGCATTTAGTATTTCACTCATTCGCTCAAGTTTGTCTAGGCTATCAACTTTTCACTCACTTTCGCATTCTAAGAGCACTTCCCATGAATTTGATTTTCATCTCAAACATAGTTCCCACGAAAACATGCATGCAACATCAATAGGTCTTTCAAAGGTTGTAATGGGGTCTGGCTAAGGGTAGGATAATGAAGGATATTTAGGCTTAAGTCCCTAGGAACTAAGAGAGCATGAGCATTTTGACACTTTTTCCACTCAATTTCCTTTTTTCATTTTTCTTTTTGACTCGGGTGACTACAGCCTTTTTCCTTGCTAATCTTTTGATTTGCCCCCTTTTCTTTTTTTTTTTTTGGCAAATTTTTTTTTTAACCTTTATTTTTCTTTTTCTCACCCCCAATATGACACATCACCTTGTAGCCACCCCAAACTTAGTTCCTCACAAGTTTTGATAAGCCTTCGGCTTATCTAGTTTTATAACTAGATGGACCGTGGTTTTTGTGCAAATTATTCAAGTTCAATCTCGTTTTCGCCCAAATTTTCCTTGTTTTGTTCCTAAGTTGGACTTTGACTCGTTTTGCATCTTTTGTGTAGTTTTTAGCTTATTTTGGATAGAATTATGCTTTTGGTTGCTTTTGGTGTTCTCAGGTCAATAAGTGAAGCTCCGGGAGTCAAGGGAAGTCAAGAAGCAGTGGAAAAAGCACTTCTGGAGACACTCGCCCCGCGAGTGTATGCTCGCCTCGCGAGACTGAAGGTCAACAAAGCAGCAAAAGTCATCATTTCTGGATCGCCATGCGAGACTCTTCTCGCCCCGCGAGAGTCTGAAGACCTGCTAGACAGAGACCATCACGGAGGTCACGGCTGTGACAGATTTAGGTTTGAAGTCTCGTCCCGCGAAAGACATCTCGCCTCGCGAGAGCCTGAAGACCCTGGAAGACAGAGACCATCACGGCCTAACCGTGATGAATGTCACGGCTGTGATAGATTGAAGTTGGAAGACTCGCCCCACGAACACACCCTCGCCTCGCGAAAATCCAAATTTGAAAGCGCGCCAATACTAAAATTCGCCTCGCGAAGGAGTGCTCGCCCCGCGAGCGAGCAAGATTCAGAATCCATATTTAAAGGTTGTTTCGGATCAGATTGGGGGACACATTTTGGGAGGAGGTTTTTCCACTTGTTTAGGGCAGTTTAGTTACGAATCCTTGTTTCTCTTTGGAGCTGCGTCTCCCTTTTTCTTTTTATTTTACGATGGTGACTATGTCCGATTGTTTGTCTATGAGCATGAGGAACTAATCCCTTCGTCCGAGGGATCAATGAAGCCGCCCATGGCAGTGTAGATTCGATGTGATGTATGTTTTCCTTTCCTTCTTTTAATTAATGTTTTCCAATTCTGTTTTGATTGCGTTGATCATATGTTTTGCGTGATTAACTAGTTAACGTGTTGAGGCCGAACGGCGATTCGCATTTTAGAACTTGAATTGGAATCACTAATCGAATAATAAACACGAAAGTGGATTTAGGAGATTAGTGCAACCTTATAGGGAACAAGAATTAACAGAATTAGGGATTAGGGTTATGAGACCTAGTAAGTAATTAATCCAATCTTCGAATACGTCCTAATAAGCACGACAGTGGATTTAGGAGAATTTAGGGGTCCCGGTTGACATTGTAATTGAACTTAGGGAGGAATTCATCGTCACTTGGGTTTGCATGATTGGGTAGGTGGATTTGTGACCTTGGATATTTTAATTTCAGATTTTTAGTTAATTATTTTATTAGATTTGTTAATTTGATCTCGATCCTATTCTCTCTTCTCTCTCTCAACCACCTTCTGTAACTTGACCAACGTATCGGATTTCCCGCGGATTAGTCGAATTGGTAGCCCAATCCCTGTGTTCGACCTCGGTAATTACTTACCGTGTTTATTTTATTACTTGCGACGACCCGGTACACTTGCCGGAGTCACAACAAGTTTTTGGCACCGTTACCGGGGATTGGCACAACCAATTTTCCTAATTTTAGGGTAGTTTGATTATTTGGTTAAGTTATTTTTATTTTTATTTTTATTTTTATTTTTATTTTATTATTATCTCTCTCTACTTCTTTGATTCCACTTGGTCTTGCCTTGTTTTGTATGCGAGGTACACGAAGGAATGCTTCTGGGTTGCGAATATTGTAATGGGAACCATGACACTTGGAGTTGTCCGTTCTACTTCTCTCAAGAATATGTGGAACCATGGCATAATTTCTATGACAGCGTGCCCCAGAACAACTATCAGAGTCAGAATCAGTATTGGGGTGATATGAGTAGAGACCATCCAGATTTCGCTTGGAGTAATGCTGACTATGGTCCAACTTAAGAACAAAACAAGGCAAATTTGGGCGAAATCGAGAGTGAACTCGAATAATTTGCACAAAAACCACGGTCCATCTAGTTATAAAACTAGATAAGCCGAAGGCTATCGCGTTTTAGAACTTGAATTGGGAACATCGATCGAGTGTTGCACGAGAGTGAATAGGAGATCGATGCAACTCTTAGGGAACAAGACTTAATAGAATTCGAGATTAGGGTTAAGAGACCTAGTAAGTAATTAACTCAAATCATCGAATATGTCCTATTGAGCATGACAGTGGATATAGGAGAATTTAGGGGTCCCGTTGACATTAAAATTGAACCTAGGGAGGAGATCAATATCACTTGGGTACTTTGCATGATTGGGTAGGTGGATTCGAAACCTTAGATGCCTTTAATTCCAGATTTCATCACCATATCTTAATTGATTTGATTTGATTTGTTAATTTGAATTGTGATCCTAGTTTCCCTCCAACCACTTTCTCTACTTAACCAACTTATCGGATTTCTCGCGAAATTAGTCGAATTGGTAGCCCAATCCTTGTGTTCCACCTCGGTAGACTCTTACCGTGTTTTATTACTTGCGACGACCCGGTACACTTGCCGGCGTCACAACAAGTTTTTGGCGCCGTTGCCGGGGATTGGCACGACCAATTTTCCTAATTTTTAGGAAATTCGGCCGTTTGGTTAAGCTGACTTTTAGTTTTATTTTCTTTTATTTAATTGCTATTATTTTTCTCTGCTTCTTTGATTCCACTTGGTCTTTGCCTGTTTTTGTATGCGAGGTACCCTTCTACAAGAGGACTTGCTATTTTATTCCGAGATCACCAGGACCGAGAGGCAATTAAGGAAAGAAGCCAGGGAACGGAAAAGAATTGAAGGAATTAAAACAGAGGGCATGGCTGAAGAAAATCCTCCTCCTCCTCCTCCTCGTTACAAGCCTCTCTTTGAGTACGATCTACCCAGCTTGGGAGATTGTGACTCTTCTATTGTGAGGGGCAACCTGAACACAGACTCCTTCAGAGTTGAAGCATGTGTCACATTCCAGATCCGGGAGAATCAGTTTGATGGGAGTGGCAAACAGGACCCTCATAGACACATCACTCGCTTCCTTGAAGCTTGTGACTTGAGAAGACCAGGGGAGTCTCTCAGGATGAGTTTCGCTTGCGGCTTTTCCCTCTTTCTCTTAGGGATGTCGCTCGCGATTGGGTTGACAGTTTGGATAGGAACAGCATCAGAACTTGGGAGCAGATGGCACAGAAGTTCCTAACCAAATATTTTCCTCCTCAGAAGGCGGTACAAGCAAGAATAGCCGTCACATCATTCAGGCAGACGGAGGATGAAACTTACAATGAAGCGTGGGAGAGGTACAATGGGTTACTGAGAATATGTCCCTCAGTGTTCTTTGACCCGGTTTCCAAGGTTCATCATTTCTTTAATGGGTTGAGGGGACGTTATCAGATGAACTGTGATGCCGCAGCTGGCGGTTCTTTCTCTTATTTATCAGCGGAGGATGGATGGACATTGTTAGAGAAGATGTCATATAATGATTACAACCGTGGTAGGGAGACCTCAAGTGGAATCAGTTCTGGGACAATGGAAGCCATTTTAGAGCAAAACAGACTTTTGAAGATGCAGAATGAGGCTTTGTCTGGGAACAAGAGGGTTAATGCGATACACGAGGGAATGCCTCCGGGTTGTGCAAATTGTAATGGAGATCATGACACTCAGATTTGCCCGCTAAATTTCTCTCAGGAACATGTGGACTCATGCCACAACTTCTATGACACTGTGCCCCAGAACAACTATCAGAGGAACAATCAGAATCAGAATAGGGGCTACATGAGAAGAGACCATCCGGGATTTGCTTGGAGTGATGTTAATGGTGGTCTAGCCGGTCAACAACATCCTCAACAGAATTGGCAACAACCTCAACGAGTGTCCGAGACCGAACATTGGAATTCAGCAGCGCAATACTCAGCAGGCTCTTCAGGGGCCTAATCAGTTGCAAATATCAGATGGTGGAAGACAACCGTGGGAGCTGGCCTTTGAGAAGATGACCGCGACAGTTGAGAAGTTGTCAACCTTTACAGGCACAGCTTTAGAGAAAGTGAATGCGTCAGTTGACAAGTTGGCAACTCATACAGGGTCGGCAATTCACAATCTAGAGACGCAGGTTGCTCAGCTCGCAAGGCAACTTAATGAGCGTCTCCCAGGCACTCTCCCAGGTGACACCGAGAACAACCCGAAGAACCAATGCAATGCCATCACAACTAGAAGCGGAAGGGTGTTGGAACCTAGCAGGGGTACCACTAGTTCTCAGGATGACAAGGGCCCGGAACAACTACCCGTTGAGGAAGAGCAACCAGAGAAAGAAGGGTTGGCAAGTGACAAGGCACCGGAGCAAGGGGAAGGCTGAAACTTGTGGATGAAGAGTTCCGAAGGAAGAAGTGGGTTGAACCCCAAGACCTCCCGCCCTACATGAAGGTTCCGTATCCTGAAAGATTGAAGAAGCCTCAACAGGATAAGCAGTTCAACAGATTCCTTGATGTCTTCCGCAAGCTTCAGATTAACATTCCATTTGCGGAAGCCTTGGAACAGATGCCATCATATGCCCGGTTTATGAAGGAGCTTCTCACCAAGAAGCGGAGGATAGTGGATGAAGAAACGGTTGCTTTGACCGAGGAGTGTAGTGCCATTCTTCAGAGAAAACTACCTCCAAAGTTGAAGGATCCCGGTTCTTTTTCGATACCATGCACCATTGGGGGGATGACTGTAGGGAAGGCATTGTGTGATCTAGGGGCAAGCATCAACTTGATGCCCCTCTCTATGATGAAGAGGTTGGGGATCAAAGAATTCAAGGATACACGGATGTCGCTCCAACTAGCCGATCGCTCTATAAAATATCCTTATGGGGTGGTCGAAGACTTGTTAGTAAAAGTGGACAAGCTCATATTTCCGGCGGACTTTGTAGTGCTTGATATGGATGAAGACGCCGAGGTTCCTCTCATATTGGGTAGGCCCTTCTTGGCCACTGGGGGTGCCTTGATAGATGTGCGGCAAGGGAAACTCACTCTAAGGGTGCAAGATGATGAGGTAGTCTTCAATCTCTTTGAAGCAATGAAGCACCCTGCAGAGAGGTCGGAAGTGTATCGAGTGGATACAGTGGATCCAACTGTAAAGGTAACTAGAGAGGCCCATGGTTCTTCACTTGCTCAAGTGTTGGTAAAATCCCATGATGATAGAAAGGAAAAAGACCCTTTGGGGGATGAGGTCTACCTCGAGTGGTTGAAAGATATGGAAGCCTTACCGAGTTCCCCAAGGGATGAATGTGCAAAGGAAGAGCTCATCAACAAAGGCATGAAAAAGAATGGTAAGGCACCGAAATTGAAGGGTGGCACAACCGTGGTGGTCAGTACAGACAATGAGTTGATCTCAAAAAGGACCACCACGGAGTGGAGAGTTCGTGCTGATTATAGAAGGGTCCTGAACTTAAATGAGCTGTCCGGGAACCGTATGCGAGCATATAAAAGGGCACAAACCTACAAAGAACGGGCCAAGGAATGGCATGGCAAGCAGGATCTTCCTCCGGATTAACCCTTAGGGGCGACTTGAGTCAGGCTCGGGACGTTAAACAAGCGCTACTTGGGAGGCAACCCAAGCTAGGTACCCTCTCATTTCCTCACTCTTGTTTTTGTTTTTGTTTTTGTGTTTGTTTTGTTTTTGTTTGTCACTCTTGAATAATTTGAGAAGATCAAGAGTTGTTGTATGAATGTTGTGTCGGCAAGCTTGTTGGATTTTAATTGAATTGAGCATAGATTGATCGCATGAATTATATTGACCATTGATGATTTCCCCATAGGTTCTAATAACAGAAAAGTTGATCCCCACTTAAAAATTGAAAATTGAACTGTGAGATTTATTGTGAATGCTTGATTTATGATAAGTTTGGGGTGAGGGGGTGCACACACTAGGAATCGTATCTCGGTCAAACAATTTGCAAAATGTCCAAGTGAGGATTTGAGCCTCCAACTCTGTTTTTGAATGTGTGAATCACTGTTAAGTTGCACTTTCCCGAATTTGCTTGAATCTCTATATGGTATGCATGTTTATGTGTTGCATCAAATGATTTAGGCAATTTTCTTTGAATGAACTACTTGGCCTAAAATGAACCATCCCTCATGCATGTTCCCTAGTCAGCCACATTGAGCCTAATTAGCCTATTGTTTCTTTATAACCCTATATTATGAGCCGAAATCTAAAAAACCATGTTAACCCAATCTTAGGATTAGGAGAGCATGGAAGCTTAATGAGAAAAGAGTTGTGAGAAGCTAAGTTTGGGGTGGCTACGAGGGATATGTCATATTGGGATGAGAAAAAGAAAATAAAGGTTGACACAAGGCAAAAAGAAAAGAAAAGAAAAGAAGAAAACAAAAAAAAAATTTGCCAAAAGAAAAGGGGCAAAACAAAAAGATTAGCAAGGAAAAGGATGTAGTCACCCGAGCCCAAATGAAAAATGGAAAAAGGAATTTGAGTGGAAAAAGTGTCAAAATGCTCATGCTCTCTTAGTTCCTAGGGACTTAAGCCTAAATATCCTTCATTATCCTACCCTTAGCCAGTCCCCATTACAACCTTTAAAAGACCTTCTGATGTTGCATGCATGTTTTCGTGGGAACTATGTTTGAGATGAAAATCAAATTCATGGGAAGTGCTCTTAGAATGTGAAAGTGAGTGAAAAGTTGATAGCCTAGACAAACTTGAGCGAATGAGTGAAATACTAAATGCCCTTGTGAGGAAGGCAATTGTTTGAAATAGGTGATCTTCCTTTGTGTGTATCTTTGAGCCTCAACTTAGAGTAATGATGGCATGAATGATAAATTCTCAATTGTTTAAAGTAGATGAATGTGGGGATTACATTGATGTAAAAGGGGGGGAATCATTGAAGAAAAACTGTTTTGTTAAGATTGCATGAAATTTGTGCGAAATCGATTAGATCCTTTAGGCTTGCCAAGTGTTGAGTCGTTTTTGAGTTTTAGCTTGCTTGGGGACAAGCAAGGTATAAGTTTGGGGTGTTTGATAAGCCTCTGGCTTATCTAGTTTTATAACTAGTAAGACGGTGGTTTACGTGCTAATTAGTCGAGTTCAATCTCGTTTTCGCCCAAATTTGCCTTGTTTTGTTCCTAAGTTGGACTTTGACTCGTTTTGCGTCTTTTGTGTAGTTTTTAGCTTCTTTTGGATAGAATTACGCTTGTGGTTGCTTGTGTTGTTTTCAGGTCAATAAGTGAAGCTCTGAGAATTAAGAAAAGTCAAGAAATAGTGGAGATTGCCATTCTGGAGATTCTCGCCCCGCGAAAGGAAGCTCGCCCCGCGATAGTTTGAAGACCCGGGAAGACAGAGACCATCACGGCCTAGCCGTGATGTATATCACGGCCTAGCCGTGATGTATATCACGGCCTAGCCGTGATGTATATCACGGCCGTGACCTAAAATCCACACAAGTCAGAGACCATCACGGCCTAGCCGTGATGTATATCACGGCTGTGACCTAAAATCCACACAAGTCAGAGACCATCACGGCCTGGCCGTGATTCACATCACGGGCTGTGAAAAGAAGGTTCGCGTCGCGAGACGTCCTTCGCGTCGCGAGTTTTTGAACTCCAGAAAAGCACCAGAGACAGAGACCATCACGGCCTTGCCGTGATGTATATCACGGGCGTGACCTAAAAGCCACACAAGTCAGAGACCATCACGGCCTAGCCGTGATTCACATCACGAGCCGTGACAAGAAGGCTCCCGTCGCGAGACGTCCTTCGCGTCGCGAGGGTTTGAATCCCCCAGAAGCGCCAGAAACAGAAGCCGTCACGGCCTGGCCGTGATGGCCATCACGGCCGTGACGCGTGGCCTCCTTATAAATAGAGCAGATTAGAACAGAAAAAGAGGACTTTTTTGCGTTCAATTCTAGTCGTTGTAGTATAGTGGTGAGTATTCCCGCCTGTCACGTGGGTGACCCGGGTTCGATCCCCGGCAACGGCGCCAAAAACTTGTTGGTGACGCCGGCAAGTGTACCGGGTCGTCGCAAGTAATAAAAGAAACACGGTAAGTAATTACCGAGGTCGAACTCAGGGATTGGGCTACCAATTCGACTAATCCGCGGGAAATCCGATGCGTTTGGTCAAGTGAGGAAAGTGGTTGAGAGAGGGAGATTATGATCAATATTTCAAGTAACAAATAGATTAAAACTAATGTGATTAAATTCAGAAATTAAAATATCCAAGGTCTCAAATCCACCTACCCAATCATGTATAGTACCCAAGTGATGATGTATTCCTCCCTAAGTTCAATTATAATGTCAACCGGGACCCCCAAATTCTCCTATATCCACTGTCGTGCTCAATAGGACGTATTCGACGATTGGATTAATTACTTGTTCTGTCTCATAACCCTAATCTCGAATTCTATTAAACCTTGTTCCCTATATGGTTGCACTAATCAAATAAATCCACGGTCGTGCTCATTATTCAATTAATGATTCCAATTCAAGTTCTTAAACGCGACTCGCCGTTCGGCCTCAACACGTTAACTAGTTAATCATGCAACACATATGATCAATGCAATCAAAACAGAATTGGAAAACATTCATAAGAGAAGGGGAGAAAAACATACATCACTAGAACACTACACCGCCATGGGTGGCTTCATTGATCCCTCGGACGAGGGGATTAGTTCCTCATGCCCGTGACGACGCACAAACAATCGGCAGTAATCTCCAAAATAATAAACTAAAAGAAGAAAAGAAAAGAGAAGGGAGACGCAGCTCCAGAAACAAGGATTCGCACTTCTATTCTGATCTAAACAGTGGCTAACAACTTCATCCCCCAATTCTGATCTAAAACAGCCTTTAAATAAGGATTCTGTTTCTCGCCCACTTGCGGGGCGAGCTTACTCTCGCGACGCGAAATTTAGTATTGGCGCGCTTCAAATTTTGGATTTTCGCGAGGCGAGCTTGTATTCGCGGGGCGAGTCTTCAAACCTCAATCTGTCACAGCCGTGACCTTCATCACGGCTAGGCCGTGATGGCCTCTGTCTTCCATGGTCTTCAAACTCTCGCGGGGCGAGATGCTTTCGCGGGGCGAGATTCAATTCTAGGCTGTGACCTTCACCACGGCTAGGCCGTGATGGTCTCTGACTTCCAAGTCTTCATTCTCTCGCGAGGCGAGATGTCTCCCGCGGGGCGAGTCTTCAAACCTCAATTTGTCACAGCCGTGACCTTAATCACGGCTATGCCGTGATGGTCTCTGTCTTCCAGGGTCTTCAGGGACTCGCGAGGCGAGACACATCTCGCGGGGCGAGTGTCTCCAGAATTGCAATTTCCACTATTTATTGGCTTTCCTTGACTCCCGGAGCTTCACTTATTGACCTGAAAACACAAAAAGCAACCAAAAGCATAATTCTATCCAAAATAAGCTAAAAACCACACAAAAGACGCAAAACGAGTCAAAGTCCAACTTAGGAACAAAACAAGGTAAATTTTGGGCGAAAACGAGAGTGAACTCGACTAATTGGCACATAAACCCTAGTTCATCTAGTCATAAAACTAGATAAGCCAGAGGCTTATCAATGCTCAACTCAGGCTGAGCTCTTATACCAACTGAAATAGACAACTATAAACACGAGAAGGGGGTTGAATTGTGTTTATTAGAAATTAAGACAAAGTTTAAAAAAAAATCGCACACAGAAGCCAGGTTCAGACAAGTGTGAAATACACTGCACAGACAGGTGACCTGTCTGGTGAAATTTTAACTTAAAAGCACACAAGCACACAATTTGAAAACATGATTGATAGTCACCCTTTAACCCCTTTAGTTAGATAACAAATAATATAATCAAAGCAACTAAAGAGTTTAAGGGATGAGAGATAAACACAGCTATTTATCTTGGTTCACCCTTTAACACTAGGGTAACGTCCAGTCCTTGGCAGCACCAAGTTTTCTCCACTATAACTGATCAAGTTACAGACAACAAGTACTATTTGCACACCTAGCCTCTTCAGCCTCCAAGACAAGTATTCTTTGCTCACCTAGCCTCTTTAGGCTCACTCGGGTTTGTTTGAGAGAATGATTGTAATTAATACAATTTGCAAGTCTTTCACTAACACTCAAAAGAGTGAATTAAATGTAAGCTTGGAAAGACTGCGTAATAACTTCAAATGATTGAAGAATACAGATTGAAAGAATGAAGAAATGAATGCGCAGAGTAATGGCTCTTTAATGCTATGAGTTCTATGTCTTCATCTTCAATGACTTCCGTATTTATAGCCTTCAAGCATTTAAGATCCGTTAGAGACATTCCTTCAATTGTTGGCTTCAAGCAGAACTCCATTAAATGCAATAGAGTTGTTCTGGGCAGCCATTAATGCAATAGGAACGTTGGTTATACTCTAACACGGAGGATCATGGCTTTATGCATCGTGCAGTAGCCAAATCAGAGTTGTGCAGAATGATTTTGTACTTTGCAGAGCACATTTCCCTTTTCGTGTAATAACCAAGAGTACTAGGGAATAAAGCATGTTGGAAACATTCTTTAACTGGACTTCGTTTCTGATCTCCTAGGTTGCTTGTGAGAATGACCTTCTGACTTTCTTGATAAGTGTGAGAGAGAAAGCTTCAAAGTCTTCTGTATGAGAGGACAACTTCCAAAAGCTCTTTGTACTTGAGTTCCCCATCGAAGAACCACCGACGAGTGTGAGAGCTTAGTAGAGACAAGTTAAGTCAACATCGTAGTCATCAGACATGTTGACTTTTACTTCTCCAGACAAGTGATCTTCTATGTGGGCAGACAGGTGAGAAAGTGAATATTGACTTTTGTGATATGCACACTAGATAGACAGGTTAGCAACCAATATGAAGGTTAATTAAATCATTAACAAATGTTTAGTTTTATCAAAACTTAGGGAAATGCACATCAGACATTTTAAAGACTTAACAAAGTTAACACAAGAAGGGGGGTTGAATTGTGTTTACCAACCTTTTTAGGAAACTTTGAAAATTATTTTTACAGGGACAACAAGTAAAATATAGCTAAGGAAAGTTAGACAAGTGCCTGGTCTAATTTCAGAATAGTAGACATGCGCACACAGAGAAGGTTAACACAAGATTTGATATTCATAATATTAACTACCCAAGTTAAAAGCTTCAACTGATAAACTCTTAAATAAATTAAAGAGAAAAGAGAAGAGTAATATCACTCAAGAGTTTTATACTGGTTCACCCTAAAATCAACAGGGCTACGTCCAGTTCTTGGCAACACCAAGGTTTCCACTATAACTGATCAGATTACAGTACACGTATTCTTTTCACACCTAGCCTCTTCAGGCTCACACTCAAACAAGTATTCTTTTCTCACCTAGCCTCTTCAGGCTCAATAGTAAAGGATAAAAGGTTTTGAGTATTTAATACAACTTTGCAAGTCTTTCAGATAACACTCAAAGTGGAATAAATGAAGGAATGAAAGACTGCAAAATATATGTCAATGATTGAAGAGATAATCAATGAAGGAATGAAGAAGTAAATAAGCAGAGTAAATGCTTCTTTGAATATGTACAGTGTATCTCTATTCTTCATCTTCATGGTTTACCCTATTTAAAAACTTCAATCAATTTGATCCATTAGACACAACTTCAGAAAGTGTTCTCCTTTGATTTGAACTTCTGGGACGCCATTAATGCCAAAGAGTCGTTTTGTGTAAGCATTAAATGTTTTGGGACTCTGGACTTTGACATATGCGACCAAGAGTACACTTTGCTTCTGAGCAGTTGTTTCAGAGTTGCCGTAGCAGACTTCTTGTACTTGCAGCAGATAGCTTTCCATTTCAGTGCAACACTCAATTCACTTTCTGGAAAGTACTTTTTCTTTGTACTAAAACAGCTAAAAGCTACTGACTTGGGGCAGAGGTAGCATGTTTATTCCTTAAACACTTGAAAGAATGAAGTCTTTATTCTTTGTCATTGGTGCTTTTGTGCAGAGGTCTTCGATATCCTTTAAGGAAGGCATCTTTTCAAATAAGGTTGACCTGGACTATCTTCTGACAGTCTGACACTTGAAAATGGTGCAGTAGATACTGAAAATTAGACGGGTGTTGTATAGTCTAAAATCAGACGGGTGAGGTCTTCCAAAACATAGACATGTGAGAGAGCCTTCTTCAGACGGGTGATCCACTGAAGCTTCTTCAGTCTTTTGATCCTTGCCATGTCATCAACTAGATCAGAACTTTGACTTGGTCTCTGTCTGAGTTGACTAACTTTTATAGGGGTGGTTTTTCAGACGAGTCTGAAAAACTGCTTCTGAGGAAATTCAGACGGGTCAGATTTTAGACGAGTGACCTTAAGTCTATTTTCCTGTACACTTAGCAGACTTATCAGTAATTTCATATGGTTCAATATTACCATACTTAATATATATGGAATCATCAAAACTTAAAGAATTTATACATAAAATGTGTTCTAGACTAATGAGGTCTCAACACTTGTTTCAGTACAATTTAAACATCCAATCCTAGTTTTTTTATGAGCTGCGTCTCGTTATGGTTTACATACAATTTGCTTAGTTTTATTTTATGTTTTCTTTTGATATTATGATGTTGAAGTACGCTATGAGGAACTAATCCTCTTTTCTAAGGAAGCCATAAAGCCGCTCATGACGGCATAGTGAAATAGTGGTGTTTTCTACTTCTTATTCTTAATTCTTACTTCTTAATTCTGTTTTGTTTGTGTTAATCATATGATATTGTGGTTAACTAGTCAAGCGTGATGAGTCCGACCGAAGATTCATGCATTAGGACTTGAATTAAGAACACAAGTTGAATATTGATAGAGATATAATAGGAGATTTGGGTTCTTAATTCAAGTCCTAAATCATGAATCTCCGGCCGGACTCATCACGCTTGACTAGTTAACTACGAACTCATATGATTAACACAAACAAAACAAAATTAAGAAGCAAGAATTGAACCTAGGGATAGAAAATAATCGCTTGGATCTATTTCTTAATTGGTTTGGTGGATTTGTAACCTTAGAACTTTCCCAATCTTAATCACAGCTCTTGATAATTGCTATTGCTTTTGATTTACTCTTGCTTGATAATTGAATTAGATAAACAACTTAATCTCAACAACTTCTCTCCTTTGACTTGGTCAACTATAACTGCTTTCTTTAGATATTGGTAATAATTAACCACCCAATCCCTGTGTTCGACCTCGGTAATTACTTACCTTGATTTTTCTTACTTGCTTCGATCCGGTACACTTGCCGGAGCCTATCACTCGCTCTCTGAAGGTTGACATTGATGGGCTCCAGCAAATGTACCAGATTGAAGCGAGTAATAAAACGCGACAAGTAAATTATCGAGATCGAACACAGGGATTAAGTTACCAATTATCTCTAAATCCAAATAGAATAACCAACGTTGACCAAGTCAAAGGAGAGAGATTGATTATGAGATAAAAAAGAAATTAACTAAATCAACAAGATTAAAACAAACCAAAAAATTATGAAGATTGATATTAATGTTGGGAAAGATCTAAGTCACGATTTCACCAACCCAATCAAACATAGATCCAAGTGATTATTTGCTATCCCTAAATTCAATTTCATGCCAACCAGGAACCCTAAATTATTCTAATGTCTCGTTCGAGCACAAGAGAAAACACCTAAACACGCTAATCAACTATATCTCTATTCGAAGACTAACATGCAAGATTCATTAAGTTTTTGGTCCCCTAAAGTGATTGCACATATCTCCTATTATATCTCTATCAATATTCAATTTGTGTTCTTAATTCAATTCCTAAAGCATGAATCTCCGGTCGGACTAATCACGCTTGAGTGTGGGAGGACCCAGTGTTGGGAGAATCTAGGCAAGTATACCCAGTCGTGCAAGTAATACGGTGGTGAGACCGATATCGTTCCCACGAGGATTGGATGTCAATTACCAGTTCACAAGTTCAGCAACTATCTAGACTATGAAGAGAAATCAAAACAAACAAAACAGAAGGAATAAAATCTTTTTTGTATTTTTGTCGAGCACTTGGAATGCGAAAAGGATATGTTGGGACTAGACTTCACCAGACCTCTGCCTCATGTACTACCAGGACTAGATACCTCTCATTCATGCTTCAATTATTAAAATCAACCCACTAGATTACTCAAGCCCCGATTCCTCGGATGGCAAGAGCCTAAATCCACTAATAGACCCTAATTCCTTAGGTGGCCTAGATTAATGAATTTGCATTAAGATTAGGGATTACGTGATTACTAGTAAACCAAACTCCATTCCTAGACATAAGGTTTACTAGGTGGTTGATTTCAATTCCGATTCTAATACGAATTTCCCAATTTCATACCAAAACATTAATCAAGTCATGGGGGTGCTAGCCAAAGCAGGCATTAAGCATGGAAAATCAATCACTAATAGAGAAGCATAAACACAGAATAATCAGTCAAGACGATTACATGAAGTTTAGTTTGGCTACATCTAATCCCAACAAACGGGATTTAGCTACTCATAAAAGAGAAAGCAAACACCAGAGAGATAGGAGAAGAGGAGAGAAGAAACTCCATGGGAGCTTTCCACTATCGTCACAGCAGCCCCTCTTAGCAGCTCCGTTCTAGGTTACAATCCTTCCTCAGCCGCAGCCTCTAAGGTCTCTATTTTTTTGGTCTGGAAAGTCTGTGTCAGAGACCCCAGAATCTGAATGTCATCAGAATCCCTTTTTCTGTCTTCTGCGCTCATATTTATATCACGACCATGCGTCACGACCGTGATGGCCATCACGGCCAGGCCGTGACGTGTTCTGGAGTGGCGCGCTTTCAAATTTGGAGCATCACGGCCGTGAGCCTCATCACGGCTAGGCCGTGATCAGTTCTGTTTGGCCTGTCACGGCCGTGATGGGCATCACGGGTAGGCTGTGACAGCTTCTGACTTCTGCCTTCAATCTTCTCAGTTTTCTTGATCATGGTCGTGATGGTCATCACGGCTAGGCCGTGATGGGCTCTGCTTGGCTCATTTTCTTCACTTTTCAAGCTCTATTTCATCCAAGCTCCATCATGGCTAATTCTGAGCATTTTTCCTTAAATTCCTGCAAAACAACACCAAGAAACCGCTTCACCCGTTCCAAGGGAAAAACTAACTAAAATCAAATAAAGAATGCCTAATCTATATGAAAAATGCATGCAAAAGTGTACAGGAAACATGATGTAAAATCACACTATCAAATCACCCCAAGCTTATTCAATTGCTTGTCCTCAAGAAATCACTAAGGCCAGAAGAGATATATAATCAAAGCATGGATAGTGAATCAAGAACCCGAGTAAACAATCCAAGTAACAGGCATCTCAAATAATTCAGCAAGAGACAATCAGTTTCAAGTCCAATTAGAGCTTAGGTTTCCTAAATTCATTATTCTCATAGATTCGGGCACTCTTTCTCACCTGAAGATCACCCCAAGCTTGTTCATTTGCTTGGCTCTCTTTCTCACCTCACTCAAGTGTTTAGGGATATAAGACAATTCGCTCCATTTTCCTCAAGGAATAAATTCTACCATAGGCTTGACTATCAACCAAATCTCTACTTTATTAATGAAAACAATTAAGAATCAAGAGGTCTTTTGCTTTGGTTGTAACGGGGCCATGGGATTTATCGTTAGGTGGGGAAATCAAGAAAAGGACATTTCAAAAGGCTAAACAAATTATCAACATTGCAAAGCATGTACCTTCTAAAATACCTTTGGGTTTTGATTTATTTTTCCACCTTTCTTTTCTTTCTTTTTCTTTTCATTTCTCATTTCCTTTTTGTCATCCCCTTCTCTATAAATTTTTCTTTTTCTTTTGTTTTTCTTTTATTTGGAGAAGGGGAGATTTTTCAACTCAAGAGAATTATTTTTCTGATTCTTTCATCCCATACTTTTTCAACTACCTTTTTACCCTTTTGTAATACTTTAGAAGGTATCTCATCAAGCATATTCATCAAAAAATTTCAGGGTACCAAGAAAAGTATTTTTATTCTTTCAGGCTCAAAATTGGGCAACTAAGGGGTAGCATTTAGTCATTCAAAGCTCAGAAGGCCGGAAAAATACATATCGCCTCAATCATTTTCAAAAATGTTTTCAAAAATTTTTAAGCTTCAAAACGGTTTCAAGTCAAGTTCTAGAGAAATGCAATCCAAGAGGAATAACACTCTAACACAAAGAATGGGGTAGATTTAGTGAGTACCCCTTTTGGCTCAAAATCTCACATTTAGTAGTTCAAAAATCAATGAGAAACAGAAATCTATGGAACCATATGCTAATTATCAACTATCACAGATCATCTCAAACATTTTTATTCGTAGCCTTATCACAAGAATAAAAAATTGGATTCAAAAATTCACTATCTCAGTTTATTTGGCACTCAGTTCTCACAATTGGATGCAAAATCTAAACGAGGGCAATCTAATTATGTGATCATGCAAAACTATCATGCAAAACTATATGAATGCAACATGAAAAAAAATGCAAAATTCAAAATTCAAAAATACCCCTACCCCAAGCTTAAGAATTTACATTGTCCCCAATGTAAACAATGAAGTTGGAAAGAGGAGAAAAATGGAATGACTTACCGAGGCGGTAGCGGGTGTTGGCTCTCATTCCAGTCAGAAACTTGTTGGGAAATGCATCACAGCCGTGAGCCTCATCACGGGCAAGCCGTGATCAATTCTGATCCATGGGTTTTGGCCTGTCACGGCCGTGAACCTCATCACGGCTAGGCCGTGATGCTCTCTGCTCTTCAGGGTCTTCTCATCACGCCCGTGATGTGGATCACGACTGGGCCTTGATCCTTTCTGGTCTTCATGATTAGCTTATCACGGCCGTGACCAGTGTCACGGCCTGGGCGTGATGGTTGCTGCCTTTGCTCTTTTCCTTGTCTTCTTGCTCTCCCTTCCTTCTTTCCCTGAAATCACTTGGCAAATCTCAATTTATTATTTTTCCTCTTGATCTTCTCAAATTATTCAAGAGGTTAGAATCAAACAAAACAAAATCTAACTAAAGAGAAGGGTTAAGAAAACCTGGGTTGCCTCCCAGTAAGCGCTTCTTTAACGTCACTAGCTTGACTTATTGAAAAGCATCCACCTGGATCCCATAGCTTGTGGTATAAGGACCAAGGTGTGCTCAAGATGTAAGATCCTCCACCCGGATCCCATGGTTTATGGAGTGGCAATTGCAGAAGTAACATGAATCTATCCACAATCCCACCTAGCCAGTGTGTGAAAACTCCATTGACCTCTGCAATTATGAACTCACTTCCGCTCGGGTCAAGTGGAATTTTCGGGAGGAAGTTTGCCAGACAAGTGGAAGGGACTAATTTAGCAGTGTCCACACATGCATGTAAGCCGACATATTTGTCCAATGCAAAAGTTTCAGATTGCTCAGCAAGCATGGTAGAGTCCACTACCACTTCATCTACATTTTGAACTATCCCCAAAACCAGATTTTGCTCAAGTTGTGCTTCATATGACTCTTGTACTAACTGTTTGCAAATCTCCTCAACTTGCGTTTTGAAGTTCTGCTTCACAGATTCAATATTGTCATAATTGGCTCTTGCCTTGGCCTCAGAGGTGGATAGTTCTTGGGAATACTGTTCTAGAGCAGCTTTCAACGGTGTTTGCTCCTTCCATTCCCATTCCTCTTCTTGTTGCTCTTCTACCAACACCACTTCATCTTCATTCATGTCCATGCTAGCCAATAGATTCTCTTCAATTTGAATTCCATGTGGCTTTTCTGCTAGTAATTTAAAAAATTCACTGCCTTGTTCTTCCAACTTCTGAAAGATGTCGCTTAGCGACGCCATTATATTACTAGCATTTTTCCCTGCTCATATCTCAGCCCTCTGAATCATGGAACCAATTTCCTCCTAGCTATGCTCTATGCTCAAGCTCAGATGATAAGCATCTATATCCCAAAGAATCTCTAGCAAATCAGGATCCAGCTCGAAGTGTGGTGGTGGTTGCAAGGATGTCAAATAGCACTGCCATTCCTCCTTGGAGTAAATCTTCACGTGCCTAACAGTGATACCATCAAACACGATCCAGTCAAGTTGAGATTCCCAAGTTGCATGGTAATGATAGTCCATGTGTTTCCTCACCCTTGCACAACAAACACTCAAAACAAAAAAGATAAAATATATACAGAAAAATTAAATTAAATTAAATTAAAAAAATTAAAAATGTCTAAATTAGTTGCCTTCCTTGTTACTAATGATATTGGCAAAACCAATCCCCGGCAACGACGCCAAAAACTTGTTGGGAGAATCTAGGCAAGTATACCCAGTCGTGCAAGTAATACGGTGGTGAGACCGATATCGTTCCCACGAGGATTGGATGTCAATTACCAGTTCACAAGTTCAGCAACTATCTAGACTATGAAGAGAAATCAAAACAAACAAAACAGAAGGAATAAAATCTTTTTGTATTTTTGTCGAGCACTTGGAATGCGAAAAGGATATGTTGGGACTAGACTTCACCAGACCTCTGCCTCATGTACTACCAGGACTAGATACCTCCCATTCATGCTTCAATTATTAAAATCAACCCACTAGATTACTCAAGCCCCGATTCCTCGGATGGCAAGAGCCTAAATCCACTAATAGACCCTAATTCCTTAGGTGGCCTAGATTAATGAATTTGCATTAAGATTAGGGATTACGTGATTACTAGTAAACCAAACTCCATTCCTAGACATAAGGTTTACTAGGTGGTTGATTTCAATTCCGGTTCTAATACGAATTTCCCAATTGCATACCAAAACAATAATCAAGTCGTGGGGGTGCTAGCCACAACAGGCATTAAGCATGGAAAATCAATCACTAATAGAGAAGCATAAACACAGAATAATCAGTCAAGACGATTACATGAAGTTTAGTTTGGCTACATCTAATCCCAACAAACGGGATTTAGCTACTCATAAAAGAGAAAGCAAATACCAGCGAGATAGGAGAAGAGGAGAGAAGAAACTCCATGGGAGCTTTCCACTATCGTCACAGCAGCCCCTCTCAGCAGCTCCGTTCTAGGTTACAATCCTTCCTCAGCCGCAGCCTCCAAGGTCTCTATTTTTTTGGTCTGGAAAGTCTGTGTCAGAGACCCCAGAACCTGAATGCCATCAGAATCCCTTTTTCTGTCTTCTGCGCTCATATTTATATCACGGCCACGCGTCACGGCCGTGATGGCCATCACGGCCAGGTCGTGACGTGTTCTGGAGTGGCGCGCTTTCAAATTTGGAGCATCACGGCCGTGAGCCTCATCACGGCTAGGCCGTGATCAGTTCTGTTTGGCCTGTCACGGCCGTGATGGGCATCACGGCTAGGCCGTGACAGCTTCTGACTTCTGCCTTCAATCTTCTCAGCTTTCTTTATCATGGTCGTGATGGTCATCACGGCTAGGCCGTGATGGGCTCTGCTTGGCTCATTTTCTTCACTTTTCAAGCTCTATTTCATCCAAGCTCCATCATGGCTTAATTCTGAGCATTTTTCCTTAAATTCCTGCAAAACAACACCAAGAAACCGCTTCACCCATTCCAAGGGAAAAACTAACTAAAATCAAATAAAGAATGCCTAATCTATATGAAAAATGCTTGCAAAAGTGTACAGGAAACATGATGTAAAATCACACTATCACCCAGCGCTCAAGCGCTACGGCGCTCAAGAGCCTGAGGCTCCATGCTTGAGCATTGGAGCTAAGTCAAAACTTTGTGCTAAAGTCTTCTCGACCCGTGTGTTCTCCATTTGTCACCACTTGACACGTGGCATGGACCATTGGGCGCTCAAGCGTCTCCCCTTGCACGCTCGAGCATTTCAGCCTGACCAAGAAACCCTAGTTTGTGTTCTCGTCCGATTCAGAGTCGATCGATCGCGTACTTTTCAAAAAAGCTTCCATACACTTAAACATACATCTTAGGCATATAAACAAGGTCTTAAAACATGGATGTTACAAGCACAATGCAAGGCAAGTTAATAAGGGAAGAAAACAAGTGTTACTCAAACCGGGTGATTATGTATGGGTGCACTTGAGAAAAGAAAGATTTCCTTTGCAAAGGAAGTCCAAACTCCTACCAAGGGGTGATGGACCAGCTTTCCAAGTATTGGAAAACATTAATGACAATGCTTATAAAATTGATCTCCCTGGTGACTATAATGTAAGTGCCACGTTTAATGTGTCTGATCTAAGTCTCTTTGACACAGATGATGATCAACACAGTTCGTGGACAAATGTGCCTCAAGAAGGAGTGGATGATCTGATCATGGATTCACCAAGCCAAAGGATCCAAAGTATAGAAGACATACATGGACCAATGACAAGAGCAAGACAAAGGAGAGTCCAAGATGCATTGAAGGATGTGGTGGTCAACCATATGACTGACTCACAAGCAACCATTAGAAGAGGGAATTACTTTGAAAATCTATTGTATAGAAGTCATTGACCACTTAGCTTAGGAAACATTTGTAATAAAATAGAATAGGACTATGTAATAAAGTGCTTCTTCAATAAGCAATTAGGATAAATTAGCTTTTAGGCTTAAGAAGATTGGGCCTCTTGGACCAATTAGCCCAACATATAACTAGGAATTACACATTGGACCAATTGGCCCAAAACTCACATAACGCACATGGCTAGGAAGCATTAGGGGTGCTAGGTAGACTTGGTGAATGAGCTTTAAAGCTCATCACCTATAAATAGGTGTCATGTACCCAAATTTCATTCATTCAATATATTTGTGTAGTTTCTCACATTTGAGATCTAAGAGAATTGAGAGTTTCTCCTCTAAGAGGTTCTTGAATTGAACCAATGAATCTTATCTTGAGTTTCCATACTCAAGTGGTGAACCCTCCTATAGCTTATCAATTCAATCTCTTCTACAAGAGTTGATTGTGCACTACAAGAAATTCGGTGATTAGCTACGACAAATTTTGTAGTTAATTGGTAGCTAATTTCTAGCAAATAAATTTAGCTACAAATTAACTACAAAGTTGCTGCAGAATTGGTGGTAGCATAATTTGAGTGGCAAATTAGCTAGGAAATTTTTTCTATCCAATTCATAGCTAATCTTAAATAAATGCTAGCTATTTTGTAGTTAATCCCTAGTAATATGCTCTTTAAAATTGTTTTTACTAGCTAAATAGCTACCATATTGTCGTAGCGATTTTATAGCCAATCTATGGCTAGATTTTCTTAGCGATTCTGTAGTTATTCCCTAGCTAATTCAAAAAAAAATAGAAAAAAAATTTACTCGCTAAATTGGTCCCAAGCACCTGCAGTTTTAGGGACCAATTTAGCGACGATATCTTTTACCGATCAAAAAAGGTTTTTTACATCGATTATATTCGCATTATAGAATTAAGTGATATAGAATGTGAGAACTTTTCAAATCGGATACTGACTGGTGTAAAAAATCACATTTTGAATAGGCACAAACAAGCTCAAACATAAATAAAATATCTCAAATATCCAAACTATTGACAAACATTAAATAAGAAGTATCCATAATGTCACAAATTACTAATCTAAAAAATGTAAGAGAAGACATTGGTGAATTCACCAAAACTTCCTACACATAAATCTCCACAATCTAATGAAATAAGTCATGAATATACTGACACTTACTTCATCTTTGGTTTGCTCAGTCCCTACATCATAACTTTTCAGAAATTTTGAAAACCCCGGACCCTACAGATTTCAAGCAAAAAGTTAAGTTAGATAGATGATCAAAACAACATTGAATGGCATCATATGAAACCAGGTTCTTCATTATTAGAATCAACCATGGTGACAAAAATGAAAAATAAAACCTGTTAGAACAACACATGAACATTCCATGATTAGGCTAGTATTTTTTTATTATTATTTTAAGAGGGGGCATGTCTAAATAGAGTTAAAGCTCATAGTCCCTAGTCCCTGTTCTTGTTTTCTTTTCAATTTTGTGATCAAAAGTACTTGTTTTAAGTGCAACAAATTTGTCTGTGAATGTCTCCAAAGTAAAATGAAAAATAAAAAGAGAGAGACTAGTCTTTCAAGAGAGCACCAAATTCAGAGGGTAAGATAAACCATTTTACATCGAATACAGAACTATTTCTAGCGATATACACCAAGCATAAAATTCAGCACGTAAACATGCAAATCTAAATTCATTGAAAATATTAACAACTAAAGCTTCTCTAAAGGATAGACAATTTAGTTTGGTTACCTTCTCAAGGATATCCATTAGTTTGAAATTCTTTGTAGGAGTTTGCCTTTGGGTTCTATATGAAGCTTATTCACCACCTAAGCATTAGCAAACTAAAATCAAGCATTATATACCTGAATTGTATTTAAGCATTATATATCTCAGGAATGACATGATATTTAAGGGAGGAAAGAGAAATTACCGAGACTGCTGTTGAATATTTTTAAGCTGGAAAACAAGTACAAATGGAATTAGAATTTTAGGATCTCAAGCAAATAGGCCTTAAATTATAAAGAGTGCTTGCAGCAATATAGACATGAGTGCACAAGCAATGTTGAACACCTTAAGTGAGAACTGAATACTCATATTTGTCTCAAGTCTCAACTCATATGACAGTCATAAAAAAAAGTCAGAATTGAATATTGAACTGTTTACAAAACTTATCAAGAACCAAGGCATAGATGCAATGCCATAAATATTAAAATAGAAGCTATTTTTGGTCAAAATGAATACAATGAATTCCTTGTCCATGAAAAGGAGATAGGAGGAATTTCAAAAGGTAGGGAAAGTCTCACTCTTGCTTTTTACCAAAAAGCTTTCAGTGTAACACCATTTAACTAACCAAGTAATTTTCAATAACAAAAAGGACAACCAACACATCTTACACTTACAGGAGAGCAAAGAGAAAAGTTACACAGAGCAATTACCATTGAAAAGACATGTTTTTTCTTTGGTATCTTTGTATTGAGGAAGACATTGTAACAAATGCCATAGATAAGGAATAACAAGAACTATCAGGATTGCAATTGAATGACTACCACAAACTGAATCCGCTTCAAGCCAAGCAATTATGGCAACCTGCATATCATAAAAATTATATTGTAATCAAGTTGATATAGTAAGGTATAGGAAGGAAACAGAAATATCTCTATAGGCAAAAGATGATAGAAAATGGAAAAAGAAAACCAAAGTTTTGATGAACGACCCAGCTTAGCTTCAAAATGATATAATGAGTGCAATCATATGAATATCCAAATAACTTTCATATGCTATGAATTATGTATGTGTCATATTTTATAATAATATTACAAAACAATTATAATATCAATGCAAAAGTCAGTTTAAACTATAAAAAAAGACACAAAAAAAAAAGAGATTGACAAGTTACCTGAAATTTTTTTTTTTTGATAAACAAGTTACCAGCAATTAAAAGAAGAAATATTTGTATGTTTGATTTTAATGATGCATTACTTGTTTGTTTACCATTCTACAAACTGAACACTCCAAGACTTAAAACACATCACTCAACAACCATTATCATTAACAAACAAATTTCAAATTCAAATTAGGCATTTGATCAAACACAGCAAAGGCATAATCAGTTATTACTTATTGATTAATCGTTCCTAAACTGGAAGTTATTTTAGAAATATCTACAGTAAATGTCAATGATGCTTACCTTTCCAACCTTATTTGCAATGCCTAAACTTCTATTCTGGACTTGAAGAACAGCAAGCAGAAAAGTCCATATCTCCACTGCATTTTTAAGCGATAATTAACTTCCACAGGCTTCAATTTCTAAATGTAGAGTCTCTTCAAACCATCGATGACTAATGTCACGGAGGAGGCTAGCATCTAGGGATAGATGCCCAAAAATTCAAGTGCAAAACTGTTAGAATGCATTTGACACATTTAAAAAATTATATAATAGTAAAGAAGTAGCAAAGAACGTATAAAAAGAGCCTGAGCAAAGAGAAATTTCACTACAACTACAATTTGAATTCTAATCCCAATTTCCATTTAGCATTATTCCTCCGAAACACAAACAACATCTGTAGATAGAAAAAAATACAAAGAAAAATAACATTACCTGATCACAAATGGAGTATAACTTGTCGACCTATAAGAAGCCACAACCAGCTATCTTCTTTATGACGTTGTAAAATTTATCACAAACTAAATCACAATAATAACTAATAACTGCATCTCAGCTATATGACCATAACACAAATAATTAGCACTGATTTTTATAATTTCATAACACAGAAGCTTTAAAGATGGTTTCACGAAGAGTCAAAGTAGTTATCGGTACCTTGTTCTTCAGATTCACCAAAATTAGATGATTCTCAGAGCAGCCTGCCAATGATAGATAAAGGCAGCTACAAAACCAAATCTCACAGAAAGTTGAGTCTAGCAGCTCAACGGTTAGTAAAATAGGATTTTAGGCATTTTATCGAACAGATAGCATGCAACAGTAACTATCACTACATCAAATGCGAAAGATGGACGAACTAATCAGAGCAACAATTGAAATAACCTCCGCTCGAAGGCAATGAGGTTGGGTTGTTTGCAGGTGGCTCATTAGAGTGTGGGATAGAATTGAAGTAGCCGGTTGTTGCTCTCTACTAGACAGATTATGAGAAAATACATATGTTTTTACATTAACTAGTCTTGATTTTGACAGATGTCACTTGAGGAATTAGTTAGAACCTGAAAGCTACTAAACCCTTGTAGATTTGGTGATTTGGAGTAAAATACCTGGTTGAAGCCTCCGAGTAGTAGATATGATAGACCTTTTTGAGGCATGAGAAGAACTCGCCATTATCAAAATTAGGTTCTTTGTGAAGACTGAGTGTTATGCAGTCCATGCATAGAAAGATCATTATGTAGTCCATGCCCAGAGCTAGCTATTCCTTCTTGAAAATGCCTCCACTGCACCTGAAAATCCCTCATATACATTCTTTGTATAAATGAGCCTATACATGGCAGCACAAATAAGGTTCAAACAAGAAAATGGAGGATTTGTCTAGTATCTATGGGAAATTAATGAAACAAGAAATCAATCACTTTCATCATATAAGAAAGTTTAAAATTAAGAGAGCCATACTACAATACAAAAGCTGAAAAAGAACTAACAAGTACAAATGAAAGATTTTCAAAAAAGTTGACCTTTAGCCTCTTGCATCCAATATAAGCTGGGGAAAGAAAGACTCCTTGCGACTGTATTTATAACAACAAAATGCATAATGGAATATCCAGGAACAAGTAATGTTTAACCAAAATCTCTCACTAGAAACTTAAAGAGAGGAAGAAAAAGAGAATAAGGAAAACTTGATAGTTGAGAATCTTTTGGATGAAGCAGATATATGTATCAGAGATTCAAGAACCTATGACAACAATATCATAAGTACAAGGTACACAGCAGATGAGCCTCTCCACAAGACTTTGAAATAATATAAAACATGTCTTGCTTGACATTTGGATCACCTCCAATTTTCTGAACTGTATTGAACAATGGCGATTATAGTGATATTCACGAGAATCACAAGTATAGTCTAAATTTCTAGCATCATAACTCTTATCGAGCAAAGAAATTTTCTTGCTAACTTGATCCTAATCCAACTAAATCAGTCACCAATTGAAAAGAAATCATTTGTAACAACATCAATGCAAGCAATGTTTCTACGGACTCAGATATCGCATTGTAACACAATGACACTGTCATAAATTAAGATACCATATAGCTCACTCTTGATGACTAATTTTTAAGATCCAAGAGTTCATCTATATTTTATAATTTCTACCAACATATGGCAAGTTCAAGTGCAAAGAGAAGAAAGCATACCTTCTATTTAATAAATCACCTTTAAACAAAGACCGGTCAACAAAATTGGCTTGAAATTAAAAGAGATTAGGTAATAGAGATACAAATTTCGGATCTAGCATAATGCTAATTTTCAAACCGAAAGCTAAACAAGCAAAAAACTGTTAGGAGATTTGTACACGAGTAAGTTGCTTCCTTTCATATTGATGAAATATGAAACTTTATCTTTTCTTTACCAATCATAAATTGTTACTAAGCCCAAAGAAATATATAATAAAAGCGGCGGGATGTTAAGAGATTGTGACATACATGCTTTTCAACCTTTGTTTCTAATTATATTCTTCTTTCAATTTCTGCAGCCTGCAAATGCATGTCACATTTATCAAATTAAAACCATGTAACAATTTATGATTGGCATATAAATAGACGATAATTCATATTTCAATTTTAGATTTTATGACTACGATCCTGCACATTAGTCACAATAAAGTTAAAAAGTAAGAGTATTGTGTACCAGAGGAAAATAGGAACATGGTGCAACAACTTTTTCTACACAGAAACAAGAATAACAAGATTTAGTAATGCAGAGATCACTTTTGTGCCATATACAATCATTATATCTTTTCTCTTTCTAAGTATAATCTTGAATTTGATACTATAATAATCATATGCAGTCTATCTGTAAAAGTTAAAAAAGGTCAATGATAGAGCATGACATGACTTCATGGGATAGCAATATGAAACCATTCTGCATGGAAAACAAAAAAGAGAACATAAGCAGAGGATCATATCAATGTATATTAACTCAATTTAAATAGAAGAAACAAAGAGAATAACATGATAAGGAAGTACCTTTAGGCAGGACCTTCAAGAAATAATCTCCCCAAGTCCCAATAATACCTAGAAGAATTTGAAAGTCAATAAACATGTTTTCACTCTAAAATATATCAGCAGTGTATATTTTCTTATATAGCATTTTTTCAGGACAAAACTTCAACACTAACACTATTTCACTCTTAATTTCTCACAGCACAAACAAATGAGGTTACAATTCTGCACCTCCTCTGAATCCATGTCCACCAAGGCCAGCCACAATTGAAAGCAACTTTGATTAAAGCCTCACACTCTATTGCATGCATTCATTCATATGAACAACAATCTAAACTGGACGCTCCAAAACTTAAAACACATCACTGAACAACCATTATCATTAACAAACAAATTCCAAATTCAAATTAGGAATTTGATCAAACACAGCAAAGGCATAATCAATTATTACTTATTGATTAATTGTTCCTAAACTGGAAGTTATTTTAGAAATATCTACAGTAAATGTCAATGTTGCTTACCTTTCCAACCTTATTTGCAATGCCTAAACTTCTATTCTGGACTTGAAGAACAGCATGAAGAAAAGTCTATGTCTCCACTACATTTTTAAGCGATAATTAACTTCTAGATGCTTCAATTTCTAAATGTAGAGTCTCTTCTAACCATCAGTAACTAATGTCAAGGGATAGATGCCCAAAAAATTCAAGTGCAAAACTGTTAGAATGCATTTGACACATTTAAAAAACTATATAATAGTAAAGAAGTAAAGAAGTAGCAAAGAACATATAAAAAGAGCTAGAGCAAAGAGCAATTTCACTACAATTACAATTTGAATTCTAATCCCAATTTCCATTTAGCATTCCTCCAAAACACAAACAACATTTGTAGATAGAAAAGAATGTAAAGAAAATTAACATTACCTGATCACAAAGGGAGTAGAACTTGTCGACATATAAGAAGAACAAAGGAGAATGGAATGCACCAAAATTCAAATAGCATTGGAATTTAGGGTTTCAAGAGGGAAAAATGAGAGGGCATGAAAGATGGTAACACTGCTTCAGATCTTCAGAAATCAAATTGAAGAAGAAATCAAGATGAGAAGATTCAAATCAAACCTCACCTTCAAATCACAGATTCGGGAAAAAGAGAGATCCTGTAGAGATCGAGACAAAGAGCGAGCGAACATGACAGATAGAGATCGAGCCCGAAAGAGAGAGAGAGAGAGAGAGAGAGAGAGAGAGAGAGAGAGCTAAGCGATACTGAGAGAGTTCGAAGACGATGGAGGGGACGGAACGGGAACGGGAACTAGAGCGACAGGAAAGTGTTAACAAAAATGAATTAATATTTAACTTTAAGCAAGAAAATATGTATGATGGTTAATACGTAGTTAATTAACACTAAATCAGCTACTAATTTTTTTAGTAGGTAAAGTTAGTAGCTAAACTCAAAAATTCTTGTAGTGGTGGCGCCTTTTTCCCCTTTCCTTTCTACTCCATTTTCTATTTCTTTTGTTATTGTAATTCTTGCTATTTCAATTCTAGATCTAGATTTACATTCTATTGTTCTTGTATTTTCAATTTCATATACTTGTGCTCTTCTTATCCTTTTTGTTTCTCTTGAATTATCACATGAGAATCAAGATCTATATTCAATTGTTCTTGTTTTGTATTGGATCTATAATTTTTGACCAATTGAATCAAAGAAAACTCCTTAAATCTTGTTGATCTATGACTAGATCACATCAGTCCTCCTCTGTGATTACAAAATCATGCATTTATTTTGTTAGTTGGTACATTGAATTTCTGGATATTTAAATTTTTTGGAAGTAATTGACGAAGGAACCACTCGGTGGAAGCATATTGTTGTGGTTGTGAATGGAATTTATTTTAATTTGCAACTAACATATAAAATATAGAAATGGATTATATATATATATATATATATATTGATATGTGCTATATATGCTATAGTGTTTCTAATATGTCAACCATGAGCTCTATTTTATATTTATATATGAATTATAATATTTGTAATGAGGAAATAAAGTGTGAAGTTGTGATGATCTTATTAATGGTAATTAGATTGAGGGGCTAGGAGTCAAATGAGATACATTGTATTATAGTAGATTATTACTTGTTGTCATGGTTTGGAATATTATTTTAGTTATTTATGGTCATGATACGTTATATAAATGATGATATATTGCTAGCATGATTTATGATTGTTGGTTATATTGGTTGAAGATGAGATTAATTATGTTCATTATTGAACTTTACTTAGTGAGTTTGTTAATATGTTGTTGTAATAGATAATGAGAATTGATATATGTTGACATGTTGATATGGCTGCACATGGTGTGGTCGTCATGTAGTTGACGATGAAAACTCTATTTTGTAGTTTTTTAGATGGTTATGAAATTTATGATGTGAACGTGATGTTGTAAACTATGATGATATGATAGATCTATGAGGTATGATAATAGTTATGTATGTTGAACCAAGGATTGTAAAAGATTATGTACTTGTTCAAATTGCACAGAGATAACATGTGTATGGATTGTAGTTTCATGTTGGATATTGGACAAGACTTGATGTATCTGACCAGTCAGCGGACTCGACCGGAAAATAAATGCGATTGTCGCAGTAGGGGACTCTAGTGAAAATTAAACCTCGGAGTTCGGAGGGCGGGTAGTGTAGTGATAGAGGTCACTTGTTAGTCAGCGGACTCGACCGGGATATAAATACGACTGTAGGAATGGGAGACTCTAGTGAACAACTCCAAGGGGATACACAAGAATCTTGATCAATGGTAAATTTCATGACATGTAATGAACTTCTATGTCTAGTTATGTATGTTGTAATGTATGGAATGACATATATTAATTATCGAGTTATATGTTGCACTATTTGTTATGTTTTGTTTATCCTTTACTGAGTTCTGGAACTCAACTCCGCTCTCTTTGGTTCAGTTTTAGGTACCTCTCAATGAAAGCCATCTCAGGAAGCCCACGCACATGAGTATTGTTTAGGAAACTGTTGTTTTTTGTTTTAGTTTGGTTTTATCATATGAGATATCTCCGTGTTTTGGAGTGTTGTATCTCCTTTTATTTTGGTAAACCTTTTTGGTTTTGTTTTAAAATTTTTAGAATGTTGACTCAGGGCCACCTCTGGCTTTCATGGATCATAAACATTTACTCTGATATTTACTTTTGATATTTTATATCGCATGTTACGACATGATTTATGCGTGCTTGAAAGGCCTCGAGAATAGGACAATGGAGTCTCATTCTAACCGGTTATGAGCGCCTAAGTTGGGTCCTGACAGAAGTATTATTTTTTATCAGTGTCACCATTTGGTATGAACAGCTACAATACAAAAATAAATGAGTGATGTGACATTTTTATTTTTAGTTGGCCTTTTAACCAAAATATAACTGTTCTGACCAGGGCTTCGGAGGTCGGCTTCCAAGTTGGGGTTAGCTGGTGGCTCTCATGGCTGAGAGGGGTTGTATCTGCATGAGGAAATCCGATGCACAAGCCAGGTACTCAATGTGTATGGAGAAGATGATCCTACATAGGGACTCAACCTAGTATATATAGAGAGAGAGGATGGTTATGAGCCATTATGGGTGATTATGAACATCATTGATGAGGGGGAGGGGGTACAAAGCTCTTATGACCGTTTGCGTTGCTTGAACGATGTTTTCTCTTAATGGTGCATGCGGCCTCTAGTCTCCTTTGAATTATATGTTGCCCTATAATGATGTCGATCCAATGAGTACTGGATTATAATATGAGCCTTGGCCGAGGTCCAAATAATGTAGTAACAGAAGTCCCCAAGCTCTGAGCAGATATTCAGAGAAAGGGATTTAAGAGAAAGCGAGCTGAGATCGAGTTCCAATTTATGCAGTAACATAAGTCTCCCAAATTTTTTGTTGTTATTCAGTGAAGGAGCTTTACGAGAAAGCGAGCTTGAACTGATGTCCCATTTATACAGTAACAATAACATATGAATCAACAAAAGAAAAAAGAAACCCTCAATTAGGATTCTCCTCGGACAAACAACCCTTAACTGCATTCTCATTATTGAATAATAACATTTTAATCCATTTTCTCTGTCTTCCTCTCACGATTAACCTACATAATACTAATTGTGTTTCGTTTTTTTAGCTATCACTATTTTCAATTTACGTAATTGCTTTTTGTCTTGAGGTACAACATTGCTCTATAGGCAGAGTTGTCGTTGCTATTCTCTATACAAAAAAGACATCGGACTTGCATTTGGAGAACTCTGTTTGTGTTGTATTCATTTCAATTTCATTTGAAGTTTCAACTACAAGTAAGAAATAGATATTTCCTGTTTTTCTAAGTCATGAGATTAAAATCTTTTTTTATATACTCAAGTCATGAGATTGAAATATTATTGGCAAGTAATTGATATTTTATATATTAATTTGGTTAATTATTTTAGTCACTTTTTGAAATTTTCTTGCATTAGTGGAAGAAATCTTTGCATCTTCTTACGAAGAGGGTATAGATGAAGGAAATCAGAATATGATGATTGTTTAAAAGCAAAAGTTGATTATAAAGATTAAGAGCCAGTGGTTGGGATGAAGTTAGCACTAAATATTAGTAAGTATTACATGAATTACTGTCAATGTAAGAGTTTTGTAATTGATAAATTAAGTTCAAAAAATGGAGATGACGAAAAAATATATTTCACTCTACGTGTAATCATGCAAGAAAGTATATGAGCAATCAAAATAATATTTTGAAGCGAAATCCTATTACAAAAGCACAACAATATTCTAGATTAAATGAATACGTGTTTGGATGGAATAATTATTGTTTGAAGAGTTGCTCTTGAGTATAATCATGAACAAAGCCCAACCAAAGCATGGTATTTTAGATGCAACAAGAATATAATGATAAATTTTTTTTATCTCTAGTTGTTGAAGCAAATGGGTAAAATAATTTCAAAATTGGACAAAACAAATTGTAGAAACTATATAAACAAAGGAAGGTAGCTACAAATTGGTACAAGAGATGCTGATGCAAATCAAAACTATTTGTTATAATACAAAATCAAAATAGTCCATTTTATTATGTATTAGATAAGGATGATAAAAGTCGTTAACGAGATCAACTTTATGTATTGCTAACTAGTGTCGTAAGGACATAAAAAACAAGTTTTTATAAGATATCAAAACTTATAACTTCATAGAATAATAAATACAACACTTTCCAATAGAAGAGTTGCATTTTTTAGGCCTTAACCAAGGAAGCGATTATCGTTCTCCTTTTATTCAGATGATCCTTGAACTATTTGAAAATTTTCTATTGATCTCTAAACTAAAAAAGTTTGTAATTCGGTCTCTGATGATAATTTTTTCAATTGGGTCCCTAGTGTTAGAATTTTGTTAGCAACCCGTTATGTTCGACAAAATATTCATGATTCCTTCTTCCTAGGTGGACTCCCATACTAGCCATCTTTTCCATGTCACTCTCGAGCAAAGAGTCTACTTCATTATATGAATTTCCCCAATTCTCCAAATCCCTAATCCATACTGCACATTTACATTCGGTCAACTCTCAGTCTCATCATCGCGCGTCATTTCTCCCATTCTCATATCCCAATTGCACATTTGTGTTCACACATTTGCTCTATAAATCTCAACAACTTCTGTAAGTTTTTAGAGGTTAATAGAACTTCTTGATGGATAGTAATGACATGTTACAAAGAGTGATGAAGTGTATTGATGGTACCGTTCTTCCGGTCAATATAGTTTTTGGTGAACCTATAGGAGAGGAGAGGGTGGAGGGAGAAGATCCATTCGAATATGGGAAGTGAATAAAGCAGGAACAGAATTTTTTGGGGATGTGAAATGTAACACCCCAAAATTTCACCCTATGTTAATACATGTTAATATGTGTTAGTTTTGGCCTATATATGTTATAATATGTGTTCCGTCCAAATATCTCAAGCAAGAGATACTCGTCCGATGAAACTCTGTGGGAGTATTTATGGAATAGCTTGACAGAATTGATATTCTGTTCCTACGTATCCCAAGTGGGAATCAAAGCAACGCAGTTTTAAGTGAGGAGGTTGATCCCCTATTTATAGAGATTTTTAGGTATAAGAGTTTTAGTTGGACTGTTATTGAGATCGTATCTATCTGATAAAATTATGTTGTTATCATAACTAGATAAGGATAAGGCTCCGAGTTATATGGAGAGATATTTGAATAATCGAGTAAGATGTTTGACCAAGTCAGTTGTAACCGGATTGCACGGGACCGAGATGTCTTCATCTGCGGTCTATGATGGGATAGGTTCGAGTATTTATCCTCGGCTAACAAGTGTATCAACAAGTCCTCGGCTTTGGAGGAGTTTGGGTCAAGGCCCATTTACAGGAGTAAGCTTGGTCGATCCGGCCTTATATTTTCGGTCAGTACACAAGCCCCCCGAGCTCCGAGCTTAAATAAGCGAAAGAGCTGACAAGTATCAAACCGAGCTTATACTTGGGCCACGTAGACCTTCATCCTTCCGTATTTCAAACCGTCATTTCAACCGAATTTTCCTTCTCCCCTTTTTTTTGTCAGAGAAGGCAATCATTCCCCTTCATCCTTCTGTTGTACGTTATAGGTGAGTAACCCTAGAGCTCCGCGCTCATTTAATGAGGGAGGAAAATTAAAAGTCGCGCCCTTTTTCTTCTTTTATTTAAAGGAACGTGAACCGTTGATTGTGTCTCTTCATCAACCGTTGGCATCTTTCTTTTATAAATATCTCTTTCAATTCCACCTTGTTCTTCCTTGTCCATTACCATCTTTCGCTCTTCAACTCTGTTTTTCGAGTTTCTGAGGTCGTTTTTCTGCCTTTCGTTCTTCAGGTACGCCCAGCCTTCTGATAAGCCTATGGCTTATCTAGTTTTATAACTAGATGGACTGTGGTTTCCGTGCTAATTATTTGAGTTCAATCTCGTTTTCGCCCAAATTTACCTTGTTTTGTTCCTAAGTTGGACTTTGACTCGTTCTAGGCAATTTTTGTAGTTTTTAGTCTATTATGAGTATAATTACGCTTTTTGTTCTTTTTTTTATTGTTTCAGGTTAGAAGTGAAGCTCCAAGAGTCAAGGAAGCATTTCGAGTCAAGAAAACAGTGGAAATTTCCATTCTGGAGATACTCGCCCATGAGTAGATGCTCGCCTCGCGAGCTCGAAGATCAGCAAAACAAGAATAATCATCAATTCGGCTCGCCACGCGAGAGCCTCGAAGACCCGGAAGACAGAGACCATCACGGCCTAGCGCAGTGATGAAGGTCACTTGCGTGACAGATTAAGGTTTGAAGACTCGCCCCGCGAACACACTCTCGCCTCGCGAGAATCCAAATTGAAAGCGCGCCAAAACTAATGTTCGCCTCGCGAAAGCTTGTTCGCCCCGCGAGGGGCCGAGAACCAGAATCCTTATTTATAGGCTGTTTCAGATCAGAGGAAGATCCGAATCCTAGTAGTTTTTTCCACTGTATAGAGTAGTTTTAGACCGAATCCTTGTTTCTGGAGCTGCGTCTCCTCTTTTCTTTTTATTTTACCAAGGTGGTTATGTCCGATTGTTTGTCTATGAGCATGAGGCACTAATCCCCTCATCTGAGGGAACAATGAAGCCACCCATGGCAGTGTAGATTCGATGTGATGTATGACTTTCTCCTTTTTTCTCAATTAATGTTTTCCAATTCTGATTTGATTGTGTCGATCATATGCATGCGTGATTGACTTGTTAACGTTGATGAGGCTTAGTCAGCGATTCGCGTTTAGAACTTGAATTGGGATCATCGATCGAATATTGCACGAGAGTGAGTAGGAGATCGGTGCAACCTTATAGGGAACAAGAATTAACAGAGTTTGATGATTAGGATTATGAGACCTAGTAAGTAATTAATCCAATCTTCGAATACGTCCTAATGAGCACGACAGTGGATTTAGGAGAATTTGGGGGTCCCGGTTGACATTGTAATTGAACTTAGGGAGGAATTCATCATCACTTGGGTATACATGATTGGGTAGGTGGATTTGTGACCTTAGACATTTTAATTCCTGATTTTTAGTTAATTAGCTTTATTTGATTTGTTATTTGAATTGCGATCTTATTCTCTCTCTCAACCACTTTCCTCGCTTGACCAAACGTATCGGAATTCCCGCGAATTAGACAAATTGGTAGCCCAATCCTTGTGTTCGACCTCGGTAAATTCTTACCATGTTTATTTTATTACTTGCGACGACCCGGTACACTTGCCGGGGACTCAACAAGTTTTTGGCGCCGTTGTCGGGGATTGGCACAACCAATTTTCCTAATTTTTAGGGAATTTCATTGATTGGTTAAGTTGATTTTATTTTTATTTTTATTTTTATTTTTCTGTTATTTATTTATTATTTCTCTCTACTTCTTTGATTCCACTTGGTCTTGCCGTGTTTTTGTATGCGAGGTACCATTTCACAAGAGGACCTGCTATTTGATTCGGAGATCACCAAGACCGAGAAGCGCTTAAGGAAGGAAGTCAGAGAAAGAAAAAGGCTTGAAGCGAGTGACCTTGAGAGAATGGCCGAAGAAAATCCTCCTCCCCCTCCTCCTCCTCGTTACAAGCCTCTCTTCGAGTACAGTCTACCCAACTTGGGTGATTGTGATTCTTCCATTGTGAGAGGTGTTGACGAATCTGGGCAAGTATACCCAGTCGTGCAAGTAATACGGTGGTAAGACCGGTTATCGTATCCACGGGGATTGGATGTCAAATACCAATTCACAAACTCAGCAACTATCTAGACTAAACTATTAATCAAGAGAGATCAAAACAGAAAAATAAAGCAATAAAAGCAATAAAATGTTTTTGGTCTTTTTGGGGACTTTTTACAAACACTTGGAGTGCAGAAAGGATATGTTGGGACTAGACTTCACCAAACCTCTATCTCATGCAATATCAGGACTAGATACCTCCCATTCATGCTTCAGATATTAAAATCAATCCACTAAACTACTCAAGTCCCGATCTCTCGGATGACAAGAGCCTAATTCCACTAATAGACCCTAATCTCTTAGGTGGCCTAGATTAATGAAATTGCATTAGGATTAAGGATTACGCGATTACTAGCAAACCAAACTCCATCTCTAGATGTAAGGGTTACTAGGTGATTAATTCCAATTCCGGTTATGATACGAACGTCTCCATTACATACCAAAACACTAATCGAGTCATAGGGGTGCTAGCCACAACAAGCATTAAGCACAGAAAATTAATCACTAATATGAAGACATGAACATAGAATAATCAGTCAAGATAAATACATAATCAATCAGTTTGGCTACATCTAATCCCAACAACAGGAATTTAACTACTCATAAACAGAGAATACAAAGAGAAAGAGAGAAGGGATGAAGCAAACTCCATAGAAGGATCCTCCAATCTTCTTTCAGTCCCAGAGCAAGGAAAACATCCCCTTCAGGGCTTGAAACCCTTTTCCAGCCGCAGCCTCCAAGTGCTTCTCTACCTAAAACTCTCCAAAAACTGTCCAACTCGTAACCTTTCCAATCCTTCCATTCTGCTCTAAAACAGCAACTTATACCAATCAGTTCTGCGCTGGCTAGCGAGGCGAATGTACTCTCTCGAGGCGAATATTAAACTTTTCGTCTTCAGGATTGGGACTCTCGCGAGGCGAGAGTCTGTTCGCGACGCGAGACCGAAGAAGTTGCATTTCCAATATGCCCGTGAGGAGCATCAGGGCCTGGGCGTGATGGCTTCTGGTTTCCAGACTCGCGAGGCGAAACAAGGTTCGCGAGGCGAACCAGAAAGGCTTGCATTTTTTGCAACAGTCAGCTTTCAAGGTCGCGAGGCGAATCCGATCTCGCGGGGCGAATCTCCAGTATTCTGCTTGGCTCAATTTCTTCTCTTTTCAAGCTCCAAAATCATCCAAGCTTCATTATAGCCAAATATGCACAGTTTTCCTTCAATTTCTGCAAAACAACACACAGAAACCGCTTCACCTGTTCCAAGGGAAAATCTAATAAAAATCAAACTAAGAATGCCTAATCTATATGAAAAATGCATGCAAAAGTGTACAACAAACATCATGTAAAATCACACTATCAAATCACCCCAAGCTTATTCAATTGCTTGTCCTCAAGCAATCACTAAGGCCAGAAGAATAAACAGAACATGGATAGTGAACTCAGAACCCGAGTAAATGATCCAAGTAATAGGCAATTCAAACAATTCAGCAAGAGACAATCAATTCAAGTCCAATTAGAGGCTTAGGTTCCTTAGACTCATGTTCTCACTGATTTGGGCACTCTTTCTCACCTGAAGCTCACCCCAAGCTTAATATTTTGCTTGGTTCTCTTTTCTCACCTCACTCAAGTGTTTAGGGGATAAGACATTTCACTCAATTTTCCTCAAGGAATGAATCCTACCATAGACTTGACTATCAACCAAATCTCTACTTTATTAATGAAAACAATTAAGAATCAAGAGGTCTTTACTTCGGTTGTAACGTGGCCATGGGATTAATCGTTAGGGGGGGAAATCAATAAAAGGACATTTCAAAAGGCTACATAAACATCAAGCATTGCAAACATGACCTTCTAAAATACCTTCTTGGGTTTTCAATTTATTTTTCCACCTTTCTTTTCTTTCTTTTTATTTTTATTTCTCATTTTTCTTTTTGTCATCCCCTTCTCTATTTATTTTTCTTTTTCTTTCTTTTCTTTTTCTTTTATTTGGAGAAGGGGAAATTTTTCAAATCAATAGAATTATTTTTTTTTTCTGATTCTTTTCCCAAACTTTCGACTACCTTTTTACCTTTTTGTAATACTTTAGAAGATCCCTATCAAACATATTTATCAAAACATTTCAGGGTACCAAGAAAAGCATTTTTTCTTTTAGGCTCAAAATTGGGCAACTAAGGGGTAGCATTTCATCATTCAAAGCTCAGAAGGCCAGAAAAAATACCTATTGCCTCAATCATTTTCAAAAATGTTTTCAAAAATTTTTAAGCTTCAAAATGGTTTCAAGTCAAGTTCTAGAGAAAACAAACCAAGAGGAATAACACTCTACACAAAGAATGGGGTAAATTTTAGTGAGTACCCCTTTGGCTCAAAATCTCACATTTTAGTTCAGAATCAATGAAAACACAAATCCTCAGAACCATATGCTAATTATCAACTATCCAAGATTATCTCAAACATTTTCATTTTCAGCCATATCACAAGAATAAACAGATTGGGTTCAACAATTCACTATCACAAATTATTGGCACTTAGTTCTCACAATTGGATACAACGTCTAAACAAGGGCAATCTAATTGTGTGATCATGCAAACTATCATGCAAAACTATATGAATGCAACATGCAAAAATGTAAATGCAAAATACCCCTACCCCAAGCTTAAGAATTTACATTGTCCCCAATGTAAACAATCAAGATGGAGAGAGGAAAAAAATAAAAATAAAATAAAATAGGAACGGCTTACCAAGGCGGTAGCGGGTGTTGGCTTTGTTGTATCTGCCCCTTTTGCCCTCCTCCTTGTCTTCTTGCTCTCCCTTCCTTCCTTCTTACCCTGCAAACACTTGGCAATTCTCAATTTATTATTTTCCTCTTGAGCTTCTCAAATTATTCAAGCGGTTAAAGCAAAAAAAAAACTATTAAGAAAATGAAAACAACTAAAGAGAAGGGTTAAGAAACTTGGGTTGCCTCCCAATAAGCGCTTCTTTAACGTCACTAGCTTGACGTCCTAGGATCCTCCTCCCGGATCAAATGGAACTTGCAGTGGAGATTGTAGCAGTAGTATGACTTTATCTTCAACTCCACCCAGCCAGTGTGTAAAAGCACCATTGACCTCTTCAACTATAATACTGCACTTACTTTCTAGCGGGTCAGATGGCAATTGCACCAGGAAGTTTGCCAGACAAGTGGAAGGGACTAGTTTAGCAATGTCCACACACGCATGCAAGCCGACATATTTGTCCAATGCAGAAAATTCAGATTGCTCAGCAAGCATGGTGGAATCCACTACCACTTCGTCTTCATCTTGAACTATCCCCCAAACCTTATTTTCCTCAATTTGTGCTGCATGTGACTCTTGTTCTAATTGTTTGCAAATCTCCTCAACTTGCGTTTTGAAGTTCTGCTTCACAGTTTCGATACTGTCACAGTTGGCTTTTGCCTTGGCCTCTGAGGCGGATAGCTCTTGGGAATACTGTTCTAGAGCAGCTTTCAACGGTGTTTGCTCCTTCCATTCCCATTCTTCAACTTGTTGCTCTTCTACCACCACCACTTCATCTTCATTCATATCCATGCTAGCCAATAGATTCTCTTCAGTTTGCATTCCATGTGGCTTTTCTACAAGTAATTTAAAAAATTCACTGCCTTGTTCTTCCAACTTCTGAAAGATGTCGCTTAGCGACGCCATTATATTACTAGCATTTTTTCCTGCTCGCATCTCAGCTCTCTGCATCATGGAACCAATTTCCTCTAGGCTACGCTCTATGCTCAAGCTCAGAGGATAAGCATCTATATCCCAAAAAATCTCTAACAAATCTGGATCCAGCTCGAAGTGTGGTGGTGGTTGCAAGGATGACAAATAGCACTACCATTCCTCCTTGGAGTAAATCTTTACGTGCTTAACAGTGATACCATCAAACACGATCCAGTCAAGTTGATCTTCCCAAGTTGGATGGTAATGATAGTCCATGTGTTTCCTGCTCCTTGCACAAACAAACAGTCAAAAGAAAAAAATTAAATCTGTACAAAGAAACTATCAACTATATATACAGAAAAAAAAAATAAAAGATAAAAATGTCTAAATTAGTTGCCTCCTTTGTTACTAATGATATTGGCAAAACCAATCCCCGGCAACGGCGCCAAAAACTTGTTGACGAATCTGGGCAAGTATACCCAGTCGTGCAAGTAATACGGTGGTAAGACCGGTTATCGTATCCACGGGGATTGGATGTCAAATACCAATTCACAAACTCAGTAACTATCTAGACTAAACTATTAATCAAGAGAGATCAAAACATAAAAATAAAGCAATAAAACCAATAAAATGTTTTTGGTCTTTTTGGGGACTTTTTACAAACACTTGGAGTGTAGAAAGGATATGTTGGGACTAGACTTCACCAAACCTCTATCTCATGCAATATCAGGACTAGATACCTCCCATTCATGCTTCAGATATTAAAATCAATCCACTAAACTACTCAAGTCCCGATCTCTCGAATGACAAGAGCCTAATTCCACTAATAGACCCTAATCTCTTAGGTGGCCTAGATTAATGAAATTGCATTAGGATTAAGGATTACGCGATTACTAGCAAACCAAACTCCATCTATAGATGTAAGGGTTACTAGGTGATTAATTCCAATTCCGGTTATGATACGAACGTCTCCATTACATACCAAAACACTAATCGAGTCATAGGGGTGCTAGCCACAACAAGCATTAAGCACAGAAAATTAATCACTAATATGAAGACATGAACATAGAATAATCAGTCAAGATAAATACATAATCAATCAGTTTGGCTACATCTAATCCCAATAACAGGGATTTAACTACTCATAAACAGAGAATACAAAGAGAAAGAGAGAAGGGATGAAGCAAACTCCATAGAAGGATCCTCCAATCTTCTTTCAGTCCCAGAGCAAGGAAAACATCCCCTTCAGGGCTTGAAACCCTCTTCCAGCCGCAGCCTCCAAGTGCTTCTCTACCTAAAACTCTCCAAAAACTGTCCAACTCGTAACCTTTCCAATCCTTCCATTCTGCTCTAAAACAGCAACTTATACCAATCAGTTCTACGCTGGCTAGCGAGGCGAATGTACTCTCGCGAGGTGAATATTAAACTTTTCGTCTTCAGGATTGGGACTCTCGCGAGGCAAGAGTTTGTTCGCGACGTGAGACCGAAGAAGTTGCATTTCCAATATGCCCGTGAGGAGCATCATGGCCTAGGCGTGATGGCTTCTGGTTTCCAGACTCGCGAGGCGAAACAAGGTTCGCGAGGCTAACCAGAAAGGCTTGCATTTTCTGCAATAGTCAGCTTTCAGGGTCGCGAGGCGAATCCGATCTCGCGAGGTGAATCTCCAGTATTCTGCTTGGCTCAATTTCTTCTCTTTTCAAGCTCCAAAATCATCCAAGCTTCATTATAGCCAAATATGCACAGTTTTCCTTCAATTTCTGCAAAACAACACACAGAAACCGCTTCACCCGTTCCAAGGGAAAATCTAATAAAAATCAAACTAAGAATGCCTAATCTATATGAAAAATGCATGCAAAAGTGTACAACAAACATCATGTAAAATCACACTATCAAGAGGCAACCTCAATACAGACTCCTTCAGAGTGGAAGGATGTGTCACATCCTATATCCGTGAGAATCAGTTTGATGGGAGTGGCAGACAAGACCCTCACAGGCACATCACCCACTTCCTCGAAGCTTGTGACTTGCAGAGGACAAGAGGTGTTTCTCAGGATGAGTTTCGCTTGCGGCTATTCCCTCTCTCTCTCTTAGGGATGTCGCTCGCGATTGGTTTGACAGCTTGGATAGGAACGATGATTTAACTTGGGAGCAAATGGCACAAAAGTTCCTAACTAAGTATTTTCCTCCTCAGAAAGCGGCACAAGCAAGAGTGGCCGTTACATCTTTCAGACAGACAGAGGATGAAACTTTTAATGAAGCTTGGGAGAGGTACAATGTTCTCTTAAGAAGATGTCCTTCAGCTTTCTTTGACCCGGTCTCCAAAGTTCAACATTTCTTTAACGGGTTAAGGGGACGCTATCAGATGAATTGTGATGCCGCAGCTAGCGGCTCTTTCTCCTATTTATCGGCCGAGGATGGATGGGCATTATTGGAGAAGATGTCATATAATGATTACAACCGTGGAAGGGAAACCTCAAGTGGAATCAGTTCTGCAACAATGGAAGCCATTCTTGAGCAAAACAGATTGTTGAAGATGCAGAATGAGGCTTTGTCTGGGAACAAGAAGGTTAATGCGATACACGAGGGAATGCCTCCGGGATGTGAAAATTGTAATGGAGATCATGACACTCGGAGCTGCCCGCTCAACTTCTCTCAGAACATGTGGACTCATGCCACAATTTCTATGACAAGTGTGCCCCGTAATAACTATCGAGGAATGCATGTAATGACTACAGTCAGAATCAGAATAAGGGGTATATGAGGAGAGACCATCCGGGTTTCGCTTGGAGTAATACTAGTGGTGGTCTAACCGGGCAACAACAACCTCAACAGAATTGGCAACAACAATCTCAACAGGGTCTGAGGCCAAACATTGGAATCCATCAGCACAATACTCAGCAGGCTCTTCCAGGAAATAATCGGTTGCAAATAACAGACAGTGGAAGGCAGCCTTGGGAGTTGGCTATAGAGAAGGTGAATGCAGCAGTTGAGAAGTTGTCAATCAATACAGGCACAACTTTAGAGAAGGTGAATGCGACAGTTGACAAGCTGGCAACGCATACAGGGGCGGCAATTCACAATCTGGAGACGCAGGTTGCTCAGCTCGCAAGGCAACTAAATGAGCGTCTCCCAGGCACCTTCCCAGGTGATACCGAGAACAACCCTAAGAACCAATGCAATGCCATAACAATTAGGAACGATAAGGTGTTGGGATCTAACAGGGGTGCAACTAGTTCTCAGGAAGACAAGGCCCTGGAACAACCACATGTTGAGGAAGAGCAGCCTGAGAAAGAGGAGTTGGCAAGTGACAAGGCACCGGAGCAAGGGGGAAGGCTGAAACTTGTAGATGAAGAGTTCCGAAAGAAGAAGTGGGTTGAACCCCAGGACCTCCCGCCCTGTTGAGAGGTCGGACGTGTATCGAGTGGATGTGGTGGACTCAACTGTAAAGGCAAGGGCAACTCGAGAAGACCATGGTTCTTCACTTGCAAAAGTGTTGGTAAAATCCCATGATGATGATAGTGAGGAAAAAGACCCTTTGGGGGATAAGGTCTATCTTGAGTGGTTAAGAGACATGGAAGCCTTACCGAGTCTCCCAAGGGATGAATGTGCAAAGGAAGAGCTTAACAACAAAACCATGGAAAAAGATGATAAAGCACCAAAGTTGAAAGGTGGCACAACCGTGGTGGTCAATGAAAACAATGAGTTGATCCCAAAAAGGGCCATCGCGGAGTGGAGAGTATGTGCCGATTATAGAGGGCTTTTGGATTTAAATGAGTTGTCCGGGATCCGTAGGGACGCAATCTACAAAAAGCGGAATAAGGAAGGGCATGACAAACACATCTTGCCTAGGAAGTTTGAGCCGGGCAAGCGGTACTTCTTGACAATTCAAGGTTGAAACTCTTTCCGGGAAAGCTAAGATCAAGGTGGTCGGGACCGTTCAAAGTCCTCCAAGTTTGTCCACACGGAACAGTAGAGTTAGAAGGGACCTCTGGTAACTTCAAGGTGAATGGGCAAATGATAAGGCATTACCATGGGGAATCAGTCCCAATTTGCAAGCAATTTCTTCCTCCGGATTAACCCTTAGGGGCGACTTTAGTCAGGCTCGGGATGTTAAACAAGTGCTACTTGGGAGGCAACCCAAGCTAGGTATCCTTTATTTTTAGTTTCTGTCATTTACATATAAAAAAAAGGGGGCTTGATTCGCCACGCGAATCCACAGTGGCCACACGAGACAGAAGCCCTGAATCTCAGAGGCCTGCTCATGCTTCTGTCTGGCGTCGCGAGGTATACTTTCGCCTCGCTATTCTGGGCATCATCATCTGTTGGAATTCCAGATTCGCCTCGCGAGATACTACTCGCCTCGCGATTCTGGAAAGTGTGAAAACAATTTTTCCAGATCGCCTCGCGAGTGATCTCTCGCCTCGCGAATCTGCAATTGAAGTTTAATTTGCAGGAGTTCTTCCAGGATGCTATGCAACAGAAGGGAGCCAGTGAGACCAATTGGATGAGGATGCAACCATAGAAACTTGATCAGGGAGAACCCTCTCCTTTCCTCACTCTTGTTTTTTTTGTTTTTGTTTTTGTTTTGTTTTTGTTTGTCACTCTTGAATAATTTGAGAAGATCAAGAGTTTGTGTATGAATGTTGTGTCGGCAAACTTGTTGGATTTTAATTAAATTTAGCATAGTTTGATTTCATGAATTATTTTGACCATTGATGATCTCCCCCTAGGTTCTGAAATTAGAAAAGTTGATCCCCATGTGAAAAATTGAAAACTGAACTTTGAGAATTTTCTTGTGATTACTTGATTTATGATAAGTTTGGGGTGAGGGGTGCACACACTAGGAATTGTATCTCGGTCAAACAATTTAAAAAATGTCCAGGTGAGGATTTGAGCCTCCAACTTTGTTTTTGATTGTGTGAATCACTTTCAAGTTGCACTTTCCCGAATTTGATTGAATCTCTTCATGGTTTGCATGTTATGTGTTGCATCAAATGATTTAGGCAATTTTCTTTGAAATGGCTACTTGGCCTGAAAAGAACCATCCCTAATGCATGTTCCCTTGTTAGACACATTGAGCCTAATTAGCCTATTGTTTCTTGATGACCTTATTTTATATGCCAAAATCTGGAAAAACCATGTTAACCCAATCTTAGGATTAGGAGAGCATGGAGACTGTAACACCCTAGTTTTTACACCTATGATTAATTATTTTATTTGGATGTTTATGTTTATTTTGTTATGTGGTTTAGTTTGAGTAATTAAATTACTCTCGTCAAATTATTTTATTAGGTGCGTTGGCACTGACTTATTTCAGTGAATGCACGCTTATTAGACAATAATTTACGTTATTGTCACTATTATACCAGTACAGAAAAATATTTTAAATAATATGTTTAAGAGAAAAGCATTCTCATATTTTCATTCTACTTAATTTTTGAGTTGAAAATAAACTGGTTTGACCTTAATCGGAGATTAAATTTTAGACCGAGTATTTTCTTAGTTGATCAGTCCAACTATTAATCTTCACTCTAATTTGAATTTCGAAATTATATATTTATCAATATTTATTTTTAGATTCCAAAAAGTAAAAACATGTTTATTTTAGGCTTAATATTTTATCACTCATTTGTGTACCTAACACTAAATGTTAAGTTAAAACATAAAAACTCTCTCTTCCTTTCTCTCATTAGACCGTAACTCTCTCTTTCTCTCAGCTTCTCTTTCTTTCTTTTCTTCTTTTTCTCTTTCTTCTTTTCTCCTTTTCTCTTTCTTTCTTTTTCTTCTTCTTTCTTTTCTCGTTCTTTCTTTCTCTGCTGCTGCTTTCTTCTTCTCTCTTTCTTTTCTTTTTCTTCTTTCTTTTTCTTCTTCCTCAGCATAACACCCTTTTTTTTTTCTCTTCTACTCTCCACAACTTCAAAAACCAAAGTCTCATCTCCTCCACTCTGCACAACAACCGCCGTCAGCCGAGCTCCGAACGCGCGATCTGGCTAAGCTCCGTCGTGCGATTTCGTGTCTCCACCGCGTGAGAACCGCGAACCGCCGCTCTCCATGGTGGTTTCCACCATGTGAGTTACCTTAAGCTCTTCCTTCTCCTTCTTCTTGGTCTTACTCTATCTCTCTCTTTTTGGTGTTCACAGAAAATGAACCGTCGCCACGGTCATCGTCCGCCGCCGCTTCAACCACCACAGCACCACCATAAGCTTGCCTTCTTCCTTGGGTAAGTGGTTTCCTCACTTCCTTTGCTCAGATTCAAAACCCCCAAATTGATTTTGAAACCCTAACCCTAGGTTTTGATTTTAATTCTCAAAATCTGAAATTAATTGGTGTTTTCTGAAATTGGGAGCATGATTAAGTGTCTCCCTAAATCAATTTTGTCAATCTCTTGTTAAACTGATTTTTCTCAATTTTCATCTTGAGACTGAAAACCCCAAATCTGTTTTAATTTAAATCAATGATGTTTTTGAGAAATTAAGTATTTTAGTGAGTTAAATTTATAGTATTTATGTTGAGAAATTAATTTAGTATTTTGTCTGGTTGTTTCAATGCTGGGATCGTCTCCCTGGGATGTTTTTCATGTTAGTGCTTGCTCTGGGAAGCAGAAATTACCTCGGGAACTGTGTTTGAGCCGATCGCATCGCCGCCAAGTGCTTGAAAACTCGAACACCTTTAAGGTGGGGGAAAGAATCATTCTACCGTCGTAATCGATAAGTAGAATATTATATAATAATTGTGTAGGCGACCTAAACCCTACTAGTAGTTGAGTAACCGACAAGACCAAAATCACATTGGAAACCTTTTCTCAGAAAAACCAATGGTGATTCGGGGATTGTAGGTTTATCGACATTAAGGTTGATTTTATGATGTTGAGGATGTGTGGCTTTATTACTTATTTGAGTTGATTGTGATATGTTCGTTGTGATAATTTACTCTATGTGATATTTTATGATATTTGAATATTTTGTTAATATTGTGTTATGCATGATCTGGCTGGTTTGATAAATTGCTTAGTTGATTTTAAGGAAAGATATATATTGCTCGGAGGTATTTTGTTTGGGTGAGAGTTTTGAATATGAATTAGAAGTGCCTCGCTATTATTTTATAGAAGTGATGTGATATAAAGTGTAAATGGAGGTTATGAGGAAAAGCTTGAGGTACTAGGTTGTTATTGATAAAAGTCAGTGAGAATCATGTGTTGCATTGTTGTTCATAACCGTGTATTTGAGATACACGAGGTCTGAAGTTCTTGTGGACCGTTCCAAATTAGAATTTAAGTTGTGCAACTATAGTGTCATTGCTTTGCATGAGCACCCTTGATAGAGTTGAGAGAGAGAACTGTGGTGTGCACCGATGCAGATCGTGCGAGATATAGTGTCATTGCTTTGCATGAGCATTCTCACCATGGATGTACACCATGGATGTGAATGTGCACCGGCGTGGGGAACGTGTCACTTGGACGACTGACTGGCATCCCTAACGAGGGATGTGTGACAGGAGTAGTAGTGGCCACGTCAGCATAAAGGTCTAGTTGCATGAGTTGAAGGGTAAAGGATGATGTTATAAAGTATGGATGATTGTAAATTGTGAGTGATGCATGTCTGTGACTGTTATTGTATTATATGCTATGAATCTTTTCCGTTTTTGATGATAGAACTGTTTCTTATCCCCTGCATCTTTCTGCATGTTGTATTTTGTTTTATTATGAAATCGTACTAGAAGACCTGGTGGACAAATTAATGATGAGGGATTGGACAGGATTCACTATGAGCCGGATGCCGAAGCTCGAGTCTTGACCCATGGTGATTAGGGTCCAGGTAGTATATGGCCAGTGCGTCTTGTGAGACGTTTTAGATGTTTTCAGTGATTTAGTATTTTTGTCTAAGTCTATGCCTGTGAGGGCTCCTACCGAGAGGATTCCCTCAACAGTGTTTAGGTAATGTAATAGATAAATATGGGGTATTTATATTGTAATCTTGTGAATATTTTATGTTATAAATGAAAACTGTTTATGTGCATGAAAACCAACTTGGGATTACTGTATCTATTTATCTCCCAAGTCTTTATCACGACTGGAGTTTGTATATTTATTTTTCCGCTCCTGGCAGTTGATGTAAGACCAGAGACCATTTATGGTTGGATTAAGTTTTGAGGTTATAAAACTGTCTATCAGGTGTTTTTCCAACGTCATACAAATCTCCGATTTTTTAAAGGGGACATTTCGAAAATGATTTGTGAAAATTTCTGACGCTAAACGCGCGCTTAAGGAACTAATAATTGTAATTTTAAACTAAATGTCACAAAGGGGCACAGCGGGGTGTCTCAGAGACCGAGCAAGAGAAAGGTTGTGAGAAACTAAGTTTGGGGTGGCTACAAGGTGATGTGTCATATTGGGGTGAGAAAAAGAAAAATAAAGGTTGAAACCCAAGGCAATAAAAAAAACAAAAAAAAAAATTTGCCAAAAGAAATGGGGCAAAACAGAAAAAAAAAATAGCAAGGAAAAGGCTATAGTCACCCGAGGCAAAAAGAAAAATGGAAAAAGGAATTTGAGTGGAATATGTGTCAAATGCTCATGCTCTCTTAGTTCCTAGGGACTTAAGCCTAGTATCCTTGAAAATCCTACCCTTAGTCAGGCCCCATTTCAACCTTTAAAAGACCTTCTGATGTTGCATACATATTTTCGTGGGAACTATTTTTGAGATGAAAATCAAATTCATGGGAAGTGCTCTTGGAATGTGGAGTAGAGTGAAAAGTTGATAGCCTAGACACAATTGAGCGAGTGAGTGAAATTTTACATACCCTTGTGAGGAAGGCAATTGTTTGGAATTGGTGATCTTCCTTTTGTGTGTAACTTTGATCCTCAACTTAGATTAATACTCGCATGAATGCTAAGTTCTCAATTGTTTAAAGTAAATGAATGTGGGGATTACATTGATGCAAGGGGGGAGATCATTGGAGAAAAACTGTTTTGATTGCATGAAATTTGTGCGAAATCGATTGAATCCCTTAGGCTTGCCAAGTCTTGAGTCCTTTTTGAGTTTTAGCTTGCTTGGGGACAAGCAAGGTTTAAGTTTGGGGTGTTTTGATAAGCCTCTGGCTTATCTAGTTTTATAACTAGATGGATTGTGGTTTCCATGCTAATTATTCGAGTTCAATCTCGTTTTCGCCCAAATTTGCCTTGTTTTGTTCCTAAGTTGGACTTTGACTCGTTCTAGGCAATTTTTGTAGTTTTTAGTCTATTATGAGTAGAATTACGCTTTTTGTTCTTTTTTTATTGTTTCAGGTTAGAAGTGAAGCTCCAAGAGTCAAGGAAGCATTTCGAGTCAAGAAAACAGTGGAAATTTCCATTCTGGAGATACTCGCCCCGCGAGTAGATGCTCGCCTCGCGAGCCTGAAGATCAGCAAAACAGCAACAGTCATCAATTCTGGCTCGCCACGCGAGAGGCTTCTCGCCTCGCGAGAGCCTGAAGACCCTGGAAGACAGAGACCATCACGGCCTAGCCGTGATGAAGGTCACGACTGTGACAGATTAAGGTTTGAAGACTCGCCCTGCGAACACACTGTCGCCTCGCGAGAATCCAAATTGAAAGCGCGCCAAAACTAATGTTCGCCTCGCAAAAGCTTGTTCGCCCCGCGAGCGGCCGAGAACCAGAATCCTTATTTATAGGCTGTTTCAGATTAGAGGAAGATCCGAATCCTAGTAGTTTTTTCCACTGTATAGAGTAGTTTTAGGCCGAATCCTTGTTTCTGGAGCTGTGTCTCCTCTTTTCTTTTTATTTTACCAAGGTGGTTATGTCCGATTGTTTGTCTATGAGCATGAGGCACTAATCCCCTCATCTGAGGGAACAATGAAGCCACCCATGGCAGTGTAGATTCGATGTGATGTATGACTTTCTCCTTTTTTCTCAATTAATGTTTTCCAATTCTGATTTGATTGTGTCGATCATATGCATGCGTGATTGACTTGTTAACGTTGATGAGGCTTAGTCAGCGATTCGCGTTTAGAACTTGAATTGGGATCATCGATCGAATATTGCACGAGAGTGAGTAGGAGATCGGTGCAACCTTATAGGGAACAAGAATTAACAGAGTTTGATGATTAGGATTATGAGACCTAGTAAGTAATTAATCCAATCTTCGAATACGTCCTAATGAGCACGACAGTGGATTTAGGAGAATTTGGGGGTCCCGGTTGACATTGTAATTGAACTTAGGGAGGAATTCATCATCACTTGGGTATACATGATTGGGTAGGTGGATTTGTGACCTTAGACATTTTAATTCCTGATTTTTAGTTAATTAGCTTTATTTGATTTGTTATTTGAATTGCGATCTTATTCTCTCTCTCAACCACTTTCCTCGCTTGACCAAACGTATCGGATTTCCCGCGAATTAGACAAATTGGTAGCCCAATCCTTGTGTTCGACCTCGGTAAATTCTTACCGTGTTTATTTTATTACTTGCGACGACCCGGTACACTTGCCGGTGACTCAACACCTTCTTCCTTCTTTCGTGTTTCTAAGTTTTATTTCTTGCTTCCGGATATGAGTTCATCTGAGTCTACTGAGTCGAACACTTCGCCTTTGGTGGAACGCGAGATTTCTCCCATTGGGGGTTCTCCTTCCAATTCTTCTGTTCCTTCACAGGAACTAAACGTCGGTCAGGTAAGGCGGTCCTCTTCCGAGTTGTCTTCTTCTGGGTTTGGTTCTTCTGGGTCTGGTTCTCCCCCCCCAAATTTCCAAACCCAAAGCACGCAAATGATGCCAATGGGTTCCTAATGACCCTATTCCCGATATTACCCTTCCTGGGTATACCTGGGTTAGGGGCGAAGTTGGGGTTTATTTTTCTATCTATCAATCTTCGGATTCAATCGCTCATCTTCGGTCCCAGATTACTATCTCGGTATCTGGAGACGAGTCCGAGTTCATCTGTTCTCCTTGCTCGGGTAACGAGTATGTTTTCCTCAGCGCTCATCCTTCCGAGCCTTCTTTTACATATATGTATAAAACACTTTTTCTCATCTAAGTGTGTCTCTCCCCTTTACTGAGTTTGAGTTTGACGTTATGAGAACCATGAATGTCGCACCTACTCAGCTTCATCCTAACAGTTGGGCTTCTTTAAAAGCCTTTCAAATTCTCTGTCAATACATCGGGATGGAGCCTACCACCCCCAAATTTCTGTACTTTTACCAAACAAGGTTCGGTGAGAAAACTGGGTGGATCTCCCTCAATGGGCTGAACTGAAGAGGGTTGATTAGTTTGTATACATCATCGTATAAAAACTTCAAAGTTGACTTCTTCCGAGTTCGCCCCTCGGATTCTCATCTTTCCTTCTTTTTTGATGAAAACGGATGTGCCAGGTTTCCTTTGTACTGGCAATCGTCCCCTACCAAATTTGTTGGTTTTGAATACGAATCCCTTCCTGCCGAGGATAAACGGGATATAGATATCTTAGAAAAACTTCCTCAGCCTCTCCATTGTGGACGTCTTCTGAAACCCCCCCTTTTATCCACTCCGAGAGCCAATTTTAAAAGTAAGTGTTCGGCTTTTTAGTTTTTAAATCTTTTTTGTATGTGTTCCTGTACTAACAGTTTTCCTTTTCGGCAGTTATTATGGGGAATTTCGACTTTTCAAAGCTTTTGAAATCTGTCCCGAAGGAGGGTCCTTCAGCGACTGAGAAGCAGAAGAAGAAAAGAGTTTCTTCGGCCGCCGCTAAGGCCACTGATAAGGGGACTTCATCGTCTGCCCCTCAAAAAAGAAAAAGGGGGGAGATGGTAATTGATGCCGAAGATTCTTCCCCTCCTCGCCCGAGTCCCAAACGTCCTACCACACATGAGACGGGTGCTAAAGAGCGAGAGGAGAATCTTCCTCTTCCTGCCGACTTGAAGTGGTATAACACTTCTTTGAAGGCAGGAACCTCGCCTCTCTGGAGCGATGACTTCAACCCCTTCCCTTCTTTTGACTCGCATTTCCTGAAGGCTGCCGATCTCCGCTTAATTAAGCAGCATGGGGCTCGGTCTAGTATGGAGGCCCTCTCAGTCTACTGTATCCGAGTTGCTGCTCTAGCCCGTTTGTGTAGCCGAGAATTGACAGAGACTGAGAGAAAGTCCCAGCACTTGGAGGTTGAGTTTGCTTCGATCGAGAAGCTGAAGGGGGATCTCGCCCAGATTTCCTCAGAGCGCGATGAGCTGGCCCAAACCAATAATCTTCTGAATACTACCATCGTCGAGCTTAATGGTCAGAACTCCGAGTTGAACTCCCAAGCAAAATTAGATGAGGAGGATAAAGCTCGTGCTGAAGAGGATAAAGCTCGTGTTGAGGAGGAGCTCAAGGAGGCTCAAGTTGTAATTGAACAACTTAGAGCCGACTTGAATGCCGAGACTAAGGCCAAGATGGAGGTTCAGGAAGATTTGAAAGAGGCCACCAATTGCATCCTTGAGGAGCATCGGGCAGGTTTCGCAAAGGCCATCACTCAGATTCAAATTCTCGGTTCGGGGATTGATATCTCGGGTACCGATGTAAATAAAGAGATACAAAATGGGGAACTTGTTCCCATTATTCCCGAAGAGGAGGAAGGGAGGAAGATTCTCCCGAGGACCATGTCGGTGCTGAAGATAGCCATTGGGATGAGTAACTGTATTTTTGTTTTTCATACCCTTGTAATGAGTTTTCCCTTTGTAATCCTCGTTGATTTAATGAAAACTCTTCCAGCATTTTGATGACTTCCTCTTCCTCTTATAGTGTTTGTTCGACCGAGATATTCTTCGAGTAAGACCGAAATATTTTTATATTCTGACGTTGTTTGTATTGCGTGCTTGGCTGTTTAAACAAGACTTCGACTAAGGCCGAGATATTTTGTCATTCGTATCAAAAACGACTGGTTGTTATCAAACGTTAAGTGCATGATTCACGTTTCATACATGCGTTCACACGTTATGTGCCTTGGAAATTCCAGTGGGTTCATGCAATTACTGCTTTTTGCTAAGTTTCGAGATTTATTTTTTCAATAAACCTTTTCCCAGCGCATATCTCTTCTTTTCAATGCCTCTTCCCTCTTATAAATAGGGTTGTTTGTTTGCTTTGATTTCTTCATTCTTCATCTTTTCGACCAGCAAAGTTCGTCCTCTTTTGGCCCTAGTAATTCTCTTCATAATATTGCTAGGGGTTTACGTTCCTCTCTCCCAGTTAACGTCCTTTTTTGAGATTTATAGCAGCCAAAAAGGATGTAATTGGGAGATGGGATCCAGAATCCCTTTCGTGATTTAATCCTTTTAAAAAGGATGTTCCTCTCTCCCAGTTAACGTCCTTTTTTGAGATTTATAGCTGCCAAAAAGGATGTAATTGGGAGATGGGATCCAGAATCCCTTTCGTGATTTAATCCTTTTAAAAAGGATGTTGACTGGGAGAATAGCAGTTTACGGGGGTGGAGAATGGGGTAGCAACCACCTCCTCCCGAAGCTGGCCGAGTGCCTCATCATCCAGCTTTCTCAGGGGGGGAAGTGATTGCTTCCTCCACCAAAGGAAGGTCGGCGAACTACTGGCAATACCTGGGTTCCTACTCCTAGACCCAGAATGTTCTGGCCACTTGGTCTTGCTCCAGTTCCGAGGATTTTTTAGGTCGGCTTGGCCTTATTTTCGATCTCAGCTTTGTAACTAAGTTGTAGTACTTTCTAATACTTCAACTCTGCCTTATTTTCAATTTCAGCATTGTACTCGGTTTCCTTAATAATTTCATGGCTCATATTTGGCCTTTGGATTCAAACTTTGTTCTTCTTTAATTGATGCCCAAATTTGATTTCTCTTAACAATTTCAAGGCTCGAACTCGGCCTTAATAATTTAATAGCTCGAACTCGGCTTGTAGGCTCAAACTTGGCCTCTAACAATTTAATGGCTTGTACTCGGCCTTTTGGCTCAAACTTGGCCTTAAACAATTTAATGGCTCGTACTCGGCCTTTAGGCTCAAACTTGGACTTAACAATTTAAATGGCTCGAACTCGACTTTTAGGCTCGAACTCGACCTTAACAATTTAAATGGCTCGTACTCGGTCTTTAGTCTCAAACTTGGCCTTAAACAATTTAATGGCTCGAACTCGGCCTTTAGGCTCAAACTTGGCCTTAAACAATTTAATGGCTCGAACTCGGTCTTTAGGCTCAAACTTGGCCTTAAACAATTTAATGGCTAGAACTCGGCCTTTAGGCTCAAACTTGGCCTTAACAATTTAAATGGCTCGTACTGGGCCTTTAGGCTCAAACTTGGCCTTAAACAATTTAATGGCTCGAACTCGGCCTTTAGGCTCAAACTTGCCCTTAAACAATTTAAATATTCGTGGAATAATAGTAAATACATCGACAAAATAAGAAAATGGACCAATGTTCATAATAAATTCTTTATTGGATAGAAGAAAAGTTTGCGGCGTGCCTCGTTAAAACCTTCTCGGTCAAAACCCTTTTTTGGGATAAAATACCGAGGTAGGAAAAAGAGTACATCACCAGACATCAACTGTAATAAAATTTCAAATGGGAAGCATTCCAAGTTCTCGGAATAGATTTCCCTGACAATTCTTCTAATCTGTATGCTCCGTTTCCTATGTTTTCTACTACTCGGAATGGTCCTCCCCAATTCGCTGCTAGCTTGCCCTCGGTATGATCTCTTCTTGCTTCTCCTTGCATTCTTAGCACCAAGTCCCCGTGCACGAAACTCCTCGGTTTTAGCTTTGAATTATACCTTCGAGTAGCTCTTTGTTTGCAGGCTTCCTCTCTGATTTTAGCCTCTTCTCTGATCTCCTCCACCAAGTCAAGTTCGACCCTTAGGTTGCTTTCATTCTCATTCTGCTCATATTGCATTCGCCGAAAAGACGGCTCACCGACCTCAACTGAGATCATGGCATCCATTCCGTATGTTAGCCTGAAGGGTGTTTCTTGAGTAGTGGATTGTGGCGTGCAGTGGTAGGCCCAAAGAATACTCGGCAATTCTTCTGCCCAAGCTCCTTTAGCTTTTCTCACTCTCTTCTTCAGCTCTCCGAGAATGACTTTGTTGGCTGCCTCGGCTTGTCCATTGGTTTGGGGATGTTCCACCGATGTGACATGATGTTTAATACCGAGATTGACATAGAATTCTCGCAATGATTTATCTATAAACTGCCTTCCATTATCGGAGACAATTGCGAAGGGAATTTCATGCCTGCAGATGATATTTTTCCAAACGAACTTTTGTACCTTCTGGGCAGTAATTTTTGCCAAAGGTTCTGCTTCAATCCATTTTGTAAAGTAGTCTACCCCTACCAAAAGAAATTTGACTTGACCTTTGGCTATGGGGAATGGTCCAAGTATATCCATCCCCCACATAGTAAAGGGCCAAGGCGAGTTCAATGTGTGAAGTTCTTCGGGCGGGGTACGACTTATATTGGCAAATCTTTGACATTCATCACATTGTTTCGTCCACTCAATACAATCTGCTCGGATGGTAGGCCAATAGTATCCTGCTCGGACTACCTTGGAGGCCATCGATCTGCCCCCGCAGTGAAAACCAAAGATTCCTTTATGAACCTCTTCCATTACATATTTTGACTGGGCTTTAGTTAGACACTTCAACATTGGTACCGAGAATCCCCTTTTATACAACTCTCCAGAAATAATAGCAAAATGACTCGCTCTAAGCCTGATTTTTCTGACCTCAGCGTGATCTGGGGGCAAAGTACCTGAGGATAAATATTCCCATATGGGTGTCATCCATTCTCGGTCATCTGGTTCATTAGCCATCACCTCTCCAAGTGTAATACTCGGTTCATTAATAGTTTCCTGAATAACTGTCTTATGCTGGCCTGTCCTCTTCGTGCTGGCCAATTTTGACAGTAGATCAGCCCGAGTACTTTCTTCCCTGGGAATGTGTTCAATAGTAAATTTCTCAAAATTGGAAATTAACTGATTTACTTTACATAAATACCTGGTAAGTTGAGGTTCTTTTTTTTGGTATTCTCCAGAGATTTGACCTGTGACCAGCTGTGAATCACTTCAGCATCTAACAGCTTTTGCTCCCATTTCCCTAGCCAACATTAACCCTGCTATCAAGGCTTCGTATTCAGCTTGGTTGTTTGAGGTTTTGAACTCAAACTTTAATGACTGCTCTAGGATCAGTTCTCCCGGACCCTCCAGTATTACCCCAGCTCCACTGGCTTTGACATTCGAGGATCCATCCACATATAAATTCCACCATAAATCTTCAGTAATCGGCAGCGGATTGAGCTCGGCTACGAAGTCAGAGATACTTTGAGCTTTCAGGGGACCTCTCAACTCGTACTTGAGGCCAAACTCAGATAATTCCACCGACCAAGCAATCATGCGGCCTGTCAACTCAGGCTTTTTGAGAATTTGCTTAATAGGGTGATCAGTTTTGACAATCACCTGGTGACTCTGGAAATATGGACGCAATCGCCGAGCTGCAGTTATGAGAGCTAAAACTAGCTTTTCTATAACTTGATACCGGGTTTCAGCGCCATGAAGAACTCTGCTGATGAAATACACCGGCATTTGCGTTTTCTCTACTTCTTGCACAATGACCGCACTGATGGCATACTTGGTGGCTGACAAGTATAAATACAACTCTTTCCCTGGGATAGGTCGAGTTAATATTGGCGGTGAAGATAGAAAGGTCTTAAAGTCAACAAAGGCCTTCTCGCATTCCTCAGTCCACATGAAAGATTGAGGTTTCTTCAATAATTTAAAGAAAGGCCGAGCTTTCTCTGCAGATCTGGGGAGAAACCGAGATACTGATGCTAGTCGCCCTGCAAGCCGTTGCACTTCTTTAACATTTTGTGGACTTCGCATCTCAATCACAGCTTGGCATTTGTCCGTATTGGCTTCGATTCCCCGGTGTGCCAACATAAAACCGAGGAATTTTCTGCCTTGGACACCAAAAACACATTTTTCTGGATTTAGTCTCATATTGTACTTTCTTAATTACTGAAAAATTTCTTCCAAATCCCTCGAATGATTGTTGTGGTCATCGGATTTTACAACCATATCATCAACGTAAACCTCCATGTTCTTCCCGATCTGTTTTTCAAACACTTCGTCCATGAGCCTTTGATAGGTTGCTCCAACATTTTTTAATCCGAATGGCATTACCCGGTAACAATAGTTTGAGCCTTCGGTTATAAAAACTGTTTTTTCCTCGTCTGGGGGATACATTTGTATCTGATTGTACCCCGAGTATGCATCCAAGAAGCTCAAAATTCTGTACTCGGAAGCACTATCCACCAACCTGTCAATACTTGGTAAAGGATAAGAATCCTTTGGACAAGCTTTGTTTAAGTCTGTATAATCAGTGCACATTCGCCACTTGCCGTTTACTTTTTTTAACCAGAACCACGTTGGCCAGCCAAGTAGTGTATTCTATTTCTCGAATAAAGTTGGCTTTAACCAATTTTGCTGTTTCTTCTTTTACCACTTTTCTTCTTTCCTCACCAAGTCTCCTTTTCCGCTGAGCTACCGGTTTTGCCTCGGGGCAGATTGCCAGTTTGTGACATAAGAAATTGGGGTCAATCCTCGGCATATCTGATGTTACCCAGGCGAACAAATCGGCGTTGCTCCAGAGTACTTCCATTATTTTTTTCTTTTAAATTCGGTTCGAGTTGACCTCCTAGTTTAGTGCACTGATCGGGCTGTAATCCAAGCTGGAATTTTTCCAATTCCTCGATGGGTTGTGGCCATTGTTCTTGCATGTCAATCCTCGGGTCTAGTTCAACAGAACTAACCGAGTTTACAGACTCGTCTTTTCCTCTTTCTAGTTATTCTTCACGTGTAGATTTGAGTTTGCTCACACGCAAGCTATCTCTATAGCACTGTCTGGCCATTTTTTGATCATCCCGGATAGTAACTATGTCTCCCGAGTTGGAAGGGAACTTCATAGTAAGATGGGGAGTAGAGACCACGGCTCCCAACTCGTTCAAGGATGGTCTTCCAATCAAGATATTGTACGATGTTACTACATTAACCAACACGTACCTGACCAGAATAGTTTTGGACGTTTTGCTATCTCCAAAAGTAGTTAGGAGGTCTATGTATCCTCGGATATCCATCTGCTCTCCAAAGAAACCGACGAAGCTTTGTCGTATGGCTGAATAGATTTTTCTGGGATCCCGAGCTTCTGAAATGTTGAATAATATAGAATATCAGCTGAGCTTCCTTGGTCGACGAGAGTTCTCTTGACAGAGAAGTTGGCCAATTGCACAATGATTACCATTGGGTCGTCCTGATTAGGATCCACACCCAAGAAGTCTTCATCGGAGAAACTAATCGACGGGGAAATTCTCGGGGGTTTGCCAACTACCGAGTTTACAGCCCGAATAGCCCGCAGGTGTTTTCTCCGGGCTGAACTCGTTGTGCCCCCTCCCGCAAATCCACCTGAAATAGTATTTATTACACCTCGGACAGTATTATCATCCACCCTCCTTTCATTCCGCTCTTCCCTATTTTCTCTTCTTTCATTATTTTGCCGACCACCACCCCTTCCCGGGTTTTGGCCGCCTCCTCTTCTTCTACCTCTGCCACGCCCTTCACCATTGTTGTGACTTCTCTGAACGAAAATATTCAAATGACCAGCTTGCACTAGCTCTTCAATCTTGTCACGCAAGACCCAGCACTCCTCGGTGGTATGCCCGTAGTTACGATGGTACCGACAATGCTTCGTCGATCAAGATTCTCAAGCGTGTGACCACGGTTGGGGAGTGGCAAAAGTTCTGCGTTGTAGGCTTCCTTAAACACCCGAGCTCGATTGGTGTTGAGGGGGGTATAGTGCTCATACTTTGGCCCCCTATATAAATGCTCGGATGTCTTTTTGAATTTCTGCTTGTCACCTCCAGCTCTCCTTTTCTCTTTCCCCTCGCTCATCGTAATCATTTCCGTTCTTTCTCTCTTCTTAGACTCTTCTATTTCTTCCATATTAATGAATCCGGCAGCTTTTCTCCTCAACTCATCCATGCTGGATGGAGGCTTCCGAGCTAGATGTCTGGCGAAAGGACCGGGTTGTAATCCGGTCGGGATAGTATGCAGTGCGACATCGGCACTGAGATTCCTATTAGGACAGTCTCTTTGCTGAACCTGGCCATAAAATCACGCAGAGACTCGTTTTTTTCTTGCTTAAAATTTACCAACGAGGCCGAGGTTTTTTGATGAGCTCGGCTCGTGGCAAACTGAGCATTGAATTTAATCATAAACGTGTCAAATGAGTCAATTGACACTGGCGGTAGCTGGGTATACCAGCTTAACGCAGCGTCTTTCAGAGTAGTAGGGAAGACTTTACACATAACAGCATCATCATTGGTAAAGAGATATATTTGGGTGGTAAAAGCATATAAATGACGTTCCGGATCCGTGGTGCCATCATACCTGTCAATGTTTATTGATTTGTAATTGGATGGTAGAGGAACTTCCATGATGGCATCAGTGAAGGGATGTCTTGGCTTCCGCGCGCCAGCCATTTTATTAGGTCTATTTACCTGAAGTGAAAGTTCAACGGCCTGTATAGGAAATTCCTCCTCGTCTCTTCGGTCAACATGATGAGAAACACGGGGTTGTGAGATTCCTTTTTCTCTGCGCGTGTTCCTAGATCCTTCATTCCCAGCTGTCTGGCGCTCTTTCTCATGAGGAGAAAAGGCAGATCTTTCTCTGCTTTGTTCTCGTTCACGACGGCTGTTCTGCCGACGAATCTCTTCATTTTCCCTTCTCAGCATTGCCACCTGTGCGAGAAGTTCTTGAATAATGGGATTGTCGGTCATCGTCGCTGGGTTTATGGATCGTTCTCCATTATCCCCATTGTTGGCATTCTCCAGCCCCTTGCTCCTGCCGTTCCCGCTCCTTGTCCTCACCATTGTATGTGGTATGGGAAAATTTTGCTTCGATTCCCACAGATGGCGCCAATGTTCTGTCCAAATATCTCAAGCAAGAGATACTCATCCAATGAAACTTTGTGGGAGTATTTATGGAATAGCTTGACAGAATTGATATTCTGCTCCTACGTATCCCAAGTGGGAATCAAAGCAACGTAGTTCTAAGTGAGGGGGTTGATCCCCTATTTATAGAGATTTTTAGGTATAACAGTTTTAGTTGGACTTTATTGAGATCATATCTATCTGATAAAATTATGTTGTTATCATAACTAGATAAGGATAAGGCTCTGAGTTATACGGAGAGATATTTGAATAATCGAGTAAGATGTTTGACCAAGTCAGTTGTAACCGGATTGCAAGGGACCGAGATGTCTTCATCCGCGGTCTATGATGGGATAGGTCCGAGTATTTATCCTCGGCTAACAAGTGTATCAACAAGTCCTCGGCTTTGGATGAGTTTGGGTCAAGGCCCATTTACAGGAGTAAGCTTGGTCGATCCGGCCTTATATTTTCGGTCAGTACAATATGCTTTTTGTATTTTTCTCCTTATCTATATGAGTATGTTATGTTAAGTCACAAAGCATTTGACTATGTTATGCGTTTGAATCATACTCCAGTTAGCCCTTGTGTGTTTTGATGAACCCAAACATTAAGCAAATGATTGTAATTGAACTGTATGAGTATTGCTAATCATCTACTTGAGTTGGGCAGAAAGAGAATATTGTCTTAGCAGGTCAATTCAATTAAAGGATGCTAAAGGATCAAAGCATAATTATATACGTCTGATCTCAAGACATGATAAAGAGTAATGTGTCTGAAGAAAGATTCAAGCTTAAGCTCTAAGACCGATATCATATCTCAGACTCCTTGTCTCTGAAGTAAGAAGCTAGAAGCAAGAAGGGAAAATTGTTAGTCCTAATCTAGCATTTGCAAAGATTGAAAGATGAAGATAATGCATCATTTATTCGATCAATAGTTCGTAAGAAGATTATGTCAATGACTAAAGAATGATCTACTCAAAGATTTCTTTGGCACCTTTCAGTTTGAAAGAAGGAAGATCAAGAAGTCATCTAAAATCTATACACTGATCAAATGCTCCTCTAAGAAACAATAGATCACAAACACAAATCTTCTGAAGAAAGCTGAAAGAGGATAGATCAAGTTTACAGACTGAATTATTCTAAAAAGACACATCAAGAAGCGTCTGATTACTCATAAGATGTGTCTGAACTTCGGACAGAATCAAGAACTTCACTCTAACCATAACTACTCAAAGAACCTAAAGGATGTTCAAGTTTCATATCTCCAGCATGAAAGACATGAAGCATTAAAGTATGAAGTCACGTTTTATCTCTCATGGCTGAAGCAACGTTCAAAAGAAGTAAATACTTTATGAAGAAATTGCTTGGAATCTGGTTGAAAGTGTTTTCATTAAAGAAAGTAATTAATTAACTCAAAAGGAGTATATTAATTCATTCCTTGTCTTCTATCGAAATCAGAAAAAGAAGAAAAGACAAAGGGCAATGCTGCAAAACGTCTCTTATGCAATAAAGAGAAAAACTACTTTATCTGAGCTTTTCTAAGTGTTGCACAAATGAGAAAAGAAACGCCACCCAAAGCAAAGAAAACATATCGACTATGCTCTATGGTCAACCAAAGGATTTCCAACATTCTTTAGCATTTATTGCCAAGTCAAAACGGCTATTATCCAAAGGATAAAGAACAAGACCTCTGATTACGCCTCAACAAATCTTTTGCGATCAAGTATAAATTGAATAAGTCGAAGACCTGAAGTGATAGAGAAGAGCACACAGAAAAAGAGTTGAGCAACTAGAAAAGCTACAACACTCAACATACTCTGAAAGCAATCCCATACAAAAGAAAAGTATTCATACTGAGAATACAAAAAGGTGAAAGCTCTCATCACTCTCATAATCTTGTCTCAAAGTTTAAAAATCATCTAGAGAAGAGGTCATCTACAACTCAGCTGATCTGAAATCAACATTCACTCACTGAAGAGTTATTTGGTTGAATTGTTATTGTAATACTGAAGTTGTGCTTCAAACAACTCTCAAACTCTGTGAGTCTGGAGAGGCTTGTTTCAAGAATACTTGTTAAGCCTGAAGAGGCTAGGTGTGCAAACAATACTTGTGGCTGAGCCTAGAGAGGCTAGGTGTGCAAATAATACTCGTATGTAACCTTGATCAGTTGTAATGTTAAAACTTGGTAAAGCCAAGGACTGGATGTAGCCCAAAGGTTGTGGGTGAACCAGGATAAATATGAGTATTTTCTTTCCTTAGTTCTTTACTTTTTTATTTAGTTTATTTAACTATCTTGGTAACTAGCTGGGGAGTGTTAATAGCTGCTATTCAGTTTGTTGAAAAAGGCGTATGTCTCAAAGCGTCTTATCTGTACTAGATTTTGTTTTGTGCTTAAAAAACTCTGATTTGTGAAAACACTATTCAACCCCCTTCTAGTGTTGTTTTGTGTCATTTCATGTTAGAGGTAGTTTAAAATTTAGGAGGGTCATAATAGTGAATTATGGTTTGATGGATTTTACCCAACATAAATGGGTTAGCGGGGTGAGGATTAAGCAAAAAATTCACGTTTTAAGTTTTTGCAGAATCCGCCTGACCTAATGTTTGTGAGCCTGATTTATCGAGTCTGACAGCAAATGCACTTTAGGCTTCTGTTTTAGCCCAGTCGCGCCTTAATATAATTTTAACATCTTAATCATGACCTAAACCGTAATTTTACACGATCTAAAGCTCAAAAAACTGTCTTTCTTCATCTCTAGGTTTTCCCTTGGTTTCTCAAGAATTCTTGAAAGGAAACTGCTCTCATTCATCGTTCTTCGCCATTTATGGTCGGAAGGACATCGTTGCCGATACACGTCTCTTTTAGTGTTAATTTTATCCTTTCTTTTTTGACTTTTAGACTGTAAACAAGGTTAAATTTTGTGTGCCTTGTCCTCCCTCTCGAGTTTCTTGATTTAGAAGCTTAATCCATGCGTTTTCCAGTCGTTCTTGAGGTAGTGGACAAGCGGTCGTGAGATGAAATCAGATCGGAACCTTTCTCCTATTTCCCTTCAGTTGTGATCTGCATACCAGGTATTGGGGTGGGGGGAGGAGGGAGGGGAGGAGATGATCATATCATATGGGAACGTGGCTTGAATGATTGTGTGCTATATATGATTATTGTATCAGCTTTATTGTATGATTATAATATCACAAAGTGTGTATGTGCTGCTACAATGTTATAACTATGTATGGTGTATTTATGAGGTGCATTGATGATAATATAAGTCGTGTTGACTGATACCCCATAATGAATGAGTTGTTGTGAGATGTGAGATGGATGAATATTGGTTTAGTTTGGAACACATATGTATGATCCTTGAGAGATAGGGTGATTGGTATAAAGAACCTAGAAAATTCTTAAGATCCCATCTCCGTCACAATTTACCTAGCGATTTGGAATTCACTAGCGAGACATAGAGACCATTCGTGGTTTGATGTGATTTACCTAGTGGATTGCAACCTGCGAGGCTAATAGGAGAACCAGTTATTGGAGCCCTCTGACTCGTCATGGGAGCTAGTTAGGATTCACAACTTTAATCTGGGTTTCCCACTCTGACCCAGTTTAAAGATTACGATTAATATGGGAGTTAGGATTCACAACTTTAATCTGTATTGAACTGTGACTGTGACTATAATTAATGGGATGTGATGTACTGTTTGTATGTGAGACCTGGCTCTATGGAGCCTGTTTATGTGTGCTTATTTGTGAATGTTTGTGTAAGGCCCAGTTTGCAAGGCCTGTGATGGGACTCAACTCCAAATGGTATGTTTATGGACCTAGCCATGGAATCATGACCCGTTTGTGGGTACTCGATTATGCGTGTTGTATGAGTTCGTGGAAACATTGTAGCTTGTGATTGTAATGTGACATGTATATAATGAAATGATGTAATCTATGTTAAACTGCTATGAGATGATTTGACTCGATTACGATGATGATTATATTATCATATTATGTATATGGGTGTATAATACTATATATGTGTATGTATATGTGTGCATGCATTCGCCTTAATTCCCATATTACCTCCATAACATATGTATATGAGTAAGTCTTCTCACCCCTTTTGTATTTGTGTCTCTTCTTATGTAATGTACGATTGGTATATGTGACTCTCAAGTGATTGAAGAGTAACACAACAGAGCTTATGTGTAGTTTTGGATTCTTTAGAGTATTAGGGAAAAAAAATGTATTTTTTGTTTATTTTTTTGAAAGATGTCTATTTATTTTTTTGTTATTTTCATTTTTCAACGAACCCACATACGGTGGACAAAAAGAGGGGGCAAACCTCGGTCATCTCCGTCACGTGTGCCACCACGACGGTTCTTCCACTCTCCCTAATTTCCAATTTGTTGGGTGGCCACAGTGGCAGCAACCACTGCCAACAACGTTAATATCCAAAATCCAAATATATTCGTATTGTCTGTCGTGTTAGATTACACTTACAGCGTTCACTTTTGTTCCCTTATTCATTCATTCTCTCCCAAACTCTCTTCCACCACGACGGTACTCTCTCTCCCTCTATCAATGTATTTGGCTAAATTAATGGTCCTTTTTTTTTCTGGCTGTTTAATTTTGCGTTGGGGTTTTTTTATGGGAACTTGATTCCTTGCTGTATCCATTAGGATCCAGAATTACTGTCATGGATTAATGGGTAATTTTTTATATAAGGTTCAAAAGGAAACACAAATGGTTTAAGAAAATTATCTGTGGCTCTAATAGGGTGAGCACTGGGTGCCACTAATCTATGAGCTTGGGTCCTATGAGATTCAAAGACACTGTGTTTGTAGAGAATTGTGGTCCTTCATTTAGGGTTGGCTACTACCTCTGTATAAAGTTCTTCATTTTCCAAACACTGGCAGCACCGGTTATGCCATACCTTATTGTTCTTAAGTCAGTTCTTGTCATTCACCAAGTTGCAAGGATTTTTATGATTTTGACTAAAGTTGAAAATAGTTATCAATTATTAACACTGCTGTTGATTATGCTAAGAGTGGTCAGGAATCATTAAATTGAATATTTACATGGATGAGGAGATTATGGAGATAAGATTTGGAATGAAAAGATTTTTGGTTAAGGAGGAAAACAGAGTATATGGAATGTATATTCAGCCAGTTATCGATACTGGATACTAGTGTGTAGCAGCTGACCCCGATAATGCTATAGCGGTATAGCGCATAGCAGGATGACACTATTTTAGGATTGTTTATAATACAGGTTAAATAATTTATAGTTTTATACTATATACATATAAATTCTAAAAAATTAAAAAAAAATTACTCAAAGATGCTGCTGATACTGATACTGGCTGACTGGAAGATGCCATATCTGCTAAACAGTAGTGAGAAGGATGGCGGATAACTGAAATGGGTGCGAAGGAGACAGTGAGAAGAGGACCACAAAACAGAAAGAAGAGGACAAAGAGAGTGGCCGGGAAATGCAGAACTGTGGCCAGAACACTAGGAACACGCCGGAAAACACCAGCTCTGGCCAGAAACTCTCTGGAGATTTCCAACAATGAAAGCCTGATGGAGTGCATGAGAGACAGAGTGAGAACTGAGAGACAAGGGGATACATACGAAGGGTTTTTCCCAAACCCTATTAAAAGTCCTTTTTACCCAAAAAACCTAAATGACCCCTCCCCCAAAGTGCCTCTCAATGTTCAGATCAGGGAAAATATGGGTTTTTCACCCATTTCCGAATCATGTCCCAGGAGCGCCGTTACCGCGGTTGCGACCACTGCGGTGCTGAAATGGTCCGCAACACCCCACCACGATAGCACTTACTAATAATTCTGTATTTAGCAAGACACAAGTTAGTAGCAATGTTTTGGATGAAGATTGGGATGACATCATTTCACAAGTTGTACATTTTAGGTATCTTGGATTCATTTTACAAAGTGATGGATATGTTACACATAGGATTCAAATTGGTTGTATCATAAAATGGAGAAATGCTATGTGGAATTTATGATTGCAAAGTGCTTATCAAACTAAAGGAAAATCCTTTTGGATGACCATAAGATTAGCAATAGTATAGATTATTCTACATGTTAAAAGGAAAGCAATAGTGCCAACAAAGATTTTGAATTCATTTTCTTTCCATTGTTTTTCTAAACCATGAAGTTTAAAAACAAAAAGCAAGAGAAAGAAATAAACCCATATAGAAAGTTAGAAACTGCTTTAATTTAAATGCAGTGAACATGTCATGGTTCATGTTTCTGGTAGGTGTATATTGTGAAGCAGAATTATGTTTCTCATTGCTTAAACTTTTAGTGATAGTAGTCCAAGGTTTATATCCTAAATGTGAAATTTCTCTGTTTTTTTATCAAGGTGGTGCAAAATAGTGGGATAAATTGGAAGAAAGGAATTTTGGCTGTTAGTTTTGTAGAAGCAACTTAAATCATGCTTTTACTTTATCTTAAACACTGGCTCAACAGTATATGCCAGTTAATATGCTGCAACTTTCAGTTGGCAAAACAGACACCAACCTCACTCGTAGTCTGAAGGTTAGCTCTGAATCAATTAGTTATAATCTTGATATGCTCGTCCAGTGTCATTTTATCTCTGCTTCAAGAATAGCAGTGAGTTTGATAAGTTGCTACTGAATCACAAATTGGGGCTGATCTTTTGATATCTCCTTTTGTGATATTGTATTCCGGACAGTTCCCACTACTTTCCTAAATGGAGTTCAATGAAGATCCTGGGCCAATTGATAATTATGTGCTTTATGATCAAGATAATCATGTCTCTTCAGCAGTTTGGGATGGACAGGTGGGTGGATTTTCTTATGTATTTATAATTTCTGCTATGTCACATGAATTTTTTTTTCAATATTCTTACCAAATGCACAGGAGCGTGGTGTGCTTAGATGCCATGAACATACTTCAATGCTTGATCAGTGGAAGCTCACACCAAAACAGATTAAGTTGGTTGAGAAGGCTGGCTTTGGTTACTTACGATTACTTCCTGCTATGAGTCTTGACAATGCCCTGATAGCAGCTTTGGTTGAGCGGTGGAGGAGAGAAACGAATACCTTTCACTTGACTGTTGGAGAATTGACAATAACCCTTGAAGATGTAGCACTATTACTTGGATTGGCTATTGATGGAGAACCTGTGATAGGCCCAATAAGTTCACCAAGTTTGGTTTGTGAAAAATTACTAGGGAGAGTACCAGAGGACCTGAATGGTGGAATGGTGAAGCTTACTTGGCTGAAGGAGTTCTTTTCCGAGTGTCCTGAAGATGCACCAGTGGAAGAAATTGAGCATTGTACTCGCGCTTATCTTCTATACCTAGTTGGCAGTACAATATTTTCTACAACAACTGGGAACAAAGTTCCTGTTATGTACCTATCTTTGTTTGAAAACTTTGACAAGGCTGGGAAGTTTGCTTGGGGTGCAGGAGCATTGGCATTTTTATATAGAGCACTTGGAAATGCCTCCCTTAAATCTCAAAGCACCATTAGTGGCTGTCTAACTCTAGTACAGGTTTCAAACATTACTAAATTACTTCCTTTTACTTTTGCTGTGTTTTCTATCTTTTGTTTTGCTGGTAGTTTCAGTTTGAATACTGACTGAATAATATTCTTTTTAGTGTTGGAGCTATTCTCGCCTCAATGTTGGACAGCCAAAATTTAATCAAGAACCTGATAATAATTCCTTTCCCTTTGTGCTTAAATGGAAAGGGAAAAGTGGTTCTAGGACGAAATGTAATGTAGTATCCTACAGAAAGGCTTTGGATTCTCTTAATTCTTGTGATGTAAGTCATAATAATGTGGCTTATTTGATAAATTATGTAGAAGAAATTAGTAAATCCACTTTAGTGTTAAATTTAATACACAGGTCCAGTGGGTTCCTTACAAGGATATGGACTTCACAGCCGTACCAGAAGATATAAAATCTTGCCTGATATTACGGGCATCTAGGACTATGCTATTGTGTTTTGACAAGGCCGAAAGGCACCTTCCAGATCGTTGCTTAAGGCAATTCGGCATGCATCAAACCATCCCAAAAGACGTGCGACGGTGGGAGAGGAAGAGCCGTATAGTGGATCATGGGGTAGATTTGGTGGGAAAAATGGACTTGGCTCTCAAAGAATGGTCAGAGCGTTGGCTTCATATCGTTGAGGGTGGTGACATTGCAGACGAGGTTGAGTACATGCAATGGTACCAGAAGATTACTCGTAAATATATTGGGAGAGTCACATCATCTTTGGAGTCAGAGTATCAGACAACAGTAAGTCTTTGCTTAGTTATCATTACTGATCTTTCACTTGAATATAAATGTGTTAATGTTATGTATACATGACTGCTACATACTATACAGGTTACTGCAATGAGGGAAATTGCAAACATAGCAGATTTAGTCTCAACAGAAGGGTTGGATTCTTATAATAGAGATTTGGTTGATGAGGTGAAAAATATTGTGCATAAATGTTTGACAGAGAAGTTGGAAGAAATACCAAAGGAGAAAATGAGAAAGAAGGGTAGTCGGAAACGTAGGCGAAAGGACGACCTGGGTATGGAGTATGAACCAGAGCAGTGATTGAAGCAAATCCCATTGATATTTTCAACTTATGGTTGGAAGGACCACACTACAAGAACATATCCTATAGAAGTGGGTGGCATATTTATTAAAGTTAAAAGAGGGAAAAAAAAAACAATGGAGACATTTGCAGAAAGATGGTTAGCAAGTAAATGCAGAAAAACTCCATTTGGCCTTTTTATTCTAGGCATATTGGATGTTTTCTTTGTTCCTTTTTCTTGTTCTTCATGTATGACCCGATTTTACAATTTCTTTATATTACTTGGGGCTGCTCATTCGTGTATTTGTATTGCAGCTTCTTACCGTTCTGATTTTGATTGTGTACAAATCGCTGACTCAACCTAAATATTGTTTGCAATCTTTTCCCAGATGACACAGAAAAGTTTTGATTTTTGTGGATCTTTGGAAAGTTTAATTTTGGAAAATTTTTGCTTCATAGGACACTGAAATAGTTGTCAAATAATTTTATATTCTTCTATTTAATCATTCTAATAATCCTCCTATTTACTTAACAAAGACAATATCCAATGCATTTTATATTTTGAACATATTGGATGTATTTGTTGGTTGAAAAACTCTCTTAGTATTTCCAAGATGCTTTATGTAGCTTTTGGTCGTGTCTTGCTATCTGCTTGTGATTCATTTCGAATTAAGTATCACAAAATGGTTTTTTTTTTTTAGAAAGGCAAGGCTATCACAAATGGTTGTCTTACTACATCTTTGTTTAGTGTGTTTGGGAATTGGGACTACGGTGGTGTTTGGAAGAGCTTATTTAAGCTCCTTTTAACTTATCTGATGACATAAGCTCTTATGCAGTGTGTTTGGCAGAGCTTATAAAAATAACTTATGACATCCCATAAGGAATTTTTGACTTATTTTCACAAGTCACTGGGAGAAGCTTATGGAATTATCATAAGAGCTTATGCACTAAACACCCTCTCCGTATTTTTCACTATTCGAATTCTCTCATGTCCCTTTCTTTTTTTTTCTTTCTTTAAGCGCTTATGGCATAAGCTCTCATGCGATAAGGTCTTACGTAATAAGCATTTAATTAAGTTGTTTACCCAAACGCACCCTACATCAAAACAACCCAAAATCACGTCCAACATGAAGCTACTCATTGTAGCTTATGAGTACCAAAAGAACTTTTAGCCTTTCTCATCTTGATTTCAAACATGCATCAAGTTAGTGTGTGTTTGGTTTCATGTTGGAAAAATCCAGAATTGATTCTGCCTTCTATCAAACGTGATTTCAATAAAAATAAAATGTTTGGTTTTTGTCAGGTAAAATTGATTTTGCCTCCAGAAGTGATTATGACTAGAAATTACAATAAGTAGCTTTTGACTTGAGTTGAAAAATTTATGTTAAATTTTACATCAAACTTGCTTTTCAAAATTAAAATATTTAAACATAAATCATTTCACTTCAAACTCAATTCTAACCAAATCAATTTTATAAAATCAATTACATTCAAAATCACTTTCATCAAACGCTCATCCAAATACACACTTTGGACATTTGCCTGCCTTTTACAGACATCCCCTCAATAATCAATATTCCTGTTGCAGCAGGAAACAACCTTATGAACATTTACAAAAATCTAGAATCACCTTAATGCTCCATCATTTTTGCTTACAATGAAGAGCTAGAAAAGCAGGAAAGTAGACCTTTAGTACATATAAGAAAATAAAGTGCCTTACAAACAAAAAATGAAGTTTGTTGCATTTTTTTTATTTCATAGTTATAGATCAAATCATGTAAAACAGCGGTCCGTAACCACAATTTAACTATTTTATAATCTATGCGAATGAGATTTATATGAAATTCAAATAAGAAACTGCCAGATTTATATTTTTGTCAAAAAAAAAAAAAAGACAAGTACCTTTACAATTACAAAATAGGACAATGCTAGAAACTCAGGAGCAATATATGACTGAAATCTTCCATCACTTTGATTGAATTACCTTCACTCCCTGATATTACTAGAAGAACGGTACTGGAGCACTTTTGCTCTAGTCATGTTTTACACATTAAAAATTTTATATCATCTTTACACTTTGGGACAAAAAATATTAGAAAGGGTGTATAACTGTATATAAACTTGATATTTGACATCCTCAAAAGATAAAATAAATATTTGCACCTCAAAAAGATAATATAATCATTATATTTTTTTTATTGCACGGATGCTTACTCTAGTTAAACGTAAAAGTAAATGTATTTAATTTTTTTTAGAGCATAGCTGCATGATTATTGAATACATAAGACAATTATTAAAAATATGTTTAAGAAGAATTTAAAATAAGATAAAGAAAAGCACATAGATTATGCAAAGCAAGAGAATTGCGAGAAAGAGAAAGAGAAGAGTGCGTAAAACCCTTTTTCTTATTTGTGATCTCCAAAGCCGTTGCAACGTCTCGAATACAGATTCAACAATTGTATCAACAAGCCTATCTTCGGACCTGTGCCACATGGCAAACGAGAAATTATATCATTAATGACATCTCGTTATTATGTTAATTAAAATATATAGACACTAAATTGAAAGAACACTTATATATCACATGAACATCAAATATCAACATCCTCTCATGTCAAATTTTCTCTCTCATCTGATCATGTAAAAGAGAGAGGCAGATGCAAAGATTTTAAATGAAGTTTCACAAATCTTCTCAAAGTCCCTAACAAAATCCTTTTGGGTCAATCTCTATCCGCGCGCATAACCACATGCCAAAAAAATAACATGGGAGGATCTAAGTATCACATATAACAAGGTTTTTAACATTTAATTGCCCATACAATTTCTATACCATGATAATTTAAAAAGTTATGTGCCTGTTTAATTTGTTAATCTTAACCACTCATGAGTCATAATTCATGAGAAAGTTATTAAACTTTAAGCTACTCATTTCATTTGATACACTACACCACGAAAGACTTAAGTCACAAAGAAATGATCAACTCAATGAAAGGATCAAAGTATATTTCGTGCGTGTAATCTTTGGAAGCTCATCAAGCATCAAACAAAGTAATGTGTCTGATGAAAGATTCAAGCACTGAAGCACTAAGGCAACCATCATATCTCAGACTCCTTGATTATATATAAAAGAAGAAGCTAAGAGCAAGAAGGTAAAATGTTATACATTGTCAAAATATCTTGAAGAATGAAAGAAGAAGAAGGAGTAAAGCATCAACCAACCAATCAAGCTACTCTTCGTGAAGAATCTGGTTAAGAATGAAGAGTGACCCACTCAAAGGTCTTCACCTCTTCTCTCAGTTGAAGGAACAAGGAAAATCTCCAAAAGCTATACACTGATCAAATACTTTTTAAGCAAAACTACAAAGAGTGAGAATACAATCTTCTGAAGAAAGTTGAAAGAAGACAGATCAATTTACAGACTAAATTTTCAGTGAAACTCATACAAAGAAGCGTCTGAATATCTAAAGATGTGTCTGAAGCTTTGACAGAATCAGAAAGACACTTAGCTCATGTCAGAATCATCAAAGTATTCTAAAAAGGGCTCAAGTTCATATCTCTGGCTTTGAAGACTGAAGTATTTAAGTATGAAGATATATTTTCTCTCGTGTTGCATCAACGTTCATGAAGAGAATAATATATGAAGAAATTACTTGGAATCTGAATGGAAGTCTTTCATCAAAGAAAGGAATCAAAATATTCAAATGAAGTATAATAGTTTATTCCTTGTCTTCTATCGAGTACAAAAAGGAAGAAAAGACAAAGGCACTGCTGCAAATTTCCGTTTATGCAATAAAGTGAAAAGCACCTTTCTCTGAGCTTTTCTAAGTGTTGCACAAATAGGGAAAGAAACGTTGTCCGAGTAAGAAAAGCATATCTGCTATGCTCTGTGGTCAATAAAGGACCTCCAACATTCTTAAACATTAATTGCCAAGTCAGAATGGCTATTGTTTGTCCAGAAGATATATAAAGAAAAAGATCCCTGACCATGCCCCAACGGATCTATTATGGACAAGTATATATTGAAGAATTCGAAGACTAAAGAATATAGAGAAGCTAAGACATATAGAGAACTTACATCAGATCAGAGACACAATATTTACAAGTGACATACACTCTCTCAAGTGAAAAAGCTTCCTACTGAGAATACAATAAGCTGAAAAGCTCTCACACTCTCATCATCTTCTCTCCAAGTTACAAATCATTTAGAGAAGAATTCAATCTGCAACTCACCAGTCATAAATCTGTATTCACTTTCTGAAGTGTTATTTGGTTGAATTGTTGTTGTAATATTGAAGATGTGCTTCAAACAACTTTCATACTCCTTGAACCTAAAGAGGCTTGTTGAAAGAATACTTGTTGAGCCTGAAGAGGCTAGGTGTGCAAACAATACTTGTGGTTGAGCCTGGAGAGGCTAGTTGTGCAAATAATACTCGTCTGTAACCCTCATCAGTTATAGTGACAAAACTTGGTGAAGCCAAGGATTAGACGTAGCCCAAAGGTTGTGGTTGAACCAGGATAAATCCCCGAGTACTCTCTTCCCTAAACTCTTTACTTTATTTATAAGTTATTTAATTGTTGATAACTAACATTTTGGGGGAGTTTTAATAGTTACTCTTTGTAATTCAGTTTGCTGAAACATGCGTATGCCTTATAGTGTCTTATCTACACTGAATTTTGTTTTGTGCTTTGAAAACTCTGATTTGCGAAAACACTATTCAACTCCCCATTTCTAGTGTTGTTTTGTGCCATTTCACTTTGATACCGTATTTTTAATAGTGCTTTTGGATAGAAAACACTACAAAAATGCAGAGTTTTTTTAATAATGTTTTCCTAAGGAAACATTATTAAAAGATATACATTTAATAGTCTTTCATTGAAGAAACATTATTTTTATCCAATACAGTTAAGAAAAAAATGCGTTCCACCTTTTAGAGTGCTGCCTCGAACAAGAGCTATAAAAAGGTATGGCTTTAATAGCGTTTCCTCAAGCACTGACTATTAAAAGTATAACTTTAATAACGTTTCCTTGAGGAATCACCATCCTCGGGGAAGTTCTGTCTTTTCCTCATTCTTAAAAAAAATATGCTCCATTTGGGTCGTGTATTCATTTATATGTTGGAAGTCCCTTTTGTGTTTTCTGCTAGAATTTTTATTGGACGATCAATCACATCCTTTGGTTCCATTTAAAGAAGGTAAGTATGAATTCTTTCTTTTTTGGTTTCCAAATCATGATCCAGATGTGATTTCCATTTTAGTTTCCAAATCCAGAGACGCAAAGTCTAGGGTTTCTAATATCGCGATTTATTTTTATTCCTTGGTCTTCGTTTGCATAAGGTATGTGTTTTTCCTTTTTGATTTCAAAATCGTGATACTAACCAAATTTCCTTTTTAGTATGCAAATCTAGCTAATACACAAGATCTAGGGTTTTTTAAGAGAAAATATTGTGAATTTTTCATTCTTACGTCTTTGTTTGAAGAAGGTATGTATGGATTCTTTCCTTTTAAGTTTTCGAATTGTGATACTAGTCAAATTTTATTTTAGTTTCAAATCCAACTCATACACAAAATCCGGGGTTTCTAAGAAAGAATGTCGCGATTTTTTTTTTCCATTCTTATGCATCCGTTTGAGTAAGGTAAATATGAATTCTTTCTTTTTTTTAGTTTTTATATTGTAGTCTTGCTGAAAGATTTGAATGTGTTCTTTGTTGATTATTATTTTCTTACTTTGGATTTCTTTTTTAATCTGCAGGTTTGAGTACTGAATATAGAAAATTATGTTTGTTTAAAAATGGGGAAAAGACAACACTTTTTTGAGGAAGCACTATTAATAGAATACCTTGAATAATGCTTCAGAAGCCCTATCGTTATTTACCTCTTTTAACAACGTCGAGATAGATAGCGCTCAAAAACACTATAAAAAAAATCAAAAAATAAACGCTATTATATAAATTTGAAATATGGCGAAGTGATGTTTAGACTATTCTTGAATTGCATATTTCTCTTAATTATGATTTTCCATATTCATCAATCTTTATGTGAAACATGAGCGTTTAACATGTATGATTTGTTTCCCCATAGATACAATGTCTATGTGAAATATGATATGAGCATTTATGTTTCTTAGACTGTTGGTTGATATGTGCTTTGATCATCGTTGTTATTCTAGCCCTAATGATTCTTGTATTTTAATAATATATTGACTAATATTATCCAAACGAGGGAATTGTTGAATTTAAATATATAAATTATGTGAAAAACATTAATCAATCATAAAATACGGTTTGAATTATTAAATATCAACTATGGAATTATTATTGAATTTATGACACTTGACCGATAGATAAAATACAATAAATGGGCTTTTGTGAGTGACCTATGATGACTTGCACTAGACACTTCATAGCATGTTGATAGGTCTTTAGCCTCACCTGGTAAGTTATATAAATTGTCTCCTCGTTAAGCATTTACTTACTAGATGCATGTATGCTTTCTAGGAAGAGAGTAGTGTTCTCTCATACATATTTTCTCCTATCTCTTCAATTAATTAGTAGCAATCTATTACCGTGATCCCAGGTACACAATCCTTGATCTAGCCTTTGTATGCAATATGATTAATATGCTGTAATTTTGTGTCTATAGTTGATTTAGGTTTGTTGAATATAAGATAATCCCATCATCTAGTCTAACAAAAATTATTCTATAAAATACAGCCAAATTCTTGCAACCAACTAAAGAAATGCATAATTTATGTTGTACAAGGAACGAATAAATAAATAACTGGGTTAAAAAAATATTAAATAATGAACATGTATTTTTCGAAAAAAAAAGAACTTACTCAAGGTTGGGTGATGGATAAGGAAATCCTGCAAATTTAGCAGCTTTCTCCAGAGCACATCTCCATATTGGCACCTTTTCTTTATAATTCTCTTCATGTTCAGCTAAAGCAGACCCATAATCTCCATTTTGTTCCCGCACATCTGATGGACTTACATTGTAGAAAATGGGTATTAAAGTTTGTTGAGTTTTTTCCACACATTCAACCATTTTGGCAAGTTCTTCCAAGCACCAGGTTGAAGAAGCATAGTCTTGTGAGAATATGACCAATAAAACTTGTGATCTTTCAATTGCTCTGAGAAGTGTGGGTAATATGCCATTTCCTCTCTCAAGTCTGTCATCTACATAGACATCAATCTCCCTGCCACGTAATCCATGTATCAAAACCCTAAGCAAACCACGCCGGACGTCTCTGCCTCTAAAGCTGATGAAGACATCATGTTTCATTTCAATAGTCTGTAAAGGAAACATTACTTAATGATAAAGTGGGAAATTAATTGGAGAAAGATGTTAATCAACATACCCTCTAATCAACATACTTACAAGTGCAGGAAATATCACCAATCCCAATAAGGATTTATAGTGGAATTTACCTATTGCCTATCAACAAGAGGGATCTAGAAATCGAACCCAAGTCACAGTTAGTACGAGCGGAAGGCTTGACCAGATGTGCATGTCAACCCCTCTCGGCTACATACCCTCTTTTTAATAGTCTATAATATTGATACTGATATATATTTGAGAAGAAATATTTATATATATAAAGTCGGAAATTACCAGCCTCACCCAGCAAAATGATGGATCTATGTATAATTAATATATCCTGCTTTGACCTGATAGACTGAAGAGACCAGAAACTGGAGCAAACTGATCCTCATATTGCAGCTATATGCTTCTATGTAACATCTGGGGAGTTTTAGAATTCAAGCTTTGTTTAAACATCTGGGGAGTTTTAGAATTCAAGCTTTGTTTTTGGCTATTCGATTTCTGATATAATTCAATATGAACTTGCTTATGAAAAGCTTTGGTAAAAGAGACAGCCGGCCAACCATGTTGGAATTGCATTGTCACCCCCAGCTATGCTCGTGGTCACTGTCTACTAGTCATTGTCACCACCATTAAGGGTGTGTTTGGGTAAACAACTTAATTAAGAGCTTATCACGTAAGACCTTATTGCATGAGAGCTTCTGCCATAAGCGCTTAAAGAAAGAAATAGAAAGAAAAGGGCATGAGAGAATTCGAATAGTGAAAAACACGGAGAGGGTGTTTAGTGCATAATCTCGATCTTACGATAATTCCATAAGCTTCTCCCAGTGACTTATGAAAATAAGTGAAAAACTCCTTATGAGATGGCATAAGTTATTTTTATAAGCTCTGCCAAACACATTACATAAGAGATAATGTCATCAGATAAATCAAAAGAAGCTTAAATAAGCTTTTCCAAACGCCACCTAAAAACGAAACAATCCGAGGTATATGTACTTATGTAGTATTTAGATCATTACAAAGAAAAAAACAACATTATTTTGCACGATTATATATGTGATGGGTTTTTTGGGGTAAAAGTATGTGAAGAGTGTATCAGTGTAAATTTTTAGATTGAAACTCTAATTGGCTGTCCAAAATCTTATTAATTATTACCGGTTAACTTGTTTATATAGATAATTAGTAATATGAATAGTCTCATTCATATAATAATTAGAAGTTTAATTTCTATGCACTGTCAATGTAAATGATCTTTACATTGACATCAAATAATATCTTAATAAATCAATATTGTTGTTCTTTCCCTCTCTTAGTTATTAAAATAAATATACACATGTCAAAATATTAGTGGATTTCCGTGTAAAACTTTTTACACTGATAATATATATTACTTTAATCCTAAAATTAGTGTATATTTACGTGTTGCACAGATAAAGAATGTAAATTGGATATGAAATATTTTTTCAATGCACAAAAATTAAAAGTTGAGAAAAAAATAATTCACTTTTATATAAAAGAATATGATATATTAAATGAAAAAAAATGAAAAAATATTAAATAAAAAGGTGGTTTTAAAAAAATAAAATTCAAAATTATAATTAATATAAAACATAAATTTGTTCGTTTCGAATCAGAAAAATATACTATTCAAGTAAAACAAAATATTAGTGAGCCTAAAAAATATTTAAACAATAAAAAAATTAATTATTACTTAATAAAATATAAAATCCGAACTAAAAAAATCTTCTCACTTGATTGCTACTTATTTATGTAGAACTTTTATTAAGGATATTAGATTTTGGGCTAAACTCAATCCCAAAACGCAGGGGCGAAGTCAGGGATGTGACATGAGGGGGGCAAGATCAAATATATATAACATCAAATAACAATAGAAAAAATTAACTAACATATAAAGGCAAACTATATGAAACAAAATTGATATATGATTATCAACTTAATATAACACATTAAGTTTAAATTTCTAAATTTATTAAAATATCATCAAACTCCAAGTTTGGCTATAAACTACGCTCACTTTTTTTTAGCTATGAGCATGTATTGACTTAACACGGTTAAGTCACTAAAAAGAAAAAAGTTATTTATAAAAAATTATTTGATAAAGAAACACTCATCAAGAATTTGAATAGCTTGAATGTTATATATAAAAGAACTTTCTCAAATAGAGTTTTCCGATTACAATCTTTTAACTTCTGAACCAATGACTTTGTGTTAGATACCAAATACATGACATTCAAAAATATCTTGGGATTTTTATTGCAAAGCTTGTCGATCAGTGATTCCCATGAGACAAGATAAAAATAGAATCAAATGACATCAATCATATTATTTAATAGTATGTGTATATATATATATATATATATATATATATATATATATATATATATATATATATATATATATATATATATATATAACTTACTTAGAGTTGAGGGGGGACCATGGCATCCAAAGGCAAGCTAGCTCATGAGATTAGGATTGTCTACTACTTATAAGTTCTTATTAGACATTATCTCTAGCCAATGTAGGACTTGGGTTTTTTTCCAATACATCCCCTCGTGCCCAACACTATTGGGTAAGATAAAAACGTATTTATTTAATTAAAATAAAAACTGGGTAGAAAGCATCACATTGTAACGTCTCAACGCGGAAAAACATAGTTTTAAAAGAAATGAACATAAAACATAAGCATAAACATAACTCAACCCCGATGTCACATACAGAGCTGGTATAACCGTTCTGGAATAAAATCCATGGAATACAACTGAAACTGAAACTAAAAACAAACTAAACAACTGAAACAACTAAACATCCTAGCTAGAGTCGCGACTCCTCAGAGTCACTCCTCCACTGGCTGCTCACCGTCCTCTGCATAAGAAATACATGCCAAAACATAAAAGAGGAAACGGGGAGTAAGAAAATATGTAAACACATCGGCACAGAAGTAGTAAGCAAGATGAACATATACATAGCATTTATCATGATACAGCATTTAACATCGACAAATGGTTATATCAACATATTAGATCAACCAACGTATGCTATGCGATGCAACACTACTCCGCTACTCCACTATGCATGTGGATCCAAACTATCTCAGGAAGGCAACTTTGAGTTATATATCCATATTGGTCATAAAAACACCAACACCGGTAGTCCACCAAACCATGGGTGAACCCCTTGGATAGCCGACGCACCATACCTAAGAAGCGCCACCACGAGGGTAAACCACCCGCGGACGGCCAGATCGCCGTACTCTAGGACGACCTCCCCTATGTTGATCTTCCCCCATTAACAACTCCAATGCGTGATGCATGATCACAACAACAACCAAGGCAACCACCTCCTTTGCTTGGGCCAATAAGCACCCAAGACTTATCACCAACATCAACATCAACAACACCCTGACCCTTAAGAGTCAAGGCCCCTTTGGCCAAAAAGCACCAAGGTTCAACTTAGAAACACCTCGACCAAAAAGCATTGAGGCTACTTTGACAAAAAAGCACCAGAGCATATCAACATGCGGTAACCCATTGGACACCGGTTTAACCAACTTATTAATCTTATTTATCTTAATTGGCCTTAATTAAGTTAAATAATTTGTCTTCGTTTGATTGGTGTATTATTTCATTATTGGGGACATTTGGGGTGAAACACCCCTTAATTACCTTTAATTCACGTTCTAACCAGTAAGGGGAGCACGGGCGTGCTCACCCCAGCACGATCGTACTCACTGTCCTGCACTGTCTGGCTCAATGCGCGCCATTTTCCAGATTCAAATTGGGAGCACGAGCGTACTCCCTGTCAGCACGACCGTGCTCCTGGAGCTAGCCGTACTTTTTTTGGGCAGATTCGACTTGTGTTCTTGGGACCAAACTCCCTAACACTCTCAAATCAGTTCCTAGGGTCCTTGACTAATCCAGTTGACATAAAACCTCATCTCTCACTAACAGTTCATATTTTATGAAACATTGGGGGATTTAATCCCTTAACCATTATTTTAATTAAGAGTCCTATTAATTCAATTAGGGTCTTATTAACTGTTTCAACATAACAACAACATAGCTCAGTGAATCAACATCATCAGACAACCATATTCATGTCATAGGGCATATTATACAATAATTGGCATACAGTCTCATCAACAGTTTAACAACAATAACCAATAGGCATACAATAAGCATACCAAGAATTAATAACAGTTATAACACTTAGTCATACAATCAATATAATATGGCAATTGCAAGTATAACAACTAGGCATACCAACTAATCAATCAAATCATAGGCATTGATAATAGTTTAGGCATATTCAAAGATAACATTTAACATTCATAACAGTTAACAACATAAAACAAGGCTATGAGAACCCCTCATCTTACGCTACCCTCTTGCCTAATGTATACACTATCCTTCTTCCCATACCTGTTATGAAGAATCAGACAGTGACAACTTAAACGGTAAGCCAACGCGTCCCTCGAACGGCTCAGTTAGCTTTCCAAGCCTTGGTTAAACAGAAAAGGTCAAACCATTAGTTCCTAATTCTTAATAAAAGAAAGGAAACTAAAAGAGGGATAAACCATTACCTACACAGATTGGCACATATGAACAAAGGCTTCCCAAGGGTCTCCAAAACTCCTAGAACGTATTGAGTTTAGAGGAAAAAGGGGAAGGAACACTCTTAGCCACAACAGGGTTTCTATTTGTGCGAAAATATGGTTTATGATAAAACCTTCGATTATTGTTTTCTATTTAAAGGCATCATACCCGAGCACGGTCGTGCTCCTCGTCGAGTACGGGCATGCTCAACTTAGCGCCTACGAGGCACAGTCTACCCTTGAGCACGGGCGTGCCCAACTTAACTTCAATGAGACGCTCTTTCTCAACGAGCACGGTCGTGCTTTCTATTAAGCACAACCGTGCTTGTGAGTCAGACAGTCACAAGACACAAGCTTAAGAAAGGGATTTTAAGCCTAGAAATCCCACTTAGCCCTTCAACAACAACTCTAAGCTAAGTCCTAAGGCTTAAACAACCAAACAACATACATAAAAGCACTTAACGAAAAAAACGGGGTGTTACAACTCCACCCCCTTTTAAAAATTTCATTCTCGAAATTTCTACTCACCTCAATTGAAAAGGTGTGGATACGACTCCATCATCTTGCTTTCTAGCTCCCACGTAGCACTGTCCTCAGTAGCCCCACTCCAAACGACTTTGACCAAAGGAATCTCCTTGCCTCTTAGCTGCTTCACCCTCCTATCCTCGACTCGAAGGGGTAATACCTCAAAAGTCAAGTTCTCTTTTAACTGTATGGTATCAGGTACTGTCACGTGACTAGGATCATGAATATACTTTCTGAGTTGAGACACATGAAAGACACTGTGAAGGTTTGACAAGAATGGTGGTAAGACTATTTGGTAGGCGACTTCGCCGACTCTTTTCAAAATTTGGTAAGGACCAATGAATCTAGGAGTAAGTTTCCTTGCTTTCATCACTCTACCAACCCCAGTTGTAGGGGTAACTCTCAAGAACACATGGCCACCTTCCTGGAATTCGAGCGCCTTCCTCCTTTTGTCATGGTAGCTCTTTTGCCTACTCTGTGTCACTTTCATCTTTTCCCGAATCATCCTCACTTTTTGTGGTTTCTTGCACTACCTCAGGTCCTAACACACCACTATCACCAGGTTCACTCCAACACAAGGGTGTTCTACATTTCCTCCCATAAAGAGCTTCTTAAGGTGCTATCCCAATACTGGAATGGAAACTATTGTTGTAGGTGAACTCTATCAGGGGCAAAAACTTGTCCCAACTACCCGACTGCTCTAGCACACAAGCTCTAAGAAAGTCCTCTAAGGACTGGATGGTTCGCTCAGATTGACCATCAGTCTGTGGGTGAGAAGCATAACTAAGCCTAAGCTTTGTTCCTAAGGCCTCTTGCAAACTATTCCAAAAGCTAGAGGTAAACCTCGGGTCTCTATCTGATACTATGCTAGAAGGTACACCATGTAGCCTAACTCTTTGATGTACAACTTGGTTAACTTTTCCAAAGGGTATTTCATGTTCATAGGGATGAAATGGGAGGACTTAGTCAGCCTATCCACAACAACCCATATAGCCTCAAAACAAGCTGGAGTCCTAGGGAGTCCAGACACAAAATCCATGGAGATACTGTCCCATTTCCATTATGGGATACTTAACAGTTGCAACATTCTTAATGGCTTCTGGTGTTCTATCTTAGCCTTTTGCACACTAAACAAGCGTACACAAACTCAGCCACATCTTTCTTCATCCTAGGCCACCAAAACATACGCTTAAGATACTGATACATCCTAGTGGCACCTAGGTGCACACTTAGTCCACTACTATGTCCTTCTTCAAGGATCAACATTCTATGCTCCGGGACGTCTGGTATACAGAATCTATCCTTGAACCTCAAAAATCCCTCACTTCCTTCCTTAAAACTAAGGTTTCTACCCTGAGCAAGCAACTCTATCTGACTAAGAGAAACTTGTCTATCTTCCGACCGTCTCTAACTTGGTCGATCAAACTGTTGGTAACCTTTAAGGTTCCAAGCCTAATGCTCTTAGGGGTAACTTCCCAAGCTAAACTCAGGTCTCTAAACTCAGGTCTCTAAACTCCTCAATCAAATCCATCTCCCTAACCATCCACTACAAAAAAAAGGTTGTTTAGCGACCGAAAATAGTGACCGAATTTTTCGATTGCTTTTTGCGACCGAACTGGCGACCGATTGTAGGATCTACATGAAGTAGTGATTAGAGATAATACTGCGACCGAAATAGCGACCGAAATAGAGCGTAGCAGGGTTATCGGTCGCTATTTCCGTCGCTAAATAAAGGAACTTAAAAGTCAGTAATTTTATTCCTTCTTAGCGACCGAAATAGCGACCGAATTAAATGCAACGGTTGAAAGTCTGAAATTTTATGTATTCTTAGAGACCGAAATAGCGACCGAATTAAATGCAACGGTTAAATTTTATTTACATTTGCGACCGATATTAATTCGGTCGCTAAACGGCGCGTAAAAAAAATTAAAATCGCGCCTGTTAGCGACCGATTGAATACTCCGTCGCTAAATTTATGAATTCAAATTTCAAATTAACTCATCCCGCGACCGAATTTAGCGACCATTTTTTATTTAAGTGATTGGCGACCGAGTTAGCGACCGATTATTTCGGTCGCCAAATTATAAATCCATAAAATCGTGAAATCTTTCCTTTCTTCCTCATTTCTGCCATCTCTTCCTTCCTCACCCATCTTCTTCTCCCTCGCGTTCAGGCCGCCACCACCGTGCAGTGCGCACCGCCACCACCGCCGTCTCCGGTAAGCCTCCGTCCTCCTCCTCCTCTTCTTCCATCTCTTCCCTCTTCCTCTCCTCTCTTCCTTTCCCCTCTTCCTGCTCTGTTTTTAATCCCCCCCTCCGTTTCAGGCCGCCATACTCCGGCTACCAACACGTACGCAGCTCTCCGGTCACCACGTACGCGCAGAGCTCCTCCTACCCTCTTCTCTCCTCATTTTGTGCATTCCCTGCTCTGCCTTGAGGTAACCATGCATGGACTCTCTATGTATCATTTTTTATTTTGCTTCATTGTTTCATTGCTTGCTTTATTGCTTACTACTGAGAAGAGCTACTTGTGTATTTCATGTGAGTTGTGAGTTGTGAGTTGTGATATAGGTGACTGTGATTGAGTAGAACACCTTTTCATTGTTTCTAATGTAACTTGTGATTAATCTTGATGTAAATTCCTATTTAAAAATTACTGTGGTTTTCAATTTCCATTCATATATTTATATCATGTAATGAATATTAAGATACATATAATAGATGTCATTATATGAGATATGAGATTTGTTTAAAATAAGAAACCAAGTATATGATAAAGATTGCTTGTAGAAAGTAAGATTAATTGTGTGGAGAGCAATTAGTTTTGCTTTGAGTGCAATCAGGTTTTGGTTTTAATCCATTTTATGTTGATTATAGAATGGACCGTTAAGTGTAATGATGTATCGGGTTAGAACACTTCTTGTACTCTTATTTACATGACTTGCTTGTTTATAAAAAAAATTATGGTGGTTAGTGGTTACTTGTCAAGTTTAATTCTTATGGGTTATAAATACTTGTTTGGGGGAATTGGTAAAGGTATATGAAGGGGTGACATTAATTGAGATGTGTTGTAGAGATGTAGAGATAATGGCAAGAAATTGTGGATAAAAGAGATTGAGACCGATATTACAGACATTAATTTGTAATTAATCTTGTTAATAGATTCATATCTTATATTTAATACTGAGATTTGTGGAAGATATGTTTTGATATGAGATATGTGAGATTTGTTTGAAATAGAAAATTAAGAATATGATACGGGTTGCTTAAGAGAAGGTAAAATTACAGGGAGAGCAAAGAGTTTTGACAGAGAGAGTAAGTGTGGCTACTTTGCCAATTACGTTTTTTTTTTGGTTGGATTTGTCAAGTAAAGTTTTGTGATTTATAAATTTTAATATTTGTATTGGGAAATTGGTAGAGTGAGAATGAGTGTGAAGATCAAGGTTTTAAATTGAAGGCTGGTACTTATATCTGAGCATGTTCATACATTTGGATTGCTATGAAGAATAGTTTATTCTCTTTAAAATAAAAATCTTTCAATAACAATGAATCAATGTAATTAGAATAATTTGATATGTATTTATTGATAACTTGTTTGGAAATGATTATGGAATCATATTTGTATATATTTACATTATAAGCATTGGAATGAATTGATAAAGTGTTATTAGTTCGTAAATGGCATGACTTTGTTGTTGTTAATATTCATCTACTAATTTAAAGTCCATGAGCTTAATTAGAAAGTCTCTTCTTGAAGCCAACAAAAGCGAGTCTCTTAGATAATGAAGGATTAAGTATAGGGTTAGATAAAATGAAGGGCTAGGCACAGTTTGCCAGGCACATGCATGACGTGCCGTCATCATTAAAACATTATTCACATTAGAAAGCAGCTTTGTACACAATATTATGAAAACAACTCTGGTTTTTTACTCATTTGTTTCATTAGGAAAAGGAGCTTTCCAGAAATAGTTGTTGATGACCATCCTTACTAGGTTATCTAGGCACTTCCGGTAGGAAAAGTCCTCTCTATGACCATCCTTCAAAACGACGTAAAAGCATCTGCTTTCCAGAAATCTACTATGTTTGCTAATATGTAAAGTTGCATGTGAAGTTGCATTTCTTTGTTCTATTTTAACATGATAGTATGCTACATGGATCTTTCCATCTTTTCTTATTATCACTTGATGAAGTTTAGACATATGACTTGTTTTCCTTATCGTTTTATCAGAAAATGGACCCGACTAAATGTTTTGAGACAGTCATCCATATAGACCAGGTACAGTATCTCATCAACTTAAGAATAACAATCGGATTCACGTAATGATGGTTAAGGCATAAACTAATCATTTACTAAATTGTTCTTGTGTATTTGCAGGATTTGATTTCAATCCCGCGATCATTCTACCGTCGTTGGGGACAACAAATACCGCGTGTTGTGACTATTGAAGACAAAAGCGGAAATCTGTTCAATGGGAATATAGTAATCCACGAGGATCGTCCATATTTTGCAACAGATACAAATGGTATCAGGGAGTTGTATTTGTTGTCCACTGGTGCATTGGCAAAGTTTAAGTACGTACCTTGGGGGTTCTCGTTTCTACATGTTCATCCCTTTGGAAGATTGATGAGTTTTGATATTTTGATTAGTACTTATTGACTGTGGTGTATTTTTATGTTTTGATCGTTAATTAGTACTTATTAAACTTTTTTTTATAAACCATTATTAAACTTATGTTAATTAATGTACATGTTTTCTTGATCATATTGACTGTGGTGTTTTGGATCGTTAGTACATCATGTTTATGTTTTCTATTTATTTAAAAAAAATATTGGTGTATTTTGTTTATATCAGAAATTAAAAATCAATGGGTTAATAGTTGAAAAACTATATTTGGTCGGCAGGATCGTTACAGGGAAAAAAAAAATTGCGACCGAAATAGCGACCGAATATCGGTCACCAAATTAGGCGAGCTGGGTATGCGACCAACTATACGACGACCGAAATATATACTTTTGCAACCGAAATATCGGTCGCAGATTTGCGACCGAAATATAAGTTCGGTCGCTAAACATTTAGCGATCAGGATTTCTGCTACCCCCTTAATTCGGTCGCTATACAGTATAGCAACCGAATTATCATGTTTAGCGACCGAAATCTTCGGTCGCTAAATAGGTTTTTTTTTTGTAGTGATCAAAGCTGTTCCTGCCGAGATCCGACTTGCCGGAATCTCATCGTAGAACGTCAAAACAAGAGTGAACAATGGGGTTGTTTTAGATTATGGCTTGACAGAATATTATACTCCGGTCCTACGTATCCAATTTGGAATCAAAGCCAGACGTAGTTCTAGGTTCAACCCTTGACCATGTGATGGTCTCAATCCCTTAATCTTGTATCTGATGAATACCAGTGGACAAGGACTCTTTTTTAGTCTCTTAGTCAAGCTGGTTCCTTTAATACGCTTAAGGGAGATTCACCTCCGGTAGTGAAAGTGCCCTTTCTCTTAGGGTTCTCCTCTTTTTATAATAGGATCCCTTTATCTCTTAGAGATTGGGTTCATCTTTTCTTATCTCTTAAATCTTCTTTGAGATATATGATCTCCTTAATTGGTGGGATTTATCTCCTTTAACCAGATAAGGTTATTTGAGATATTCTCAAGATCTCATCTTTCTCGCCTTTATCGGATCGGGCATCCAAGCTCGGTGATCGAGTTTTACTCATCGGCTAGTACACAAGCCCCCCAATCTTTGAGCTAAAAACGGCGTAAAAGTTTTCATGACAGGAGCCGAGCTAGACTTTAAAATTATCTCAATTAAGGATTTATTGAGTAAGATTTCTCCCCTTTGTGCCACAGTTCGATGGCCGATCTTCATATATCGGCTAACATTCGATTTTAGCGGCTTTGGAAAGTGGGTCTAACAATCCTTTCTTTTGATTTCCTGGTGACCGAGCTTGATACCTCGACCCCTATTGATTTTTCGGTACGTTTGGTGGCCGACCTTGACTCCTTGGCCCATATACAAGCCCCCCAATCTTTAAGGTCGGAAGAGCGTAAAAGTTTAATGGAAGGAACCGAGCTTTGCCGAGATGGAGGCTGATAATGACTTTTTGGTCCGTACCAGTATGTCAGTTTCTCGAGATGAAAAGAGACGTTGCTTTTGTTATTAAGATAGGCCTTGCTTGTGACGCGTGGCCTTTACGGCATTATTTCCGAGGCTTACTCTACGGCTGCGTACTCAAATCCTTAGCTGTTGCACCGTGTATTCCGATGTCTTCGCCACGTGTTGCTCCACCATTGGTGTACCGAATTTGAATAGATGTTTCCCTTCCCCAACACGGCAACCACCATCATTACTTTCAAAAAGGAACATTTCAATTTTTTCTGAAACGACATATTGCTTGCTATTAAATTGAGGAAGTTTCGAGGATAGGCCCCTACTTGCTTTCGCATTCATACTTTTTCCTCTTGAAGCTTCTAATTTTCCAAGCCTTTTTCTCCGAGCCTCTCTACACCTTTTTTCTATTCCAGGTACGCCCTCGTTAATTCATTCTTGTTATTGTTTCATTTCTCCTCACTTATCCATGGAGGCTTCATTCGAGGTATCCCAGAATGCTTCTTCGGAGGTTCAGATCCTAGAGCCCAAAATCAACCCGATTGGGGGCTCTCCTCATCCATCTCCACCACCTTCTAATAATGACGGAGATGGCCACGATGCCTCCTCCTCTTCTGGTAGTAGCTCAGATACTCTTGATGATGTTACCACCCCTAAGCGTCACAGACGTGCTAGGAGGATGCCTAGCGTCCCTTACCCGGATATCACTATCCCTGGGTATTTCTGGATTAAGCCCGATGCTGGGGCTTTTCATTCAAACTTTAGGAATTCTGAATCCCTTTCATCCATTAAAACCAAGGTTGCTTTTTCTAATGGCACTGTAGAGTGTTTGCCATGTTCTGAGAATGAACACGTCTTCCTTCATGCCCCTCCAGATCAACCTTCTTTCACATATGTATATAAAACCATGTTCGAGCAAATTGGAGTTACCTTGCCATTTACCCAATTTGACTGTGATGTTCTAAAAACCATGAATGTTGCACCTACTCAACTCCACCCAAACAGCTGGGCCTTCTTAAAGGCTTTCCAAATTCTTTGTGGGCAGATAGGAATGGTGGCTACTGCTTCTAAATTACTTTACTTTTATAAAGTCAGGTTTGAAGATCGGGTCGGTTGGATCTCCCTGAGTGGGGTTGAGCGGAGGGGAATCATTGGGCTCTACGAGAGTTCATACAAGTATTTCAAGTCGGACTTTTTCAAAGTCCGACCTATTGTAGGAAATGAGTCCCTATTTTTTGACTCAGATGGGATCTCCAAATTCCCTCTTTACTGGTAACCTCACCCCACTAAGTTTTCTAGTTATGACATCAACTGTATGATGGCTCAAGAGAGGACTGACATTGAGATCCTCGGTCTTTACCCCCGGCCCCTGTCTTGTGGGAAACTTTTGTTACTCCCCTCTTCTTCTACTCGGCAATCCGATTTTGATTGTAAGTACATTTTTGGAAAGTACTTTAATTGTCCTCTTTCCATGTAGTACTCTGACCGATTTCTTTCTGCAGTGATAATGGGCAAATTTAACTACAAGGCCCTAATGAAGAAGTTAGCTCACCACGCCGGTGGTTCCGCCCCTGCCTCCGATTTGAAGGGTAATAAAAAGAAGACCTTTGAAGCTTCTGATCCCAGTACCTGCCTTCCCAAACAGGCTCAGGCAGATTTTCGGCCCGATATTGCTAAAAGTGTTTCTCCCCTCCCTATGGTCGAGGAGACTCCTATTGTTGAGCGGATGCCTGAAAAGGCCCCGATGGTGACCGACCTTACTTCGGATACCAAGTGGTACAATGGCTGCTGCTTGTAACCACGGCCTGCGGCTCGCTCTGGAGCAACGATTTCAATCCTGGTCCTGTCATCGACAACCTAGTTTTCAAACCCTTCAATGCTCGGCTTTTGTTGGAGCAAGGGCCTGATGAGAGCATGGAAGCTGCTGCAGCCTATGCCCTCAGGATCGCTTCCATCACCTATTTTTGGAGCCATCAACTCTCCGACAACGTGAAGAAGATGGAGTCAATGAAGGCCGATGCTGCCTGAGCTTTGCGGGTACGAGATGAATTGGCTCAGGCCGTGGCGAAGTGTGAGGACCAAGCATGAGCTATTGGCCAGCTGAAGGCTCAGAAAGCCAAGCTTGAGACGTCTTACACTTCTCTTCAATCCGAGCTTGATAGGGAGATGGAAGAGAAGGCTCACTTCCAAAAGGCTGCGGAAGACTCGCATTCATCCTTGGCTCAACTTTGGAAGTCTTTAAAGACTGAGAGGGAGGCCAACTGCAAGCTTCAGGCCGATGTTGATGAAGCTGTGGCCAGCATTATGAGAGAGCATATAAGAGGTTTTTCTCGTGCTGTGAAGCAGCTTGAATGCTTCAACCTTGATGCCGACTTCTCTCGGGCAGATGTGGACAAGGACTTCAACAAAGATGGTGTCATGGTTCCTTTGTCTGAAATTGAGGATGATGATGATGATGATGATGATGATGAAGAAGAAGAAGAAGAAGAAGAAGAAGAAGAAGAAGAAGAAGAAGAAGAAGAAGAAGAAGAAGAAGAAGAAGAAGAAGAAGAAGAAGAAGAATAAGGAGGAGGAGGAGGAGGAGGAGGAGGGATCCAAGAAGGGATGGAAGAACCAGCTGCCGTGGAGGGAAGAAACGGCAAGGGTGAGATGGTGATGGCTGATCCGGCCTCGGTTGTTCCCCCTGGTGCTGAAGATGTTCTCAACTCTACTCCTACTGAAACTGTTGCTCATAGGGATGCCCATGAGTAACTTAGAAAAATATTCTCTTTTTTCATCATGTATTTTTTTTAGAGCAATGCCCTTTTTCTTTTGGGACTTTTTGTACCTAGGGCTATGCCCTTTTTGTTATAACTTTACTTTCCAGCATTGAGACTTGCTTCAACACTTGGAAAATTTCCTAGGTTTTTTTGCTAAGCTCGGCCTTACTTATGGTATTCAACCACGTACCTAAATTTACACAGTTTTCCTAAGTTTTTCACCGGCCCAAAAGTCGTATTCTTAACTTTTTAAGTTTAAGTTTGTACTCACCCTTAATTCTCGGCATTACGCGTCGGCCTTTTTGAGCTTTTGAGCTCGACCCCCTTCAATGTATATATCTTCCCTAGGTTATTGATTACCACAGGTCTTAAGTTATTTCCCCACCTCTTAGGTTTGGCCTTTCGACATTAACTCGGTTCTTGTTTACCTCTTTTAGGTTCGTGTTTACCTCTTTAGCTTTTTACTTTGCTTTTTTAGGTTAAGCATTTCGACTTTAACTCGGGCGATTTCAGCTCGGTTGACCTCTTTGAGCTCGTGTTCACCACCCTAGGTTTTTATTTACCTTTAGGTTCGGCTTTTTGATTTTATCTCTTTTGGCCACTTGGGCTTAGCCTTTCGATTTTAGCTTGGTCCACTTTTTTAGGCCTTTTAGTTTTGCATTTTCATGTCCGGCATTTCGACTTCAACTCGGTCGATTTTAGCTCTGTCAACCCTTTTAGGTCTTTAATTTTGCCTTTTTAGGTCCAGCCTTTCGACTTCAACTCGGTTGATTTTAGCTTGGTCAACCTTTTTAGGTCTTTAATTTTGCCTTTTTAGGTCTGGCATTTCGACTTCAACTCGGACGATTTTAGCTCGGTCTACCTTTTTTGGTCTTTAATTTTTCCTTTTTAGGGCCGACCTTTCGACTTCAACTCGGTCGATTTTAGCTCGGTCAACCTTTCTAGGTCTTTTAATTTGACAAAGACAAATGAATTCTTAGACATATGACAGTTCCTTGTGAAATAATATAACTGAAATAGACTTTATTCATTTATTCCTGGCCAAAACCACTTGGGAAAAAGACCAGGGTAGGAAAAAGAGTACATCACCTGCTCTACATAAGCTTTAACTAAAATAAAATTTAAGGTGGGAAGTGTTCCATGTTCTAGGAACAGCCTTTCCAGATAACTCTTCTAGCCTATAAGCACAATTTCTAAGACTTTCAGCTACTCGGAATGGGCCAGACTAGTTTGCTGCGAGTTTACCCTCTTTGGATTCTTTTCTTGTATCATTCTGTAGTCTCAGCACTAAGTCACCTTGCTCGAACCCCCTTGGCCGCAACCTTGAGTTGTACTTCCAAGTTGCTTTCTGCTTGCATAGTTCTTCCTTGATTTTTGCTTCATCTCGGACTTCTTCTACCATGTCAAGCTCAACTCGGATTTCTTCTTCATTTTTGCTTTGGTCATGATGTTGCCTTCTGAAAGATAGCTCGCCGAGCTCGACTGGAATCTTTGCATCGGTTCCATAGGTTAGTCTGAATGGTGTTTCCCCAGTCGATGACTGTGGTGATCAATGGTAAGCCTAGAGAATGCTTGGTAGCTCTTAGACCCATGCCCCTTTTGATCTATCTAACCTTTTTTTGAGCTCGTTCAGGATGACTTTGTTAGCAGCCTCGGCTTACCCATTTGTTTGTGGATGCTCAACCGAGGTCACCTTATGTTTGATTCCATGGTTGGAGTAGAACTCTTTAAGTCCTTTGTCGATGAATTGCTTTCCATTATCAATGACAATTGCATAAGGTAGGCCATGTCTGCATATGATACTTTTCCACATGAAACTCTGAACCTTTTTAGCTGTTATGGTAGCCAATGGTTCGACCTCAATCCACTTAGTGAAGTAATCTACCCTTACTAGCAAGAACTTGTCTTAGCCTTTAGCAACAGGGAAACAACCAACAATGTCCATCCCCCACATGGTAAAAGGTCAAGGAGAGAACATGGGATGGAGTTCTTCTCCTGGTACTCGCGCCACATTGGCGAACTTCTGACAAGGATCACATTTGTTAGTCCAATCAGCACAGTCTGCTCTCATGGTTGGCTAATAGAAACCTGCTCGTAGAACCTGAGCTGCTAGGGATCGGCCACCGGAGTGCATTCCACAGATTCCTCTATGCATTTCATCCATTACATACTCGGATTGCTCCTTTGTTATGAATTTTAACAAAGGCATGGAGAATCCTATTCTGTATAACTCTCCATCTCGGATGGTGCAATGACAAGACTTCAGTCGGGTTTTCTTTGCCTCTTTGGGATCATTAGGAAATTTGTCTGAGGCTAGGAAATCCCAAAAGAGTGTCATCCAGCCACGATCATAGTGCTCAGTCATCATAACCTCGTCATTCTTTATGCTTGGCTCAGGGAGATTTTCCTGAATAAATGTTCGCAGCTGGCCAGCTTTTTTGGTGCTAGCCAACTTAGACAGTAGATTTGCCCTGGAATTTTCCTCACGAGGTATATGTTCAATAGTAAAATTTTCAAATTCTGAAATTAAACTATTAACTTTACAAAGATACCTGGTCAATTGGGGATCCTTTGTTTGATAATCACCTGAGACTTGTCCTGTTACCAGTTGTGAGTCATTTCGGCTCTTCAACTCTTTGACTCCAAATTCTTTAGGTAGCATTAGTCCTGCAATAAGGGCCTCATACTCTGCTTGATTATTTGAGGAATTGAAGCCAAACATCAAGGATTGCTCCAGGACTAGATCACCTGGACCTTCAAGAATTATTCCAACTCCACTTCCTTTCACGTTGGATGAACCATCAACATAAAGAAGCCAAATGAAGGATTCAGAGCTCGGCTTTGAAGAGAGCTCGACAATGAATACGGAAAGACATTGTGCTTTCATTGGTCCCCTCGGTTCATATTGCAAGTCGAAGTCTGATAGCTCCACTGACCAAGCTATCATTCGTCCTGCCAGATCAGGTTTTCTGAGCACTTTCTTTATTGGATGATCTGTTTTGACTATAACTTGGTGTGACTGAAAGTATGGTCGTAACCTCCGAGCCTCCATGACTAAGCAAGGGCAAGCTTTTCAACTACTTTGTATCGTGTTTCTGTATCTTTCAGAATTCTACTAACGTAATACACTGGCTTCTGTTGTTTTTGTTCCTCCTGGATGATTACTGCACTGATTGCCTAATCATTGACAGACAAATACAAGTACAGATCCTTGCCAAGCTGTGATCGAGTTAGGATCGGGGGAGAGGCTAGAAAAAGTTTCAGATCTTCAAAGGCCTTCTCACACTCCTCGGTCCAAGTAAACTCCTTTGGTCTTTTCAAAAGCTGAAAGAAAGGTCTTGCTTTTTCTGAAGATTTTGGGAGAAAGCGAGATAGAGAAGCTAATCGGCCAGCTAGCCTTTGTATTTCTTTCACATTATGTGGGCTCCGCATTCCAATGACAACTTTGCACTTATCAGGATTAGCTTCAATTCCTCTATGTGTTAGCATATATCCCAAGAACTTCCCTCCTTGTACACCAAGGGAGCATTTTTCTGGATTTAACCTCATGTTGTACTTTGTGAGTTGGCCAAAAATTTCTTCGAGGTCGGCTAGGTGTTGTTTTAGGTTATCGGACTTTACCACCATATCATCAACATAAACTTCAAGGTTCTTTCCGATCTGATTGACAAACACTTTGTCCATAAGCCTTTGATATGTTGCACCAGCATTTTTTAAACCGAAAGGCATTACTCGGCAGCAGTAGTTTGCCCCATCGGTCATAAATGGCATTTTTTCTTCATCGGGTGGATACATCCTTATTTGATTATAACCTGAATATGCATCCAAGAAAGTCGAGATTCTGTAACCTGAAGCCCCGTCCACCAATCTGTCAATGTTAGGAAGAGGATAAGAATCCTTTGGACATGCTTTGTTGAGATCGGTGTAGTCGGTGTACATTCTCCACATTCCGTTGGCCTTTCTCACTAACACCACGTTAGCTATCCAAGCAGTGTATTTCACCTCTCTGATGAAATTTTCTTTGTTTAGCTTCGCAGTTTCCTCAGCTACTGCCTTGCACCTTTCTTCACCGAGATTTATTTTCCTCTGAGCTATAGGTTTGGCCTCAGGATATATAGATAGCCTATGGCACAGAAAGTTGGGGTCTATGCCAGGCATATCCGATGTCTTCCAAGCAAACAAGTCGGTATTCTTCTTTAGAACAGCTTGAATTTGTTGTTTGAGCAAGTGGTCGAGTTGACTGCCGACCTTGGTGCACTGTTCGGCTCGGGCTCCCAGTTGGAACTCCTCTAAAGACTCTGTTGGTTCAGCCCTGGACTAATGCATCTCCATCCTTGGATCCAATTCAAACATACTGACCGAACTTGCTGAGCTAACTGAACTGACCTAGCTTACCATTTCTGCTTTATCATCTCTGGCATCCTTTGTGATGTTCTGCTCTCGGATCACCTTCAAACTATCCGCATAGCATTGTCTGGCCATCCTTTGGTCAGCTCGGACAACAACTATCTCCCCAGATTCAGCTGGGAACTTCATGGCGAGGTGTGGGGTTGAGACAATCACTCCGAGTTCATTCAACATCGGTCTTCCAATCAGGATGTTGTACGACGTGTTGGCATCCACGATAACATACCTGATTGATATGGTTCGGCAGAGCTTTCCCTCTCCAAATGTTGTCAAAAGGTCTATGTAACCTCGGGTCTTTAACTTCTCTCCGACGAACCCTACTAGCTTGTCCTCCTATTCTTTTATCAACTTTTCTGGAATTCTAAGCTTTTTAAAGGTTGCCAAGTACAAAATGTCAGTCGAGCTACCCTGATCAACAAGTGTTCATTTGTCCGAGTAGTTGGATAATTCCACCGTCATCACCATCGGGTCATCTTGGTTAGGATCCAGCCCTTGGAAGTCATCATCTGAGAAAGTAATGGGAGGTCTCGGCCTTGTAGGTTTTCCAAACACCGAGTTGACAGGTCGGATAGCTTTTACATAACGCCTCCGAGCTGAACTTGTTGTACCTTGATGAGCCTCTGTTTGACTGGTTTTATAACTAGTCAAGACCTTGGCTTTGTGCTAATTTTATATCATTTTTACCCAAATTAGACTTGATTGTCTCTAAGTAGTGTTTTGAGTCTGTAAAGTGTTTTTAAGTTAATTTAGTTGATTTAGAGTGAATAAAGTATTTACTTATATTTTCTTATTTTCAGGTTAATAAAAGGAATAAATCTGGAGTCTTTCGCCCCGCGAGAAGGCTGCTCGCCACGCGAACCAGAAGGTGACTGTTCCTGAAATTGCAAAACTTTCTGTCTCGCCCCGCGAATAAGGACTCGCCTCGCGAGTACCTGGAAGTCAGAGAGCATCACGGTTTACCCGTGTTGAAGGCCACGGGCGTTACAGTTGGGAATTTGAAGAGTTCGCCTCGCGAAGATATGCTCGCCTCGCGAGAAGACCAAGAGTTGCAGACCTTTCGCATAATTCGCCTCGCGAGCAGTGCTTCGCCTCGCGAGGACTTGGATTCCAGAATTTGTATATAAACTGCTCTATGGCAGAATGAAAAGTGAGTGATAGTTAGGAGAGGTCAGAATTAGCCAGTTTTGGCTAGTTTCTGAGCTTGTTAGTCCTTTGTTTTTCTCTTAGTTTATTGTTTTCTTTTGTAATGGAGAACTAGTCTCCTAGATTAATCTACTGTGATTGGTTTTTATCCATACTTGAGGTTCTTGTATTTCCTGTTTTCATTTCTTTTCTCTTTTCAATGCCATGCTTTATATTTCTGTTTGCTTAATTCAGGAGTATATTGTGTTGTGTTGGTTTATCTCGGTGATATCATGTTCCTATATATAATCGCGTTTGCTTAATTCGCGTGTGTACGTTTCGTGTTCGCTTAGTTCACGAAGTGCTTAACCCCGTTTGCTTAATTCGGGAATAGGGACATATATCTGTAGTAGTGGTTCCACTTGTGAATTATTGCTACAACCGGGAGGGGATTAGAATCTGCTTAGGGCTAGGAATTTGCATGAACCGATGATAGTTGGGAAACCAAAAGCAGTAGGTTAATCGCTTTAGTTTATTTGTTAATCTGTTTTACTACTCTGTTTTCTTTCTTTGTTCTGTTTTGTTTTCTTTATTTTAGTTTCAATCCAAAAACCCCCCATTTCTAACTTTTTCTGTTAATAATAACAACACCTAAAGAGTCCTTGAGAGACGATCCGAGTTGTCGCTCTATACTACATTATTTTCATAAACGCTCGTTCTTTTTGGCGCGTGGCGACAACGCGTTCAAAATTGGCGCCGTTGCCGGGGACTCTTGTTTGTTGTTATTAGCAGGAAAAAAAAATTAATTAAAAATATATATATATATATATATATATATATATATATATATATATATATATAAATTTTGCTAATTAGTTTGTTTGCTTTGTCTGGATGTTTGATTGCCATGGATAAGTATATGCGAAATTATGTGCATAATGTTTATTATGAACCACCACCTTGCATGTATTATCCTAATTTTAGTGAGCCACCACCATACTATCATAGCCAAGTGACCACCTCTGCACCTTCCGAACCTTCCCTAGAGGACCTGTGCACACAGATGACTGCACAGATAAGTGCAAATATGGAAGGAATGAGGCAACAAATGGCCGAGCAAACTCAACGGATGATAGAGGAATTTCAACAGAAGATGGAGGCTGAGTACCAGAGGGACCAAGCTGAATCTCGAAAGTTGTGGGCTCTAATTGATCAAGTTACCGCCAACTCAGCTGCAATGCTAACTCCACAGCCCATTGAAGAACATAAAGATTCACAAGTTATTACTGAAAATATTTCTGAAGATGATTTTGATAATGTTTCTGTTGATGATGAGTTGTGTGTTGAATCCCCTGACCCTAATGCTTGTTATTGTGATGGAACTGCTTTGTGTGTAGAATGTTTTACAAGTTTATACTTTTCAGGAAAAATAGAAAATGCAGATCGTTTTGCAGGTTTATTTTTTTCAGGAAACTTAGAAAAGGAGGATCAAGAGGACATCTGCTCCACCGTGCTTGAAGATAAAGAAGAACCTTTGGGAGTAGATGATGCAATTAAAGCAAATGCATGTGTTGAGAGTAATGGGGTGGATGCACTGTGTGAAGAATTTCCAGACATTCTAACTTTTTCTGAATCATTTTCTTGTAATATATGTACTAACTCTAACCTTTGTGTGGTGTGTGCTGAAATTTCTGCATGTATAGCAGGTGATAACTTTGTTAGTGCAGTGAATGAAGAAAGTGCAGAAAAGGAAGCAGCACCAGTAACCCCAGCTAACTGTTTGCCACCTCCCCCTGAGGAACCAGAGATGGAGTTGAAGCCTTTGGATTTTGCACCATGGCCGGTCCAAGAGGTTGAGCCCCACTTCTATTGGGGAGACTTTGTAGATAAAGAGGTCAGCTGTGACCCGAAGGGGAGTGAGAAGTCCGCCGCACTCGGCGAAGTCATCATAATTGTCAAGTGCTCACCCCCACATAAAGGCTGCAAGTCATGGAAGCATGGAATGAACTTCTACTCTTTGTCCATCACGTGGGCCTTATGCTACAAGCAATGGGATCCTGGTGGAACCGCCCTTAATGAGTTTTTCTTAACCCTTATCTCTTTTAATTTTCTTTTTCTTGCTTTATTTCTGTTTTATTTTCAATAAAGCTCCTGAATAATTTGAGAAGCTCAGGAGTTGTGTTTGTGTCTTGGTTATGGCAAGTTTATTGGATTTTATTAATTTTTGCATAGATTGATTGCATGATAGTGTTGACTGTTTTCCCCCTAGGACTTGAAAATTTTAGAAAAATGATCCCCATATGATTGAAAACTGAACTTTGAGATTTTATTATGATTCCATGATTTATGATAAGTTTGGGGTGATAGGAAGCACACACTAGGGATAGAATCTCGTTCAAATAATTTGCATAAATGTCCAGGTGAGGTTTTGAGCCTCCAACATGTTTTAAATTGTGTGAAAATCACTTTTTGATTGCACTTTCCTGAATTTGCTTGAATCTCTTTTTGATTTGCATGATTATATGTTTGCTTCAAATGATTTAGGCATTTTCTTTGTAAATAGCTACTTAGCCAAAAAAATAACAATTCCTAATGCATGTTCCCTAGTTACCCCATTGAGCCTATTAGCCTATTAATTCTTGATAACCTAATGTTATAAGCCCAAAAATCTGGAAAACCATGTTAACCCGATCTTAGGATTAGGAGAGCATGTAATCTTAGAATGGGTGCAAGAAACTAAGTTTGGGGTGGCTGCAAGGTGTAACATGTTGTTTGGGATTGAGAAAAAAATTCATGTAAAAAAAAATAATAAAAAAAGAAAAGAAAAAAAGAAAAGAAAAGAAAAACAGAAAAAAAAAGAGTGCAAAAATGCCAAAAAGAAATAAAAAGGCTGTAGCCACCCAGAAGCAAAAAGAAAAAAAAATAAGAAAAGGAACTTGAGTTTAATTTCAAAGTGTAAATAATGTTCATGCTCTCTTAGTTCCTAGGGTCTTCAGCCTAGTACCTTTGTATATCCTACCCTTAGCCAGGCCCCATTACAACCCATAAAAGACCTTTTGATGTTGCATGCATGTTCTCTGTGGGAATCATTTTGAGATGAAAATCAAATTTTTGGGAAGTGCTCTTAAAAGTGAAATTGAGAGAATTGTTGATAGCCTGACACAAACTGAGTGATTGAGTGAACATAAATTTCCCTTGTGAGGAAGGCAGTTGTTTGAACTTGGTGATCTCTCTTGTGTGTAACTTAGACCCCCTGCTTAGATTTCTGATTGTCTGAATGATTAATTTCTCAACTGTTTAGAATAAATGAATGTGGGGATTACTTTGCTTGAAAGGGGGGAACATTGAAAGAAAATTGTTTTGTTAAATTGCTTGAAATCTGTGTGAAAGTTAATTGAGTCCTTAAGCTTGCCATGTTTTGCCAGGTCTTGAGTCTTTTTAAGTTTTTGAGTGTAGTTTGCTTGGGGACAAGCAAAGTTTAAGTTTGGGGTATTTTGATGAGCCTCTGTTTGACTGGTTTTATAACTAGTCAAGACCTTGGCTTTGTGCTAATTTTATATCATTTTTACCCAAATTAGACTTGATTGTCTCTAAGTAGTGTTTTGAGTCTGTAAAGTGTTTTTAAGTTAATTTAGTTGATTTAGAGTGAATAAAGTATTTACTTATATTTTCTTATTTTCAGGTTAATAAAAGGAATAAATTTGGAGTCTTTCGCCCCGCGAACCAGAAGGTGACTGTTCCTGAAATTGCAAAACTTTCTGTCTCGCCCCGCGAATAAGGACTCGCCTCGTGAGTACCTGGAAGTCAGAGAGCATCACGGTTTACCCGTGTTGAAGGCTACGTGCGTTACAGTTGGGAATTTGAAGAGTTCGCCTCGCGAAGATATGCTCGCCTCGCGAGAAGACCAAGAGTTGCAGACCTTTCGCATAATTCGCCTCGCGAGCAGTGCTTCGCCTCGCGAGGACTTGGATTCCAGAATTTGTATATAAACTGCTCTATGGCAGAATGAAAAGTGAGTGATAGTTAGGAGAGGTCAGAATTAGCCAGTTTTGGCTAGTTTCTGAGCTTGTTAGTCCTTTGTTTTTCTCTTAGTTTATTGTTTTCTTTTGTAATGGAGAACTAGTCTCCTAGATTAATCTACTGTGATTGGTTTTTATCCATACTTGAGGTTCTTGTATTTCCTGTTTTCATTTCTTTTCTCTTTTCAATGCCATGCTTTATATTTCTGTTTGCTTAATTCAGGAGTATATTGTGTTGTGTTGGTTTATCTCGGTGATATCATGTTCCTATATATAATCGCGTTTGCTTAATTCGCGTGTGTACGTTTCGTGTTCGCTTAGTTCACGAAGTGCTTAACCCCGTTTGCTTAATTCGGGAATAGGGACATATATCTGTAGTAGTGGTTCCGCTTGTGAATTATTGCTACAACCGGGAGGGGATTAGAATCTGCTTAGGGCTAGGAATTTGCATGAACCGATGATAGTTGGGAAACCAAAAGCAGTAGGTTAATCGCTTTAGTTTATTTGTTAATCTGTTTTACTACTCTGTTTTCTTTCTTTGTTCTGTTTTGTTTTCTTTATTTTAGTTTCAATCCAAAAACCCCCCATTTCTAACTTTTTCTGTTAATAATAACAACACCTAAAGAGTCCTTGAGAGACGATCCGAGTTGTCGCTCTATACTACATTATTTTCATAAACGCTCGTTCTTTTTGGCGCGTGGCGACAGCGCGTTCATACCTCCTCCTGCGAAACCTCCTGAAATAGTATTAATGACTCCTCTGGCCCCTCCTTCTGCTTCATCATTTGGAGCCCTTTGTTTGTGCACCTGTTGAGTCACCGGCAAGTGTACCGGGTCGTCGTAAGTAATAAAATAAACACGATAAGTAATTACCGAGGTCGAACACAGGGATTGGGCTACCAATTCGACTAATCCGCGGGAAATCCGATAAGTTGGTCAAGCGAGGAAAGTGGTTGAGAGAGAGAAGATAGGATTGCAATTCAATTAACAAATCAAATAAAGCTAAGGTATTAAAATCTGAAATTAAAATATCTAGGGTCTCAAATCCACCTACCCAATATGCATAGTACCCAAGTGATGATGAATTCCTCCCTAAGTTCAATTATCATGTCAACCGGGACCCCCAAATTCTCCTAAATCCACTGTCGTGCTCATTAGGACATATTCGAAGATTGGACTAATTACTTACTAGGTCTCATAATCCTAATCATCAAACTCTGTTAATTCTTGTTCCCTATATGGTTGCACCGATCTCCTACTCACTCTCGTGCATTACTCGACCGATGATCCCAATTCAAGTTCTAAACGCGAATCGCCGGTCAGCCTCATCAACGTTAACAAGTCAATCACGCGCGCATGTGATCAACGCAATCAAATCAGAATTGGAAAACATTTATTGAGAAAAAGGGAGAAAGACATACATCACATGAACACTATACCGCCATGGATGGCTTCATTGTTCCCCCAGACGAGGGGATTAGTTCCTCATGCTCATAGACAAACAATCGGACATAACCTCCATCGTAAAATAAGAAAAAAGAAAAAGGGAGACGCAGCTCCAAAGAGAAAAGAAATCGTCCTAAATGCTACTCTAACAGTGGGAAAACTACTAGGATTCGGATCTGGATCAAAAGCTTCTCTCCATCTGATCTGAAACAACAATATATAGGGATTCTGGTTCTCGCCCTCTCGCGGGGCGAGAATACTATCGCGACGCGAATATTAAAAATGGCGCGCTTTCAATTTGGACTTTCACGAGGCGAGAGTAAGTTCGCGGGGCGAATTTCAGTTTTGGCTCCATCCTGAGTTTGAACTCTCGCGAGGCGAACTTTGATTGGCGAGGCGATCCAGAAAGGATGACTTCTCTGGCACAGTCAGGCCTTCAGGTTCGCGAGGCGAGAATGTGGATCGCGAGGCGAGACAGAATTGATGACTGTTGCTGCTTTGCTGATCTTCAGGCTCGCGGGGCGAGTATCTCCAGATTGACTATTTCCACTGTTTCTGGACTTTCCTTGACTCTCGGAGCTTCACTTCTAACCTGAAACAATAAAAAGAAACAAAAAGTGCAATTCTATTCAAAATAGACCAAAAACTACTAAAAAATGCCTAGAACGAGTCAAAGTCTACTTAGGAACAAAATAAGGCCAAATTTGGGCGAAAACGAGATTGAACTCGAATAATTTGCACAAAAACCACATTCCATCTAGTTATAAAACTAGATAAGCCAAAGGCTTATCAAAACACCCCAAACTTAAACCTTGCTTGTCCCCAAGCAAGCTAAAACTCAAAAAGGACTCAAGACTTGGCAAGCTTAAGGGATTCAATCGATTTCGCACAAATTTCATGCAATCTTAACAAAACAGTTTTTCTCCAATGATTTCCCCCCTTACATCAATGTAATCCCCACATTCATTTACTTTAAACAATTGAGAACTTCATCATTCATGCAATCATTAATCTAAGTTGAGGATCAGAGTCACACACAAAAGGAAGATCACCAATTTCAAACAACTGCCTTCCTCACAAGGGTATGTAAAATTTCACTCATTTGCTCAAATTCGTCTAGGCTATCAACTTTTCACTCAATTTCACATATCAAGAGCATTTCCCATGAATTTGATTTTCATCTCAACAATAGTTCCCACGAAAACATGCATGCAACATCAGAAGGTCTTATAAAGGTTGTAACGGGGCCTGGCTGAGGGTAGGATATTCGAGGATACTAGGCTTAAGTCCCTAGGAACTAAGAGAGCATGAGCATTTGACACATATTCAACTCAAATTCCTTTTTTTCCATTTTTTCTTTTTTGCCTCGGTGACTACAGCCTTTTCCTTGATAATCTTTTTGTTTTGCCCCTTTTCTTTTGGCAATTTTTTTTTTACATTGGGTTTCAACCTTTATTTTTCTTTTTCTCAACCCAAAATGACATATCACCTTGTAGCCACCCCAAACTTAGTTTCTCACACCCTTCTCTTGCTTCGCTTCATGCTCTCCTAATCCTAAGATTGGGTTAACATGGTTTTTCAGATTTTTGGCTTGTAATATAGGTTCATCAAGAAACAATAGGCTAATTAGGCTCAATGTGGCTAACTAGGGAACATGCATTAGGGATGGTTCTTTTCAGGCCAAGTAGCTATTCAAAGAAAATTGCCTAAATCATTTGATGCAACATATAAACATGCAAACCATGAAGAGATTCAAGCAAATTCGGGAAAGTGCAACATGAACGTGATTCACACAATCAAAAACAAAGTTGGAGGCTCAAATTCCTCACCTGGACATTTTGCAAATTGTTTGACCGAGATACAATTCCTAGTGTGTGCACCCCTCACCCCAAACTTGTCATAAATCAAGCAATAACAATAAAATTCTCAAAGTTCAGTTTTCAATTATTCACATGGGGATCAACTTTTCTAATTTCAGAACCTAGGGGGAAATCATCGATGGTCAAAATAATTCATGCAATCAATCTATGCTCAATTTAATTAAATTCCAACAAGCTTGCCGACACACTATTCATACACAAAATCTTGATCTTCTCAAATTATTCAAGAGTGACAACAAAAACAAAAACAAAAACAACAACAAAAACAAAACAAAAGTGAGGAGAGGAGAGGGTTCTCCCTGATCAAGTTTTCATGGTTGCCTCCTCATCCAATTGGTATCACGGGCTCCCTTCTGTTGCATAGCATCCTGGAAGAACTCCTGCAAATTAAAACCTTAAGTGCAGATTCGCGAGGCGAGAGACCACTCGCGAGGCGAATCTGGAAAATTGTTATTCACACTTTCCAGAATAGCGAGGCGAGTAGTATATCGCGAGGCGAATCTGGAATTCCAACAGATGTTGATGCCCAGAATCGCGAGGCGAAAGTAGACCTCGCGGCGCGAGACAGAAACGTGAGTAAGCCTCTGAGATTCAGGGCTTCTGTCTCGCGGGGCCATTGTGGATTCGCGTGGCGAATCAAGCTCTTTTTTCTTTTTTTTTAAATTTATTTATCAATGAAAATGACAGAAACTAAAATTAAAGGATACCTAGCTTGGGTTGCCTCCCAATTAGCACTTGTTTAACGTCCCGAGCCTGACTCAAGTCGCCCCTAAGGGTTAATTCGGAGGAAGAAATTGCTTGCAATTTGGGACTTATTCCCCATGGTAACGCCTTATCCCTTGCCCATTCACTTTGAAGTTACCAGAGGCCATTTCTAACTCTAATGTTCCGTGAGGATAAACATGGAGGACCTTGAATGGTCCCGACCACCTCGATCTTAGCTTTCCCGGAAAGAGTTTCAACCTTGAATTGTCAAGAAGTACCGCTTGCCCGGGCTCAAGCTCGTTAGGCAAGACGTGTTTGTCCTGCCTTTCCTTAGTCCGCTTTTTGTGGTTTGCTTGCTTGCGGATCCCGGACAACTCATTTAAATCCAAAAGCCCTCTATAATCGGCACATACTCTCCACTCCGTGATGGTCCCTTTTGGGATCAACTGGTTGTTTTCATTGACCACCACGGTTGTGCCACCTTTCAACTTTGGTGATTTATCCTCTTTTTCCATGCCCTTGTTGTTGCGCTCTTCCCTTGCACATTCATCCCTTGGGGAACTCGGTAAGGCTTCCATGTCTTTCAACCACTCGAGATAGACCTCATCCCCCAAAGGGTCTTTTTTCTCACTATCATCATCATGGGATTTTACCAACACTTGAGCAAGTGAAGAACCATGAGCTTCCCTAGTTGCCTTTGCCTTGACAGTTGGATCCACCATATCCACTCGATACACTTCCGACCTCTCTGCAGGGTGCTTCATTGCTTCAAAGAGATTGAAGGCTACCTCATCATCTTGCACCCTTAGAGCGATTTTCCCTTGTCGTACATCTATCAAGGCACCCCCAGTGGCCAAGAAGGGCCTACCCAATATAAGAGGGATCTCGGCGTCTTCATCCATATCAAGCACTACAAAGTCCGCCGGAAATATGAGCTTGTCCACCTTTACTAACAAGTCTTCGACCACCCCATAAGGATATTTTATAGGGCGATCGGCTAGTTGGAGCGACATCCGTGTATCCTTGCATTCTTTGATCCCCAACCTCTTCATCATAGAGAGGGGCATCAAGTTGATGCTTGCCCCTAGATCACATAATGCCTTCCCTACAGTCATCCCCCCAATGGTGCATGGTATCGAAAAAGAACCGGGATCCTTCAACTTTGGAGGTAGTTTTCTTTGAAGAATGGCACTACACTCCTCGGTCAAAGCAACCGTTTCCTCATCCACTATTCTCCGCTTCTTGGAGAGAAGTGATGAGCCTCTAGTTGACTGGCTTTATAACTAGTAAAGACCTTGGCTTTGTGCTAATTTTAGATCATTTTCACCCAAATTAGACTTGATTGTCTTTAAGCAGCATTTTGAGTCGTTAAAGTATTTTTAGGTTAATTTGGTTGATTTAGAGTTAAATAAAGCACTTACTGCTATTTTCTGTTTTCAGGTTAACAAAAAAGAATAAATCTGGAGCTTTCGCCCCGCGAGAAGATCATTCGCCTCGCGAACCAGAAGGTGACTGTTCCAGAAATTGCCAACCATTCTGTCTCGCCCCGCGAACACTTGACTCGCCTCGCGAGTAATCCAGCCTTGGAAGACCAGAAGCCATCACGGCTTAACCATGTTGAAGGTCACGGGCGTTACAGTTTGGAATTTGAAGAGTTTCGCCTCGCGAATGATAAGCTCGCCTCGCGAGAAGACCAAAAGCTGAAGTCTGTTCGTATTATTCGCCTCGCGAATGTGTTCTCGCCTCGCGAGCAAGCTGATTCCAGAAACTTGTATATAAGTCTGTTTTAGACAGAACTGAAGGTAGGGTAGTTTTTGGCTAGTAGCTAGTTAGTCAGAGTAGGAGTCAGTAGTTAGTCTTTGATTTTCTCTTTAGTTTATTGTTTGCTTTTGTAATGGAGAACTAGTCTCCTTGGTTAATCTACTGGGATTGGTTTCCATTTACATTTGAGGTTCTGTGGTTCCTGTTTTCATTTGCTTTTCTCTTTTCAATGCCATGTTATACATTTCTGTTTGTTATTTCAGGAGTGTATAGTGTTGTGTTGATTCATTTCGGTGATGTTATGTTTCTATACTTAATCGCGTTTGTTATTTCGCATGTGTTCGTTCATGTTCGCTTAGTTCATGAGGGCTTCACCCCGTTTTTTATTTCGGGAATAGGAACATATATCCGTGGTAGCGATTGCGTTTGTTAATTGTTGCTACAACTGAAAGGGGATTAGAATCTGCTTAGGGCTTGGATTTATGTGAACCAATGATAGTGGGAAACCGAGAATAGTAGGTTAATCGCTTTAGTTATTTGATAATCTCTTTAACTGCTTGTTTTCATTGCTCTGTTTTGTTTCGTTTCTTTATTTTAATTTCAATTACCCAAAACCCCCAAAAATCTAACTGTTTCTGTTAATAACAACAACTCAAGAGTCCTTGTGAGACGACATCCGAGTTGTCGCTTCCCTATCTACATTATTTTGTAAACGCTCGTTCTTTTTGGCGCGTGGCGACAACGCGGCCAAAACTTGGCGCCGTTGCCGGGGACTCTTGTAGTGTTATTAGCAAAAAAAAAAAAAAGAAAAAGAAAAAAAATCTTTGCTGAATTAAGTTTTGTCTGCTTGTCTGGTTGTGAATTTTAGTACGCCCCATGGATAATTATATGCAAAATTATGTGCCTAATGTCTATTATGAGCAACCATGCATGTATTATCCTGATTTTAGTAAACCACCACCATGCACAAATTATCCTAATTTTGTTGGAAGTTATGAGTTTAATAGTGATTATGGCGTGCTTGGAATGAATGATTATCCTAGCCAACAGGGTAGAGATCAAGGCAGCCTGGATGAGTTAGCTTTTATGATACAACAAATGGCACAACAAAATCTTGAATTCCAACAGAGGATGGAGGCAAGTAATCTTGAATATCAGAGGAATGAAGCTGAGTCTCAGAAGTTGTCCATTCTAATTGATCAAATTGTCGCCAACTCGGCTGCACTGTTAACTCCACATCCCCTTGAAGAACAAACAGACTCACAAGTAGTTATTCCTGACAATACCTCTAAGGATGATTTTGATAATATTTCTGTTGATGAACTGTGTGTTGAATCTCCAGACAGTCAGACCCTTGCTGATTCATTTTATTGTCCCCTGTCTACTGACTGTACTTACACTAACCTTTGTGTGGTGTGTGCTAAGATTTTTGCAGGTTTAACAGATGATGAAGAACCTTTGGAAGTAGATGATTCAATTAACTCATATGCATGTGTTGAGATTAATGGGATGGATGAACTAATTGCTGAATTTCCAGACATTCAGACATTCCCTGATTCAGTTTATTGTGATATATGTACTGACTCTACTAACACTAACCTTTGTGTGGTGTGTGCTAAAATTTCTGCATGTATAGCAGGTGATAACTTTGTTAGTGCAGTGAATGAAGAAAATGCAGAAGTTGAAGCAACACCAGTAACCCCAGCTACTTGTTTACCACCTCCCCCGAGGAGCCACCAGTGATGGAGTTTAAGCCTTTGGATTTTGCACCATGGTCAGTCCAAGGGATTGAACCCCAATTTTATTGGGAGGATTTTGTTGAGAAAGCGGTCATCTTTGACCCAAAAGGGAGTGAGAAGTCCGCCGCACTGGAAGGAGTCACCGTAAATGTCAAGCACTCACTCCCATATCAAGGCTGCAAGTTATGGAAGCATGTAATGAACTCCCACCCTTTGGCTATCACTTGGGCCTTATGTTACAAGCAATGGGATCCTGGTGGACCACTCCAATGAGTTTTGCTGAACCTTGCTCTTTTTAATTTTCTTTTCCTTGCTTTATTTCTGTTTTGTTCTTAATAAAGCTCCTGAATAATTTGAGAAGCTCAAGAGTTGTGTCGAGTCTTGTGTTGGCAAGTTTGATGGATTTGATTAATTTTTGCATAGATTAATTACATGTTATGTGTTGACTGTCTTCCCCCTAGGTTTTGAAAATTGAAAATTTGATCCCCATGTGATTGGAAACTGAACTTTGAGATTTTGTTGTGATGGCATGATTTATGATAAGTTTGGGGTGATGGGAAACACACACTAGGGATAGAATCTCTGTCAAACAATTTGCATGAATGTCCAGGTGAGGTTTTGAGCCTCCAACATGTTTTTGACTGTGTGAGAATCACTTTTTAAGTTGCACTTTCCTGAATTTGCTTGAATCTCTTTATGGTTTGCATGATTATGTGTTTGCTTCAGATGATTTAGGCATTTTCTTTGTAAATAACCACTTAGCCTAAAAATAACCATCCCTAATGCATGTTTCCTTAGTTAGCCCCATTGAGCCTGATTAGCCTGTTAATTCTTGATAACCTAATGTTATAAGCCTAAAATCTGAAAAACCATGTTAACCCGATCTTAGGATTAGGAGAGCATGGAATCTTAGAAAGATAATGGGTGCAAGAAACTAAGTTTGGGGTGGCTACAAGGTGCAATGTGTTATTTGGGATTGAAAATATATATATATATATATATATATATATATATATATATATATATATATAAAAGTATTAGAAAAAAAAAGGGGCTGTAGCCACCCAAGGCATAAAGAAAAATGAGAAAAGGAACTTGAGTGGAATTTCAATGTATCAAAATGTTCATGCTCTCTTAGTTCCTAGGGTCTTCAGCCTAGTACCTTTGTATATCCTACCCTTAGCCAGGCCCCATTACAACCCATAAAAGACCTTTTGATGTTGCATGCATGTTTTCTGTGGGAATCATTTGGAGATGAAAATCAAATTTAAGGGAAGTGTTTCTGAAAAGTGAAATTGAGTGCAATGTTGTTAGCTGGTTGCGCTGTCGCGCACGCGCCAAAAAGGACGAGCGGGTTTAAAACTGTAGTTTAGTGCGACAACTCGGATGTCGTCTCTCAAGGACTCTGAAAGTGTTATCTTCCACAAAAATCAGTTTTGGGGGGGGGGGGGGGGGGGGTTTGGATTGGAGTGCAAATAAGAAACAAGTAATACAGAGCAATTAAAAACAAGGCTGTTGAAAAGAGATTATCAATTAGCAAACAACGATTAATCTACTGTCAAGAATTCCCAACTATCCTTGGTTAATGTAATCCCAAGCCCTAAGCAGATTCTAATCCCCTTTCAGTTACAGCAACAACTAACAACGTAATTGCTACTATGGATGCAAGTTCCTATTCCCGAAATAACAAACGGGGTTAAGCTCTCATGAACAAACGAACATGAATGAACACACGCGAAATATTAAACGCGATTAAGTATAGGAAAATAACATCACTGAAACAAATCAATACAATACTACACACTCCTGAAATAACAAACATAAATGTATAATATGGTATTGAAAAGGGAAAAGCAATTAAAATAGGGATTTACAAAACCTCAAGTATATAGAATTCTCATACAGTAGACTAATCCTAGAACTTAGTTCTCCATGATAGAAACGAAAACACACAGAGAAAATGTAAAACTAAACAATGGAGAAGCAAAAGTCTCTTTACAAACTGTTCAGAACATCAATTTATACTAATCAGAAATTAAGTCTATTCGCGAGGCGAAGCCTCTCTCGCGACGCGAATCCTGCGAACAGTCTGCAACCTTTGGCATTCTCGCGAGGCGAACAATTCTTCGCGAGGCGAGACTCTTCAACTTCAAAACTGCTACGGCCGTGACCTTCAACACGGGCAAGCCGTGATCGTCTCTGACTTTTCAGGGTTGCAACACTCGCGGGGCGAGACCTTCTTCGCGAGGCGAACCAGAGACCTTGCATTTTTTTGGAACAGTTAGGCTTCGGGGTCGCATGGCGAGTAAGCATTCGCGGGGCGAACCCCCTGTTTCCTTATTCTCTTGACTTTCACTTAACCTGAAAACAAGGAAATAACTATAAGTGTATTATTTAACTCAAATCTAGCTAAATTAATCTAAAACTACTCTAGAGACTCAAAACCTTGCTTGAGGACAATCTAATCTAAGTTGGGTGAAAATAGGATATAATTTGCACAAAACCCTGGTCATACTAGCCATAAAACTAGATGAGCCAGAGGCTTATCAAAATACCCCAAACTTAAACTTTGCTTGTCCCCAAGCAAACTAAGACTCAAAAATCAAAAAGACTCAAGACCTGGCAAGCTTAAAAGATTCAATCAACATTGCACAAATTCAAGCAATACATCAAAACAGTTTTCTTTAATGTCCCCCTTTTTCAAGCAAAGCAATCCCCACATTCATTCATTCCAAACAATTGAGAATTTCATCATTCAGGCAATCAGAAATCTAAGCAAGGGATCTAAGTCACACACAAGAGGGAGATCACCAATTCAAACAACTGCCTTCCTCACAAGGGCATTATTTGTTCACTCAATCACTCAGTTTGTGTCAGGCTATTAACATTGCACTCAATTTCACTTTTAAGAACACTTCCCACAAATTTGATTTTCATCTCAAAATGGTTCCCACAGAAAACATGCAAGCAACATCAAAAGGTCTTTTATGGGTTGTAATGGGGCCTGGCTAAGGGTAGGATATACAAAGGTACTAGGCTGAAGACCCTAGGAACTAAGAGAGCATGGACATTATTTACACTCTGAAATTCACTCAAGTTCCTTTCTTTATTTTTTTCTTTATACCTCTGGGTGGCTACAGCCTTTTTATTTCCAATAGTTTTTTTTTCTTTGGCATTTTTGTATTTATATATTTTTTTTTCATTTTTACACTTTTCTCTTTTTTTCTTTTTTTTTTCTTTTTCTCAATCCCAAACAACACATTGCACCTTGCAGCCACCCCAAACTTAGTTTCTTGCACCCACTCTAAGATTACATGCTCTCCTAATCCTAAGATCGGTTAACATGATTTTCCAGATTTTTGGGCTCATAACATTAGGTTATCAAGAATTAATCAGGCTAATAAGGCTCAAAGGGGCAAACTAGGGAACATGCATTAGGAATTGTTTTATTCAGGCCAAGTAGCTATTTACAAAGAAAATGCCTAAATCATCTGAAGCAAACACATAATCATGCAAACCAAAAAGAGATTCGATCAAATCCAGGGAAGTGCAACTTGAAAGTGATTTTCACACAATCAAAAACATGTTGGAGGCTCAAAACCTCACCTGGACATTTATGCAAATTATTTGACAGAGATTCTATCCCTAGTGTGTGCTTCCTATCACCCCAAACTTATCATACATCAAACCATCATAACAAAATCTCAAAGTTCAGTTTTCAATTTCACATGGGAATCACTTTTCAAAAATAAAAAATTTTCAGCCTAGGGGGAATCATCACATATCAATCATGCAAGCAATCTGTGCAACATCAATCAAAATCTAACAAACTTGCTAACAAAAGACTCAACACAAATACTCCTGAGCTTCTCAAATTATTCAGGAGTTTTATTCAAAGAAAAGGAAAAACTACAACTAGTTCCCTCCCCCACACTTAAAACATGCATTGTCCCCAATGAACAACAAAACTATAAAATCATAGTGAGGGAAAGGAAAAGAGTACTCCCTGATCAAGTGCAATGTATGCGGGAGCTGCCACCTGGATCCCATTCCTTACAGTCTAAGGCCAAAGAGGTAGAGTTCTTTTCATGGTCCCATAACTTGTAGCCTTGATATATGAGTAAACACTTGACAATGATGGCGACCTTGTTCAATGTGGCGGACTCATCACCTCCTCTTGGGTCAAAGACGACCGCTTCATCAACAAAGTCCTCCCAATAGAATTTGGCTTCAATCCCTTGAACTATCCATGGTGCAAAATCCATTTCCTCTGGTGGCTTCGCAGGAGGAGGTGGCAGATAGGTAGGGAGGGCCTCTGGTGCTGCTTCATCTTCTTCATGTTTCTCATCCACTGCACTGACAAATTTATCACCTGCTAAACAGGCAGCAATCTCAGCACAAACCACACAATGGTTAGCGTTAGTACAATCAGGGCAAGAAAAAATATCATCACAGCCAGAATTAAGTGGAAAATTAGAAAACAAGTTCTCATGGGTGTCCTCAATAGTCTCAGAGATCAGCTCTATGTGGAATACAGAGTGCTCTTCCACTGGATGTTTCATAGCATCAAATATGTTAAACTTTGCAACTATATCCCCAAACTTCATAGACATGGTCCCATCATCAACATCAATGTTAGTCTTGGCTGTCTTCATGAATGGTCGGCCCAGGATGATTGGTGATTTTCTTGGAATGTCTCTCCTGCCATGTCCAGGATGTAGAAGTCAGCTGGGAAGATCAGATCATCAACTTGCACTAGCACATCTTCCACCATTCCCATGGGGCGGGCACTGGTCCTGTTGGCCAACTGAATGGTGAGACCTGTATACTTCCAGGGACCAAGATCAAGTTTGTTAAAGATGGAGGTAGGCATGACATTGATAGAGGCTCCCAAGTCCAGCATGCAATTTTCAAACTTCTTGTCCCCAATAGTGCATGGAATAGTAAATACGCCTGGATCCTTGCACTTCTGTGGTAATACCTGAGTAGGGCCTATAACAGCAACTCTTTCTGGTTTAGACTGGATAAGCGCTGAGACATTCATTCCCAAATCAACCCTCTCATTATTCTTCATCTTCCTCTTGTTGGTGCATAGGTCCTTGAGAAATTTTGCATACTTGGGCACTTGCTTGATCACATCCAACAGTGGGATATTAACACCTACCTTTCTTAAAACATCAAGAATTTCCTTCTCCTTATCTTCACCACCAATCTTCTTATTATTCTGCAATCTGTGTGGGAATGGGATTGGTGTTCTGTACACTTTCTCAGCTGTAACATTGACTGAAGGCTCAGGAGTTGTCTCAATAGTTCCTTCATCTTTTTCAAAGGTGGCCTCAATAACTTTTCCAGATCTCAGAGATATGGCACTCACATTAGGGTTGGAAGCATTGGGATTTATCACTGGTTGTGCCGGCAGCTGGTTTGTCCCTTGACCTTGCTTTATGTTATTTATGTCTGTGGCCATCTGTCCAATCTGTGTCCTCAAATCTTGAATGCTAGCATCTGTCCGCTGCTGAAACTGTATACTAGATGCAGCCATTTGCTTTACCAAGTCTTCTAATGATGGTCCAGAAGGTGCAGAAGTGGTCACTGGAGGATGATTCTGAGGTGCCATCGGCTGTTGTTGGGATGAGTTCCCATACCGCAGATTAGGATGATTACTCCAACTGGGATGGTACCTATTTGTTGAGAGGTCCGGAGTGTTGTACCTGTTCTGGTTATTGCCTTGATTATACGGATGGACTGCAAAGGCTTGAGACACTTCACTGACAAACTCTTCTCTGTGGATAGGGCATGCATCATGTGGGTGCTCAGGTGAATTGCAGATGCTACACAACCGTGCAGGCTGAACTCTGTCTATTGCCAATTGCCTTACAAAAGAAGTCAACTCATCCAATCTATTTTCAATGGCGGCCTGGTTGGAAGATGACCTATGAATCTCATGCACACCTCTTGTTTCAATTGAATTTCTTCTGGTAGTGAACTGCTGGGAATTCAATGACATATTCTCAATGAGTTGCTTGGCAGCAGCTGGGGTCTTATCAACTAATGCTCCCCCACTAGCAGCATCCAAAAGATTCCTATCCATCGGCTGCAATCCTTCATAAAAGTACTGGATCAGGAGTTGTTCAGAAATTTGATGCTGGGGGCAACTGGATACCAAATGCTTGAACCTTTCCCAGTATTCAGCTAGTGACTCATTCCCTTGCCTGATGCCACATATTTCTTTTCTTATTGAAGCAGCTCTTGAAGCAGGAAAGTATCTTTCCAGAAAAACCTTCTTCAAGTCATTCCAAGTGGTGATGGAGTTGGGCTCAAGATACAATAGCCAATCCTTTGCAGCTCCCTAGAGTGAAAACGGAAAAGCCTTCAGCTTGATACTATCCTCAGTGACTCCCTCTGATCTCGAGGTTGTGGAGCATACAACTTGGAATTCCTTCAAGTGCTTGTGTGGATCCTCACCTGCAAGACCATTAAACTTGGGCAACAAGTGAATAAAACCAGATTTCAGTTCAAAAGGAGTGTCAGCACCAGGATAAGAAATACACAATCCATTATAGTTGACATCAGGGGCAGCAAGCTGTCTTAATGTCCTCTGGTCTCCCATATTTTCAAAAGCAGTTTTAAAATTGGAATTACTACTAGTGCTAGCCCGAAATTCCCTACGGAGTGTGTGCAGTGTTCTTTCAATTTCCGGGTCAAAATCACACAGTTCAGGGCAATGAGACCTAGTAGCCAGACCAATTCAAAACAAAACAGAAAATAAAAGAAAGAAAAGAAAAGAAAATAAAAACAAATTGTGAAAAATAACGACTCAGAGTCCCCGGCAACGGCGCCAATTTTTTGGTCGCGCTGTCGCGCACACGCCAAAAAGGACGAGCGGGTTTAAAACTGTAGTTTAGTGCAACAACTCAGATGTCGTCTCTCAAGGACTCTGAAAGTGTTATCTTCCACAAAAATCAGTTTTGGGGGGGGGGGGGGGGGGGTTTGGATTGGAGTGCAAATAAGAAACAAGCAAAACAGGGCAATTAAAAACAAGGCAGTTGAAAAGAGATTATCAATTAGCAAACAACGATTAATCTACTGTCAAGAATTCCCAACTATCCTTGGTTAATGTAACCCCAAGCCCTAAGCAGATTCTAATCCCCTTTCAGTTACAGCAACAACTAACAACGTAATTACTACTATGGATGCAAGTTCCTATTCCCGAAATAACAAACGGGGTTAAGCTCTCATGAACAAACGAAACACACGCGAAATAACAAACGCGATTAAGTATAGGAAAATAACATCACTAAAACAAATCAATACAATACTACACACTCCTGAAATAACAAACAGAAATGTATAATATGGTATTGAAAAGGGAAAAGCAATTAAAATAGGGATTTACAAAACCTCAAGTATATAGAATTCTCATACAGTAGACTAATCCTAGAACTTAGTTCTCCATGATAGAAACGAAAACACACAGAGAAAATGTAAAACTAAACAATGGAGAAGCAAAAGTCTCTTTACAAACTGTTCAGAACATCAATTTATACTAATCAGAAATTAAGTCTATTCGCGAGGCGAAGCCTCTCTCGCGACGCGAATCCTGCGAACAGTCTGCAACCTTTGGCATTCTCGCGAGGCGAACAATTCTTCGCGAGGCGAGACTCTTCAACTTCAAAACTTCTACGGCCGTGACCTTCAACACGGGCAAGCCGTGATCGTCTCTGACTTTTCAGGGTTGCAACACTCGCGGGGCGAGACCTTCTTCGCGAGGCGAACCAGAGACCTTGCATTTTTTTGGAACAGTCAGGCTTCGGGGTCGCGTGGCGAGTAAGCATTCGCGGGGCGAACCCCCTGTTTCCTTATTCTCTTGACTTTCACTTAACCTGAAAACAAGGAAATAACTATAAGTGTATTATTTAACTCAAATCTAGCTAAATTAATCTAAAACTACTCTAGAGACTCAAAACCTTGCTTGAGGACAATCTAATCTAAGTTGGGTGAAAATAGGATATAATTTGCACAAAACCCTGGTCATACTAGCCATAAAACTAGATGAGCCAGAGGCTTATCATTAGCCTGACAAACTGAGCGATTGAGTGAAACACAAATTTCCCTTGTGAGGAAGGCAGTTGTTTGAATTTGGTGATCTCCCTCTTGTGTGTAACTTGGATCCCCTGCTTAGATTAATGATTGTTTGAATGATGAAATTCTCAATTGTTTAGAATAAATGATTGTGGGGATTGCTTTGTTTGTAAGGGGGGGAACATTGAAGAAAATTATTTTGATGAAGTGCTTGAAATTTGTGCGAAAGTTGATTGAATCTTTAAGCTTGCCATGTTTTGCCATGTCTTGAGTCTTTTTAAGTCTTTGAGTTGTAGTTTGCTTGGGGACAAGCAAAGTTTAAGTTTGGGGTATTTTGATGAGCTTCTAGTTGACTGGTTTTATAACTAGTAAAGACCTTGGCATTGTACTAATTTTATATCATTTTCACCCAAATTAGACTTGATTGTCTTTAAGCAGCATTTTGAGTCGTTAAAGTATTTTTAGGTTAATTTGGTTGATTTAGAGTTAAATAAAGCATTTACTGCTATTTTCTGTTTTCAGGTTAATAAAAAGGAATAAATCTAGAGCTTTCGCCCCGCGAGAAGATCATTCGCCTCGCGAACCAGAAGGTGACTGTTCCAGAAATTGCCAACCATTCTGTCTCGCCCCGCGAACACTTGACTCGCCTCGCGAGTAATCCATCCTTGGAAGACCAGAAGCCATCACGGCTTAACCATGTTGAAGGTCACGGGCGTTACAGTTTGGAATTTGAAGAGTTTCGCCTCGCGAATGATAAGCTCGCCTTGCGAGAAGACCAAAAGCTGAAGTCTGTTCGTATTATTCGCCTCGCGAATGTGTTCTCGCCTCGCGAGCAAGCTGATTCCAGAAACTTGTATATAAGTCTGTTTTAGACAGAACTGAAGGTAGGCTAGTTTTTGGCTAGTAGCTAGTTAGTCAGAGTAGGAGTCAGTATTTAGTCTTTGATTTTCTCTTTAGTTTATTGTTTGCTTTTGTAATGGAGAACTAGTCTCCTTGGTTAATCTACTGGGATTGGTTTCCATTTACATTTGAGGTTCTGTGATTCCTGTTTTCATTTGCTTTTCTCTTTTCAATGCCATGTTATACATTTCTGTTTGTTATTTCAGGAGTGTATAGTGTTGTGTTGATTCATTTCGGTGATGTTATGTTTCTATACTTAATCGCGTTTGTTATTTCGCGTGTGTTCGTTCATGTTCGCTTAGTTCATGAGGGCTTAACCCCGTTTGTTATTTCGGGAATAGGAACATATATCCGTGGTAGCGATTGCGTTTGTTAATTGTTGCTACAACTGAAAGGGGATTAGAATCTGCTTAGGGCTTGGATTTATGTGAACCAATGATAGTGGGAAACCGAGAACAATAGTAAAATCGCTTTAGTTATTTGATAATCTCTTTAACTGCTTGTTTTCATTGCTCTGTTTTGTTTCATTTCTTTATTTTAATTTCAATTACCCAAAACCCCCAAAAATCTAACTGTTTCTGTTAATAACAACAACCCAAGAGTCCTTGTGAGACGACATCCGAGTTGTCGCTTCCCTATCTACATTATTTTGTAAACGCTCGTTCTTTTTGGCGCGTGGCAACAGCGCGGTCAAGAAGCTCCTTCATAAACCGGGCATAAGATGGCATTTGTTCCAAGGCCTACGCAAATGGAATGTTAATTTGAAGTTTGCGGAAGACATCAAGGAATCTATTGAATTTCTTATATTGTTGAGGCTTCTTCAATCTTTCCGGATACGGTACCTTCATGTAGGGCGGGAGGTCCTGGGGTTCAACCCACTTCTTCTTTCTGAACTCTTCATCTACAAGTTTCAGCCTTCCCCCTTGCTCTGGTGCCTTATCACTTGCCAACTCCTCTTTCTCAGGTTGCTCTTTCTCAACATGTGGTTGTTCCGGGGCCTTGTCTTCCTGAGAACTAGTTGCACCCTTGTTAGATCCCAACACCTTACCACTCGTAATTGTTATGGCATTGCAATGGTTCTTAGGGTTGTTCTCGGTGTCACCTGGGAAGGTGCCTGGGAGACGCTCATTTAGTTGCCTTGCGAGCTGAGCAACCTGCGTCTCTAGATTGTGAATTGCCGCCCCTGTATGCGTTGCCAACTTGTCAATTGTCGCATTCACCTTCTCTAAAGTTGTGCCTGTATCGATTGACAACTTCTCAACTGCCGCATTCACCTTCTCCATAGCCAACTCCCAAGGCTGCCTTCCACTGTCTGTTAATTGCAACCGATTAGTTCCTGGAAGAGCCTGCTGAGTATTGTGCTGATGGATTCCAATGTTTGGCCTCAGACCCTATTGAGGTTGTTGTTGCCAATTCTGCTGAGGTTGTTGTTGCCCGGTTAGACCACCACTAGCATTACTCCAAGTGAAACCCGGATGGTCTCTCCTCATATACCCCCTATTCTGATTCTGACTGTAGTCATTCATGCCATTCCTCTGATAGTTGTTCTGGGGCACACTGTCATAGAAATTGTGGCATGAGTCCACATGTTCCTGAGAGAAGTTGAACGGACAGCTCCGAGTGTCATGATCTCCTTTACAATTTTCACAACCCGGAGGCATTCCCTCGTGTATCGCATTAATCTTCTTGTTTCCAGACAAAGCCTCATTCTGCATCTTCAACAATCTGTTTTGCTCAAGAATGGCTTCCATTGTCGCAGAATTGATTCCACTTGAGGTTTCCCTTCCACGGTTGTAATCATTATATGATATCTTCTCCAATAATGCCCATCTATCCCCAGCCGATAAATAGGAGAAAGAGCCGCCAGCTGCGGCATCACAATTCATCTGATAGCGTTCCCTTAACCCATTAAAGAAATGTTGAACTTTGGAGACCGGGTCAAAGAAAGCTGAGGGACATCTTCTTAATAACACATTGTACCTCTCCCAAGCTTCATTAAAAGTTTCATCCTCTGTCTGTCTGAAAGATGTAACGGCCACTCTTGCTTGTGCTGCTTTCTAAGGAGGAAAATACTTAGTTAGGAACTTTTGTGCCATTTGCTCCCAAGTTCTGATACTGTTCCTATCCAAGCTGTCAAACCAATCGCGAGCGACATCCCTAAGAGAGAGGGGGAATAGTCGCAAGCGAAACTCATCCTGAGAAACACCTCTTGTCCTCTGCAAGTCACAAGCTTCAAGGAAGTGGGTGATGTGCCTGTGAGGGTCTTGTCTGCCACTCCCATCAAACTGATTCTCTTGGATATAGGCTGTGACACACCCTTCCACTCTGAAGGAGTCTGTATTGAGGTTGCCTCTCACTATGGAAGAATCACAGTCACCCAAGTTGGGTAGACTGTACTCGAAGAGAGGCTTGTAACAAGGAGGAGGAGGAGGATTTTCTTCTTCCATTCTCTCAAGATCACTCGCTTCAAGCCTTTTTCTTTCTCTGACTTCCTTCCTTAAGCGCTTCTCGGTCTTGGTGATCTCCGAATCAAATAGCAGGTCCTCTTGTGAAAGGGTACCTCGCATACAAAAACACGGCAAGACCAAGTGGAATCAAAGAAGTAGAGAGAAATAATAAATAAATAACAGAAAAATAAAAATAAAAATAAAAATAAAGTCAACTTAACCAATTAATCAAATTTCCTAAAAATTAGGAAAATTGGTTGTGCCAATCCCCGGCAACGACGCCAAAAACTTGTTGAGTCACCGGTAAGTGTACCGGGTCGTCGCAAGTAATAAAATAAACACGGTAAGTAATTACCGAGGTCGAACACAGGGATTGGGCTACCAATTCGACTAATCCGCGGGAAATCCGATAAGTTGGTCAAGCGAGGAAAGTGGTTGAGAGAGAGAAGATAGGATTGCAATTCAATTAACAAATCAAATAAAGCTAAGGTATTAAAATCTGAAATTAAAATATCTAGGGTCTCAAATCCACCTACCCAATATGCATAGTACTCAAGTGATGATGAATTCCTCCCTAAGTTCAATTATCATGTCAACCGGGACCCCCAAATTCTCCTAAATCCACTGTCGTGCTCATTAGGACATATTCGAAGATTGGACTAATTACTTACTAGGTCTCATAATCCTAATCATCAAACTCTGTTAATTCTTGTTCCCTATATGGTTGCACCGATCTCCTACTCACTCTCGTGCATTACTCGACCGATGATCCCAATTCAAGTTCTAAAAGCGAATCGCCGGTCAGCCTCATCAACGTTAACAAGTCAATCACGCGCGCATGTGATCAATGCAATCAAATCAGAATTGGAAAACATTTATTGAGAAAAAGGGAGAAAGACATACATCACATGAACACTATACCGCCATGGATGGCTTCATTGTTCCACCAGACGAGGGGATTAGTTCCTCATGCTCATAGACAAACAATCGGACATAACCTCCATCGTAAAATAAGAAAAAATAAAAAGGGAGACGCAGCTCCAAAGAGAAAAGAAATCGTCCTAAACGCTAGTCTAACAGTGGGAAAACTACTAGGATTTGGATCTGGATCAAAAGCTTCTCTCCATCTGATCTGAAACAGCAATATATAGGGATTCTGGTTCTCGCCCTCTCACGGGGCGAGCATACTATCACGACGCGAATATTAAAAATGGCGCGCTTTCAATTTGGACTTTAGCGAGGCGAGAGTAAGTTCGCGGGGCGAATTTCAGTTTTGGCTCCATCCTGAGTTTAAACTCTCGCGAGGCGAACTTTGATTGGCGAGGCGATCCAGAAAGGATGACTTCTCTGGCACAGTCAGGCCTTCAGGTTCGCGAGGAGAGAATGTGGATCGCGAGGCGAGACAGAATTGATGACTGTTGCTGCTTTGCTGATCTTCAGGCTCGCGGGGCGAGCATCCACTCGCGGGGCGAGTATCTCCAGATTGACTATTTCCACTGTTTCTGGACTTTCCTTGACTCTCGGAGCTTCACTTCTAACCTGAAACAATAAAAAGAAACAAAAAGCGTAATTCTATTCAAAATAGACCAAAAACTACTAAAAAATGCCTAGAACGAGTCAAAGTCTACTTAGGAACAAAACAAGGCCAAATTTGGGCGAAAATGAGATTGAACTCGAATAATTTGCACAAAAACCACAGTCCATCTAGTTATAAAACTAGATAAGCCAAAGGCTTATCAGCACCCGATCTCCATTCTGATGGTTACCTCGCTGGTTTTCATCTCGGTTACAATTGTCATAACCTCGTCTTCCTCGTCGTCGACCAGCTCGTTCGCCTCCATTGTCATCTCGGCGAACGAACTGGTTAAGACGGCCTACTTGTACCAATTTCTCAATTTTATCATGGGCTGTTCTACAGTCTTTAGTGGAGTGACCATAGTTTTGATGCCACTTGCACTCTTTACTTCTATCAGCCTGAGCAGGAGTTTTAGAAGGCCTAGGCAAGGTGAGTAACTCGACATTGCAACCTCTTGAAGAATGGTTGCTCTGGATCGGTTTAGCGGTGTATAGGACTGGTACCTGGGTTGCTTCTTTGAGAACCCCCTTTCATTGCTTTTTCTGAGCCCTTTGTGGATTGGCCTCTCTGTCTCTTTCTTTGCTTGGGACCGTGCTCTTGTCCTCAAAATCTCTTTCTCTCTTTTTGGATTCTACCATATCTTCGGAGTTCATGAAACCTCTTGCTTTTTCCTGCAATTATTCAAAGTCTCTCGGTGGTTTCCGATATAAGTACTTAAAGAAAGGCCCCGGCTTCAAACCACCCATGACGGTATGATGGCAGAGTTTTGAACTCATATTAGGAATTAAAACTTGTTGAGTACTAAAACAAGCCATGTAATCACTAAGTGATTCATTTTTTTCTTGCTTAAAATTCGTTAGCAAGACCGAGTGCCTTTTATGCTTTCGGCTCGCTGCAAATTGTGCAGTGAACTTAGCTACAAGCATATCAAAAGAATCAATTGACCGAGGTGGAAGATTCGTAATCCAGGTCAAGGCAGGGCCTTGCAAAGTAGTTGGAAAAATTTTGCACATGACGCCTTTCGAATCGATTACCTAGTAAACAGAAGAAATAAAGGATTCTACGTGTTCGGTTGGATTAGTGGTGCCTTTGAATTTATCAGTATTAAGAGGCTTAAAATGTCTAGGAATGAGTACCTCGTCTATGTCATCAGTGAAAGTCAACCTCGGTCGTCTGTCTCTTACCTTTTCTTTATGGACAGTCTCTTCAGCACAAGAAAGCACAAGAATTGGCTCTTGAACCCTGAGGCCCCAGTTTGGTCCTGGCAGGTCGGCTCGTTTCATGGTGAGAAGATGCATATGAAGGATCCTGCTGGCTGTCCTCGGGTGAAGATCGCTCCCCATCAGAAGTCGTTGCCGATCTGGCCCTTCTCCGAGCTCTTAGCAATTTTTGGGTCTATGAACGAATTTCCTCGTTTTCCTCGCGGAGCTGCTTCAGTTGTGCCATAATCTCTTCCAGCTGAGGATTATCTTCATCGAGGGGTGGAGGCGGAGGGTTGTCATGGTTCTGGTTTGTATTTGATGTTCATGATCAATAAGGTTTACCCTGTGCGCCCCAACCCTCGGTCCATTCCGTGTAGTCACCATCAAGTTTTCTTATGGAACCGGTGAAAGTTTTTCCTCGTCCCCACGGTGGGCGACAAATGTTCCTGCCGAGATCCGACTTGCTGGAATCTCGTCGTAGAAAGTCAAACCAAGAGTGAACAATGGGGTTGTTTTAGATTATGGCTTGGCAGAAGATTATACTCCGGTCCTACGTATCCAATTTGGAATCAAAACCAGATGTAGTTCTAGGTTCAACCCTTGACCATGTGATGATCTCATTCCCTTAATCTTGTATTTGATGAATACCAGTGGACAAGGACTCTTTTTTAGTCTCTTAGTCAAGCTGGTTCCTCTAATACGCTTAAGGGAGATTCACCTTCGGTAGTGAAAGTGCCCTTTTCTTTTAGGGTTCTCCTCTTTTTATAATAGGATCCCCTTATCTCTTAGAGATTGGGTTTATCTTTTCTTATCTCTTAAATCTTCTTCGAGATAAATGATCTCCTTTAACCAGATAAGGTTATTTGAGATATTATCAAGATCTCATCTTTCCCGCCTTTATCGGATCGGGCATCCAAGCTCGGTGGTCGAGTTTTACTCCTCGGCCAGTACAAAAGCGGAGATGTGCAAGGCTTTCCTACTCAAGGCATCTGCCACTACATTGGCCTTTCCTGGGTGGTAGGTTAGATCAAACTCATAATCCTTTAAAAACTCCTTCCACCTACGCTGCCTCATATTCAACTCCTTTTGATCAAAAAGATACTTCAAACTCTTATGATCACTAAAGACCTCAAACTTTGCTCCATAAAGGTAATGCCTCTAGATCTTTAAAGCAAACACCACAGCTCCTAACTCTAGGTCATGGGTAGGGTAGTTCTTCTCATGGGTTTTCAACTGCCTAGAAGCATAAGCCACTACCTTACCATTCTGCATCAACACACCACCTAAACCTTGCTTAGAAGCATTGCAGTAAACTACGAAAGGTTCATTAGGATCTGGCAAAACTAAGACTGGTGCTGATGTTAACCTATCCTTTAAGGTTTGGAAACTCTCTTCACACTTAGAGTCCCACACAAACAACTGTCCCTTCTTGGTGAGATGGTTAAGGATAAATCTAACTTAGAGAAACCATCTATGAACCTCCTACAATACCCTGCTACACCTAAGAAACTCCTAATCTCGGTCACTAACTTCGGTGCCTCCCACTGGAGCACCGTCTCAACCTTAGCAGGGTCCATGGCTATCCCACCTTTAGAGATGACGTGTCCTAAGAAACTGACCTCCTCTAACCAAAACTCGTACTTAGACAACTTAGCATACAACTACTTCTCCTTAAGGGTCTGTAAAACAACCCTCAAGTGTTCCTCATGTTCCTCTTTGGTCTTGGAGTATACTAAGATGTCATCTATGAAAACCACCACAAACTTATCCAAGTAAGGGTGAAAGGTCTTGTTCATGTAGTTCATGAACACAGCAGGAGCATTGGTCACACCAAAGGGCATAACCTAGTACTCATAGTGACCATAACGTATCCTAAACGCTGTCTTCGGGATGTCCTCAGACTTAACCCGAATCTGATGGTACCCTGACCTCAAATCTATCTTCGAGAAGATGCAAGCACCTATCAACTGGTCCATAAGATCATCAATCCTAGTGAGGGGATACCGATTCTTAATGGTCACCTTGTTGAGCTGTCGATAGTCGACACACAACCTCATACTACCATCCTTGTTCTTAACTAGCAACACTGGCGCTACCTATGGGGATACGCTAGACCTAATAAACTGCTTCTGGATCAGATCTTCTATCTGTTTCTTCAACACAGCTAGCTCTAGGGGAGACATTCTATAGGGCGCTATGGATATTGGCTCGATGCTAGGCACTAAATCTATGGTGAATTCAACATCTTTCTCATGGGGCAAGTTATAAACATCCCCTGGAAACACTTCAGGGAATTCTCGCACAGCAGGCACACTTCCGACATCAGGATGGCTCTCTACTTCCAGGGAAGATAGCATCATGTACACTTGGGCCTCGTCTTTCATCGAAGCCTTAACTTGGTTGGCAGAGAGAAAGGTCTGATTCTTAGACTACACAAGAGTTCTAAAAACTATGGTTTTATCAAAGAAATTAAGAAGGGATTGGTTGGAAGATAACCTGTCCATGCCAAGAATAATATCAAGTTGTTTTAAAGGTAAGCATACAAGATCAACAATAAAGATTCTACCATTAATGGTAATATGACAGTTGTTGCACGCATGAGAAGTAAGAACAGGCTTGTTTGTGGGTGTATAAACAAACAAATCATACTCAAGAAAAGTAACAGGCAGTTTAAGACTCTTGACCCTATCATGCAATATAAACGAGTGCATGTCACCCGAATCATACAATATAGTTAACAGAGTTCCATCACTTAAGCACATACCTTGAATCAAGTCATCAGACTTGGTGGCCTCAGCTCCACTACGAGTAAAGACTCACCCAGTGGTCTTCAGTCAATTAGCCTGAGACTGATGACTCTTGCTAGCACTTGGAGGTTATGACTTCGCTCCTCCACAATCCCTGCTGATGTGGCCAGACTTGCCACATCTAAAGCAAATGACATCTGATTCCTTGCACTGGGTAGTGAAGTGATCTGGTGCGCCGCACTTGCCGCACCTCATGGGCCTAGGGCCATTAGAGTTCCCACCCTAAGACCTATCATAAGAAAACTGTGGCTCCCTGCCACTCTGTTTGAAATCCTTGCCGGATGGAGCCACTCTGGACTTGTAGGTATTCTCAAAGATCCTACATTTGTTCACCACAGTCTGGAAGACTCTGATCTCCTGGTAACTAATCACCTGCTTGATCTCCGGACGAAGGTCATCCTCAAATTTGACACACTTTGAACGATCATCAACTATAACCGGATACGGTGTGTAATACCTAGCTAGATCCTCGAACTTTGCCGCATACTCTCCCACATACATATTTCCCTGCTTCGACACCAATAATTCCATCTCTTTCTTGTCGTGGACATCTGCAGGAAAATAGTTTTCCAAGAACCTCTCTCTGAAAACGACCCACGTGACCATCGGTCCCTCAGCCGCCATCCTCTGACCGCAGTTCTCCCACCAGTGCTCAGCTTCCTTAGTGAGCATAAAAGTGGTGAAGATAACCCGCTGCTGATCATTGCAATCCATGGCTCGGAAGATCTTCTCTATCTCCCCCATCCACAACAGAGCACCCTCGGGGTCATAAGCTCCTCTGAAAGATGGCGGATTATTCCGCTGGAACTTGTCAAGACCCTGAAACACAACTTGCCCTCCGTTGTTGTTGTTCGGAACTTGCACTCTGTTTGAAATCCTTGCCGGATGGAGCCACTCTGGACTTGTAGGTATTCTCAAAGATCCTACATTTGTTCACCACAGTCTGGAAGACTCTGATCTCCTGGTAACTAATCACCTGCTTGATCTCCGGACGAAGGTCATCCTCAAATTTGACACACTTTGAACGATCATCAACTATAACCGGATACGGTGTGTAATACCTAGCTAGATCCTTGAACTTTGCCGCATACTCTCCCACATACATATTTCCCTGCTTCGAAACCAATAATTCCATCTCTTTCTTGTCGTGGACATCTGCAGGAAAATAGTTTTCCAAGAACCTCTCTCTGAAAACGACCCACGTGACCATCGGTCCCTCAGCCGCCATCCTCTGACCGCAGTTCTCCCACCAGTGCTCAGCTTCCTTAGTGAGCATAAAAGTGGTGAAGATAACCCGCTGCTGATCATTGCAATCCATGGCTCGGAAGATCTTCTCTATCTCCCTCATCCACAACAGAGCACCCTCGGGGTCATAAGCTCCTCTGAAAGATGGCGGATTATTCCGCTGGAACTTGTCAAGACCCTGAAACACAACTTGCCCTCCGTTGTTGTTGTTCTGAACTTGCCTTGTCGCATTGGCAAGGAGTGTTAATGTGTCAGCAATTGCCTAATCATTTTTGCCTCTTCCTGCCATGAGTTCCTGTACATGTCCAAAACAGCCATCAAATACAGAGAACTTAAGCAGGAAAAAGTGATAGGCTCATAATTTTAAGTATCATTGTCTATAACAAGTATAAACAATTCAAACAAGAGCACACAACAGACTCACAAAAGACTCATACCACGGCCTGATAGGACTAACCTACTCTGATACCACTAAATGTGACATCCTCTATCCTGCATATTAACATAAAACATTTATTTAAAAGAGGTAAGATAAAAACATGCATTTATTTAATTAAAATAAAAACCGGGTAGAAAGCACCACATTGTAACATCTCAACAACCCGGAAAAACATAGTTTTAAAAGAAATGAACATAAAACATAAGTATAAACATAACCCAACCCTGATGTCACATACAGAGCTGGTAGAACCGTTCCAGAATAAAATCCATGGAATAAAAATGAAACTGAAACTTAAAACAAACTAAACAACTGAAACAACTAAACATCCTAGCTAGAGTCGCGGCTTCTCAGAGTCACTCCTCCACTGGCTGCTCACTGTCCTCTGAGATACATACCAAAACAGAAAAGATGAAACTGGGAGTAAGAAAACATGTAAACACATCGGTATGGAAGTAGTAAGCAAGATGAACATACATCATATACATAGCATTTATCATCATACAGCATTTAACATCAACATATGATTATATCAACATATTAGATCAACCAACGTATGTTATGCGGTGCAAGACTACTCCGCTACTCCATTATGCATGTGGATCCAAACTATCTCAGGAAGGAAACTTTAGAGTTACATATCCACATTGGCCATAAAAGTACCAACGCCGGTAGTCCACCAAACCATGGGTGAACCATGGTTCTAAATTGACGTTGCGGTCGCGATTGCGGTCATTACGACCGCTGCCATGTGTAATGCGGCCGCCGCGGCATGAAATAATTTTATGAATTCACAAAATGAAAAAAAAATCAATATTGTTTTTGTAATTCTTTATTTATCTTTTACTAATGGTGTTGTATAAATTTCTATTCATTTTTAAGACATTGCATTATGTTTATGAATAATTTAAACTTAATTATCGTGAAAATAAATTATAAATAAAACTTTTAAGCACATATAAGTACGAAGTTACAATGAATAAGAAACGTAAAAGTGCATAAATATATATGAATCACGAATAAAAAGAGCTTAGTGTCACATAGAGGAATACACCCAGCTGCATTGTGATTCTAAAATAACGTCACATTGTCACCACTTAGAGATACGTCTTCACTACAAAAAAAAACATGATAAAAGTAACCAAATTAATAAATTTAAAATAATAATAAGAATAATAATTAACAAATATATGAATCAAAGATAATAAAAATTGAACTTACGTGATACTTGCTACCACATGGTGGAATGACGTGGTGGTTCACAACCTCTATTCTCACTTTGGCTATCATCTTGTGTAGCTTCTTGTCCAAAGACATAATCAAAAAATCCACCACTTGATTGTTGATGATAAGGATCTTGATAATTCATTGATGGTTGGTAGCATAAGGGAGCTTGATCACTTGCGTATGTGTTATATGTCTTAAAAGGATATTGATAATAAGGTGGATGAGATTGTTGACTACTCTGAGAATAATCATCAATACCAAAGTCACTAAAACTTTGTGCAATACTAGAAGTGGAAGTATCTTCAAGTGGAACATTATGTTTTCTTTTTCCTCTCCTAGAATGTGACCAACCTCTGCTGCTCTCAGGTAATGAACTATCAAAAGGATCCATATCAGTCAAGCTCCTATAACGCCTATTATATGGTGAATATTGAGATGGATCATTTTGAAATTGCCCATCATCATCACCATCATCATTATCATCACCGCCACGTTCTTCAGCTTCTACATTACCACCCACATCACCACTATTATTACTTGGTGGACTTAAACCACCACCATCTTCATTAGAATCATCATTATCACCAACAACTTCCATATCTTCATCATCTGTATCCACTAGAGGCAACCATTCTGCATTTTTTACTCCGTCTAATAGTGGATCTTCTCTCTCTTCAATCCATGGAGATAATGTATCATCTTCTTGAAATATATAATCAAGATTGATAGGATTAAAAATTGCTTCAATTTCATCTTGACCTTTTCTCATTTGATGCCTCATTTTCAACTTCATATTGTAGTGCGTGAAGACAATCTTTTGTAGCTTTTTATACTTCAATCTATTCATTGTCTTCGTGTGGATATAACTAAATGTAATCCAATTTCTCTCACAATTTGTGGCTGAAGTTGTTTGGCTAAGAACTTTTATAGCCACACGTTTAAGCTCAGGAGCACATACACCAAAAAAGGACCATCATTCAGTTTTATAAAGGAGCAACAAAAGGTAAATAAATTATTAGTTATTATATTAAAAAACAAAGTTAAAGTTGATTGATTTATAAAAAAAAATTATTATTTTACCTGGATTCATCTTAGACCAAGCTGCTTGAGTTTGAGGTGTACCAAATGTTTCAATTTTATCTCTAAAAAGTATTAACTGTGTAATATAACATAATATATCAATACGTAAATATCTTCATTTGATAAATAATGAATTATAAGATTAAAAGTATAAATATTCATTACTAACCTGGTTCAGAGCTTTAATCTGATCATCAATGTTTCTTTCTATTTTGAAGATGACTCTATTTGTTCCTTCAAACGTTTCTTTATAGACATCATCCCCATGTTCAACTCCATATTGAAATTGTGGATTAAAAAAATAACCTAAAAAAAGGATAATCAATTATTATGGATGAAAGTATAAATATAAATTACATGATAAAAATAAATTTATAAATTATATCAACATACTGGCAGAATGAAGATCATAATGCATGTATCTCCATCTCTTGTCTGTTATATCATTATATCTGGAATGATAACGAGAATTTTGTTTAATTGCTTGTTTAGCTCTATCAATGGCTTCATAAATGAAACCCATGGTTGGTTTCTCGTCACCATCAACAAGTCTCAAAACGTTTACTAAAGGATCAAACACCTTCAATATGTCTTGGGACTTACTCCAGAATTCATTGTCATTAACAATTGTTCTTGCTTCATATGACAGTCCTTTTTTCTCTTTACCAAATTTAGATAGTCTAAACTCTTCGGAGTTGAACATGATTCTCAGACCTTGCTTTTGTTGTACAATTGCTTGAAGTTGTAGGAACTGTGTTGCAAATCGGGTAACACCAGGACGGACAATTTCTCTACCTCCAATATATTTTTTCATGAGATTGACAGTCCATATATGGTTATAGATAAAATTTGTCATGCATCAGTTAGTGACTTCTGTACATTTTTATTTTTTCCTATATTCTCCAAGCAAAGATCTAAACAATGAGCAGTACAAGCTGACCAATACAAATGAGGCTGCTTCTCCATCAGTTTCTGACCAGCTGCTTTCAATGCTGCTTCATTATTTGTAATCACTTGAACAACAAACTCTTCTCCCACTTCTTCAACAACTTTATCTAATTACTGAAAGTAGTAATCGGTGTTTCTACTAACAACATTAGAAGCATCAATAGATTTCAAGAAAATTGTCCCCTTACTGCTATACACCAAAAAATTCATAATATGAGTATGGGTGATACCGTCTGCCCAACCATCACACATTATTGTCACCCATTTTCCTTTCCATGTACCTTTTAATACATTCAACCACTTCTTCATTTCCTTATATTCATTCTCTAAATATACATCTGAGATTTCATAAGGGGTCGGACATATAACCCCTTTACCTACCACAGCAGCTGTAACAATCAAATTATGCAACCAAGGAGAGTTAGATAAATTCATAGGTAAGTGCTCATAAATAAGAAACTTGCTTACTGCCTCTCCTAGATTCCTCCTCAATGTCTTCATGATACCCCTACCGATTTTTGGTTGCTTCATGCTTTTGGTCCTCATAAGATCAATATCTATAGATCTCAACTCAAGAGTGACATCTTCAGGCCTTTCGCCCCCGACCAATACTCGCATGTGAGCTTCCACCTTGTTCATATGTATTTCCACGCCCTCTTGTTTGTTGTCTGAATTGTTGCATGTCTTCCCATTCGCGATGTGATCTAAGGCTTTCCTGTGTAGCAAACCTCATTTATTCATCAATAGTGATCCACATCTTCATCTTCTCCTCTCAGGCGTGCTTCAAATTATTCTTTTCTTTTCTTAGTGTCATTGTTTTTTTTTTGCTTTTCCTTCAACAAGAAGCTTCATCATACCTTCTCTAGCCAATTTGTTCACTCTAGCACAACTAGCCACTTGTCCTTTCATATGTGCTATATGTTGCTTCAATATTGTAATGCGCCACCTTTTATTATCTTTTGGCAAAGTTTGCATTTGATATTGTTTCTACTTCTGGCTACTGGGTTTCCAAAATGCCATCCAATATCTTCACTTGGAGCACCCTCTAATCTTTGTGTAGGAAATTCTTCTCTTGGCGGCATTGTCTATATTTTATACAACCTGTTCAATATTTTTAAAATAAATATCAATCAATAATTCAACTAAACTTACAACTTTAATAAAAACTAGTAATTAACCAAACACAAATAATCTAATTACTAACATGTAATGTAAAATTGTGAATAAATAATAAGTGAACATACAATATAAGCTACTAATTACTAAATACAATAAACCAATTATTAACATTTAATTTGAATATTTACTAGCTAAACATATATTAAATCCATTTTAAATGAGAAATTAGATGAATATATCAATATGTATTTTCTTCCTCTCCCTCTTGGCTAACCTCCTCCCCCTTCTAAATTTTCTCAAATTTTCCCTCTAATAATTCCCAAATCTGATCATATTGCCACCCAAAAATTTCCCCCACTCATCAAATATCCCACCCACTCACTTTTTCCCCCCTGTTTTCATCCCACACTCCCACTCACACGGTCACACCCACAAAAAGTCACCCACTCCCCTCTGTTTCTCAATTTCTTCAACTTCTTCTCCCTATTTTTTCTCTGATTTCACTTTCACCCACCATGGCCTCATGGCCTTGCCCCCCCCTCACCCTCACTCACCCATGGCCTCACGACCCTCGTCCCCTCACCCATGACCTCACAACCCTCTCTCCCCCTCACCCATGGCCTCACGGCCCTCAACCCCACTCGGCCACAGTCGGAGGACGGCGGCGACCACAACCACCCCCACCCACTTACCCAAATCTCCATCGACCACCACCCCCCAAAATCACCACCTACCCAAACCCTCAAAATCACTGAATCATCACTCTTCCTCCCTCCCCCACCACCTAATCGTCGCCATACACAACCCCAGTGAACCCTGTGAAGACCCATTTTTGTCCATCTTCATTTTATTTTATTCTAATTTAATTATTATGTTATTATATTTCAGGGAGGCTAAAAAATAATCGTGAAGAAAGAAAGAAGAAAAAGAAAATAATGTTGGACGAGGAGGTTCCGTCCAGTGCATATTTAATTTTCTGTTGGACGGGGAGGTTCAGTCCATTGCATAGTTAATTTTCTGTTGAACGGGGAAGTTCCGTCCATTGCATATTTAACTTTCTGTTGGATGGGGAAGTTTCGTCCATTGCATAGTTAATTTTATGTTGGACGGGTCGGGACGTTCCGTCCATTGCATATTTAATTTTTTGTTGGATGGAGAGATTCCGTCCACTACAATTATTTAATTTTCTATTGGATGGGGAGGTTCCGTCCACTGCAATTATCTAATTTTATGTTGGACGGGGAGGTTCCGTCTACTGCAATTATCTAATTTTCTGTTGGACGAGGAGGTCCCGTCCACTACAATTTTAATTTTCTGTTGGACGGGGAGGTCCCGTCCATTGCATATCTAATTTTCTGTTGGACAGGGAGGTCCAGTCCATTGCATATCTAATTTTCTGTTTAACGGGGAGGTCCCGTCCATTGCTGGATGAGGCGGTTCCGTCCATTGCAATTATCTATTTTTCTGTTGGACGAGGAGGTTTCGTCCATTGCATACTTAATTTTCTGTTGGACGGGGAGGTTCCCTCCACTGCAATTTTATTTTCAAACTGGAGATTAAAAAGGAAAAAGAAAATAATGAATAAAGGAGGAGGAAAAGAAGGAGAAAAGAACAATCAACAAAAAGAGAAGAAAGGAGATTGAGTTACTTCTCCTAACCCTAAAAATACCCATTTTACATATCAGACAAAACCTTCTTCTTCCTCCTCCCACTCTCCAACCGCCGCTACACCTCATCTACCCATTGGTCCTTCTTCTCCCTCATCTCCTCCACTCTCTTAACCGTACCACACTTCCTTTTCTCTTCAAACATGAAACCTTCACATCAAATCACCTCCTTTCCTCTGCTCGCGCCACCTCCATATGGACACATACGATCTTTGCTCAGAACCGCCCAAGCTCCGAATTTTGTGAGACCAACCTAGAACCCGCTGGGTAAGGAGAAGCATGAAGCCCTCTCCTCCATCTATAAATTGAGACGCGAAGAAACGTGAAAGGAAAAGGAGGGGACGAAATATCAGGGGACGAAAGAGGAAGTATACGAAGACAGAGGGAGAGAGAGATTTTTATCTGATGTTTTCTTTGTGAAGAAAAAGAGATTGGGTTTGAGTTTCCTTTTTCTTTTATTTGTCATTAGAGTGGTTCCAAGTTTTCATAAGAAGAGAGAGTTAAACAAGTCAGTGAAACTGAAATGTAAGGGTTTTGATCTTAATATTTTACTACTGGGAGAAAGCAAAATCATTGTTATTCTGCTCTCATTCGGTAATATTTGTTCTCTTTGTTGATATTATTCATGAGTTTCTCTTAACATTCTTATTTTTCTGTATCTCCTTTTATGACGAAAAGAAAATCTATGGATATTGAAACTGAATGAGTTTGTATGATGTTTGCTATATGAATTCTTATGTCTGTTTCAGAAATGGTGTATCGTAGGGTTCCTCTTTCATTGTTTGCTGTCATATGCGAAAATGCATGATACACTAGTAATCTTCATATGGCTATACTGTTACTGAATACTTAAAATGTTTCAGTTTTGTTCTATTTTCATAAGGCGAAACTTTTTTCTTTACGTAAAAATAAAAGATGATCACTTAAATCCCCTTCAACCAGTTCCAAATACTTAATTAAATCAATGTTATTGTTGGGTTGCTCTATGACAAGTGTCATGCTCAACCCTTTAGATTTTGAGGTTGCCTTATGGACTTACGTGCCATGTTCAACCTCATTTAGGTTTAATAAAAAATTTTCACAAATATAAAACCGATAAAAAATACAAAATATCTTAAAATTAAAAATGATTTTTCCTTTAAATGATTTTCGGGGTAAAACAAATTTTCAAAGTTACTAATAATTTACACAAATAATTTTGGGTAACCATTTTTATGGATGTTCTAGGGTGCCGTGAGCTTAAGTCTCCATACCTTCCCTAGACGTAATCAACTCCCGAACCCAAAGTTTTTAAAGGGTTTTCCAACTTTCCCGAAATTAAATAAAGTTGGTGGTGACTCCATGTTCATTCTCTAAAAAGAAAATCAAGTATTCTTTTCGGTTGTGACAAACCCCCAACTGGCAACATATGAGTGAGCCAGAGCGACTGACAGCACCATAGTAGAGCAGAGGAGGAAAATCTTACCCTAGGGTGAGGCTGGTAGATCGGAGTACCGGACGTGAGGAGGCACAACCGCATGAGGCAGAGGACGACCACCAAATGGAGATCTTGAGCAGATCCAGAGCAAAGTCACAGGAGAAACTCAGTAAGGAGATAAGACACAGTCAACAAGCACGGAGCAAAGTTATTGGGGGAGAAAAGAGATAAAGCCAAAAGGTACAAGAATATTTTCTTTTTTATTTTCAGAATGATGTACTCTGATTCTTCAGAACTCTATTTTTTTTTGTTTTATACTGGTTTGAAAGTCCGTTGCGGTCTGATGCACCCGTTGTGGACGAAACGACGTTACGTTGCGGATGAAATGCCGTTACGTTGCGGCCGTTACGTGTGATTTCAAAACACACCGCAATTGCGCCCTGATGCCATTGCGGTGAGGGCCGTGTCCGCAATATTGTGGCCGCATCAGATGATGCGGTTGGCAATTTAGAACCATGGGGTGAACCCCTTGGATAGTCGACACACCATACCTAGGATGCGCCACCACGGGGGCGCACGGTTCACCAAACCTTGGGTAAACCACCCGCGGGCGACCAAATCGCCGTACTCTAGGACGACCTCCCCTATGTTGATCTTCCCCCACTAACAACTCCAATGCGTGATGCATGAGCACAACAACAAACAAGGCAACCACCTCCTTTGCTTGGGCCAATAAGCACCCAAGACTTATCACCAACATCAACATCAACAACACCCTGACCCTTAAGAGTCAAGGTCCCCTTGGTCAAAAAGCACCAAGGTTCAACTTATCAACACCTCGACCAAAAAGCATCGAGGCTACTTTGGCCAAAAAGCACTAAAGCATATCAACGCGCGATAACCCATTGGGCACCGGCTTAACCAACTTATTAATCTTGTTTATCTTAATTGGCCTTAATTAAGTTATCTAACTTGTCTTCATTTGATTGGTGTATTATTTCATTATTGGGGACATTTGGCGAAGTCCTAAGGCTTAAATAACCAAACAACATACATAAAAGCAATTAACGAAAAAAACGGGGTGTTACAGATAACATGGTGGATGGTCCAACATTGGATCTAGGATAGTTGTGATACTATATTAGATTTTGGGCCTAACTCAATCCCAAAAGCTAGCTCATGAGATGAGGATTGTCCAATACTTATAAGCTCTTATTAGACACTATCTTTAGCCAATGTGGGACTTGAGTTTTTCCCAATAAAGCATTCAAATATCCCCCATAATACTAACATGTGGTTGGTCCAAGTGGTAAGGGATTTGGGCACCTTAAGCAAGTGGTCAGAGATTTGAATCCTGTAACCTGTGTATGGACAAAACCTGATTAGGAGGGGAGAACCCACCTTGTGTACTAAACAAGTTCCTCGACAGAGATTAGTCACTGCTAACGATGGTGGATAATTCATATATATGTCATGGTTAGCAACAAAAAAAAATATTCCCCATAATAAAATTGATAAGGATTCAATCTCCATCATGTGCACTCTCGATGTGGATGAAGATCTTTTGTCCCACTCTACTGTCACATTCCCTGTTTTCCACCGATAATAATTTGTCATTTAATAAAACAAAATCATAATTCATTAACACTTATCCACATTCTCAGTCTTTGATTGATAGGAGATATCGAGACAATTTTTTTGGCACAGCAGAATTTCTTATTCCGACAGAGGCATACAATTGTGTCACAATCAACTAGCGTCCTCTCGGAACTACCATTATTGAATAACTCAATCGTATTTGAACTTGAGAAGTCCTTGACAACACACATACAACATGTCATCACTACCATTCTTGAATGCATCAAGAAATGATGAAGGGTCTGTTTGTTTTAGATTTTGATAGAACGAGACGGTGGTATTTTTGAAATTAAAAGCAAAAGATTCCACATCGGTTTAAATATTAACTGATGTGTAAATATTTTCCACATTGGTTATATTTTAATCGATGTTTAAAATTAAAACAAAAAAAATTTAAATTTAAAATTTTTATCTTTTCACATTGGTTCTTTTTGAACTGGTGTTTAATATATAGATTAACCACATCGGTTATATGATAACCGATGTATAAAATTATAAAAAAAAAATTAGAATTTAAAATTTTATCTTTCCACATCGGTTCCTGATGAACCGATATCTAATATAAATTAACCACATCATTTTTATATAACCGATGTAATAAATTAAAAAAAAAGAAATTTTAAATTAAATCGTAAGTTTCTACATCGGTTACTATAGAACCGATGTGAAATATTACTAACCACATCGGTTTTTGGATAACCGATGTGTAATATTTGACAAAACCCTACTTTTTGTTTCTATTTTCATTCCCTCCATCCGTCACGCGCCCTTTTCCTTTGTTTTTACTCTGCTCTTCCATATACTATATCACGAGCACACTACCGAGTACACTAAGGAGAGAGGAACTACGAGCAGAAATCACGTTTAGTTGCTTCACCGCCAACAACCTTCTGTGCTTGCTATTAAGAACTTGCATTCCTTTGTTTTTCATTCCCTCCCTCGTTTTGTGTTGGATTTCCATTCGCGATTTCCATTTGCTCCAGGTATTCTTCTTCTTCTTCCACTCGTGTTTTCCTCTTCCATTTGCGCCAGGTATTCGTCTTCTTCTTCTCTTTTGACTTAGCTTCCTCTTCTATTTTGTTTCTTCCTCTGCAGATCTGACTGAGATTTCGTTTCTTCTTCTGTGATTTTGTTCTTCAATACTGAGTTATGCCTCAACAAGGTTTGAACGAAAACCTAACCTCCCATGAACCAAACACCCTGACTATCTTCCTCTCACGGCGCCCCTGTTGTTCGTCTTCTACCTGCCGCCTGCGGGCCACTTGTTCCGATCTTCCCACTGCCGGTGCACCACGCAACCACCGTATCTCCGCTGAGCCCAAGTCTCCACGCCCTGCCACTCTTCCTCTTCACCGCGTACCCGTCGTCTCTCTTCCGTCACCGTGCTCGGGTGCCGGTCATCTTCACCGGTTCTATCGCACATTCCTTCACCAGGTTTGTTAAACTTTTTTTTTCATTTTTATTTGTGGTTCTGTTAAACCTTGAGGGTTTGCATCCTATTCTTCACCATTATGGGTGTCGCACAACGTGTTTTATACCTTGCTCTGTGAAACCCTTAATGGCTGTTATTGTTAGTGTTCATCAGCTTATCTGTTATTTTAAACTCTAAACATTTTATTTTTGCTCACTAATTTAGTAATTTACACTCTGATCTGTTATTTAATGGGTGTTGTTTGCTTGGTTGATGTTCTGCATGTTGGTTCCCTTTAGGCTCTGTATAGAAATTTGCTATACCAATTTCATGTTCCACTTCCTGTCCTGACTAAAAAATGAGAAATGTAATTGTCTTTTTTATAAAAAATAATTTAAAAAATAATAATATAAACTTGTTATATTTTAATTAGATGAGACACGAAGTGACACAAAATGGGGATAGAAGATCTCTATGCTGCTATTGTTGCTTGGGGTGGGTTGGGTCTGTTCAAAGACATCATACAAGTTTCGTAGTAAGAACCTCAATTAAATAAATAACAAGCCACCCTACAACACAGAAAGCACTTGACACAAAGTCACAGATGTTAGGTTTCCAAAAATAACTAGTACTTGCAGATTATACAAATGATATCTACCATGACAACTTCTTGACCTATTATCTTGACCTTGACATTGATGGTTGTCGCGAGCGTCCCGTCCGGGAGGTGCGAAAAGGGATAAAAAGTCAGAGGAGTCGCCACTAAAATTTTTATTGGGAAAATCTTAGAAAAACCCAATTATTTAAAGGTAAACTGGTCTTAAAAAAATAGAGATTTGGATTCGGGAGTCGGTTACGAGTAGGGAAGGTGTTAGCACCCCACATCGCCCGTTTAAAAAATGGCACCTTAAGTTAATTGTGCAAAAACATTTTAATAGTCTTTTAAATATTTATTTTACCCCAAAACTTATTTACAAGAAAGAATTATTTTTAACTTTTAATATTTTAAATTTTATTAATTTTTTATATTTTTAACTTTATGGTTTATAAAAACTAAATGAGATTGAACATGGCACATGAGTCCACAGGGCAACCTCAAATCTAAGGGATTAAACATGGCACCGTGTCCATAGAGCATCCCTGGAAAAAGTTTAATTATTTTGATTAATTATTTTAACATAAAAAGAGACACAAAAAAAAGGAAAATTTAGTTTTGGCCCGACAAGATGATTTATCTTGCTCCTACGTATTCCCGGGTGCGATGGGAAACTCAAAGCCACGTAGTTCTCTTAAAAAATATTTGATTGATTGGTTGATTTTAATTTTTGAAAGGATTGAGATTTGAAAAGATTTTCATTAATAAACAAAGGGGAAATTATTTTTCATTTTTTTGATTTTTTATCTTTTTGAAAAAAAAGGATTTTTTAGATGCAAATTACTCTTTTTTTAATTTTTATTCTGGGCCCAACAAGCATAGAAAAAGACTTATTAAAATCACATTATTCTTGGACCAACAAACATAGGAAAAGACTCATTAAAATCACACAAGCAAACACTCATGAAATCAGAAGCCCAACTAAATAAAACCCAAACATATTAACCAACATAACAGATCATTAGCAATAAAAACAAAGAAAAGTGCCATACTCAGAATCTAGAAGCTTCTGAGTTCCCTTTTTACGTTACCCTCAGGCCAGTGGAGGCAGGGACGACTGCTGAACCATGAAGACCGAGCGGCGGCGACTGCGACTGCGAGCGATGCGACAGCGGAGCAGGGGTCGCAAGCGGCGGCGTGCGAACGTGAGAGCACGGCGGTGTACGGGGCAGCGGTGGTCCTGTGGTTCGCGAGTGGTGGAGAAGACGGGAGATCCGTGGTGGTGGCCTACGGTGGTCCTCCCTGCGGTTGACGAGACGAATGCGGTCCTGGTGTTGAGAGGTGGCCGGCTGAGCGGTGGAGGACAGCAGCCCCTGGGCGGTGGTCGCAGATCTGGTCAGAGGAAAGAAGGGTTGAAGTGAAGAGGAAGAAGGAGATGTGCAGTGTGAGATGAAGGAGATGGGTTCTGGGTAGAAAAGTGAAGCAGGAAGAAAGAAAGAGAGAAAAAGGTAGGTCTTTTTGGTTTCTAATTTTTCTGATTTTTCTGAGTATTTTGTTGTTGTTGGCTTGGTTGAGGAAGATGAAGATTATGGTGTGTGTGTGTGTGGCTGGTTTGTTGAAAAGGATGGAGAAAGAGAGGAAGAAGATGATGTTAAGATAAAAGAAGAAGGAAGAAGAAGAAAAAAACAGTCTGGAACGTGAGAGAAGAGAGGAAGAAGAAAAGAGAAAGAGAGAGAAAAAAGAAAAAAAGTCAAGGGGGGGTTTTCAAGCGTACAGGATTGAGTATTTTCTGCTGGTCTGGTCCCTCCCCCCTTTGTTTCTGTTCTGTGACATATATTGACTATCAAGGGAAGAAGATGACAAAATTTCTGCTGCCAGCTGTGTGGAGGGGGACAACACTAGTGGAGTGTTGCAGTGATTAAAATATGTTTCAATCTTTTTCCAAACTCCACTTTTGTGTTTCATTTCACTGATCTAGGCAAAGGTGCTTTTCCAAGTTCTGGAGATTGCCCAAAAATAGATGCTAATAGCCTTGAGCCTTGTGAGAGCTACACTTGAGTGAGTCAGTGAAGAAAACATGTTTTCCAAAAGATTTTTTCAATTTTTAATTATCAGCAGAAATCTTGCTTTTTTCTATTTTTTGTTTTGTTGTTGTTGTTTTTTTTTTTTTATGTATTTAAATATCTCTTCACTTGGGCTTGGACTCAAAACACTTTGTAACAGAAACAAATTGGGCCAATAACATAACCAATTTTTAGAGAATTTTTATGCATTTTCTTCTTCTTTTTTTTTCAAATATTAATTAATTAAAAAGGAAAATACCCGGACAAAATTAGGTGTTCACAGCTGCCCCTCTTTACTTTTTCTTATTAGATAAAATGTGTAACCGTAGTTAACATATTATCGCTATAAGAAATGAGTAAAGACACGAACTCCAATTTTGTTCAGGGTACACTGACAAACAGAAAAGACCTGTGACTAAAAAGTGATTTCCTGTAATGAACCAGCGGGTTGGATTACCCAACGAGGTACACACATAAAAAGCTTGCAGAGTGGATTGCCTGTCGAGCTTAAAAATAAAGATAAAGAGCTTACGGGGTGGATTGCCCATCAGAAGCTCAAACAGAAAGATAAAAGAGCTTACGGGGTGAATTACCCGTCAGAAACTCGAGCATAAAGATAAAGAGCTTACGGGGTGGATTGCCCGCCTGAAGCTTAAACAGAAAGATAAAAGAGCTTACGGTGTGATTGCCCGTCTGAAGCTTAAACAGAAAGATAAAAGAGCTTACGTGGTGGATTGCCCGTCAGAAGCTCGAACAGAAAGATAAAAGAGCTTACGAGGTGGATTACCCGTCTGAAACTCGAACTGAAAGATAAAAGAGCTTACGGGGTGGATTGCCCGTCTGAAACTCGAACTGAAAGATAAATGAGCCTACGGGGTGGATTGCCCGTCTGAAGCTCGAACAAAGAGATAAAAGAGCTTACGGGGTGGATTGCCCGTCTGAAACTCGAACTGAAAGATAGAAGAGCTTACGGGGTGGATTGCCCGTCAGAAGCTCGAACTGAAAGATAAAAGAGCTTACGGGGTGGATTGCCCGTCAGACTCTCAAATGGAAATATAAAAGAGCTTACGGGGTGGATTGCCCGTCAGAAGCTCAAACTGAAAGATAAAAGAGCTTACGGGGTGGATTGCCCGTTAGAAGCTCGAGCAGAAAGACAAATGAGCCTACGGGGTGGATTGCCTTGCCCGTCAGAAGCTCGAATTGAAAGATGAAAGAGCTTACGGGGTGGATTTCCCGTCAGAAGCTCGAACTGAAAGATAAAAGAGCCTACGGGGTGGATTGCCCGTCAGAAGCTCAAACTGAAAGATAAAAAAGCTTGTGTTGTCCTATGCCTATAGGAGCCAATAAATGTGTAGCTTATGAGCCCTCTGCCTGTTAAAGCTAAACAAAAACAATCACGAAGCTCATGAAGTCCTATGCCTACTAAAGCTAATAAAGATGCAGCTTATGAGCCCTGTGCCCGTCAAAGTTGAACAAAAACATAACGAAGCTTATGAGGCCTTGTGCCTGCTAAAACTAAAGGTAACAAAAACAATGCTTATGGGCCCTATGCCCGTTAAAACAAAAGAAAGCTTAGAGACCCTATGTCTGCTAAAGCTAACGAAACAAAGCTTATGGGCCTTGTGCCCGTTAAAGCAAATGAAAGCTTAGAGACCCTATGTCTGCTAAAGCTAACAAAAGCGAAGCTTATGGGCCCTATGCCCCATTAAAACGGATGAAAGCTTAGAGACCCTATGTCTGCTAAAGCTAACAAAAGCGAAGCTTATGGGCCCCAAGCCCGTAAAATCCAGTAAAATGGGAGCTTATGGGCCCTATGCCTAAATGTGATGCAATGATGCTGATTCTGGTGCATGAAATAATGCATGATGCAAAAGATTCTTCCAGTGATTGGTAATGAACCTTGATCATTTCTCGCAAACCACTCTTTGGTTTATAGCCCCTTAAAGCTTCGATCACAGCCAAATTTAAGGAAGAACTGGAATGTCACTCATTGATCCGGATTGTCATTTTCTTGCCCCATCGATGCTTTGCCCCTTGTCACAAATATGCCTATTTATAATGATTATCCCGATGGATGAGACTGCTTGATTTTTCTTTCTTTTCCAACATTGCCCTTTGTCAGGAGATTGATGTACTTTCCATGACCTTTGCATCCTGAGAGAAACTCTAAATGATATCATTATTGATACTTGCTTCACCTTTCGGTATGTATTAAAGAATGAAAATTGAGTCTATGGTAGAAAGAGGGGTATGTAAATGATAGAGGATGGACAGGGAGCAACAATATGTGGAAAGTGGTAAGGATATGAGCAAAAGAATTGAAAGGTTGTTAGAAGGAAGGAAACAATGACGGGATGGAGTTCACCCTTTTCTTCATGTGATACTCTTTTAAGATGATAAGTGCTAGCTTCTCATGCATATAATCTCGAGCACCGCTTTAATCAGCTTTCAAGAACATGGTTTGTTCCAGTCATGTATTGAGCATTTCATGACTCGCCTTCAAACTGCCCCAGTTTGCAGTTTGCATTTCTTCAAGAGACACTCGTATGATCTCGAGTACTGATTTAATCTCCTTCCGAGGACATGATTTGCCTTTAAATTCAAACTGCCCCAGTTTTTGCTTCGATAAATCTGTTTGACCCTAACTTTTGCGCAGGTTGCCCTTCCGATCTTTCAACCTACCGGGTCGCTCTAATTTTTCCTAGGTCGCCCTTGCAGGTTTTCAACCCAGCGAGCCTCCTCCTTTTTGTTTTTATGTTTTTTCATTTTCTCTTTGTCTTTTCTTTTATTTTTCTTTTTCCGAGAGCGATGCATTGAAAAAGCACATACATTTTGTCTCACAATTAAAGTTAATGAAAATGATAACAATCTTTCATTGATCAGAATGGACTTTTTAGGCTCATAACGCGGCCAATGGTTGAGAGTCATGAAGGAAAGGATATAAGGCTCAAACAAATGTTTTAAGGTTGAATAGGACTGAGGATCCATGATCTTTTCGATTTCTAAGAACATTTGTTTTCCTTTAACTTTCCTTTTTATTTCTTCCCCTTTTTTTGCCTTTGTGTGAAGGTTTTTTTTTATCCTGTTTTTTCTTTTTCTTTTTTTTCATAATCACCAATTCTTTCATGCTTGCCCCTTGCTTAAGGGTGATCCTTGTCCCAGGTTCTTTGAAAGAATTTCAAGCTCAAACGGAGTAACAAGGGATAGTACAAGTATGTGAAAGATATAGAAAGATGGCCATTCTTCATTTCAAATTTTGATTGTTAATTTTCATAAATTTTAAATGAAAGACAAAATGATAGTACTTGCAAAAAGCCTAACCGGGCGCCCTTTCTCGATTTCCCTTTTAATTTCACTTCTTTTTCTTTTTTTCTTTTTTTTTTTCAAATCATGGAGTCTAGCTTGAATCAAAAAGATTTCCTTTGATTGCCTCAATCATCTTCGGTTGATCTCATGAGGAAGTTTTCCATGGTTGTCCGAACCAGCATGGTTAATGAGGTGATCAGGATCATACGATGAGGTTCTAGCACTTATTATTTTATTTTATTTTTAAAGAGAATCACCTTCAGATCTGCTTTATTGATAACTTTCAAGAAAAAAGAAGAAGGATGAAGGTAAAATCAGAAGATGAAGGAAAGGAAGGAAACTCAATGCATTCATTTATTCATACTGAAATGGAAACAAGTAAGCCCATTATTAAAAACTTCCTAAAGCCTTGGGCAGAGCTAAAGGATTTGCATCAATGAATTACTCTACACAAGATTCAAAGGTCATGTTCCAAAGTGTCCTCTACGGCATGGACTCCGGAACCTCCTGCATCAAGAGTGTCTCACTGGAAACTTAGCACATTTGCATTGATCAGATCTTGCACTTTATACTTTAAGGTCTTGAAATTTTCAGTTGAATGACCTATCACTCCCTCATGATAGTCACACTTGACATTTGGGTCAAACCAGTTTGGGTATGGGGGTTGCACCGCCCTGGTCGGGACCGGGACCAACAAAGATTTTTCAATAAGGCTGTGCAATAGCTCCGTGTAAGTCATAGGTATAGGGTCAAACTGCATGGGCTTCTTTTCTGGGTTGTAAGGTTGTCTCCTTTGATTTGCATTTAGGTTTTGTTGGGGCGGTATGGTGGGAAAGGTTTGATGTTGGAAAGGGTTTGATGGGTGGTATGGTGTCCTCATAGGATAGGATTGGGTTGGAAATTGTGAGATGGCGGCTACATATGGATGGTTAGGTTGGTGATGTGATGGATAATATGGAGTGTAGGTTGTTTGAAAAGACGGTTGAGAGTTGACAGATATTTGACCCGGTATCCAATGCCCATACCACTCAGACTCTTGCTCAGAGGCCACAACATGTGCCTCTTCTTCATTCTTCTTGACAAATGGATCTTTTGTCATCCCGGCTACCCCCACAGAACTTTCAACAATCTTACCATTTCTCATCCCATTCTCAATTCTTTCTCCAATGATAACCATGTCAGAAAAGTTTGATGATACACTTCCAATCATTCTATCATAGAAGGGTGGCTGAAGTGTATCAATGAACATTGCTATAATTTCTTTCTCAGTTAATGGGGGCTCTACCTGAGCAGTCAATTCTCTCCACCGTTGTGCATACTCCTTGAAGGTTTCTGTATCCCTTTTTAACATATTTTGAAGTTGCATCCTATCAGGAGCCATGTCAATATTATACTTGTATTGTTTCAGGAATGCATCTGCTAGGTCTTTGAAGGATCGAATATGGGCCCGCTCGAGGTGTATGTACCAATTTGAAGCTGCCCCAGTCAAACTATCTTGGAAGAAATAAATCAAGAGCTTATCATCCTGGGCATGTGATGCCATCTTCCTGACGTACATGGTTAAGTGGCTTTTTGGACAAGTGGTTCCTATGTATTTGTCAAAATCTGGCACTTTGAATTTTGGAGGTATTACGACATTGGGCACTAGACAGAGTTCAGAGGCATCCCGAAGACCATGACTGTTTGCCCCTTCAATAGTTCGCAGTCTTTCCTCTAGAACCTCCAGCTTTTCTATGGATTGAGGATTCCCACACGACTGATTCACAGGAACATACTGTGGGGAAGCGAAGCTCTGTGCCACTTGGATCCCATTGGCACCAATGTGGAAGGTGAATGGTGAAGTGTTTGGGTTAACGGAATGAACCATATAATTGGTGGGGATCTGTGTCTGGGTTGTGTTTTGTGAGTTTGGATTGCCATTTGTTGGACCAGGAGCGACTGGCGGCACAAATCCTCGAGGAAGACCATATGGGGGATTGCTTGGGTCAAATGAAGGACGATTTTGATTGCTTGGGTAGCCAGTGAAAGGCATCACGACCCCTTGTTGGTTGTTCTCATGAGTGAGAAGAGGTATGGCCGGCTGCTCTTCAGTTGAGGCTGAAGGATTCTCATTCGTGTTCTTTTCCTTCTGCATGACTTGCAACATTACCATCATTTGGGTCATCTTCTCTTTGAGTTGACTCCAGTCTTCTATGAACTTTTGAGTTTGCTCTTCCTCATCCATGATTTTGGCTTGTGATCGAGTCCAATAAGGGTGCCGCAAAGCAATTATTCAAAAAGTCACTGTGAAGTTTGGGGAAAAGGGATTAAATCCTTATTTGTGAAAGTTTACTGAAGATAACCTTTTGAGATGCATGAAAAAGATTTTTCTTGACCCAAGAAGGTGTTAATGCATGGGTTGCATGGAAAAGATTTACTTTTAATTTTTATTTTTATACTTACCCAAATTTTAATACATGAGGTGCATGAAGGAACTTCTATCAAAACAGTGATACATGAAATGAGCTTCTTATTTTATTTTTTATTTTTTTTTTGAAGAATCATTTTTTATAAATGCATGAGATGAATGAATTTATTTTCTTTGTTTGGAGACAAATGAGAATTCTTTGTTTAGAGACAAATGAAGGAAAGAAAGTTCTTTTTTTTCTTTTTTTGAATGCATGAAATGGTTTTTTTTTTTTAAAAAAAAATGGGTCGTTTCCTATTTTGGAAATTGAAATGGATGTATGAATATGAAGAGAAAGGTAGAGAATAATCATGCCCCCTTTTGTGTCTTAAGACGGTTAAAACTTAGGGTCGGACACAGCTGAAGTCATAACTCTAATTGGTTGGCCCCTAAGTTTGCTCTATCGGTGAAAATTGGGTAGGTTCTAGACTTCTAAAATCCATGGTCCTCAGATTGCCCCCATCCCGAAAGATAAGGATCTGACTCATGAGTCTAGCCACAAGTAGGGATAAACCCTCTCAAAATGACCATCCCATGATATCGGGTACAACCTAAGTGGTGAATCGACAAATATCAGGGGGGTACAAGACCTCTTCAATGACAATGTCGACACACCGCCTAATCCTTAAGCTTCCACAAGCTTGGGTATAGAGCTAAAAGTGTGTGAAATAAGTGTAAGTGATGTGTGTGCTGGGAGCATACAAACCTGCTCCAAACCTATTAAATTGAAAACTACATCACACATGCAAAAAAGAACAGCCAACAACATAATAATTCTCTACCCTAGGATTGCAAGAATATACAAATGCATATATTAAAGCATATAACAATTTACAAAACAAATAAAACAAAGAGGGGTAAAACTAATATTTTCAAAGTTATTAAAAGAAGTTGCACAACCAACTATGATAGGCCTGACTCTCTAAAGTCCCCAGAGGAGTCGCCAGCTGTCGCGACCGTCCCGTCCGGGAGGCGCGAAAAGGGATAAAAAGTCAGAGGAGTCGCCACTAAAATTTTTATTGAGAAAATCTTAGAAAAACCCAATTATTTAAAGGTAAACTGGTCTTAAAAAAATAGAGATTTGGATTCGGGAGTCGGTAACGAGTAGGGAAGGTGTTAGCACCCCACATCGCTCGTTTAAAAAACGGTACCTTAAGTTAATTGTGCAAAAATATTTTAATAGTCTTTTAAATATTTATTTTACCCCAAAAGTTATTTACAAGAAAGAATTATTTTTAACTTTTAATATTTTAAATTTTATTAATTTTTTATATTTTTAACTTTATGGTTTATAAAAACTAAATGAGATTGAACATGGCACATGAGTCCACAGGGCAACCTCAAATCTAAGGGATTAAACATGGCACCGTGTCCATAGAGCATCCCTGGAAAAAGTTTAATTATTTTGATTAATTATTTTAACATAAAAAGAGACACAAAAAAAAGGAAAATTTAGTTTTGGCCCGACAAGATGATTTATCTTGCTCCTACGTATTCCCGGGTGCAATGGGAAACTCAAAGCCACGTAGTTCTCTTAAAAAATATTTGATTGATTGGTTGATTTTAATTTTTGAAAGGATTGGGATTTGAAAAGATTTTCATTAATAAACAAAGGGGAAATTATTTTTCATTTTTTTGATTTTTTATCTTTTTGGAAAAAAAGGATTTTTTAGATGCAGATTACTCTTTTTTTAATTTTTATTCTGGGCCCAACAAGCATAGAAAAAGACTCATTAAAATCACATTATTCTTGGACCAACAAACATAGGAAAAGACTCATTAAAATCACACAAGCAAACACTCATGAAATCAGAAGCCCGACTAAATAAAACCCAAACATATTAACCAACATAATAGATCATTAGCAATAAAAACAAAGAAAAGTGCCATACTCAGAAGCTAGAAGCTTTTGAGTTCCCTTTTTACGTTACCCTCAGGCCAGTGGAGACAGGGACGACTGCTGAACCATGAAGGCCGAGCGGCGGCGACTGCGACTGCGAGCGGCGCGACAGCGGAGCAGGAGTCGCAAGCGGCAGCGTGCGAACGTGAGAGCGCGGCGGCGTACGGGGCAGCGGTGGTCCTGTGGTTCGCGAGTGGTGGAGAAGACGGGTGATCCGTGGTGGTGGCCTACGGTGGTCCTCCCTGCGGTTGACGAGACGAATGCGGTCCTGGTGTTGAGAGGTGGCCGGCTGAGCGGTGGAGGACAGCAGCTCCTGGGCGGTGGTCGCAGATCTGGTCAGAGGAAAGAAGGGTTGAAGTGAAGAGGAAGAAGGAGATGTGCAGTGTGATATGAAGGAGATGGGTTCTAGGTAGAAAAGTGAAGCAGGAAGAAAGAAAGAGAGAAAAAGGTAGGTCTTTTTGGTTTCTGATTTTTCTGATTTTTCTGAGTATTTTGTTGTTGTTGGCTTGGTTGAGGAAGATGAAGGATGGGAGGAAGATGAAGATTATGGTGTATGTGTGTGTGGCTGGTTTGTTGAAAAGGATGGAGAAAGAGAGGAATAAGATGATGTTAAGATAAAAGAAGAAGGAAGAAGGAAAAAAACAGTCTGGAACGTGAGAGAAGAGAGGAAGAAGAAAAGAGAAAGAGAGAGAAAAAAGAAAAAAAAGTCAAGGGGGGGTTTTCACGCGTACAGGATTGAGTATTTTCTGCTGGTCTGGTCCCTCCCCCCTTTGTTTCTGTTCTGTGACATATATTGACTATCAAGGGAAGAAGATGACAAAATTTCTGCTGCCAGCTGTGTGGAGGGGGACAACACTAGTGGAGTGTTGCAGTGATTAAAATATGTTTCAATCTTTTTCCAAACTCCACTTTTGTGTTTCATTTCACTGATCTAGGCAAAGGTGCTTTTCCAAGTTCTAGAGATTGCCCAAAAATAGATGCTAATAGCCTTGAGCCTTGTGAGAGCTACACTTGAGTGAGTCAGTGAAGAAAACATGTTTTCCAAAAGATTTTTTCAATTTTTAATTATCAGCAGAAATCTTGCTTTTTTCTATTTTTTGTTTTGTTGTTTTTTTTTTTGTTTTTAAATATCTCTTCACTTGGGCTTGGACTCAAAACACTTTGTAACAGAAACAAATTGGGCCAATAACATAACCAATTTTTAGAGAATTTTTATGCATTTTCTTCTTCTTCTTTTTTTTTCAAATATTAATTAATTAAAAAGGAAAATACCCGGACAAAATTAGGTGTTCACAATGGTGAAGCAAACTCCTTTGTCAAGACTAGTTTGGAGACTATAAGAGTGAAAGATCATAGCTCACCCAGGAAAAGTTATTGGACGGTTGTGAGTGAAACCGCTAAAACTGAAGCTGATGCCAAAATCAATTAATTAATTAGTCCAGCTAGTGTTTGAATCCACTTTGATTTTTAGGCTTATTACTGTGAATACATCCTCTATTTTGTTGATATATTACCTAGTGGTTTCCACTTGTCATGGTCTATTTTCTGTATGATGTGGGTTTACTTTGTAACAGGTTTTGTGGAACATTTCACTTTGGTTTGCTGTTGTTTGTTGCTTATTAGGCGTTGATTTCTTATAGTTGGCTGCAACCATTTAACTCTTGTCTCTCTGTGTAGTGTTTTGGGCTGGTGTATCCCTAGTATCCTTATCATAAAATTTTACTTATATACTAAAAAACTGTTAGACATAATGTGTGAGTGAACATTTTATTTGTTATTTAATTATTCATTCTATTTTGGTTTTAATTTTATTTTTTACTGGTAATGTTTTAGATGTGGTGTGTTGACATGAAAATACAAGAAAGGAGTTATACCAGCAGATAGCCGCTTTGCATTGGAAAATTACAAAGTAAGGTTTGATTTCCATCGTTTTGGCTGAAAAGCTTTCATTGGAGTTTTAATGTATTTGCTTGAAAATTTATTTGATCCGAGAATATGCCCACAATAATTAGTAAAGCCTTAGTTTCCCGTTTGAGATGCAATACTAATGAGCACACGTGTACGTGCTTAATGTACCGCTCATTGTATTGGATCTTGAATTGTCCAAAGTTGGATAGTTTGGGAAAAAAACTTTTTCTTCATTCAGTTAAAATAGTTATTCATTGATTCTAATGTTATATACTTGATGAAAGTTCGGATTGATGCATTTCCTTTCGTTCTCCGGGTGCATACTTTATCGTGGTGGATGTCATCGTGTTCAAGTCGTGTATGTCGGAGACCGAAGGGAAATGCTGCCGAAATTTCATCAAGTATGAGCATGAGAGTTAAGGACTAACTATTAACCGAATGTTGAATAAGTTTCTTCTCGAATGGGATAGGGCCATACCCTGTCATAAGAAGTGGTTGATGAATATGTTGGACTAAGTACGAAGTTATTGGTTTAGTCATGGATCGCGGTTGGATGAATGCTAGATGGACAAGTGATGAGTATGAGAATGGAGTGGAAGATTTTCTATAGTTTACAAAAACAAATGCTCCTGATAGTGGTAACGGAAGGTTTTATTGTCCTTGTGTTAACTGTTTGAATGAGAGACAACTAGAAGCTGAGGAGATACGTGATCATCTTATTTGTGAGGGGATTTGCAAGAGTTATACAACATGGATATGTCATGGTGAATCGTTAGACAGACCAAGGGTGTCGGATAGAGAGGAAGTTGATGACGTGGAAATGGACGATGGACTAGAGGACATGATCCGTGATGTTGGGCAAGAGTCTTTTCGACGCGCACATGTGTATGATACTTTGTACAGTGATGCGAAAGTGGCTTTGTATCCGGGGTGCACTAATTTCACACGGTTGTCAGCGGTGTTAAGATTGTTCAATGTAAAGGCGAGAAATGGGTGGAGCGATAAAAGCTTTACCGAATTGCTTGAGTTGTTGAAAGACATGTTTCCAGAAGGCAACACATTGCCATCTCGAAACTATGAGGCGAAGAAGATATTGTGTCCGATGGGTATGGCGTATAAGAAAATACACGGTTGCCCCAATGATTGTATATTGTACAGGAAAGAGTTTGAAGAGATGCACGAGTGCCCCAGGTGTGGGGTATCACACTACAAAGTGAAGGATGGTGATTCTAAGTGTGATGTGGTCACCAAAGGTCCTCTTGGAAGGTGTTATGGTATCTTCCCATGATTCCGCGGTTCAAGCGATTGTTTGCTAATGTAAATGATGCAAAGAACATTAGATGGCATGCAGATGAGAGGAAGTGTGATGGACAGCTTTGCCATCCGGTCGATTCTTTGAAATGGAAGAGAATTGATAGTTTGTTTCCAGATTTGGGCAATGAGCCCAGAAACCTCAGGCTTGGACTTGCTACCGATGGAATGAATCCATATGGAAACTTAAGTAGTATTCATAGTTCATGGCCTGTTCTCCTGGTAATTTACAACATGTCTCCTTGGTTGTGCATGAAGCGCAAATACATTATGTTAAGTATGATGATTTCGGGTCCTAAACAGCCAGGAAATGATATTGATTTTTATCTGAGTCCCTTGATTGAAGACTTGAGAATGTTGTGGGATGAAGGCATTGATGTGATCGACGGGTATTGCCGTGAGACATTCAGATTGCGTGCCATGTTATTTTGCACCATCAATGATTTTCCAGCATACGGGAACCTGTGTGGGTATAGTGTTAAGGGGCATAAAGCATGTCCAATATGTGAAGAAGGCACATGTTACCATCAACTGCAACATGGAATAAAGACAGTTTACCTTGGGCATCGGAGATTTCTCCGACGTAATCATCCTTATCGTAGATTGAGAAAACCTTTCAATGGACTTCCGGAGAATGAAATTGCTCCGGTGGCCTTGACTGGAGAGCAAGTTTATGAAAGGGTGAACAACACTAATGTTATCTATGGGAAGACCAAGAAGAAAATATGGAAGAAGAGGTCGATCTTCTTTGATCTTCCATACTGGTGCAAGCTTGATGTAAGACATTGTATTGATGTGATGCATGTGGAGAAAAATGTGTGTGACAGTTTAATCGAAACGCTTCTCAACATTCAAGGCAAGACAAAGGATGGTGTGAATGCTCGTCTGGATCTAGTTGCGATGGGTATACGAGAGCAGTTAGCTCCACATAATGTGGGGGATAAGAAGACTTATTTTCCCCCAGCATGTCATACTTTATCAAAAAAAGAGAAAAGAAGTTTCTGTGAATGACTACAGGGAGTCAAAGTGCCATAGGGTTACTCTTCAAATATCAAAAGACTTGTCTCAATGAAAGATCTCAAATTAGTTGGATTAAAGTCTCATGGTTGTCATGTCTTGATGCAACAACTACTACTGGTGGCCATTTGTGATATCTTGCCTAAAAAAGTCAGACATGCCATTACTAGGTTATGATTATTCTTCAATGCTATATGTAGCAAGGTCATTGACACTAAAAAGTTGGATGACTTGGAAAATGAGGCAGCCATTATCTTGTGCCAATTGGAGATGTATTTTCCACCTTCATTTTTTGACATCATGGTTCATTTGATTGTTTATCTAGTGAGGGAGATTAGATTGTGCGGCCCCGTTTATTTAAGGTGGATGTACCCGGTTGAGCGATACATGAAGATCTTGAACAGATATATGAAGAATCCACACCGTCCCGAAGCATCTATTGTTGAAAGGTATGTTGCAGAAGAAGCTATTGAGTTTTGTACAGACTACATGTCAGAAGCAGAACCTGTAGGGCTTCCGAAGTCTCGTTATGAAGGAAGATATGATGGTAAGGGTACACGAGGTATCACTGTTAAAAGCATGGATTGGGAGGAAGTGCTTCCAGCACATTTGTATATATTGAATAACACTGATGAGGTTGAACCATACATATGTGAGCACAAAAGCATCATCAATGAAACTTACCCTAGAATGAATGAAAAATGGTGTTTGAACAAGCATAACAAGACTTTCTTGAACTGGTTTAAAGAAAAAATTGCAAAGGATGGTATTGCTTCTGATACATTAAAATGTCTAGCATAGGGGCCTAACTTTGATGTCATATGCTGGAGTGGGTACGATATCAATAAGTTTTCCTTCTATACAAAGTCCCAGGATGACAAAAGTACTATACAAAACAGCGGGGTTATGGTCATCGCTGAGTCCATGCATTTCTCTAGTTCGAAAGATAAAAACCTTGTTATGGCATCCGTTTCATACTTTGGAATCATTGAAGAGATATGGGAGGTTGATTACACGAAGTTTAGAGTACCTTTTTTTAAATGTCAGTGGGTCGACAGTAACAAGGGTGTGCAAACCGATGAGTTAGGATTCAAATTGGTGGAACTTAAAGGTAATAAAGAAGAGCCTTTCATCATGGCATCCCAAGCAAAACAAGTGTTTTATTTCCGTGATCCTTCTAACAAAAGGTGGTCAGTGGTTCTCTAGGGAAAAAACATGTATAATGGTAGTGAGAGAAATCAAGATTCAACTATTGATATTTCTGATACTCCTTCTTTCTCAACACGGGTGCCTAATTTCAATGAGGAAAATGAAGTGGATGATGTACATGCTACTCGTAATGATCACCAAGAAGGGTTATGGGAGAACTTTACTAATTGACCACAATGTAAGTTTAGTTTGAGTTATGTTTAAAGTCATATTATATGTTTACATTGATATTTATAAGTTATGCTTACGTACGTTGATCGATATTTATAAGTTATGTTTGATATTTATCCTAACATACTAACAAGTTTTTTTTGTTTAAACAGGTATACATGGCTGATCCAGAGGACATCCCTCATTCATGCAGCGGGTCAGAGACCCCGTCTACGGGTAGAAAGGGTAGACATGCCACAAGAATGAGGAATTTGACTGCCAACCGTGGTTCAAATCAAAGGATAAGAATAGACTTTGATAATAACCTCAATCCTATTGGGTCAATGGCAGAGCAGTTTAACAGTTTTGTGGCGACCCTTTCTAGAAGCAGGCCTAGTATACTTATTGATAATTGGAAATATGTACCGGCGGACGTGAAGGATCAGATATGGGAGAGTATTCTGGTATCTATACTTTTACGTCCTGTGTTTGTCTGTATCTACTTTATTTTAATCTTATTAATATCATACAATAATTCGTTGATTCTTTTGGTGTAAATGTAGCTCACCTTTGACATACCGGATACGACGGATATGAAGAAGCGTTTGATAAAGTATGCTGGTGAGCGTTGGAGGGCTTTTAAGGTCAACCTGGGTAGATACTATGTATTCAATCCAACATGTGAAAAGAACCCACTTGAGGTGTACCCGTTTCTTGACCAGGCGACGTGGGATCGATTTGTTCAGAGCCGACACGATCCCAGCTTTTAGGTTAACTTATTTGATTTGTCTCTAAATTTATGTAATTTCATTAATTTTATTTACTTATGTAATTTAATTGTCTTCTATTTATAACAGGAGAAGAGGAAAAAGGGGGCAGGAAAACCAAAGCAAGAATGTCTATCCCCATGTCATGTCTCGTGGGGGATATAAAAAACTTGGTTAGATAATGGTGGAAGAGGAAAAGAAAGCACTTCAGGAAGCAGCATCTCAGCCGGATCCTAACGCTGAAAATCGTCCAGAAGTTGTTGATCCACCCCCACTCCCATGCCATCGTTAATGGAAAAGGGCCCGACAAAGAAAAACGGGACAATATACATCTGAGGAGGCCCGTCAAGTAGCTGAGAAGATTGCAAGTATAGTTTGAATTGTAATTGTCATTTTAAGATTGTTACCGAATTTTAATGTGACCTGATATTTTATATGTTATAGGATGCCTTGGACGAGTAGGTAACCCAAGGAACCTTTGTTCCTAGAGGAAGCGATGATATCTTAGCTGCTGTCATCGGTAAACCAGACCACCCAGGCCGTGTCATTGGTGTTGGATGGGGCGTCGGCATTCACCAATACCATGGTTCATCTTCACACCAATGCCACAGGGATGTTGATGCAGATAGAACATGGCTAAAACAGGAGATTGCAGCTGAGCTTAGATAGGAGATGGCCGAGCAGTTTGCCCAACAGCTGGCAATATTGACTTCTATGTCCCAACAGATGACAGTCGGTGTCCAACCCTCTGTCCATGTGAGCACTAAGGGCTCATGTGATCCTCCTCATCAGCCTGAAAATGATGATGATGGTGATGATGATGATGATGATGATGATGATGACGATCCTGATAGGTGTGAGCTGTATGTTGATGATCATCATGATCGCCGCTTAGTGGCATTGGGGAGGGCACATAATAACTTCGGTAATACCATACACCATCGTTTATTACCGGATGATCAGGTGAGGGTCGTTGTTGAGATTATTCGAGATGCTGATGCTCGAGTCCCTGTGCCCACTGAGGAGGTTCAAACAGTGGGTCAGGCCCCCGGTAACTTCATCCCCTAGCCAAGAAAACTGGTCAGCTTTCTTGTTGCATCTGAGGTATTCAGTTAGTTGTGTTTTTCTATATTCATAGTTGAAATTATTTATTATTGTTTAGAGATAATGCTTTATTTTTATTTGTTATTGGATGCTGGAAATGATATTCTGCCTAAAAGGTCGGATCCAGGAAGACCAGAGATGTCTGCTCCTGCCAAGGTATTCATTTGACCATTTAATTAATTACGAATGAAATAACTTATCTGTGATTACTAATATATATCTTTGTTGTTTAGGGGATCGACAAAGGGGCACCTGGTGATGTTTTTAAACTTCTGGTTATACAGGTTGTTACCATGGAGAATGATGCAGTTTTGGTAAAGTTGGAACATGATGCCAATCCAGGTGACGAACTGTATATCCCAAAGAAGGAACTTATGGAGATTGTACTCGATAAAGAAATGGCTAGTTCTGCACACCTATCATTATGGTGCACGTAAGTACATTTTATTTATAAGTTAAGTAATTAAATTTTAAATACTATAATAATTAACATGTTTTTTCAATATATTAGGTATCTGCATCGTATGTTAGTTGATCAGGGTAACCTCGCCCCTTATGGGTTCATTGACCCCATGTTCATTCAGGGTGATGTTCTCCTAGCATCAGAAGACCCGGTCACCACCATACGTGATATACTTGCCCGAGACGATCATCAATTCTACCTTGCTCCTTATCTCAATAAGTAAGTACCGGTTATTTAATTATAACTATATATGACTTAGTCACTAATTGTTCCGCAAATACAGCAAGCATTGGCAACTGTTGATCTTGTACCCTAAGATGAATGTCGTGGTCTTCTTCTGCTCAATTGGAAATAAGCCGGCGAATGAACTGAAGATGATCATCGAAACATAAGCATTAAAATACTTTATACTCAGTAATGCAGTTGTTTTAATTATCTAAAATCTATTAGATATACTTTAATTAATGTTTATTTTGTCATGATAGTTCTATTAGTGCAAACCACATGTTGCGTGGTGAAAGGCGTCGGGCTATTAGATGGATTATTCCTAACGTAAGATATTTATTAGTTCAAACGCTTCAAATGCAGTGGGTATAATTATTGATTTCTATTTAATTCCTCATATTCTAATTAGGTTTCATTTGTACGTAATCCCGTATACAACGTGGATCATGGGAATGTGGATACTATGTGATGAAGTGGATGTTCGAAATTAACTCCTCCAAGATCACTGAAAGATGGCACGAGGTAAATGTTAATTGGTAACAATTACAAGTAATAGTTATAGATTCGTTATATGTTTTATGTTAGTTTATTACTTAAAAAATATAATCTTTTGTCCAATTAAACTTGCAGATATTCAACAATCCAACTCCATTATCTGATTTCGACATCAATAACATAAGGAGGCGTTGGGCGACTTTCTTTCTTGAAGTGTACCAACCATAGTTTGTATGTAGTTAGTTTAAAAACTTATCATGTACTAGCTATAGTGTACTTTTGACTGATCATATATATTTTGATATGAAATCTATAATATATCAAGCACCTTTTTGGTTTCTAATTATCTTTGTTGTCTGAATGTAATTGAACGTACATATGTATTGTTCGTAATAAATTCAGTATATATTAATTTAGTGTGTTTTTGTTGTACAAAAGTGATTGTGTTGAAATATTTAGAATATGTTATACTGCTATTGATCTGGATTACTGAAACAGGGGAAAGGAATGATAGAAATGTAAAAAGAGTCTTAAAAAAAATTAGACTTTACACATCGGTTACTCAAAAACCGATGTGGAAAGTTACTTTTCACATGGGTTAAAAAAAAACCGATGTGGAAAGTGATATTTCCACATCGGTTTTGGGATAACCCATGTGACAAATGAACTTTTCACATCGGTTATTTAGAAAACCGCTGTTAAAAATATACTTTAAACATCGGTACCGATGTGAAAAGTAACAATAAACAATATTGGTCTTTTCAACATCAGTTAGAAAACCGATATGAAAAGCCAAAAATAATCGATGTGAAATACCTTTTCTACACCAGTGTACAAGGTGAGGTCTAAAATTGTGTGAGGCTTATGAACAAATTATGGGAGGAGATATCATATATACAATTTTGTTTAGGTATCTGACAAATTTTGTTAGCGGACCGTGTAGGGGTTGAGTGAGGTGGGCTGGGGTGGAGGCTCAAAGCAAGGGCTTGTATGACCTTATCCTTGGACCGGCCCTAGAAAGATAAATATAAAGGTTTTAAATAAATTTCAAAAATCTTGACTGGGTCTACTGACAAAATTTCTTTGTATATGTCCCTCTTCAACATAACAGCACGAGAGAAAAATGACTTAAAGAGGATGATAATCATTTTTTGTAACATTAAATTCTCATAAAATTTCTATCATCTAATACTGAGTAAGTTATGTGCCCATTCAATTTGTTAATCCTAACACTCATGATTCACGAAAAATCTATTTAAGTTTACGCTACTCATCTCTCACTTGATAGAGGAATGATACTTCATACATTTTATACTTATAAAATCCTCAAAGATCCAAGGCATACTTGTATACGGCACGGCAAATCAAAGGTTGACCTAGTTAGAGGGTTGAGTTATTAACTCGGCAATGAGTTAAGCAGTTGAATTGAATCAAAATAAAATAAAATAATAATATATGAAAAATACCTTATGTTTTTAATAGAGCGCAACTGAATTGTAATATTTAAATGCTATATAATAAACTATGGGTGTCCATGGTTCTGGGTAGACCCACGAACCCGGTCAATCCGACCCAATTCAACCCATATTTTGTGGGTTTGGTTCGAGTGATTGAGTTGGGTTGGACAAAAACAAATAAGACTCATAGAATATGGGTTGCATAATGGGTTTCAGAATTTTAAACCCACCCAACCCAACCCATAAATGGTCAGACCGGGTTGGTTTGGATTTCTTAATTAATTTTGACAAACCCAACCCAACCCAATCCACTCATCTTTGACTGGGTTGGGTGCCAAAACCAACTAAACCCAACTTATCCCGACCCATGGACATCCCTGTAATAAACATTATAACCTAACACAACAAAATATACAAATGAAAAAGGAGCTCCTTTCCAGGTAAAGCTGAGTAACATGTTTTTATTATAATCAAAAGAAAATTGTTAAAGTGAGTACAAGAGGTACCCTAATTTATATATAGATGAACTCAGCAAACTGACTTATACAAGCAACTTAGCTTATACACCAATTGAAAAACATGCTATGAGAGCCCCATTTTTAGACACAAACTAATGATCAAGAACAAATCTTAATGAGATCCAAAATATTAATCGTAATAAAACAACCCCTTAAAATATAATCTTATTTCGAACCAGCTAGATAGACCAACATACATCATGCCAAAAAATGTAACAAACATTTTTTACCTTCTTACCAATAACCGAATTCCCATGTTGAAGATAATGAGCATAACTATCTTGAGGTAGAACAAGAGACAAGCCAAGCCAATCACTTATAGCACTATGCCAGATTTGTGTTTTAATAGCACACACTTAATAGCGAATTCAGGAGGAAACACTTTAAAAAATGCACAAAGGTTTTTAATATGGCATTCCTAGAGAAACACTATTAACATATATACCTTTAAAAGCATTTTCCCAAGAAAATTATACTGTTACCTCAAACCTTATTAAAAAAAACACTCAAATATCAATAACCATTTATTGGGGAAGCACTATTGTAAGAGACGCCTATAATAGGATTTATTCGGACAACCGCTATTGAATTCGTAACTATCATAGCACGTTAGTTGACAGATATCATGAACGTGCATTAAACGCTCTACACAGAAAACCCGACATTCAACCTTCACGACAGACGACAAGAAGATATGGGTAGTGAAGGCTACAAAGAAACGAGAGTGGTACCTCTTTTGACATCACATATCATCAAGAAGTAGTCGCTCTCTACATTGCAAGTTTGCAATCTATTAGGTAGCCTCATTTGACTTGCAGAAAAAGAATTTCAATGATGAAATTCAAAAGAACTTCATTGATGAAATTCAAAAGAACATCATTGAAGACCTTTTGCTAGTTTCACATTGATTTGTTTTTCTTCTTGTTATGTATTCAATATATTTGTTTTTCAAGCTATTATGGAAGAACTATATATTCACCTAGTTTCTGGTGTAACACTTGATGTCAGTGAACAAAGAACTTTGCTTCATATGTATTTGTTTTACGAGCAATTTTTTTTCTGTTGGTCATGAACGATCTAATTGAACAAACTATTCCAGGTTCTGTTTTCGTTGAAGACAATGTGATGCTATCTAATCCGCCTTTCATGGAATAGGTTAAAGCTGTTGTGTTTGCAATGAATGGGGATGGTGCTCCTGGACCTGATGGCTTTGGTGGCTGTTTCTATCACATTTTTTGGGATATTGTAGATGCTGATGTTTATATTTCTGTGTCTCAATTGTTACTCAAGGTTGGATTCTTCCAAATCTCAATGCCAACCATGTTGTTCTCATTCCCGAGGTTCAGGGTGCGGATACATTGAGAAGTTCATGCCTATTTCTCTTGCCAATTTTTAGTTCAAGATAATTAAAAAGGTTTTAGCAGACATGTTGGCAATGATGGCCTCCAAAATCATCTCTCAACATCAAAGGGGTTTCATCAAGGGTAGACAAATCAGTGGTTGTGTTTGCATCTCTTCTGAGGCAATAAATATGCTCCATAACAGGCCTTTTGGTATTAACCTTGCCTTGAAATTTGATATAAAAAATTCCTTTAATACAATTGATTGGAACTTCCTACTGCAAGTTCTTCAAGCTTTTGGGTTTGATAAAAAGTTTTGCAATTGAATTGATGTCGTTCTTAAGTCTACTAAGCTTTCTTTCTCAGTTAATGGGAAACTAGTTACTTTTTTAATTGCATGAGAGTAGTTAATTAGACAAGGAGACCCTCTTTCTCCTCTCCTCTTTTATTTGATTGAAGATGTTCTTAGCAGGGGAATCTCTCATCTAGTTCATGATGGAAAGCTGCAGCCTGTGTTAGGGCCAAGGGGGTTTTAGACTCCTGGTCATGTTCTTTATGCAGATGACATCATGGTCTTTTGTAGGGGAAGTAAGAAGAACTTGGAAAATTTGAAGGCCTTATTTACATTTTATGGGAATGCATCTGGTGAAATTTTTACCCTCCCCAAATTAAAATCCTATTCTAAATCTATTTCCTCTATCGAAATTGCTCATATTAGCTCATATGATGATGTCTCACTTTTAAACGAAACCACCAAAGATCAGTCACTAACTGAGTCACTGATCCTCAGCAAGCTACTATGACGCTGGGTTTTTTGACAACCCGCAACAAAGCCAAGCCACGAGCTATTGTGGACTTTGAAGACGATATTCAAATAATAAGAATTTCATACATGTAACATACTCCTAAGTGGCCACCGGAAGAAGCCTTATCTAGCAAACCATAACCATGAAACTCCAAGCCACAAACTATTTTTCCCATCCTTCTTATAAACTGTGCTTCAAGGTTCTGACTCCTTACGCATGGATTGTAAAAAAGTTGAAAATTGTACTAGTCCTTATGTGTTATAAGGGGAGCAATGTGTGGCATAAGGCTGAAACAGCCTAATTTTAATTATATTGTTCAACCAGTTAAAATATAATTAATTATAATTTAATCAGAGAGTTAAAAAGTGTTTTTGAATAAAAAAAATCATATTCATATTCTACTTTATGGTATAAGGTTACGGTAAAATTTTCGGTTGAAAATTCAGACGAAAGCTGGTTTGTGTTTTCACTGCCGGTACAAGTTTACTGAGCAGAGAACCTAATTTTGAACCATGAATGAAATGATTAGTGTTTTTGTGATGTTTTGTTTGATATTGGAAATTTTCGAAAATTCGAGTTCGGAAATAAAATATAATATTTATTCTGGGCGAAATATGATCGGAAACTTGAACCAGATACGCAATGGAGCAGAGTAGGGAGCACAAAAGTGATGAGGTGACATGTGAGAGTGAGGTGACTTACTAGGGGGATGGCCTAAGCCACATCCTAAAAAGTGATCATGATGACACTTTTCAAATTATATCATATTATATTCTAAAAACATATTTTTCTCTCTCTTCTCAAACCAAAAAAGGCACAAGGTCAAAACTTGCTCTCCAAGCTCATTCATCTCTCCTCAATCTCGTGCCACTCTCTCCCTTCTCTATATATACACCTCTCATTTTCACTTCATCATCTCCCTTCTTCAAACTCCAAACCTTCATCTTCTTCCTTTCTTCTAAAAGCTCAAGCTCTTAAAGGTTTAGTTTTTATGCATCTTTTCTACTTAAGTTCTTCATTAACGTTCTTCTTTACACTAAGGGTAATGCTCTCATATGAATCTTTTTGCAAGTTTCGTCTTTTTTTTCTTAGTTTACTTTATGTGTTATTTATATGCTTTAAACGTCTAAAATCTCTCTAAAATGGCAGAAACTCCTTTTGAGTTGAAACCACTTTCTATATCATGTGTTTGAGTTTCTAACTATCCATTGATCTTAAATCTATAAATCTTGGAAGTTTTGATAGTTTGTTCCTATGATGGCTAAAAATATGAATAAGTAAGCCTAGGATACTATGTTTCAACTTTCCAAGTATGATCATGGATTTATAACTCTTAATACCTTGTGATTCTAAACCTAAGAGTTATTGTTAAACAAAGAATATTTTCCTCATCATCCTATGATGGCCGAAACTTAGTGTTTAGGTGCTAGGATTTTTTATTTTTGATTTTTACAAAATGATCATGGACTTAAGCTCCATAAGATATTTGGATGCTAAGTCTAAGAGATTGGAAAGTTTAAGGATTTCTAACTTGTTTATTCTATGTTATTAAAGCTCGGACGTATTACTTTCATTTTTCCAAGATGATCATGGACTTGAGCTCCATAAGATATTTGGATGCTAAGTCCAAAGAGATTGGAATGTTTAAGTTTCCATTGTTTTCCAAAATGATCATGGACTTGAGCTCCATAAGATATTTGGATGCTAAGTCTAAGAGATTAGAAAGTTTAAAGATTTCTAACCTATAAATCCTATGAAGACCGAACCTAGAAGGTTATGGACCTAGGATACTTTGTTCTTATTTTTCCAAAATGATCATGGTTTTGAGCTCCTTAATACATATGGATGCTAAACCTAAGAGATTGGAAAGTTTAGTGAATGCTAGCCTATTTTACTAGCCTTGGCCGAATTCCCTAAGTCTATAACTTAGTGGGATATTAATTCAACTTTGTTAAATGATCATTGTTTATGAACTCCTAACACTTAAGGATCATAAGTCCATGAGTTGTATAATTTTCGGGAATCTCTAACCCTAAGAACTAGTCTTCGCCGAACCTATACCTTGTGGTTTAGTGTTCTTGTTTTATTTCAACTTGTGATTTTGTGTTCATAACCTTAGACTTCCATCGCAGAGGAAACGAGGACGTTCGTGGTATACCTCTTCGAGCATCTAATCTTCTTACCTTCACAGAAGGTGGAGTTAGTACTTTGTGGTGTGACAACGAGGAGCTTCGAGTTCCGGAGTTCGGTGATAACCCAGGTGGGGGAAAGAACCAACCTATCGTCGGAATGGATAAGTAGTAGATTATATAATAATTATGTAGGGCGACCTAAACCCTGCTAGTAGTCGAGTAATTAACAAGACCAAAATCACATTGGAAACCTTTTCTGAAAAACCAATGGCGATTCGGGGATTGTAGGTTTATCGATATTAGGTTGATTTTATATTGTTGATGATTGATTTGCTTTTATTACCTTTATTGAATTGATTTTGTGCTATGTTGGTGATATGGGAATATTTTGATTGATATTGTGTTATGCATGATCTGCCTGGTTTGTATTATTATGCTTAGTGTTTTTTTTAAGCAAAGATATATATGTTGTCTAAGAGATGATTGTTTTGGGTGTGAGGATAATAATGATTTAGAAGTGCCTAACCTAGATGATGTATGTTAAAGAGGTGTTACATCATAGAATATGTGTCAAGTTCTAATGGAAGGTTAAGGCGCTGGGATGTTGTTAAAACGGGTTGGTGAGATTCAAGAATAGGTGTTGTTGTCCACAACCATGTATTGGTAATATAATACACAAGTACAAAAGTGTATTGGTAATATAATACACAAAGACAAAAATGTATTGGAAATATAATACGCAAGGACATCTGTGTATTGGTAATATAAAACACCGGGTATTGGTAATACAATACACGTAAAACACTTCTGTTGTGAACACCTAATTTTGTCCGGTTCCTCTTAACAAGCTAACTTAAGTAAACCAATACATCTGGCTTCTGATTAAAAAATAAAAAATAAAAATAAATCATAATAATAATAATGAAAATAAAATAAATAAATAGATAGGATTTGTCAGAAATTTTTTTTTTCTTCCCAACAAACAAAATCCCCACAATGATCTTTCTCCTTCAGTTTTTTTCTTTAACCAACATACTCCCAGGTTTTTTTGAGCTAAACCAGAAAAAGCAACAGCCATTGGGAAGCTGGTCCAACCACCAGAACAGTTCCCCACAAGGCTGAAGTCATCAAACACCATTTTGGGTAATTTTCCAGAGCTTAGGGAAAGGTTCATGCCTAGATCAGAGGAAGAAGAAACATAAATAGAAATTGAAAAGGGACTAGAGAGAGTGGAGCTTCTGCACACACAAAATCATCTGGTCCCAAGGTGAAAGCAGATGAGATCTTCCTATATAAAAAGAGAACATCAACAACACAGAAAGGAGGGGACAGCAAAAAAAATACTCTGATACAAGAGGAAAAGATCGAAAAAAAAAACATCTTTCTTTCCTTCTTTCGTTCTCTGTTTCTCCCTGCATCATCTCCTTCCTCTCATTATTCATCTTCTTCAACAGAACCTGCAACAACAAAACAAAAAAACCGAAAAGAGCCACACCCAAACCAGAACCACTTCACATCTCCTTCCTCCTTCACTCAACCGCAAGCCACCGTCCCTGGGTGGACTTCCGGCCACCGTGCGACGTAGGGGAAGACGCCGCACCACACGGATCTGAGGCCACCACACCAGATCCGTCCTCCTCGTGTCGTCCCTCGCCGCCACAAGCTCCGCCCCTGTCCACGCCAGGTTCCAGCCACCCAGCCGCTCCAGATCCGGCCAGAACCACGAGCTGCCGCTGGCTAAGGCCTCCACGTCGCGCTCCACCACCTGCCATTGTCGTAGATCCGTCCGCGCGGCCGTCGTCGAGACCATCCTTTCATCGCTCACGCGACGCTTTCGTGTTGGGTACCTGGTTCGAGATGGCCATTAATCTTCATTTTTGCTTGTCCGCTCGATCTTCATTTACATTTGCTGTGTTTATTTCATGTTGCATGATGGGCTTGGGGAGGGCACATATCTGCTGCAACGTGGACCTTGAAACATTGTTTTGTTTGGATGCTATTCTGTGTTGTGTGTTTACTACTAGTCCAAAAAATCTCTTTTAAAAAAATATTTCAATCATTGTTTTAAATAAAAATTCTACTCAAAAAATTTTGAAATAAAAGTTTCTTTGGAGTTTACGTAATAATCTACGACATTGATGTATGATTTTCTCATCCTCAAGTGTCGTATGAATTGTAAGGGTTCATCGTATAGCTCCGCTATCTTTAATCCTGTGCAAAGGTGAATTCTTTTTTGTATAAAATAATAAATGCTTTCAATTTACTCCTTTCTATCAAAATTTTATTCAAAAATAAAAAAATAAAAATCTCTTTTTAATTCACGCAACAATCTAAATCGAAAAATAATTGTGGGATTGCTTTGTGAGAGGTTTCACACTCAATTCCTTAGGTGCGAGATAGCTCTGTGGACATATTTGCCATGTTCTACCTCGTTTAGGAGTTTTTGACATAAAAAAATATTAAATAAATAAAAAACGAAAATACATAAAAACCTTTTAAAATAAAATCAAAACAAAATCAAATCTTTTTTATCAAAAATTAAAACCAACCAATCAAATTTTTCAAAAGAACTACGTGGCTTTGAGTTTCCCATCGCTTTAGGGAATACGTAGGAGCAAGATAAATCATCTTGTCGGGCCAAAACTAAATTTTCCTTTTTTTTATCTCCTTTTTATATTAAAATAATTAATCAAAAAATTAAACTTTTCTATTTTTAGGGATGCTCTATGGACACTGTGCCATGTTCAGTCCCTTAGATTTGAGGTTGCCCTGTGGACTCATGTGCCATGTTCAACCTCATTTAGTTTTTATAAACAATAATTTTAAAAAACGTAAAAAATTAATAAAATATTTAAAATATTAAAAATAAAAGAATAATTCTTTCTTGTAAATAATTTTTGGGGTAAAATAAATATTTAAGAGGTTATTAAAATGATTTTTGCATAATTAACTTGAGGTACCGTTTTTAAACGGACGACGTAGGGTGCTAATACCTTCCCTACACGTAACCGACTCCCGAACTCATCTCTCTCTTTTTTAGACCAGTTTTCCTTAAAATAAATGGTTTTCCCAATGTTTTTCCCAAATAAAATATTGGTGGCGACTCCTCTGTTTTTTATCCATCTTTCTGCGGCTCCCGGACGGGACGGTCGCGACAGCTGGCGACTCCACTGGGGACGACTTTGAGAGTCAGGCCTATCATAGTTGGTTGTGCAAATTTTATTTTATTTTATTTTATTTTATTTTATTTTTTTTCTCTTCTTTTTTTTTAAAAAAAAAAACCGCTTTGAAAATATTTGTTTTACCTTTTTTTTTTTTAATGCTTCCATAACTGCTTTTGTATATTCTTGCAACCTTAGGGTAGAGAACTTTTGTATTTGTGTTGTTTGTTCCCTTCTGCAGGCTTGGGGTAGTTTTATTTTAGTAGGTTTTTGTGAAGGTTTGTGTGCTCCCATCACACACATCACTATCACAACTTGAACACACTTTTGGCTCTATACCCGAGCTTGCTCAAAACTCAAGGATTAGGCGGTGTCTCGACATTGTCATTGAAGAGGTCTCGTACCTCCCTGATATTTGTTGATTCACCACTCAGGTTGTACCCGATATCATGGGATGGTCATATTGAGAGGGTTTATCCCTACTTGTGACTAGATTCATGAATCGGATCCTTATCTTTCGGGATAGGGGCAATCTGGGAACCATGGCTTTTAGAAGTCTAGACCCTACCTAATTTTCACTGATAGAGCAAACTTAGTAGCCAACCTGTCAGGTTTTTCCAACCCTAAGTTTTACCCAATTTAGGACAAAGGGAGCATACTTTTTCTCTCTCTCCATTTTTTCTGGCATCATAAACATAAATTGCCATGCACATACATATTTATTATGAAGTTTTCAAAAAAAAAAAAAAAAGAGGAAAAGGGGGCGACACATCGTCGCTCCAAGCCCGAATGACATGTTCGAATATTATTGCACTTCTAATAAGCGGCGTGTCATAGTGAAGGTAGTACATTGACAGCATACCCGACATAGGGTTCCCAACCCTACTGGGGTTCATGCAACATGAAGCATGTAGGGCATTTTTTTCGTGTGTTTTATTTCTAATTTTTTCTTTATTTGTGTTTCTTGACAGGAAGACCTTAGTATTAATCTTATAGCAAAGAATGGAAGGACCAAGCATCGGAAAGAGTACTAGCAATGCAAGCAGTTCCAAGAAGAGCATCAAGATCGACGTGACACTCAATGATGTTCAGAGCTTATGGGAAATTAGTCAACAAATGTCAGAAAAGGTACGTTCGAACTTTAACAACAAGTATGGGAGGATACTAGATCTATTACGTATTCCGGTGGATGCCCCCGCTCTAAGTGCATTCGCTCAGTATTGGAACTCAACTTTGAGATGTTTTGAATTGCCTGACCTAGATGTAACTCCCACCATAGAGGAGTATGCTTACATGCTGAGACTGCCTATCCAAAAGGAATCACGTGTCTATTTGTATTATGGACAATATGTGGCGAGATGGGAAGATAGCAAGTCTGTTGGAACTTAAACCGGAACAATTGGATAAAGTGGAAAAAGGAAACACTACGGGCTTGAAGAGGCGATTCTTGGAAGGTTATCTTAGGGAGTTGGCTCAACAACAACGATGGGTTCTTTTTAATAGGTTGTTGGCTCTCCTCATCTACGGACTGGTGCTTTTTCCCTTTATTCCGGATGTGATTGATCGATCAGCCATGGACGTCTTCTACAGAGTTGAGGAATATGGGGTGAATTTAGTCCCTGCTATCCTAGCTGAGACTTTTCTCTCACTACAAGTTTGTCATCAGAATCAACAAGGAAAGTTGCGGTCTTTGTGCACCAATGTTATATGTTTGGATTATGACTCACTTGTATCTTTGGAAACAAAATTGATAGAACGGATGACCCGTTGAAAGGATTCATTCGCATGCCGCTAAAGTCACGCAAACTATATGAATGGAAACAAGAGTTTGATCAGGTCGACTCACGTTCATTTAGATGGATGTGCCCATGGTACAATGGGGATTCCGTTATATTCAATTGTGGAGGTTTCTCGAATGTCCCATTGATGGGACCCAGAGGATGTGTGTCATATTCACCAGCTCTAGTAATGTGCCAACTCAGGTGGACACAAGATGAACCCCCAAAAGAGCTGCTGGGTGGAGCATATTTCCTATATCAAGAATGTGAAAGCATCAAGAGTCAGACAATGGCAATAAGGTCAGCATGGAACAATATTCACATAAAAGGGCGTGATGAGTTAGGAAGGCGGATCATAGCTCGAACAAAAAGATATGAAGCATGGAGAGAGGCAAGAAGGGGGTGTCCTTCAAAACCGGAACCCCCACCCAGTGCTGAAAACAATCCTCTTACAGAAGATCAAATGCTGGAAAAAATTGAAATTCTAAAAGCTCAGATGGGGGTTTTGGATGAAAAGAACCAAGTTGCAGAAGTAACTATCGTCAAGCTCCAAAGCCAGGTGCAAAAACTGAATTTACAGATCGAGAATTTGAGAAGTGAATGTGCCGATTCCTACGAAGCCCCAAGTCGCATGAAAAGGGCAAGAAAAGAGAAAGAAGCAGTGATCCAAGAGTTGCAAGCAAAGGTGGAGTGTCAAGAAAACACGCTAGTCAGAATTCTAAAGAAGAAAGAAGAGCTTGAGTGGGACGTAGGGGTTCATGTCGAAACAATACAGATACTAAAGGAGAGAGTTGGATCTCTACAAGAATCCTTGGCCCAGACCGAACTTTACTCTGATCGAGGATGGAACGAAGCTGCCAGATATCGTCAATTATTAATGAGAAGCTAATGAAAGGGAAAATTGGCTCAGGACCAAAATGCAAGAAAATGAAAGAGGAGAAGCTCAACGTCACGCGAGAATGGGTAAAGGGATGGAAATTGGTTGTAAGGGATGTGATCTATGAAAGGGAAGCATGGAGAAGAAAATATGAAGACATGATTGGTAGAATTCAATATCATACTTCCCAGTTGGTGGATCGATTTGAAGAAGTATCAATTCAGGTCTACAAGAACCCTTTCCTCCAAATACCACCGGAGGTGACTGAGTTCTTCAAGCATTTTGGGAAGCTTGCAAAGGGATTCAGGAAAAAGAAGATGAAGCTCTTGGCATAGTATTTTGAGGTCCCCAAAGATGGGTTAGAAATATGAAAACTCTCGATGTATTGTTTTTCTAGTTGACCAAAGACTCATGTTTGTATTGCAACATCCATCCAATGAAATAGAAGTTTTCATCAATTTTTTTGTGGAATGCTCTCTCTTTTTCCAGATGATATCTGTCGAGGAGTGAATTCTCCCTTAGATACTTCATCAACTATATTTTTACCCTAAAAACGATGTGTTTTCCGCATAAAAATATGGGTATCATCAAACAATGACATTGCTAGTACAAGATGTGGTCTATCGAGGAGTGAATTCTCCCTTGGACTCGACATCAACTGCAGTCAAGCTAGAGGGAATTATACCACTAGATTTGATTGCAGGATGAGTATTCTTGCTATAAGTATATGCGACGGTCTTCCTATCAAAAATGGAGTTTAATTGGTTTATGCTCTTTCTTTTGATTTTATTCATTTATTCTTTCTTTTATTAAATAAAACAGTGTGGTTTTTTGAACAATTGCTCCAAGACACCCTTATCGCACTCGATCACAGGCAAGAGCCATGGCGGATGAACTAGAAGAAGTTCAAGTGATCGGGGATGAAGTCGATCAAATCAAAGATCAGATGGCTAAGATGATGGAGATCCTACAAGAAATGCAAAAGGAGAAGAACACAGAGGAGAACCCTCCAGCCTCGAACGAAGGACAGCCAGCCACACCTCTCATCCCGCCCGGTTTTTCTCAGATTCCTATTCAAGGCTTCAACCAACCAGGGGCCATGATGCCTCTCAACCCAACTCATTTTCCATTTGACTCGAACAATCCCCTATACGGTTTGCCTCGTGGATTTGTACCACCAACAGCCCCCAGTCCACAAGATGGTATTCAGAACTCCGAACACATCACTCAAGCACAAATCCCCACCAATACTGTCGAAATACCGCAAGCACAGAATGTCAACTCTCTGAGATGGTAACACCCCGATAGTGACACCTTCTGTTCAATCCAAGGCCCCCACAATACACCCTACATTATGGACCCCAGGGGGCTCAAATGATGCCAAACTTCGGTTCCTCCTCCATGCCATATTCATTTCCCCATAATATGTACGGAGAAGCTCCGGTGAATCAGTCGGGGGGGGATTCCCAGTCTAAAGAAAAGCTGGAAGTACTAGAGGAAAGATTGCGGGCCATCGAAGGGGTAAATAGTTATGGTCTTCGGGATGCCTCGGAACTCTGTCTGGTGCCAAATGTTGTAATTCCGCCGAAATTTAAGGTGCCTGATTTTGACAAATACCGGGGAACCACTTGTCCCAAGAACCATTTGACCATGTATGTTAGGAAGATGGCGTCACATGCCCGAGATGATAAACTCTTGATTCACTTCTTCCAAGACAGCTTGACCGGGGCAGCTTCAAATTGGTATACGCATCTCGAGCGGGCACACATCCGATCCTTCAAAGATCTAGCAGATGCATTCCTGAAGCAGTACAAGTACAATGTTGACATGGCTCCCGATAGGATGCAACTCCAAAATATGTCAAAAAGGGATGTAGAGACTTTCAAAGAATACGCGCAACGATGGAGGGAACTGGCTGCTTAGGTGGAGCCTCCCTTAGCTGAGAAAGAAATCGTAGCAATGTTCATTGATACACTCCAGTCGCCTTTCTATGATAGGATGATTGGGAGTGTGTCATCAAATTTTTCTGACATGGTCATCATCGGCGAGAGAATTGAAAGTGGAATGAGGAATGGCAAGATCGTTGAGACTTCAGTAGGGAACGGCCCAAAGAAAACCCCATTCGTGAAAAGGAAGGAAGGAGAGGCACATGCAGTAACCTTGGAACAGAAGAAACCGAACCAATGGAGACCAAACCAAACACCCGCCTTCCATGCCCAATACGCCCCATATTACCAACCACCTCCATATCACCAAGCCAACCAGCCATACATCGCTGCAACCTCGCAATTTCCAAACCCTCAACAAATGGCTCCCTACCGACCATCATACCCTTCTCAGCCTCAAACACACCCCACCATGCCACCTCAAATCGTCCAGCCTCTAAATCCAAACCCAAACACCAGCCAAGCAAGACCACCATATAACCCGGAAAGAAAGCCAGTGCGTTTTGACCCAATACCCATGACCTACACCGAACTATTCCGCCAACTTGTGAGCAAATCCTTGCTAACTCCTATCCCGACAAGACCACTAGACCCTCCTTATCCAAAGTGGTATGACCCAAATGCTCAATGTGAATATCACGATGGGGCCACAGGACATTCCACCGAGAGTTGTAGAGCTTTGAAGTTTAAGGTCCAAGACCTGATTAATGCCAAATGGTTGAGCTTTCAGAAGGATGCTCCAAATGTGGCACAGGGTCCTATGCCAAATCATGGGAGTTCGGGGGTCAATGCCATTGAGAGCTTCTTGGAACATACTCTAAAGAGTAAAGTGGCCGATGTTAGGACTCCTATGAGAGTTGTTTTTAGGGAGATGTGCAAATGTGGATTGATCCAAATCCCGGCCTCGGAAGAAAAAGCTCTCGATGGAGAGATAAGGTGTGACTTTGATGGAAACATGGGGCATTCGATTGAAAACTGTTCAGAGTTTCGGCAAGTCGTGCAGCAGTTAATGGATATGAAGATTATCTTAATTGGTTGTGGATCAAATGAATGTGCCATTAATATGGTTGCTGAATCTACAACTTCCCCAACCCCAATTAAGATAACCCCTTTTACTGTTGTGGTTAATTCTCGGCCAGTTCCTGAGCAAGTCACTCCGAAACCAGTGGTGATATACTATACCGAGAAGAAACCTTTGCCGGTTCCAAGTGGGCCAACACCGATCGTCATCCGAGTTCCAAGTCCTTTCCCTTACAAGGACACCAAAGCGGTACCATGGAAGTATGAGATGCAGGTCCAACCCAATCCTTCCAACGGGACTACTGTGGTCACCAACATTTCAGGAATTGGTGGAATGACTAGGAGTGGTCGCATTTACACTCCAGAGGTATTGCGAAAAGGGGAAATAGAAAAGGAAGGAAAGGATCACAAAGGGAAAGAGAAGGTGGAAGAAATCCTAGATGACAAGGAAGCAAACGGGGGTGAGAATAAAAAGGGTGTATCTGATGAGGAGGTAGGCGAATTCTTGAAGTTCATCAAGCAGAGTGAATATAGGGTTGTGGATCAGTTAAATCGGACTCCGGCTCGGATATCTCTTTTGTCTCTATTAATGAACTCAGAGCCACACAGAAGAGTACTGATGAAGGTGTTGAATCAAGCGCATGTCTCCCATGACATCACAGTTGATAAGCTCGATAACATTGTAGGTAACATAGTTTCTGATAATTATGTCACTTTCACCGATGATGAAATACCAGCCGAAGGTATGGGGCACAACAAGGCCTTGCACATTTCTGTGAAGTGCCGAGACCATGTCATGGCCAGGGTTCTCATTGATAATGGCTCTTCTTTGAATGTAATGCCAAAGTCAACACTGGCGAAGTTGCCTTTCGATGGAACTCATATGAAGCCAAGCACAATGATTGTAAGAGCTTTCGACGGCACCCGAAGGGAAGTCATGGGAGAAATTGAATTGCCCATTCAGATTGGCCCCTGCAACTTTGAAGTACTTTTCCAAGTAATGGACATCACACCAACATACAGTTGTCTCCTAGGGCGACCATGGATCCATTAAATGCCGGAGCTGTACCTTCCACATTGCACCAGAAGGTGAAGTTCATTGTTGATTGTAAGCTGATAATTGTCTCTGGAGAGGAGGATCTGTTAGTAAGCAAGCCATCAAAAACCCCTTATATTGAAGCTGCCGAGGAAGCTCTCGAGACCGCCTTCCAATCACTTGAAATTGCCAATGCCACTTATGTTGGGGAGGGAGCTCCACTCTTGAAACCTCGGTCATCCAAAGCATCCATCATGATGGCCAAGGTTATGCTTCAAGGAGGATACCAACCTGGAAGCGGTCTGGGGAATAATAGCCAAGGTGTCGCTGACATCCTCATGCTCACTGAGAACAGGGATAGGTTTGGGTTGGGATACAAACCCACTAAGGCCGACAAGATGAGGGTGATATAAGAGAAGAAAAGAAAGAGGTTGGCTCGGCTGGAAAATCGTGAATGCGAGGCTGAAAGGGTTCCCATCTGTGACATTCGACAGAGCTTCCGAAGCGTAGGGTTTGCATTCCTGGACCAAGCAGCAGCTATTGAAGATGATTATCCTGCCGATCGTGGTATCAATCTGGTGTATCCATGCTCTCCGGATACAAAGCTCAACAATTGGGAGATCATTGAGTTCCCCAAGACCATAGGGTCCTTTTCAAAGTAATTCTATAATGCTTATCCTTTAGCTCTGCCCAAGGCTTTAGGAGTTTTGTTGTAATGGGCTTACTTGTTTATGTTTCAGTATGACCTATCAATAAATGCATGCATTCAGTATCTTTGTCTTGTTATCTCTTTTTTTTACTTTCGTTTTTGTTCACCATCCCTCACCAATAAATGCAGTCTCTCGTCTTTAACCTTTATTCATTCATCTTTCCCTGATAATTACCAAAATGCAGATCTAAAAGTGACTCTCTTGAAAACGACAGTGTTAGTAACCCATCATACAATTTTGACTATTCCGTTGATCATGCTGAGGAGGTTGTTGATGATGACGGGGAAGTTCCCCTTGAACTTTTGAGATTGGTAGAACAAGAAGCCAGGGAAATCCGGCCCCATGAAGAGCCGAGTGAACTAATCAATTTGGGAACCAAAGATGATATAAAAGAGGTCAAGATTGGCTTTTCCTTGAAAGAAAAGGAGCGGAACAGATTGATCAGGTTGTTGACAGATTATAAAGATGTTTTCGCATGGTCATACCAAGACATGCCAGGGTTAGACCCCAGTGTAGCAGAACACAAACTACCATTAAAGCCGGAGTGTCCTCCAGTAAAGCAGAAGCTACGAAGGATGAAAGCGGAAATGTCCTTAAAGATCAAGGAGGAGGTCAAGAAACAACTGGATGCAGGTTTCCTAGAAGTTGTAAAGTACCCTCAATGGGTTGCTAACATCGTTCCTGTTCCCAAGAAAGATGGAAAGGTTCGAATGTGTGTTGACTATCGAGATCTGAACAGAGCTAGCCCAAAAGATGACTTTCCTTTACCTCACATTGATGTTCTTGTAGATAACACTGCTCAACATGCATTATTCTCTTTCATGGATGGCTTCTCGGGGATATAATCGGATCAAAATGGCACTGAAGATATGGAGAAGACTACATTTGTCACGTTGTGGGGAACTTTTTGCTATAAGGTTATGCCCTTTGGCTTGAAAATTCTTTGGGGCAACATATCAGCGGGCAATGGTGGCTTTATTCCATGACATGATGCACAAGGAGATAGAAGTTTATGTAGATGACATGATCGCCAAGTCCAGATCCGAAGATGATCATGTTGATGATCTGCAGAAACTTTTTGAGCGGTTAAGAAAGTTTAAGCTCCGATTAAATCCAGCCAAATGCACCTTTGGAGTGAAATCGGGCAAGCTTTTGGGGTTCATTGTTAGTCAAAGAGGAATAGAAGTTGATCCTGAAAAGGTTCGAGCAATCAACGATATGCCAGCACCTCAAACAGAGAAAGAAGTTCGTGGGTTTTTAGGAAGATTGAACTACATTGCCAGGTTCATTTCCCAATTAACAGCGACATGCGAACCAATCTTTAAACTGTTGCACAAAAATCAAGCTGTGACATGGAATGAAGATTGTCAAAAAGCCTTTAAGAAGATCAAACAATACCTACAAGAGCCTCCGGTCTTGGTTCCCCCAGTGCCAGGGAGACCTCTCATCATGTATTTGACTGTACTAGATCAATCTATGGGTTGTGTACTAGGGCAGCACGATGAGTCAGGGAGGAAGGAACGTGCCATCAATTATCTAAGTAAGAAATTCACCAGTTACGAAGCCAATTACTCGCTACTAGAACGCACTTGCTGTGCCTTGGCTTGGGCGGCCCGCCGTTTGAGGCATTACATGTTGTGTTACACTACCTGGTTGGTATCCAAAATGGATCCGATCAAGTACATCTTTGATAAGCCTGCTCGATTTGGAAGAATCGCTCATTTGGCAAGTCCTCGCTATCGGAATATGACATTGTCTATGTCACCCAGGAAGGCGATAAAGGTAGCGCTCTTGCAGAATATCTAGCAAGTGATCCAGTAGAAGATTATGGATCGATGCAATGTGATTTTCCAGATGAAGATATAATGGCTTTGTTTGATCGCGAGCAATCACCAGAAAAAGAAAAATGGACCTTGTTATTTGACGGAGCTTCTAACGCATTGGGGCACGGAATCGGGGCAATTTTAATCTCACCAGAAAATGATTATTTCCCTGTCACTGCAAGACTTTGCTTCGATTGTACAAACAATATAGCCGAATACGAAGCTTGTGCACTAGGGATTTTGGCAGCAATGGAGGTAAAAGCAAGGATACTGGAGGTATATGGGGACTCTGCACTAGTCATCCACCAGCTAAGAGGGGAATGGGAAACCCGAGATGCCAAGTTAATTCCGTACCATGATTACATCAAAGGTTTGATTGAGCAGTTTGATGAAGTCACATTTCATCATATTCCCCGAGAAGATAACCAACTAGCTGACGCGTTGTCTACCTTGTCCTCAACGTTCAAAGTAAGTGACGAGAGGAACCTACCACTCATCAAAATGGAAAGTCGTGATCATCCTGCATATTGTCAAGTGATAGAGGAAGAGTCTGATCAAAAACCGTGGTACCATGACGTCAAATGTTTCATCCAAAGAAGGGAATACCCTCCGGGCGCTTCGGAAAATGACAAAAGAACTCTAAGAAGACTTGCAATGGGTTTCTATTTAGATGGAGATATTCTCTACAAAAGAAACCATGACATGGTGTTGTTGAGGTGCGTTGACGCAAAAGAAGCTAAACTGATAGTTGAGGAGGTACATGAAGGACCTTTTGGAACACACGCGAGCGGTCATGCAATGGCCAAGAAAATCTTGAGGACTGACCAATATTGGTTGACAATGGAGGCTGATTGCTTTAATTATGCGAAGAAGTGCCATAAGTGTCAAATGTATGCTGATAAGGTTCATGCGCTGCCAGCTCCCTTGAATGTCATGTCGGCACCCTGGCCGTTCTCAATGTGGGGAATGGATGTGATCGGGTCCATCGAACCAAAAGCCTCAAATGGACATCGCTTCATTCTTGTTGCCATCGATTATTTCACCAAGTGGGTGGAGGCTGCATCATATTCCAATGTGACCAGGAATGTCGTGATCAGATTTGTCAAAAGAGAGTTAATTTGTCGTTATGGGCTGCCGAGTGAAATTATCACTGATAATGCGACCAATTTGAACAATAAGATGATGAAGGAGATGTGCGAAAATTTCAAGATAAAGCATCATAATTCCTCTCCGTACCGCCCAAAGATGAAGCAGGCGAGTTGAGGCCGCTAATAAAAATATCAAGAAGATTGTCCAAAAGATGGTGGTGACGTATAAGGATTGGCACGAGATGTTACCTTTTGCTTTACACGGCTATCGTACCTCTATTCGCACCTCGGCAGGGGGCAACGCCATATTCTTTAGTTTATGGGATGGAGGCGGTGCTCCCGATTGAAGTAGAGATCCCCTCATTAAGAGTACTGAGAGAAGCAGAATTAGAAGAAGCTGAGTGGGTCCAGGATCGACTAGACCAATTGAACCTCATTGAAGAGAAGAGATTAGGGGCGTTGTGTCATGGTCAATTATACCAGAGAAGGTTGATGAGAGCTTATGAGAAGAAGGTACGCCCACGGCAGTTTCGGGAGGGTGACCTGGTGCTCAAGAAGATTCTACCAATCCAAAAGGATCATCGAGGGAAATGGACTCCGAACTACGAAGGACCTTACATTGTGAAAAAGGCCTTCTCTGGAGGAGCTTTAATTCTCACCAGGATGGATGGGGAAGACCTCCCGCTCCCTGTGAACTCGGATGCAGTAAAAAAGTATTATGCTTGAACACACTTCCCAAGAAAAAGAAGAAAAGAAAATAAAAATGAAAAATGAAAAGAGAAAAGGCTCGCTAGACTGAAAATCTGAAAAGACAGTCTAGGCAAAAGTTAGAGCAACCCGCTAGGCTGAAAACCTGAAAAGGCGGTCTAGGCAAAAGTTAGGGTTCAAAAAAAATAATAATAAAAAATATAACAATGGAAGTGTCATCAAGCCGATGAACTGGGGCAGTCCGTAGGTTTGATATATGAAGATTGGGGCAGACAACATCTCTGAAGCCAATTAATGAGCAGTCAAGATTGTATGAGGGATACTAAAATTAGTCATTGAAAGAGACATCACTTGAGGAGATGTGAATCTACTCCGCAACATTTTGCAACTTATGCTTTGTACACCTTTTCAATCCAAATATAATGACATTGACTTCCTTTACTTTATTTCGCTACCTTGGTCCTTTCCTCTTAACTTTTGTCATTTGTGTGTATGCATTCATCCTGATAAGTATATACTGAAACGTGAAGCAAGTAATGTTTTTTTAAGCAGTTAGAATTCCTTAGAAAGCCTCAAAAGGTCTTGGGGGGGGCACGATGCTTCCCCTATAAAGGGCATCGAAGAAAGGAAGGAATACTGAGACTCAACCATCGAGATAATTATCATCAAGAACATCTAATCATCAGGGGATAAAAGTGCAAGATATCTCTCCCAGATAAGACGGGCCTTGTTTTAGTTCATCCTCAAGACTGACTGTGATCGATGCCTTTAGGGGGTCAAGGATCCAATAATGAAAGAAATAGCAAAGAAGAAATAATCTATCATCAATCTTTTGCATCATGCCCAAAATTAATAAGGGTTCTCATCATCATCATTCTTTTTGTAAATTGAAAACTAGTTATTTGAGTTTTCGCATTGTCATTCCATCAGTGAGCAAAATCTACATTCATATATTGCGTTTGTCTATATGGCCTCACAAGCTTTTTATCTTTCAGTTCAAGCTTCTCACGGGCAATCCACCCCGTAGGCTCTTTTATCTTTCAGTTCGGGCTTCTAACGGGCAATCCACCCCGTAGGCTCTTTTATCTTTCAGTTTGAGCTTCTCACGGGCAATCCACCCCGTAAGCTCTTTTATCTTTCAGTTCGAGCTTCTAACGGGCAATCCACCCCGTAGGCTCTTTTATCTTTCAGTTTGAGCTTCTCACGGGCAATCCACCCCGTAAGCTCTTTTATCTTTCAGTTCGAGCTTCTAACGGGCAATCCACCCCGTAGGCTCTTTTATCTTTCAGTTTGAGCTTCTCACGGGCAATCCACCCCGTAGGCTCTTTTATCTTTCAGTTTGAGCTTCTCACGGGCAATCCACCCCGTAGGCTCTTTTATCTTCAGTTCGAGCTTCTGACGGGCAATCCACCCCGTAGGCTCTTTTATCTTCAGTTCGAGCTTCTGACGGGCAATCCACCCCGTAGGCTCTTTTATCTTCAGTTCGAGCTTCTGACGGGCAATCCACCCCGTAAGCTCTTTTATCTTTCAGTTCGAGCTTCTGACGGTCAATCCACCCCGTAAGCTCTTTTTATCTTTTTGTTTGATCCTATGACGGGCAATCCACCCCGCAAGCTTTTATGTGTAAATCTCAGTGGGCAATCTAACCCGCGGGTTCTTCACTGGAAATCGGTTTGTAGACACAGGTCCTTTGCTTGTCAGTGTACCTCGGACAAAAATTGGAGTTCTTGTCTTTACTAGTTTCTTATAACGATAATCGGTTAACTACGGTTACACCTAATATCTACTAAGAAACAAGTAAAGAGGGGCAGCTGTGAACACCTAATTTTGTCTGGTTCCTCTTAACAAGCTAACTTAAGTAAACCAATACATCTGGCTTCTGATTAAATAAAATAAAAATAAATCATAATAATAATAATGAAAATAAAATAAATAAATAGATAGGATTTGTCAGAAATTTTTTTTTTCTTCCCAACAAACAAAATCCCCACAATGATCTTTCTCCTTCAGTTTTTTTCTTTAACCAACATACTCCCAGGTTTTTTTGAGCTAAACCAGAAAAAGCAACAGCCATTGGGAAGCTGGTCCAACCACCAGAACAGTTCCCCACAAGGCTGAAGTCATCAAACACCATTTTGGGTAATTTTCCAGAGCTTAGGGAAAGGTTCATGCCTAGATCAGAGGAAGAAGAAACATAAATAGAAATTGAAAAGGGACTAGAGAGAGTGGAGCTTCTGCACACACAAAATCATCTGGTCCCAAGGTGAAAGCAGATGAGATCTTCCTATATAAAAAGAGAACATCAACAACACAGAAAGGAGGGGACAGCAAAAAAAATACTCTGATACCAAGAGGAAAAGATCGAAAAAAAAAACATCTTTCTTTCCTTCTTTCGTTCTCTGTTTCTCCCTGCATCATCTCCTTCCTCTCATTCTTCATCTTCTTCAACAGAACCTGCAACAACAAAACAAAAAAACCGAAAAGAGCCACACCCAAACCAGAACCACTTCACATCTCCTTCCTCCTTCACTCAACCGCACGCCACCGTCCCTGGGTGGACTTCCGACCGCTGTGCGACGTAGGGGAAGACGCCGCACCACACGGATCTGAGGCCACCGCACCAGATCCGTCCTCCTCGTGTCGTCCCTCGCCGCCACAAGCTCCGCCCCTGTCCACGCCAGGTTCCAGCCACCCAGCCGCTCCAGATCCGGTCAGAACCACGAGCTGCCGCTGGCTAAGGCCTCCACGTCGCGCTCCTCCCTGTCGCTGTCGTAGATCCGTGCCGCAGCCGTCATCCAGACCATCCCTTCACTGCTCCGCGACGCTGCTTTCGTGTTGGGTACTCTGGTTCAGATGGCCATTAATCTTCATTTTTGCTTGTCTGCCTGATCTTCATTTATTTCATTTGCTGTGTTTATTTCATGTTGCATGATGGGCTTGGGGAGGGCACATATCTGCTGCAACGTGGGCCTTGAAACATTGTTTTGTTTGGATGCTATTCTGTGTTGTGTGCTTACTACTAGTCCAAAAAATCTCTTTTAAAAAAAGATTTCAATCATTGTTTTAAATAAAAATTCTACTCAAAAAATTTTGAAATAAAAGTTTCTTTGGAGTTTACGTAATAATCTACGACATTGATGTATGATTTTCTCATCCTCAAGTGTCGTATGAATTGTAAGGGTTCATCGTATAGCTCCGCTATCTTTAATCCTGTGCAAAGGTGAATTCTTTTTTGTATAAAATAATAAATGCTTTCAATTTACTCCTTTCTATCAAAATTTTATTCAAAAATAAAAAAATAAAAATCTCTTTTTAATTCACGCAACAATCTAAATCGAAAAATAATTGTGGGATTGCTTTGTGAGAGGTTTCACACTCAATTCCTTAGGTGCGAGATAGCTCTGTGGACGTATTTGCCATGTTCTACCTCGTTTAGGAGTTTTTGACATAAAAAAATATTAAATAAATAAAAAACGAAAATACATAAAAACCTTTTAAAATAAAATCAAAACAAAATCAAATCTTTTTTATCAAAAATTAAAACCAACCAATCAAATTTTTCAAAAGAACTACGTGGCTTTGAGTTTCCCATCGCACCCGGGAATACGTAGGAGCAAGATAAATCATCTTGTCGGGCCAAAACTAAATTTTCCTTTTTTTTATCTCCTTTTTATATTAAAATAATTAATCAAAAAATTAAACTTTTATATTTTTAGGGATGCTCTATGGACACGGTGCCATGTTCAGTCCCTTAGATTTGAGGTTGCCCTGTGGACTCATGTGCCATGTTCAACCTCATTTAGTTTTTATAAACAATAATTTTAAAAAACGTAAAAAATTAATAAAATATTTAAAATATTAAAAATAAAAGAATAATTCTTTCTTGTAAATAATTTTTGGGGTAAAATAAATATTTAAGAGGTTATTAAAATGATTTTTGCACAATTAACTTGAGGTACCGTTTTTAAACGGACGACGTAGGGTGCTAATACCTTCCCTACTCGTAACCGACTCCCGAACTCATCTCTCTCTTTTTTAGACCAGTTTTCCTTAAAATAAATGGTTTTCCCAATGTTTTTCCCAAATAAAATATTGGTGGCGACTCCTCTGTTTTTTATCCATCTTTCTGCGGCTCCCGGACGGGACGGTCGCGACATCTGTGTATTGGTAATATAATACACCGTGTATTGATAATATAATACACGTAAAATTAAGAGTTCTCGCGAGACCACTTCCACCTTAGGGAATGGGGATGGAACACCTTAACGGGAATGGGGTGGAACACCTTAACGGGAATGGAGGTGTGCACTAGGTAGAACATCCTAACGGGAATGAGGGTGTGCCCCGTTGCAAATGAGGGATGGTGACAGGAGTGGTAGTGGCAATGATAACGTAAAGACATGGTGACAAGATTAGAGAGGTTATGTTAAAATAAATTGTTAGATTGCCTGAGAGTAAGGGTAGAGGATGATATATATTAACCTGAGGATGATTCGTTAGTTATGTGTGTTGATTGTCTGTGACAATTACTGTATAATTTACTATGACTCTTTCAGCTTTTTGATGATAGAACTGTTTTTTATCCCCTGTATATTTATGTATGTTGTATTTTATCTCCTTATGGAATCGTACGAGAAGACCCTGCGGATGAGCGTAACCAGGAGGAGTTGGATGGAACTCCCAACGAATCAGAGGCTGGAGGACTAGCTGTGACCCATGGTGATTAGGGTCTAGTTAGTTATAGCCAGTGCGTCTCGTGAGGCGTATTTTTATTATGTTTTCCGCTGTTTAACTTTTTGTCTAAGTATATGCCTGTGAGGGATCCTACTGAAGGGATATCCTCAACAGTGTTTTGTAATATGCATAATATGCTTATATTGTGATATGCCATTCTATATGGAGTTGTATACTTTATAAGTTAAGTTTTAATTTTTACGTATTTTCACGTTAAGCGTGCGATTAAGTAATTAAATAATGAGGTTTTAATCTAATGACACAAAGAGGCACAGCGGGGTGTCTCAAAGGCCATGGTGATGACAAACCTAATGTTTCCCCTAGAGGAAGCCATAGCAATATGGTCATAGGAACAACATAACGAAACAAAGAAGACGAGCCTGACAGCCAATCCCTTGAACTGTCAGGCAAAGACAGAGACATGAGATTGAGCCGAAGAATCTATCAACCGAGGCCTTCATTCTCATACAGTCCCTTATTTAAGAATTTATTTCTTTTTTTATGGTATCTTTGATCACTATATGCATGTATTTATAATGGTTGTAGACCAAGGGCACGACTTTTACGCGTAACCATCTGAAGAGTCGTGACTGATTGGCTTATTAATTACAACACTAGTGTGGAAGACGAAGGTTTGCAATATGTAACACCCCATTTTTTGTATAGAAGCCTTTTATACTTTTGTATGTTCTATGTATGGTTGTTTGCTATGTTAAGTTTAAGTAGAAATGTGCCTTAGGGACGTTAGAATGGGGTCAAGTGGGATTTTCTAGTGAAACGTCACTTCCTGACACATGAGCATGGTCGTGCTCATGTTTAGCACGACCCCGTGCTCGTTGCCGTGTTCAGTGGCTGCTTGGGCCACGAGCACGACTGTGCTCAAGGGGAGCATGTCCGTGTCGAAAAACAAGAGTTTGTGACGTGAATGTTGCGGACCCTGTGCTTTTTTTAGCACAACCCTGTGCTCGGTATTGAGCACGACCGTGCTTAAGGTGAGCACACCCGTGCTCAGGGTATGACAACTTAAATAGGTGAGTTCCGTGAGGGTTGCGAGCCAACCCCTCATTTTGATACTTTTGGCAAACCTAGTGTGACAGAAACCTTTCCTTTTCCCTTTCCTTTGAACCCTTCGAAGTTCTGGGTGTTCTTGCTCTAGTCTGGGAGAGAAGTCACGGGCGCTAGTGTTAGTAAAGGTAACGTAGTTATCCCTCTGTTAATCTCTTTCCCTATTTATTGGATTTAGAGATTAATTGGTTATCCCTTTTATGTTTGGCCAAGGCTTGGGGAATTCGTCGAGCCACTTGAGGGAAACATAGTAGAGTTTTTTATGCTTGGCGTTAGAGGAACATTCAAACCAGGTATGGGGAGAAGGGATTAGTATAACATGTAGGCAGTGGGGTAGCTTAAGATGAAGGGTTAACCCATGACCCTGTCGTATGCTAATTGCTTGTTTGATGTTGTCTGTTGTATATATGTTATATTTTCTATATATTTGGCATGCTATATTTGTGTACTGTTACTGATGATGTTTATGCCATAATTAGGTGTTGATGATGATGTTGCCATACCATGAATGTATGCTTGGTTGTTGATGTTGTTAACGCTAATGTTAATGTTAATAAGATATTAATTAAATATATGAGAAGCTTGATAACGATATAAGAGTTAAGCGATAATTTCCCAATGATCATAAAACATGAAATGTAGTAAAGAGACATGAGATTGATGCTTAATGGTATATCCAAGACCCTAGGATTGATCCATGAGTGCTTCAGGGATGTTAATAATGAAACTGGAATTAAAGGATTAATCCCAACAATTATAAGACATGGAGATTAAACAAGATTGATTAGACTGATACTTGATGGTGTAGTTGAAAGCCAATAGGATTGATCTATGAATGCTCTAGCAGGAAGCTTAGCAAGGGTTCCCAACCCTTCTGCCCAGAATAGTACGACCATGCTCCAGTAACCACGGCTGTGCTCAATAGTCAGCACGCCCGTGCTCAACTTAAATGCCAGCACGCCCGTGTTGAGGGAAGCACAACCGTGCTTCCCAACAAAATTAAAACGTTGAATAGGAACAAGGGTGGTTTCTCTCAAATTTTTCCCTATGATGAAATAAGACACCAATCGAATAAGGATAAGACAAGTAAACATAAAACGTTAAGATGGTTAAGACGGTAATGCCGTGTTATGGCACGTTATTATGCTTTGGAGCTTATTGGCTAAAGTACATAGCCTTGATGCTTATTGGTCAAGGTGTTGACGATGTTAAACTCTGATGCTTAATGGTCAGAGTATCCTTGATGCTTATTGGTCAAGGTGTTGATGATGTTAAACTTTGGTGCTTATTGGCCAAAGTGGAGGTGGTGGTTTGATTGTTTGATGTTGTTGCTCATGCATTCACGCATTGGAGATGTTAGTGGGGGAAGTGAAGCATAGGGGAGGTCGTCCAAGAGTAAGGCGATCTGGTCGTCCGCTGTGATTCATCCGAGAGTTAGGTGAATCGTGGCTCTCCGTGGTGGTGCATCCTAGAGTATGTTGCATCGGCTATCTAAGGGGTTCACCCATGGTTTGGTAAATGGCCGGCATTGGTGCTTACCGGCCAATGTGGATATGTAACTCCGACGTTGTCTTCCTGAGGTAGTTTGGATCCACATGCATAACGGAGTAGTGAAGTAGTGTTGCACCGTATAACATACATTATTTGAGATGATGTGAATGATATGAATATGTTGAATGTTGTTATGTTATAACATGCTATTCTGTGATGTATGCTCATCTTGCTAACTGCTCCTTTGCCATTATGTTTATACAATGATTTCTTGCCCCCCCATCTTTGTCGTTTCTTGCATGTACCTTTTCTTGTTATGCGGAGGATGGCGAGCAGCCAGTTGAAGAGTGACTCTGAGGAGCCCGCTCACTTGTAGTTTAGGATATTGCTTTTGCTAGTTTGTTTATCCGATGTTTCCCGAATTTTGGTTATACCGGCTTTGTTATGTGACATCAGGGTTGGGTTTATGCTTTCATGTTTTTGTTTTCTATGTTTCAGTTATGTTTCGTTATAACTTATTTTATATTTCCACGTTGAGACATTTTGTTCATGTGGTACTTTCTACCCTATGGTTTTATTATTATGAAATGATATGCATGTATTTTTCTTTTATTTTATCTATTTATGTCTTTATAAATACATGCGGGGTAAAGGGTGTCACACAGTCATGCCCTATCTAAGAGAGAGAAAGAGTGAAATATTTAACAATACTTCACTAAGGAAACATCATTAAACATTAACATTTAACAACATTTCACCGAGGAAATACTATTAAAATTCGTACCTTTAACAACACTTATTGGGATAAACGCTATTTAAATCAATACCTTTAACAATGCTTCCTTGACTAAACACTATAGTCTCACAATTTTTAAAAACAAATTAACTTTGAGTGATTGTGTTGAGGTGAGGGCTTTCTCTATGGTGTCTTAGCCTTAGGTGAAAAGTGGCGATGGTGAGGGATGAGAGTGGGAGTAACTTTTTCAATCATATTGCTTTTGGGTAGTTTTTAATATTCCTAAAAACCTCCCTGGTGTGTTGTTGATAACTAACTGCTATCATTGATTTAATTTTATGCAAAATCAAGAACTGAGATGTAAGGTATATAGATGGGAATAGTATATTCTATACAATACAACTGCTAATTAGTATTTTTAAAGAATCTTATTCTAAACTCACTTGCCTAAAGTTTTTCAGTCCTTATAAACCATTTTCAACAATATCATCAATGAGACCAAATTAGTCCGTACTGTAAGGAAATAAACCTAGGAGAATACATAAAGAGTTTAAAAAGAAGAATCATATATGTTGGACCATAGGGGAGCCAAGAAGCAGGGGAGAACTCCATCAATAGGTTAAATTAACAACTATATGGAGCATGCTCACACTTGGATTCCTAACAATCCCCTAAAGTGTGAGTCCTTCACATGAGAGCATGCTCCCTGGCCCCTCGAGCTCCCTGTCTCCAATACTTGTCCCAGTCGAATGACCATCAACTCTAATACCGCTTGCTAGATCATAGGGTGAGCCCAAAAGCTGGGGAAAACTTTATCAATTGACTTAACACCACATCTTAACCCAAAAGTTTAAGGCATTAGGTTCATGGTCCATCCACTTATATGCTGCTCATTTTTTCTATTGCTTCTCGAGATGAGACTTATTTCACTCAGATTTGGATGCCTAATAATATGTCTAAAATATATATAGTTTTTATCCACAAAATATAAAGCCAATTACTGAAATGTACATAGTTGTTAACCATAAAAAAATAATGATAAGCATAATGCAACTTCGATCTCTAATTAAGGTGGCGTTCGGTTGCTTAAATGTTCTATTATTAAGAAAACTACGCTCCCGAGAATCCCATTACCAGGAATGTTTCTTTTCCACCTCCACACTTGGGAATAGAGTTTTCCACTCTCATAATCTCATTCACTAATTTTATTTCTTGGCATCTTTTAGGTCTATGAATAGTTTTTTAAAACTTCTATCAAACACGAGAAACTTATTCCCATGCTCACATTTCTGTGAATATTAAAATAAAACTTATACCAAAAGGTACCTAAGAATCTAGTTCTATAGAAATTAATCTATAAAATAAATGATCAAGTTCCTCCTGCAATATGTTGAGGCAACAAACTAGAAATGCATCATGTATGGATATACAAAGGAATAAATAAATAAATAAATAACTAGGTTAAAAATATTAAACAATTATTTTTTATTTTTTATTTTTTTGAAAAATGGACCTACTCGAAGTCGTTTGATGGATAATGAAATCCTGAAACTTTAGCAGCTTTCTCCAGAGCACATCTCCATATTGGCACCTTTTCTTTATATTTTTCTTCACGTAAATGTTTAGTTAAAGCAGACCCATAATCTCCATTTTGTTTCCGCACATTGGATGGACTTACTTTGAAGAAAACATGTATTAAAATTTGTTCTTCTTTTTCCTTGCATTCTACCATTTTGGCAAGTTCTTCCAGGAACCAGGTTGAAGTAGCATAGTCTTGTGAGAATATGACCAATAAAACTTGTGATCTTTCAATTGCTCTGAGAAGTGTTGGTAATATGTCATCTCCTCTCTCAAGTCTGTCATCTACATAGACATCAATCTCCTTGCCACGTAATTCATTTATCAGAACACTAAGCAAACCATTCCGGACGTCTTTGCCTCTAAAGCTGATGAAGACATCATGTTCCATTCTAATAACATGGGAAGATGAGGGCTCCATTTTAATAAGTCTGTAAATGAAACATTAGTTAATGATAAGTAGGAAATGATGTGGACAAAGATGTTAGCTATATGGGGGGTTGGGTAGCTCAAGGTTTGAGCTAAGGGTAAAAATGACTTTTTGATCAAACTGGAGTTCTTTTAGAAACTTATTACCAGCTTATGGTACTTTGAGACTATTTATCAATGGGGGGGTCTTTTTTGACACTGTGACATATTTTATTTTTTTTGATCTGTCAGGTCAAATGCACTAGTCTGAGTGGCGCCTTTCCCAGGTTGCGACACGTGGCGCAGCGGGAACAGGCGAGCATAAATCAGTGGAACACCTTTTTATTATTATTTGAATCCACATAAGAGAAATGCTAGCAACACACTCTCTAACACACTCTTTCTAACACTTTCCCTCCTATTGATTGAAATTTATGTGGGTCCCATTAATTCATGTGGGTCTTACTTGAATTTTGTAGGCATTATACACACTATTCATTCTCTTAATCTCCATATATTTCTACTATACATCTTCTAATAATTTATTTTAAATTTGCGGTAATGATGTTGTTTTATTAATTTTAATTAAGTTTATATATTTACATTAATATAATACTAATATTATTAATATAATGCCATATTTTTTCACCTGAGATTAAAAAGAGGAGACTAAGAAATGGCTGTATATATAGATGTAAAACTGTAACTCAATTTAAGATTTTGCACTCATAAGTGATGATTATATCCCTTTCCCAATGGGATAAAACAATAAAAAATAGAATTCAATCACAATACTACTACTATTTTAATATGTGTCTAGCGTTTTTAATAGTATCGGTTAATGAATAAAAAATATATATTAAAAATTAAGGTTAAAATATCATTTTGGTCCCTTAACTTATTTTAAATTTTAGATTCAGTTTGGTCCCTTAATTTAAAAATGTTCAATTTGGTCCCTTAACTTATTTTTTAAATTCAGTTTGTTCCCTTAACTTTTAAAAGGTTCAATTTGCTCCCTTAATTTGTGTCTGTTGATCTAAGTTAGTCCTCTCCGTCAATTAGTTAGTAACAGTGTTAACTTTTTGAGAACCAGGTTGAAACTCGCTAACAATTTAAGGGACCAGTTTGAATCTCGTTAACAATTTAAAGTATCAATTTAAAACAAGTTAACAATTTAAATGACCAATTTGAAACTCATTTAAAATATAAGGGACCAAATTGAAACTCATTTAACATTGTTACTTACTTTATTGACGAGGAGGACCAACTTGGGTCAACAAAGACAAATTAATGGACCAAATTGAATCTTTTAAAAGTTAAACGTCCAAATTGAATCTAAAAAATAAGTTAAGGGACCAAAATTGTATTTTCGCCAAAAATTAAGTACAACACTTTTTAAAAAAAAATTAAATATATCATTTTTCACATATATAATTTTTTTATTCCTTAAATAATGCTCTAAAGACACTTATTGACATTCTATTTTTAATATTGGATTGGTAATGTTAATTTTTAAAATATAGATATTCTTAAATATTTATTTACGTATTTATCCAATAATTAAAATTTGTTGTTTTTTTATAAGCGATTAAAATCTTTAGCGTTAAAAGACAATTGAGAATGTAAATGAAAATACGTTGATTTTCTTTTTGCCCATCAGAATGTTTACAATATTACTTTTTTTTGAAGGTAAGGTTCCTATAAAGTTTTACAAAGGAAAAGGGGAGATAGAAGATGGACCCAAAAAGGGGTGTAATGTATTATGTGGAGAGTGCTAGCAACACACTCTCTAACACACTCTTTCCAACACACTCCCTCCTATTGGCTGAAATTCATGTGGGTCCTACAAAATTCAAGTGGGACCCACATGAATTAATTGGACCCACATAAATTTCAACCAATAAGAGGGAGTGTGTTGGAAAGAGTGTCTTAGAGAGTATGTTGCTAGCATTTCTCATATGTGGATTCAAATAATAAAAAAAAAATTGTTTGACTGATTTCTGCTCCCCTGTCCCCGCTACGTCACGTGTCGCAATATGGGGAAGGCACCAGTCCGAGTGGCGCCTTTGAAGGCGCCACTCTGACTGGCGGCTTTGACCCGTCAGTTCAAAAAAAAAAATTTATGCCACGGTGTGAAAAATGACCCCGCATTGATAAATAGTTTCAAAAGTACCCTAAACTGGTAATAAGTTTCAAAAAGGACCCGAGTTTGGTCAAAAAGCAGGATAAAAGGAGTTTGAGGAATATGAGGTCCATATATACTGCCATTTGAGGAAAAAAAATATTATATATATATAAGTAAAGTACCAGTCCCAACAAGCAAGTAAAATGATGGATCTATGTATAAACCCTGCTTTGACCTGATAGACTGAAGAGACTGGAGAACGGAGCAAAATTTTCCTCCTGTTGCAGGGATATTGTTTTATGTAAGTGTATAATCTGGGGAGTTTTAGTTCAAGATTTGTTTGGCAATTTCTGATAATTCGATATGAATTGAATTTGCTTTATGAAAAGCTTTGCGAAAAGACACAGCCGGCCAACCATGTAGGAATTGCATTTTTGCATAAAAACGAAACAATCCGAGGTATCTGTAGTATCTAGATCACTACAAAGAACAAAAAACAGCAACATCGGCATTTTGCATGAATATGTGATGCGTTTTGTTGGGTAAACGTATGTGAAGAGTGTATCAGTAAATTGTTAGATTGAAATTAACACTAGATCCATCCACAATCATATTAATCAATTACTGCTTAACATTAAGTTTAATTAGGAGTGTGAATAGTTTCATCCATATAATAAAAAGAATTTAATTTCTATACACTGATATCATCCAATGAGATTTTGACAACTAGATTTTATTATTATTTATCTCTCTTAATTATCAAATTAAAAGTACATATGTCAAAGGGAAATGCGTATTGGTAAAACGAATTTCGTCTCTATGTTTTACATGTTTTTTCTCTTTCTTATCTTGGATTTATTTCTCAACTTTATCACGTTACTCTATTCTAATTGGCCGAAGTGAGGTTCATCAAAATTCATGCACAAGTGTTTCGCACCAGATAGCATTGCTCTATGTTAAATTTTTAGTGATTGTCAGTGTAAAACTTTTTATACTAACAATACATACTACTTTAATCATAAAAGAATTGTATATTTACGTGTTGCACATATTAAGTATTAGCATTAGATATTGAAATATTTTTTCAATGCAAAAAAAAAGTAAGACAAATTTGAGAAAATTAATTGAATTTTATAAAAATTATAATATATTAAAAGAAAAAATGAATAAATATTAAAATAAAAAATATTTAAAAATATAATGTTCAAATTTATCATTAATATAAAACATAAATTTGTACGTTTCAAATTAGAAAACATAGTTTTTGTCAAAAAAAAATAAAAAAATAAAATAGAAAACATAGTATTCGAAGAAAACAAAATATTAGAGAAGCTTTTTTTTTTTAACTGGAATATGCTTATTTCATTTTATTGGAAATATCACAAACAATACAAGTTGGAATAAACTCATGAACATGAAAAATAAAAAAAGTAATAACCCCTAACAAGCTTATGAACAATTATGTTACCTATTCTCTTAGCAAACTCAACTTTGAAGTCCGGTCTAGAACTTAGAATCTCCCTGCAATCGCTAATAATACTGTCAAATTCTGAGGCATCACTCCTAGCATGATATAAAAAATATTAGAGAAGCTTAAAAATATATAAACAATAAAAAATTATTACTTAATACAATATAAAATCCGAAATATAAAAATCTTGTCACTTGATTGATACTTATTTATGTGGATCGAATATTCAACCTCATTTCCCTAATAGATCAAACAATCTCTTATCTTTTAACCATCTTCACCTTTTGGGTATACCTAACGCAAGTGATGGATGTCTCCTAAAAATCTACTAAATTAAAAAGAGTCTAGTTTCATTTATTTTTTCAAAAAAAGGTGAGGGATGTGTATTTTTGTGATGAATATACTTTATGGATGACATAGGTATGTATTTTCGGCAAAGACTAAGATGGGAGACCTTGACATGTCTCCCACCATAAGCAACCCCTCATTTGCAAATTTATTATTATTTTAAAATCCTTAACTTTTCAAATTGACAAATTTGGCCCTTCTTGTCTCTGACTTCCTTGTCTCTCTCTCACGTCCCCATCTCCAACACCTCCTCATTCTCCTTCCTCTTATGTTATCACCATACAATCCCAATGCGTGTAGAGGAAGCTAGATCCGGAGGAGGTTCGACGGTAACCACGGTTCTGGGTGGACCGTGAGTTCTGGTAGCGGTCCTTGCGGCGGAGGACGACGCGGTGAAGGGTGTGCGCGATTGTGAAGGGCGTTGGACGGCGCCGTGAAGGGCTGCTAGACCAGGCACAGTGTCCAGACGAAGACAATGGCAGATCGGAGGATCTAGTGGAGCAATCTGGTGGATTTCGTTGAACGGGTTGGAGCTACCCACGTTCTTGTAGAGTCTTTCTCTGACGTTTATATGGAAAATGTTTTCGACCATGCTGAATTTTGAGGCTGCTTTCTAGTGCTAATTGTCTTTTGTGTAAAATTTCAGTTACTGGTGCCATCAACTTAGTGATTTGTTTCTTCTACTCTGAGATCTCAGTTTCCATTTATATGATGTGAAAAGAGGGAATTGATTTTAATACGCTTTATTATCAAGTAAAGTTTTTAATAGATCCACTAGTTTTAATACGCTTGCTGAAAAAGAACGATGGTGCTATGGTGATGACTGGAGGGAGAGTGCGGCGGCTGGAGTAGAGAAGACAATGGCGGTGCGCGAAACAGGGGAGAGGGGGTTGACTTGGAGAAGATGAACAAGAACATGCTAGGGAGGGTGTGACCGGCCGGAGAAGCATAACGACGCGGTGGAGGAACAATGATGTAACTGCGACAGAATAGTGAGAAACCATGAACGTGCTATGACCTCGTTGGCCAAAATAAAGGACGAAGTAGTGTTCTTGAGGAAGAGAAGATGCAGCCATGACAACCCTTGGGAAATGTTTCTGATCTGAGTTTGAGAAAAGGAAGGGACAAAGTTTTCAATTCAAAAAAAATTAAGGATCTTAAAATAAAAAGTAAATTTCATTTAAAGACTTGCTCATGGTGGGAGACATGTCAAGGTCTCCCACCCTAGCCTTGACTTGAATTTTCACTATTCTTTTGTAAAGTGCATGGTTTAATAAAGGTCGAGTTTGGTGAGATTCTTGGGTAAGAAATATAGGATGCGGATTGTTTCCAACAAGAGTGTCTCCAGAAGTTCTTTCCAGCATAAGTTTGGTCCTTTCATTTAATATAATAGTATAAAAAAAAGCAACAATTTAAACATTTTAATCATATTTTAAAAAAATTCAGAAATACCCAAATTCCCCAAATCCCAACACTACACAAAAAACATTGTTTAGTGATCGAACAAATCGGTTGCAAAACATGCTAATTCGGTAGCTATCATGTTTAGAGACCGAATCAACGGGGTAGCAGAAACCCTGGTCACTAAGGGGATAAGATGAGTCCTCCGGTCGGATGAACCACGACTCTCCTGCCCCAATGATGATGATGGTCCTAGCACGGGTGTGGATGATGACGGTGCAGCCTGTGCCCCGACATCTGAGGGCTACATAATGGGTGCAACTCCATCACCCTGAGGCCCGTCCACGGAGGTACTTGCAGGGTGGTCTCGATCTGAAGTCTGTGGGTCAACCGGGGGAGGATCTCTCGCAGCACGACCTCTGCCATGGCCTCCCCGATGACCACCACGCTCCCCTACCTCTAGTGGAATCTGCCATCTGTGTAAAAAATGACAAATCTGTTACATCATAGTATAAATAATAACTAATTAATCAACAAGTTTAGACATGAATAAACATTACACAATGAATAATGCATATATAAATTACCTATGTAGAATCTCCGTCACTAAATTCACCCTCACTCTCATCAGTCTCACTTGATTGGAATGTGCCGTCACTTGATTCGCCCAACTTAGATTGATTCATTAACTCTCTTTCAACTTCTTCCTCATCGCCGGAAATGTCCGCCAGAGAATTAACAATGATGTCTGGTGTAATATCCAACGATAGGCGGGGACCCTGAAAACTCATCATCTTGGTATGGAGCATATTTTTCAGGCTGAATGATTACGTTATCAGTAATTTTACTGAGCGCCTTTATCTTAATGACACCCTAACCTGAGAGACAGAACTGAGAGGAGCTTGTGGGGGTGGTGGCCGCACAGGTAGCCGGAGGTGGTGGTGGTGGTGTCACAGAGCCTGAGATAGAGAGAGAAACAGAGCCTGGGACAGAGAGAGAAATAGAGCTAGAAAGAGAGAGAGGGGGGGGGGGGGGAGGGAGAGAGATGAGAGTTTACCTTGTGGTGGTGACCGGAGGTTGATGGTGGTCGGATTCGTGCGCAGAGAAGGAGTGTGGAGACCTGATGAAGCATAGAACAGAGGGAGAAGAAATGGGAGGAGTCATGGGCGTGGTGGCCGACACTGTGACACGGTGGTCGGAGGTGTGCGTATCATGGCCGGAGATGAGAAGGTGCTGGCAGGGAGCTTGGAGGAGGAAGAGAGAGGGAAAGCTGAAGAAGTGAGGAAGAAAGGGGGTCAGTTCGCGATATAGGGATTTTATTTTTAGTGATTCGCTAAATCGGTAGCCAAAACTAAATTTTAAATTCGGTCGCCAAATCCGTCGCAAAAGAGCTCCCAATTTTTAATTTATTGCACGCTTTAACGACCGAACTGCATTTCGGTGGCAAAATAATCAAAATTTTACCGTTGGGTTATTATCGGTCGCCAATAAGTCAACAAAGTTTGACTTTAAAATTTATAAAGTTAGCAATCGAAATTACGACGGATCAGGTTTGCTACAAAGTAATTTGGTTGCTATTTCGATAACTGGGTTCATTAACTGAACCTTTACAACAGATGCTAAAATCTGTCGCTAATTCGATCGCCATTAGCAACTTCCAAATTCGATGCTATTTTTGGTCGCTATTTGACCTTTTTTGTGTAGTTCAACCCGATACTTCTTATTTATGTGACATCCATCTCTAAAACTCACCACCACATGCCACCGTTGGGCACACCAAGTCGTCGTCGCCTCCGCTGACCCTCTTCCGTCATCGCCATCTCTCTCCCTCCTCCCCCTTCTCTGTGCACCATCATCCCTGTTTTTTCTCCCCTTCTCCGCACGCCGTTGTCACTGTTTTTCTCTCCTTCTCCATATGCCATTGTTGCTTCAGCAACCGACCATCACCTGCCTCCGCCATTCACAGTTCGGTTCACTCCTTCTCACTTTCCGCCTTCAATCAAAACACTTATCTCCTTTTTGGTTGGTTCCAAATATGGTTTATACTTGGTCTTTGGCTCATTGTATTGTCCCTGTATTGTTATTTTTATGGAACCTTAAGCCACTTAAATTGTCTAAACAATTTTTATTTTATAATTTGTCATAAAATGTCTCAGACAACCTGTATAAAATGTCTCAGGTTCACATTTTCTTACTAGAAGAGTTTTTTTTTTTGATCAAGTTCTTACTAGATGAGTTTGATTAAATTCTTTTATCTTGTATTTTGTTTTTCAAAATTGCATGCAAAAGCATCACAATAGAGAGAGACGTTCCAACTATGTTGGCACCCCAATCTCTATCAATCATTTGCAGCACACCATAAATTTATTAAAAAGTAACAAAAAGAATACAAAAACATAAGGGGACTATAGCCAATATCCATGTAAAAAACTTAACAAAATATGAAACTAGGAAGACCATGTCGATTTCGATTGAAGTCTTCTCTAATAAAACTAGGAATTATATCCCACCAAGTGAAACATTGAGAATGGAATTGCCTTGTAATTGCTTGTAGTTTCCCTTTATTAGGATTGGAAGCAAGAAGATGCAGGAAGATTGGAAGCCAAAAGTGGGCATGATTTTTTCTATAGTTTTGATGATGCTTGAAGTTCTGGGTTGATTATGGCGGAAGAGTTGGATTTGGAGTAAGGAAATAATATTCATACAAGAGAAAAAATGGTTCAACTTCCTTCTTGCAGGTTTGTTTGCTGTAAAGAAGGCTTGCGAAAGGCAGACAAACCAAATTATAAAATAATCAATCCAAAACTGGAGACGAGGACTAATTGTCAAGCAAGGTTATGACTTAAGAATATGGGTGGAAAATTGAAAGTTCATGAATTTGCAGAGGAACATAACCATATTTTACATCTACAAGAAACAACTCATTGTTAGAAAAGATAGAGTACTAGGAAAGACTAATAGTTATGCCATGGACTGTGACACCCGGTGCTGACGAGGGCTGGGAGTGGTCGTCGGTGCAAGAAGGCACGAACAAGGAGCTGCTCCTGGCAGGCTTCTAGGCGGAGGGACACATGAATGAACACACCAGAATGAGAAGGATCCTGAGACTGTGTAGGTATGGGACTATACAGTTGAGGATGGCTTATATTAATTGATTGGTACTACCTATACTAACAAGATGCATCTTCTTTTCGGTAGCCCATCACTTAAGAACTCTACAGTTAAGCGTGCTTGACTTGGAGTAATTATGAGATAGGTGATCTCCTGGGAAGTTTTCCCAAGGAGCGTGTGAGTAAGGACAAAGCATGCTGAAAAGACTCGTTTTGGTTTGTGGGGACAGTCCTCAATCCATAGAGCGGCCAGGGATGTTACAAATGGTATCATAGCGGCACCTCTCCCAGTACGGTGTGGTTTGGGGACGAACCAAGAGGAAGTTGGTGGGCATGTGATACCTGGTGCTGACGAGGGCAGGGAGTGGTCACCGGTGCAAGAAGGCACGGATAAGGAGCGGCTATTAAAATTCTATTAAAATTTAACAACATTTCACCGAGGAAATACTATTAAAATTCGTACCTTTAACAACACTTATTGGGATAAACGCTATTTAAATCAGTACCTTTAACAATGCTTCCTTGACTAAACACTATAGTCTCACAATTTTTAAAAACAAATTAACTTTGAGTGATTGTGTTGAGGTGAGGGCTTTCTCTATGGTGTCTTAGCCTTAGGTGAAAAGTGGCGATGGTGAGGGATGAGAGTGGGAGTAACTTTTTCAATCATATTGCTTTTGGGTAGTTTTTAATATTCCTAAAAACCTCCCTGGTGTATTGTTGGTAACTAACTGCTATCATTGATTTAATTTTATGCAAAATCAAGAACTGAGATGTAAGGTACATAGATGGGAATAGTATATTCTATACAATACAACTGCTAATTAGTATTTTTAAAGAATCTTATTCTAAACTCACTTGCCTAAAGTTTTTCAGTCCTTATAAACCATTTTCAACAATATCATCAATGAGACCAAATTAGTCCGTACTGTAAGGAAATAAACCTAGGAGAATACATAAAGAGTTTAAAAAGAAGAATCATATATGTTGGACCATAGGGGAGCCAAGAAGCAGGGGAGAACTCCATCAATAGGTTAAATTAACAACTATATGGAGCATGCTCACACTTGGATTCCTAACAATCCCCTAAAGTGTGAGTCCTTCACATGAGAGCATGCTCCCCGGCCCCTCGAGCTCCCTGTCTCCAATACTTGTCCCAGTCGAATGACCATCAATTCTAATACCGCTTGCTAGATCATAGGGTGAGCCCAAAAGCTGGGGAAAACTTCATCAATTGACTTAACACCACATCTTAACCCAAAAGTTTAAGGCATTAGGTTCATGGTCCATCCACTTATATGCTGCTCATTTTTTCTATTGCTTCTCGAGATGAGACTTATTTCACTCAGATTTGGATGCCTAATAATATGTCTAAAATATATATAGTTTTTATCCATAAATATAAAGCCAATTACTGAAATGTACATAGTTGTTAACCATAAAAAAATAATGATAAGCATAATGCAACTTCGATCTCTAATTAAGGTGGCGTTCGGTTGCTTAAATGTTCTATTATTAAGAAAACTACGCTCCCGAGAATCTCATTACCAGGAATGTTTCTTTTCCACCTCCACACTTGGGAATAGAGTTTTCCACTCTCATAGTCTCATTCACTAATTTTATTTCTTGGCATCTTTTAGGTCTATGAATAGTTTTTTAAAACTTCTATCAAACACGAGAAACTTATTCCCATACTCACATTCCTGTGAATATTAAAATAAAACTTATACCAAAAGTTACCTAAGAATCTAGTTCTATAGAAATTAATCTATAAAATAAATGATCAAGTTCCTCCTGCAATATTTTGAGGCAACAAACTAGAAATGCATCATGTATGGATATACAAGGAATAAATAAATAAATAAATAACTAGGTTAAAAATATTAAACAATTATTTTTAAATTTTTTTTTGAAAAATGGACCTACTCGAAGTCGTTTGATGGATAATGAAATCCTGAAACTTTAGCAGCTTTCTCCAGAGCACATCTCCATATTGGCACCTTTTCTTTATATTTTTCTTCACGTAAATGTTTAGTTAAAGCAGACCCATAATCTCCATTTTGTTTCCGCACATTGGATGGACTTACTCTGTAGAAAACATGTATTAAAATTTGTTCTTCTTTTTCCTTGCATTCTACCATTTTGGCAAGTTCTTCCAGGAACCAGGTTGAAGTAGCATAGTCTTGTGAGAATATGACCAATAAAACTTGTGATCTTTCAATTGCTCTGAGAAGTGTTGGTAATATGTTATCTCCTTTCTCAAGTCTGTCATCTACATAGACATCAATCTCCTTGCCACGTAATTCATTTATCAGAACACTAAGCAAACCATTCCGGACGTCTTTGCCTCTAAAGCTGATGAAGACATCATGTTCCATTCTAATAACATGGGAAGATGAGGGCTCCATTTTAACAAGTCTGTAAATGAAACATTAGTTAATGATAAGTAGGAAATGATGTGGACAAAGATGTTAGCTATATGGGGGGTTGGGTAGCTCAAGGTTTGAGCTAAGGGTAAAAATGACTTTTTGATCAAACTGGAGTTCTTTTAGAAACTTATTACCAGCTTATGGTACTTTAAAACTATTTATCAATGGGGGGTCTTTTTTGACACTGTGACATTTTTTTTTTATCTGACAGGTCAAATGCACTAGTCTGAGTGGCGACTTCCCCAGGTTGCGACACGTGACGCAGCGGGAACAGGCGAGCATAAATCAGTGGAACACCTTTTTATTATTATTTGAATCCACATAAGAGAAATGCTAGCAACACACTCTCTAACACACTCTTTCTAACACTTTCCCTCCTATTGATTGAAATTTATGTGGGTCCCATTAATTCATGTGGGTCTTACTTGAATTTTGTAGGCATTATACACACTATTCATTCTCTTAATCTCCATATATTTCTACTATACATCTTCTAATAATTTATTTTAAATTTGCGGTAATGATGTTGTTTTATTAATTTTAATTAAGTTTATATATTTACATTAATATAATACTAATATTATTAATATAATGCCATATTTTTTCACCTGAGATTAAAAAGAGGAGACTAAGAAATGGCTGTATATATAGATGTAAAACTGTAACTCAATTTAAGGTTTTGCACTCATAAGTGATCATTATATCCCTTTCCCAATGGGATAAAACAATAAAAAATAGAATTCAATCACAATACTACTACTATTTTAATATGTGTCTAGCGTTTTTAATAGTATCGGTTAATGAATAAAAAATATATATTAAAAATTAAGGTTAAAATATCATTTTGGTCCCTTAACTTATTTTAAATTTTAGATTCAGTTTGGTCCCTTAATTTTAAAATGTTCAATTTGGTCCCTTAACTTATTTTTTAAATTCAGTTTGTTCCCTTAACTTTTAAAAGGTTCAATTTGGTCCCTTAATTTGTGTCTGTTGATCTAAGTTAGTCCTCTCCGTCAATGAGTTAGTAACAGTGTTAGCTTTTTGAGAACCAGGTTGAAACTCGCTAACAATTTAAGGGACCAGTTTGAATCTCGTTAACAATTTAAAGTATCAATTTGAAACAAGTTAACAATTTAAATGATCAATTTGAAACTCATTTAAAATATAAGGGACCAAATTGAAACTCATTTAACATTGTTACTTACTTTATTGATGAGGGGGACTAACTTGGGTCAACAAAGACAAATTAATGGACCAAATTGAATCTTTTAAAAGTTAAGCGTCCAAATTGAATCTAAAAAATAAGTTAAGGGACCAAAATTGTATTTTCGCCAAAAATTAAGTACAACACTTTTTAAAAAAAATTAAATATATCATTTTTCACATATATAATTTTTTTTATTCCTTAAATAATGCTCTAAAGACACTTATTGACATTCTATTTTTAATATTGGATTGGTAATGTTAATTTTTAAAATATAGATATTCTTAAATATTTATTTACGTATTTATCCAATAATTAAAATTTGTTATTTTTTTATAAGCGATTAAAATCTTTAGCGTTAAAAGAGAATTGAGAATGTAAATGAAAATACGTTGATTTTCTTTTTGCCCATCAGAATGTTTACAATATTACTTTTTTTTTGAAGGTAAGGTTCCTATAAAGTTTTACAAAGGAAAAGGGGAGATAGAAGATGGACCCAAAAAGGGGTGTAATGTATTATGTGGAGAGTGCTAGCAACACACTCTCTAACACACTATTTCCAATACACTCCCTCCTATTGGCTGAAATTCATGTGGGTCCTACAAAATTCAAGTGGGACCCACATGAATTAATTGGACCCACATAAATTTCAACCAATAGGAGGGAGTGTGTTGGAAAGAGTGTCTTAGAGAGTATGTTGCTAGCATTTCTCATATGTGGATTCAAATAATAAAAAAAAATTGTTTGACTGATTTCTGCTCCCCTGTCCCCGCTACGTCACGTGTTGCAATCTGGGGAAGGCACCAGTCCGAGTGGCGCCTTTGAAGGCGCCACTCTGACTGGCGGCTTTGACCCGTCAGTTCAAAAAAAAAATGCCACGGTGTGAAAAATGACCCCGCATTGATAAATAGTTTCAAAAATACCCTAAACTGGTAACACTAGTTCAATAAGTGCTTTTTACGTCAGTTAAAATTGATTTTTTACGTCAGAATACTGACTGACGTAAATACAGCCGACGTTAATAGTTAATATTTTAACGTCAGTTGAGAACTGACGTTAAATATAACACTATTAACGTCAGTTCCTTAACAAAACCGACGTTAATTTTGTAAGAATTAACGTCGGTTTTTTAAACAACTGACGTTAAACTAAAACTATTAACGTCAGTTCTTTAATACAACGGACGTTGATTTTGTTAAAACTAACGTCAGTTGTTATAAAGAACTGACGTTAAAGGTTTAATTTTAACGTCAGTTGTAATAAACAACTGACGTTAATAGTGTACTGTATATTTTATAAAATACTATTAACGTCAGTTGTTTGATACAACTGACGTTAATAGGTTTTTTTTTTAAAATTCAGTTTTAAAATATCACTCCCCTCAGCTATCCCTGCATTCAGTCCCAGTAACACAGAATATCGATCACACACATTACAGAATTGCAAAGGAAAATTGAACAATGGGGGGACTTAAAACCAAAACCCATGTATATATATAAATAAATTTTAGTTCCAATGTCTAAAAAACAAAACTATCTAAGGATATATATATACATGTTATTAATTAGTTTCTAAAGTCTAACAAAAAAACTATTTATCTAAGTAGTGCGGAGGTATGTTGTCAATTCCTTTTTCAGCCGCATACTTGAAGAAGAATTCAGCGAAGCGCATCCTCAAGTCTCTTAACTCATCTTCTTGAATAGGCGATTGGTCGATAAATGCCTAGACACGTTCAAATAATAACAATAACATCAATGCAAGTCATCTTCAAAACTATAATATATAATTTAACAAGTTGTTTAAATATTACCTTCTTCCATCCATCCGTAATAGATGCAGAGACTATGTTCAGCATATGAAGCATCACATAATAGCCGCACGACCAACTGTCAGGTTGAAATCGAGACTACCAACAAAATTAATTTCAACGTCAGTTGAATATACACATAAATTAGTAATTATAATAATAATTATTTGATAAATAAACTACCAAACCTTGAGGATGTTCCATACAGATTTGCTTTAGCCTTAGAAGTCCTACTTCTCCCCGTTGGCGCAACTTATGCTACTCGCCTTGGTAGCGCTATCATAAACAAATAATCATGTCGATCGATTAACAAACTCATTTATCATGTGTGTAATAAACTAAAAACAACTGATATTAAAACTTAAATTAAATTTAAGATTAGTTACTTACATATTTACAGCTTCCACCACCTTCGGTGGCGGATCATGGTGGAGAGAGCAGAAGAATATGACAGTATGCCTAGACGAGTGAAGTACCAACAACTGCCAATGGTCATCCATACAGTAGGGAGCCAGATATAATTCTTTCGGATTGTCTCCCAACAAGTTCCCTATGTATTTACTCAATGCATCGCCATCAAAGAACTCGGGCAGAAGGATTGACGGATCTAAGAAACCGTAAACTGATGCAACGCCCTTATCAAGCTGAAGACGATGGAGATACCTAAGATATGAAAAGGGTGTCGATGTTAATTACATAATATATATATTGAAATTAAAATAAATTATTAAATGGAAAAATACCAAAAATAAATAAGTTATAAAATTAAAATTAACGTACGTGCACCAGAGGCTGATGACATTGCTGTTCATCCAGACGTTATTTCTGCAGGCGCTCCCAAGATCGTCACCAACGAAGGAAAATATCCTCTGTTGATCTGGGCATGCCACCCATCCATCGTGATCCAATGGACATTCAAAAATCTCATACGCATAATCATCACCAAGTGAGAACAAACGAGTGATAGGTGACAGCGACACCGACGTCGACTTGGCCTTCAGTTTAGGAAAAATAAAATATATAAGTTTTTGACTAATTTGGACATTAATAATGAATAAATACCTTTGCTAACATTTCGATCTCACGTCGTTTGGAGTCCAACTCAAGCTCACGCCTTTTCATTTCCAACTCATGCTCATGGCGCTGGACTTCCAACTCCCGCTCCCTAGCTGCCAACTCATCGTCCTCCACATGTGCCATACTAAAACTCTCTTTTGTGCTCACATGTGAAGCATTGGCAAGCCTTGCGGCGTCCTGGGATGTACCGACGGAGGAAAGCTCTCTGGCAAGCGCCTGCTTGAATTCTGGGTTGGCTATTAAGCCTTGCATCAGATGTGTTGTAATATCTGGGTTGGTCATGAGGTGCTGAGTAATGTCAGCCAAAATTGATGCTTCATTGACCACCCGATTTCGTGAAGCAGACTTGCCATAATATTGTTTGATGGTCACGTTCCCAGGAACACCGAGAACCCGACCAAGATGGTCTTTCTTGCCTAGAGCAGTCATCAAGACGTCCTGCCGTCCAGAAGGGACGAATGCGCCCTGGGAGGATTTTGCTTTAAGATCCATCTACAATGAAAAAAATGAAAAAAACGTGCAAGTGAAAAGTGTTGCAAATATCTATACAAATATCAATTGAAATCAAGTTAATTATTTACTTACAATCTTATCTCGCCACTTCACGAGTGGCATCGCTTTAAAAGATCCCGCCTTTGTCATGCGGCGGCTAACTCGGACATCCTCGCGGTCGATGTCCGACGGAGGACTTGATGGTGTGCCCTCAGGCACCTCTCCTCTTTCAATCCTAGCAGAGTGCTCTTCCTGCTTCGCCCTCAGCCTATCCGCCATCATCTGCTGGATCCGAGTATGGTACCCACCCTGAGACATGGTGTGGAGGTGGACGTTCTTCGCCTAATTCTACCGACCCTTATTTGCCTTAGCCTATTCAAACAAAAACACATAATTAAATACAGTTAAATGATCTATAATAAGCATACAAAATTAACTTAATCAACCAACCTGAAATTCTCCATCCTGTCGACTCCTGGCAAACATATCCCAAGTATCCTGATCAATCCAGGGATAATCCGAGAACATTTTATCAAGCCGCTTCTTCCCTGATACATAGTACCTGGTAAGATCATGCTTGAACCCATTCCAACGCTTTGATGCCATTTTCATACATTTATGACGATGATCCTCGTCATTTGGCACAGTCCAAGCTACCTACACATTAGATACATATATAACAACTGGATGGATTATAACTCGGATAATTATCTAATAATGTAAATCAAACGAATGTAAAGGCAAAATACCGTGATAGCCTCCCAAATCTGATCCTTAACGTTCTGTGGAACGTCATTCCAGTGGTTGTAGTTGATGCTTACGTGCTGCTTCGCTTGTAGAAACACCCACTTATTAAATTCTTTAGCACGGGGTCCCTGGGCATTTAGATTAGCATCGAAGGACACCTCAAGCTTCTGTCCGCTCTGCCTGTCCTTCTCTAGTTTCTTCAACGAGGTGGCTCCTCTACCCCGTTTCCTATGAGCCTGTGATGTCTGTATGGACAAAAAAAATGATAAAATAGAGGGTTGTAACATTATAAACTTACATTAACAAGAAGGACTAAAGATAGTATATAACATGCATGTAAACTTACACTAGAATCAGCAGGCGTAGGCGTGATCGGGTCATGCGAAACCCCCACAGGGTCCTCCCGTGCATGTGGGCTATCCGACTGATCCATATGTATGCCTGTTCAGAAACAATATATATGTATTAACATAGGTTATAACTCAAAATAAATACATAAGTATAAATAAAAATAACTAGATAGGTCCTGTAGATATACAAAACATCTATATATCCAATATAAGGACAATACGGGAGATTGAAAACTATAGTTTTTGAAGATTGCCAAGCACTGGTCATGGCATGGCCGTGATGTCCATCACGGCCGTAACGTGCCAACTGAACCAGACCCTCATAGGCAGAACTGATCACGGCCTAGCCGTGATGAGCATCACGGCCGTGACAGATCAACCAGCAGAGCAACATGCACTCAAAACCAAAAATAGAGACATTCCAAACAACTCAAACTCACGGTTTAAAGTTACAACTACTGAGACTACAGTTTCAACATACACTCAAAACCAAAAATAGAGACATTCCAAACAACTCAAACTCACAGTTTCAAGTTTCAACTCTCGAGACTACGAGTTTCAAACCAGCAGAGCAACATGCATGCACTCAAAACCGTGAATAAAAAAATGTGCCCTAATTAAAGACTCACCAGAAATAGGCGCTCGCGTGGTGGTGGGGGGGAAGCTCGAGTGGTGGCCAACGTTCGATGTGGTTACTGAGAACAGAGGGACAAGGAGAGTTAGTGCGCGGGAAGGCCAGGGGAAAGAGAGATGTCAAGTTATTGCAAAGAAGGAGCGGGAAAGACAGAGTTAGGGGTTAAGAGTGTACCTCACGGTGGTGGCGAAGAATCCCTCGCGGTGGTTGTGGTGGAGATGAGCTCGCGATTAGGGCAGAGTGAGAGCGAGAGTGAGGGTTGAGCGTGATGAAAAGAGAAAAGACGTAGAGAAGTGGAGAAGGCGCGCGGGGGTAAACGTTATAATTAAAATAAAACAACATTTTACGTCAGTTTTTGGTAAAACCTGACGTTGAAGATCATATATTTAACGTCAGTTGTCTTAATAAACGGACGTAAAAACTCTCACACTTATTACGTCAGTTGTTAGTAATAACTGACGTTAAAGGTCATATATTTAACGTAAGTTGTATTAAGAAACTGACGTTAAAAACACTCACAACTTATTACGTCAGTTGTATTACACAACGGACGTTAAAGGTTTATTAGTTTCTGCAAAAACATTCATTCCCTCAACTACTGTGACTACTGTGCTACTTACCCATTCACCTTTGTACCTAATCCTCTTAATGAGCATTAAGTTTATAGATAAGTTTTCAAGAAAATCAGAATAACTTAGTAACTTCATCCACTGCTCCTATAAATAGCTTCCTAGCTTCCATCTCCTTTTAATTAATTTTCTGCTTCACAATATGGCTCTGTCGTGGAGATTAACTTCATCACTCTTTCTTCCTATTCCTAGACTCAAAGGTCTTTGTCTTAATGGTCAAACAACTTCTGAGTTTGAGTAAATTACATTGCATGGATATTAAGGTTGGGTGAATCACGTAATGTGATTCTCTCACTTTATTTCATCCCCGTCATCCCTTTCACTTTGCTCTGGAAGCAAGTGATTGTGGATTCAAGATGATGCATCAAGGAACTCCACTGAAGAAGAAAGATGCAAAGATCCATTTCACTTTGCTTTCGCTGCTAGTGACTGAGGATTTACTTTGCATCTTGGAATTCAAGTGAGGGAGGTGATGCATCTATTGGAGTTTCTGATGACAGGACTGAGAAGAAAATGATGTTCATGCAGAAACTTTTTTATATTTTAGGGCTATGTTGCAGAAATTTTTTATCTTTTAATCATGTAATTTTAACTTATGAATCGCTTCAATGTCATACGATTTGATTATACATATAACTTGTTTTATGTTAAGTGTTTATTTATTTTAATTTGCACAATAATTTGTTTACTAATTCAAGCTAATTAATAAAAATTAAAAATAAACTTGTATAAAAAAAAAGGTTTAAAATAAACTGCAGTACTATATGGAGTGATCTGCGTTAAGAGGGACAACAGGGACATGACAACCAATGAAATGAGTTTCATAATTATTTACGTCAGTTATTTATAGAACTGACGCAAATAGTTTACCCACCACCTCATTTTTAACGTCAACTTAATTGATGACTGTCAAGTTCCCGTATATTAATTACATTATTTCCAATATTCATTCTGCACGTTTATAATATATAGGATTATTTACGTCGGCTATTTATTTAACTGAAGTAAAAATCAAACTTTTAACGTCAGTTGTATAAAAAACTGACGTTAACAATTAATATTTTTTATTTAAAAACACTTTTAACGTCATTTTTTTAAAAACTGACGTTAAAAGTGTATAGATATATGCAAAAACATTCATTCCTTTGATGTCATTGTGCTACTTACCCATGCACCTTGTAACTCAATCCTCTTAATGAGCATTAAGTTTATAGGTAAGTTTTCAACAAAATCGGAATAGCTTAGTAACTTCATCCCCTGCTCCCGTAAATAGCTTCCTTCCATCCTTTTAATTTTCTCGCTTCACAATATGGCTCTGTAGTGAGATTAACTTCATCACTCTTTCTTCCTATTCCTAGACTCAAAGGTCTTTGTCTTAATGGTCAAACAACTTCTGAGTTTGAGTAAATTACATTGCATGGGTGATAAGTCTGAGTAAATTACATTGTGTGAGTTGCTCACCTTATCACCTTCCGGAGAATCAGCTGCTGGAGGGCTAATCAGGTGCTCGGGGGTCACAGTTCCAAAACCTCAGCTTTGGCAGCAAGTGACCGTCTTGGGAGTCTCTGGAACCACTGCCTTTGCTTGAAAGGATCTGGTGCACCTGTTTTTGCCTCTCTCTTGAGCTCTCTCATGCCCCCCAGTTTTCTGAGGTCTTCGGAGTATATATAGTTTTCCCTTTGGCATATTTCATAAAACTCTCTGATGGGATGTAGCTTTAATGTTTATGATTTTAAACCCTTTCAATGTAACTTTTTATAGGTAGGATTTTAAACCCTTTCAATCTTCTGTATCGATCAGTCTGTATTACACTTAATGAATGAGATCCGGTTTGGGTTATTGATTCAACTTATACTTCGCACATATATTTTAGTTTTCAAAACAGAAACACAAAACATCAAAGCAATTCATGTGAAACTGAAACTTTGAGGAAGGCAATGCGGAAGGAATCGTATACTAGATAAAAAAAATTATTAAAATAACTTTTGACGTCTGTTGATGTAGGGACTGACGTTAAAAGTGAATAGACTTACTTCTAACGTCAGTTCTTTATCGAACTGACGTTAAAATGTTAACTTTTAACGTCAGTTCTTTATTGAACTGACGTTAAAAGTGAGTCACTTCACTTTTAACGTCAGTCATTAAAATAACTGACGTTAAAATTGAATTAATGAAGCCTGATATTTACAAAACTGCCACCGCCTCCTTTTTAACGTCTAGCTTTTGGTTAACTGACGTAAACCTTTACCGTCTAATGTATATTTTTCACTAGTGTAATAAGTTTCAAAAAGGACCTGAGTTTGGTCAAAAAGCAGGATAAAAGGAGTTGGAGGAATATGAGTTCCATATATACTGCCATTTGAGAAAAAAAAAATTATATATATATATATATATATATATATATATATATATATATATATATATATATATATATATATAGGGAAAGTACCAGTCCCAACAAGCAAGTAAAATGATGGATCTATGTATAAACCCTGCTTTGACCTGATAGACTGAAGAGACTGGAGAACGGAGCAAAATTTTCCTCCTGTTGCAGGGATATTGTTTTATGTAAGTGTATCATCTGGGGAGTTTTAGTTCAAGATTTGTTTGGCAATTTCTGATAATTCGATATGAATTGAATTTGCTTTATGAAAAGCTTTGCGAAAAGACACAGCCGGCCAACCATGTAGGAATTGCATTTTTGCATAAAAACGAAACAATCCGAGGTATCTGTAGTATCTAGATCACTACAAAGAACAAAAAACAGCAACATCGGCATTTTGCATGAATATGTGATGCGTTTTGTTTGGTAAACGTATGTGAAGAGTGTATCAGTAAATTGTTAGATTGAAATTAACACTAGATCCATCCACAATCATATTAATCAATTACTGCTTAACATTAAGTTTAATTAGGAGTGTGAATAGTTTCATCCATATAATAAAAAGAATTTAATTTCTATATACTGATATCATCCAATGAGATTTTGACAACTAGATTTTATTATTATTTATCTCTCTTAATTATCAAATTAAAAGTACATATGTCAAAGGGAAATGCGTATTGGTAAAACGAATTTCGTCTCTATGTTTTACATGTTTTTTCTCTTTCTTATCTTGGATTTATTTCTCAACTTTATCACGTTACTCTATTCTAATTGGCCGAAGTGAGGTTCATCAAAATTCATGCACAAGTGTTTCGCACCAGATAGCATTGCTCTATGTTAAATTTTTAGTGATTGTCGGTGTAAAACTTTTTATACTAACAGTACATACTACTTTAATCATAATAAAAGAATTGTATATTTACGTGTTGCACATATTAAGTATTAGAATTAGATATTGAAATATTTTTTCAATGCAAAAAAAAGTAAGACAAATTTGAGAAAATTAATTGAATTTTATTAAAATTATAATATATTAAAAGAAAAAATGAATAAATATTAAAATAAAAAATATTTAAAAAAATAATGTTCAAATTTATCATTAATATAAAACATAAATTTGTACGTTTCAAATTAGAAAACATAGTTTTTGTCAAAAAAATAAAATAAAATAGAAAACATAGTATTCGAAGAAAACAAAATATTAGAGAAGCTTTTTTTTTTTTTGTTAACAGGAATATGCTTATTTCATTTTATTGGAAATATCACAAACAATACAAGTTGGAATAAACTCATGAACATAAAAAATAAAAAAAGTAATAACCCCTAACAAGCTTATGAACAACTATGTTACCTATTCTCCTTCCTCTTATGTTATCATCATACAATCCCAATGCGTGTAGAGGAAGCTAGATCCGGAGGAGGTTCGACGGTAACCACGGTTCTGGGTGGATCGTGAGTTTTGGTAGCGGTCCTTGCGGCGGAGGACGACGCGGTGGAGGGTGTGCGCGACTGTGAAGGGCTGCTAGACCAGGCGTAGTGTCCAGACGAAGACAATGGCAGATCGGAGGACCTGGTGGAGCAATCTGGTGGATTTCGTTGAACGGGTTGGAGCTACCCACGTTCTTGCAGAGTCTTTCTCTGACGTTTATATGGAAAATGTTTTCGACCATGCTGAATTTTGAGGCTGCTTTCTAGTGCTAATTGTCTTTTGTGTAAAATTTCAGTTACTGGTGCCATCAACTTAGTGATTTGTTTCTTCTACTCTAAGATCTCAGTTTCCATTTATATGATGTGAAAAGAGGGAATTGATTTTAATACGCTTTATTATCAAGTAAAGTTTTTAATAGAACCACTAGTTTTAATACGATTGCTGACAAAGAACGATGGTGCTATGGTGATGACTGGAGGGAGAGTGCGGCGGCTGGAGTAGAGAAGACAATGGCGGTGCGCGAAACAGGGGAGAGAGGGGGTTGACTTGGAGAAGATGAACAAGAACGTGCTAGGGAGGGTGTGACCAGCCGGAGAAGCATAACGACGCAGTGGAGGAACAATGATGTAACTACGACAGAATAGTGAGAAACCATGAACGTGCTATGACCTCGTTGGCCAAAATAAAGGACGAAGTAGTGTTTTTGAGGGAGAGAAGATGCAACCATGACAACCCTTGGGAAATGTTTCTGATCTGAGTTAGAGAAAAGGAAGGGACAAAGTTTTCAATTCAAAAAAAATTAAGGATCTTAAAATAAAAAGTAAATTTCATTTAAAGACTTGCTCATGGTGGGAGACATGTCAAGGTCTCCCACCCTAGCCTTGACTTGAATTTTCACTATTCTTTTGTAAATTGCATGGTTTAATAAAGGTCGAGTTTGGTGAGATTCTTGGGGTAAGAAATATAGGATGCGGATTGTTTCCAACAAGAGTGTCTCCAGAAGTTCTTTCCAGCATAAGTTTGGTCCTTTCATTTAATATAAGAGTATAAAAAAAAGCAACAATTTAAACATTTTAATCATATTTTAAAAAAATTCAGAAATACCCAAATTCCCCAAATCCCAACACTACACAAAAAACACTGTTTAGTGATCGAACAAATCGGTTGCAAAACATGCTAATTCGATTGCTATCATGTTTAGCGACCGAATCAACGGGGTAGCAGAAACCCTGGTCAATAAGGGGATAAGATGAGTCCTCCGGTCGGATGAACCACGACTCTCCTGCCCCAATGATGATGATGGTCCTAGCACGGGTGTGGATGATGACGGTGCAGCCTGTGCCCCGACATCTGGGGGCTACGTAATGGGTGCAACTCCATCACCGTGAGGCCCGTCCACAGAGGTACTTGCAGGGTGGTCTCGATCTGAAGTCTGTGGGTCAATCGGGGGAGGATCTCTCGCAGCACGACCTCTGCCATGGCCTCCCCGACGACCACCACGCTCCCCCTACCTATAGTGGAATCTGCCATCTGTGTAAAAAATGACAAATCTGTTACATCACAGTATAAATAATAACTAATTAATCAACAAGTTTAGACATGAATAAACATTACACAATGAATAATGCATATATAAATTACCTATGTAGAATCTCCGTCACTAAATTCACCCTCACTCTCATCAGTCTCACTTGATTGGAATGTGCCTTCACTTGATTCGCCCAACTTAGATTGATTCATTAACTCTCTTTCAACTTCTTCCTCATCGCCGGAAATGTCTGCCAGAGAATTAACAATGATGTCTGACATAATATCCAACGATACGTGGGGACCCTGAAAACTCATCATCTTGGTATGGAGCATCTTTTTCAAGCTGAATGATTACGTTATCAGTAATTTTACTGAGCGCCTTTATCTTAATGACACCCTAACCTGAGAGACAGAACTGAGAGGAGCTTGTGGGGGTGGTGGCCGCACAGGTAGCCGGATGTGGTGGTGGTGGTGTCACAGAGCCTGAGATAGAGAGAGAAACAAAGCCTGGGACAGAGAGAGAAATAGAGCGAGAGAGAGAGAGAGAGAGAGGGGGGGGGGAGAGATGAGAGTTTACCTTGTGGTGGTGACCGGAGGTTGATGGTGGCCGGATTCGCGCGCAGAGAAGGAGTGTGGAGACCTGATGAAGCAGAGAACAGAGGGAGAAGAAATGGGAGGAGGCATGGGCGTGGTGGCCGACACTGTGACACGGTGGTCGGAGGTGTGCGTATCATGGCCGGAGACGAGGAGGTGCTGGCTGGGGACTTGGAGGAGGAAGAGAGAAGGAAGAGAGAAGGAAGAGAGAAGGAAAGCTGAAGAAGTTAGGAAGAAAGGGGGTCAGTTCGCGATTTAGGGATTTTATTTTTAGTGATTCGCTAAATCGGTAGCCAAAACTAAATTTTAAATTCGGTCTCCAAATCCGTCGCAAAAGAGCTCCCAATTTTTAATTTATTGCACGCTTTAACGACCGAACTGCATTTCGGTGGCAAAATAATCAAAATTTTATCGTTGGGTTATTATCGGTCGCCAATAAGTCAAGAACTCCACAGTCAAGCGTGCTTGACTTGGAGTAATTATGAGATAGGTGACCTCCTGGGAAGTTTTCCCAATGAGCATGTGAGTAAGGACAAAGCATGCTGAAAAGACTTGTTTTGGTTTGTGGGGACAGTCCTCAATCCATAGAGCGGCAAGGGATGTTACAAATGGTATCATAGCGGCACCTCTCCCAGTACGGTGTGGTTTGGGGACGAACCAAGAGGAAGCTGGTGGGCATGTGATACCTGGTGCTGACGAGGGCGGGGAGTGGTCACCGGTGCAAGAAGGCACGGATAAGGAGCGGCTCCTGGCAGACTTTTAGGCGGAGGGACACATGAATGAACATACCAGAATGAGAAGGATCCTAAGACTGTGTAGGTATGGGGCTATACAGTTGATGATGACTTATATGAATTGATTGGTACTACCTATACTAACAAGATGCATCTTCTTTTTGGTAGCCCATTACTTAAGAACTTAACAGTTAAGCGTGCTTGACTTTGAGCAATTATGAGATGGGTGACCTCCTGGGAAAACGAAGCATGTGAGTGAGGACAAAGCACGCTGAAAAGTCTCGTTTTGGTTTGTGGGGATAGTCCTCAATCCATAGAGCAGACAGGGATGTTACATGGACCAACCACTGCCTTAAAAGCAAGATTCAGACAAACCCAAGATGCAATCTGACAAACCGGCTTCCCCAAGGTTAACATGGCATACTCTTGTACTTGTTCACTCAAGATCAAGAGTAGTGAAGTTTACACAATTCAATTGGCCAGATACTATCTATTAAGAAATTGTATTCTTATTATTTTTCCTTCTTTGTAATACACCAACACCGCCACCCCAATTTATTTGATTCCATCCTTCTAAAATATATAGCCATTCTAGTTAAAAACATTGCAGCCCTCAAATTAGTTATTGTACAAAAAACGTTCAAGTATAAAGATTTAAAGGAAAATGTGGTAATAAAAAAATACAATTGAATGTTAAAAACGGTATACTATAAATGCAAAGATACTTGTCATTTTAAACATGTGATTAAGAAAAGAAAAAAAGGAATAAAAAATTACTAGTCTTTATCATAGTGAATAATAACCTACCATCAATTCAATTGTTATCATTCAATTATCATAAAAGGGTATATTTATTACTTGTTGCTATTATTCCAATACTCATATGTTGTCATCTCAACGAAAACTTTCTGAAGTTCAATGTTATCAAATTGATCTAGCCGATGATGCTGGCCTACAACAAAAGAAGTTAGTTGATTTGATGAGTAAAGAAGTGGGAGGTAAAACAAATCTGGGATATTTTCGCCTTGATCAAAAGAATTATCTCTACAAAAGAAGGCAAAGGAATTTGGTACATGGGGAAGCCGATCATCTGTTGCAATACTTTTAGACAAAATTAGTTGAAAATCCAACTTTCTATCATGCTTATCAAATAGATGCTGAAGATCAAATCACCAACGTATTATGGGCAGGTGCAATGATGCTCATTAATTATGGGTATTGTGGTGATGTGGTTCCTCTTGATTCAACATATTCCACAAATAGTCTGCATAGACCACTAGCAGTGTTCTTAGGATTTAACCACCATCGAAGAGCAGTGATCTTTGGGGGTTGCATTATTGTATGACGAAACGATAAAGTCATACAAGTGGCTCTTTGAGACATTTATAGAGGCACATAAGCAGAAAAATGCCTCAAATGGTTTTTGTTAATCAAGACCAAGCAATGGCAAAAAGGACTAGTTGAGGTTATGCTTGAAACTTACCATGGCCTATGTGCGTGGCACTCGATGCAAAATGGCATCAACCACTTAGGTAATTTAATGAAAGGTGAATCTCATTCTCTTAGTGACTTTAAAAAGTGCAAGTATGGCTATGAAGATGAAGGGCAATTTGAAGAAGGTTAGAGAGCCCTCCTTGTAAAGTATGATGTTAAGGAAGACACTTGGTTGCAAAAAATGTACACTCTTAAAGGAGAAATAGGCATGTTGTTACATTAAGAAGGCTTTCACATTAGGAATGCGAAGTACCCAACTTACTAAAAGAGTGAATACAAATATCGAAAGTTTTATGGCAGTGGACTTGGATATTTTCAAGTTTTTAAAGCATTTTGAGGATGTGGTAGAAGAAAAACGATATAACGAATTGAAGTGGGAATACAAAGCACCCCAAAAAATTTCAAGACTCAAGAACCCATATTCTGATATCCTGCAACGAGCGTCTAAACGTTATACTCCCACTATTTTTTATCTATTCCAACAAGAGTATAACTTGTTTGAAGCATGTTCTGTGAGGAGCATGAACAATCAAACATCTTCACTTGATTTTGTTATTTAAGGTGTCTTTTGATTTGGATAAGAGGTCAATTTGTTGCTCTTGTCGTAAGTTTGAGAGTTATGGAATAATTTGTTGTCATTGTATAAGAGTCTTTATTCATATGGATATCAATTGAGTGCTCGAGCAATAGATCTTGAAGAGGTGGACAAAGTTAGCAAGAAGTGGTGCTTTACCAAATGTTGGTATTAGTCATGTAGTTGAAGATGTTGATTTGTTCCCAATGCAGTGCTATAAGGAGATTTATCCCCGCTTATTAGGATAGCCACTGAAGCATGCATGTAAAAGTCAAGAAACATTCATGTTCCTTAGCAAAGTTACTAATGAATTGGATAGGCAAATACTAGAGTTTCAAAATAAGCAAGTAGTACTCAAGTGAATGGGTTCCTTAAAGCATCAATGATGGTTCCACACAAGTAAAAGGTTTCAAGAAAACATAAGGAAAAGAAGGTTCAAAACGTATGAAAGGTTGGGTAGAGCGCCACCTTATCAAAAGAAAGAAAAATGGTGGCTCAAGTACATCACAAAGTTAAGAACCTACTATGGTATCCATGGTAAGCTAATAGCATTTTGAGTTTGTTAATGAATTGAATTTTTTTTAGTAATTAAATGGTTTTCTCTTTTGTGTAGAAGAGCAATGACACTTTTCGCCAATTTGGTGTCACTAGTTTTACTAGTTTAATGATGGTAAGTTTCATATTATGCCAATTCATTTCATATCTATATTTGAAATATTAACTTGTTTATTTGAAATTATTGGCGGAACATGATGAGGATGAGACAACATTGACCAACACATAAAGATGTGAAGTAAATGTTTTGTAGGGATGCAATACTTCTTTTAGATATAGTAAACATTTTTTTGGGTATAGGTTTTTGGAGGGGTATAGGTATTTTTTTTTGGGTATAATGCTGTAAAATGGTGGATTGGTATTTTGACAAGTCTATTGGACATTTTTTTTGGGTATAGGTTTTTGGTATTTTGGGGTACACATTTGATTTTGCTTTAAATTACATAAAAGAAATGTACACAAGGAACACTTCAAATATCATTTTATTGCAATCAAAACTTTTGTTATGTTATTTTAAAACTATTGAAATTCAACGGTACATATTTGACAAACAATACATAAATAAGTCCTATTTTAAACATTCTTCACACTTGAGCTTTGCAACTTCAACTTGCATCTAAAATTACCTGCACCAAAAAACAGAGGTGGAAATATAAGCATACTGGTCTATAATAGCAGAATACGACAAAAGCATAAGAAAAATTAGACTCCCTATAGTTCAATACTCATATAATTTGCCTCAATGCGTGGTAAAAGTTGAATTCAGTCAAGACAATATATATGGAGTAAACAGCATTTGATTTGGATCTTGATCTGCAAAATTTTCACAAACAGAAATGATCTGAAAAGTTCATATATATGTAGCAAACAAAATGGCCTATTGCACAAACAGAATTGCCTATGCAGCAAACTCAATCGAGCCCTTTAACAGTATCAACTGATACTCACAATGAGACAATGAACATTATTGCACAAATTTCACAATTATTTTGATATTAACAAGGTGTTAACATGCAATTGTAATTTCTCTTTACATCATTAGCAAATCTTCTATGTTGATATCAGATGGTTAGAATGCTCCATTCTCTATCAAGAATTTTAGTGTCCCTCTTCTTTTCCTTAGCTGCCATTTCAATGTCACACTATGCAATGAGCCAAAGACCAAGTGTAAACAATATTTGGAACAAAACAAAAAGGAGACAAGAGTTTTGATTGAAGGAGTAAAGTGAGAAGGAGTGAACCGAACAGTGAACGGCGGAGGGAGGCGGTGCCCGATGACTGAAGCCGCTGCGACGCGCAGAGAAGGGGAGAAAAATAGGGACGACGACACACCAAGAAGGCGGAGGAGGGAGATGAAGGTCACCGGAGGCGACGGCGGAGGTTCGCCACAGGCAACAGTGGCGATAGCGGTGCATGTGGTGGTGAGGTTGGAGAGGGATTTCACAGACCTGAGGAGTATTGAGATAGGATTTAGGGATTTGGGGGGATTTTTGAATTTTTTTAAAATATTTTAATGTTTAAATGTTTAAATTGTTGCTTTTTATTGGACCATTAGATTAAATGAAGGGACCAAATTTGTGCTGGAGAGAAGTACTAGAGACACACTTGCTATGTATAGTTATCTAGGTTTAGTTTGGCCAGCAAGTTTGGTATAGGTTTGATTTCAAGAACAACTATATTTTTAGATTTGGAATTGAACTTTGGATTTGTTTCATTTATGAGCTAAACCGATCTTGACGTTATGTTTCTTGGTGATGTACCTTATGGTAATGTACCCTATATTTTTACACATTTTATACATTTTTATGGTGGAAATTTATTTGTGTATTACAATTTTGTTTTATATATTTATATGATGAGTATTTAATATTTTAAATATTTTTTAATCATAATCAATAATAATAAATTGAAGTTTAAGTATTTATTAGCATAATAACCAGTTAAAAATAAATCCTAAAAATTTCAAAACAAAAAAAAACCTAGTGAACGAAATAGCCACTGCATTTTCGGTCGCTAGGTGTAAATCAGAATTCATATTTTTTTTTTAAAAATAAATAATGATTTAGTGACCGAAATTTCGGCCGCTAAGTTAACTACCATGAACCTGATTTAGAGACCGAATAAGCAACCACCATTTCAGTCGCTAAATTTGGTTAATAGATGTAGGTGACCAAACAACCAGTGACCGAATTTAAAATATTAGGGATTGAAAATCCGGTCGCTAAATTGTTAGCGACTAGGGTTTTTGCTACTCCCATTTTGCGGCTGCTAATTCGGTCACTAACCCGTTTAACGATCGAATTTTGGTGATTAGCATCCGATTTCCTTGGTCGCTAAACAAATTTTTTTTTGTCATGGCCAAAACTTGAAGTTGATGAAGGTTGTTGTTGGTCGGAGAATACGATTTCTTTAGGGTACGATATTAAAATTGCCTGGTCGAGTGAGTGAATAACCCCAAGTGGGACCCAAAGACTTGATGTATATGATATGATATGTATCTTCTTATGAGTGGACATAAGTTATGAGAAATAAAAAGTAGTGAAAGTCATTCGACAAGTACTATATTGAGGGACAAGATATGTCCATATATCACCACAAGAAAATCTGTGTTTAGCGACCGACATATTCCGTCGCTAAATAGTTGATTTCGATCGCTAAAACAGTTAGCGACCGAACTAAGGTGGCTGCTAAAATAGTGGTTGCTAACTGTTTAGCGACCGGATAATGGTGGTCGCTAATTAAAAATCTTGGTCGCTATACTTTGGTACCAAAAGATAAATCTGGTTGCTTTTGCGACCATCTTCGCGACCGAATTATTCAATCACTAATTATATTTTTATTTTTTTATTATTTTAGATTCTACTATTTTGGTACCATTATTTAGCGACCGAGTGTATTCGATCGCTATATATATAATTTTTTTTATTTTTTAGTTAATTTGTTGTTTAAAAGAAACACTGTAATTAAAAATAAATAAAAATACAGAAAACTATCTAAATAAAAATTAATAATAAATGCCGTCAAAATTATAATAATTACCAACTGTCAATGTAATAGTAAAAAGTACAAGTCAACTGAGTGGGGGTGGGGTGGGTAGTGGGGACCAATGATCATCAGCCTCATGATCATCTGCATCATGTTGCTGGCCAAAGGTCGGGGGAACGGATGGGTCATCGGGAGCAGCAGGTCCATCAGCATGGGTATCGAAGCAGCAGCATCCTCAGGGACGGAACCAGATCCGCCGGGTCTGAAGCCCAAGTGCTGGTATAACAAATGATTCTCCCTCTCCAGTGCAGCCACCCTCTCCGCAAGTTGACTAACAAGCCCAGCGTTGAGGTCGGCGACGAGCACTCTGACGTCCGGTGTAGGGCCATGGCATGACTGAGAAGATGGTGTGGCAAAGGCCATATACTTATCTCCCAGGGCTCCCAAACCATATACATGACCCCTCTTGTTCCTTCCACCTACCACCTCCAGGCCAAGAAAAGGGAATTGTCAGAGGCAGCAGAAGGCTCCTGCCCCTGACTAATGGACTCACCTCGACGGAGGGTGAACTCGCCCTGCATTATAAGTCAGCATCTGGAGGAATATATAACTAAGTATAATTAAATAATGTAATGATAGAATTTAACTTATAGCAATCTCCCCCGCATTCCCGACCCACTCCCTATTCTTGGTATTCTTCGTAACATTCAGCACTTCAAATGCAGTGGGGGGCCTCTCCAGCTCGTTCTTCTGTATATATATTCATAAATAACAGTTAAGATATTTAATAATTAAGTTTACTTAAGTGAAAATATAATATATAGTTTACTTAATTACCAGGTTCTCATGATGCTTCATTATGGGCACAGACCCACCGGTGTATAGAAGAGCACCGGTATCTACGGCTCGGTTCTGCTTCCCGGTTGTACTCCTCCTCAAGAACTCCTCATCGTTGGTCCAATACCGACGTAGGTCGTCCAGAACCTTGAGAGTCGAGAAGTCCCTCGGAGATGAACCATCGCAAATCTTTCCCTTGAAAATCTTCACAACCACGGATCCGCGATGCTCAAATACGGCCTGAATAGCATCCTCATCCTATGGTCGCCACCTATAAGTGGACTGCATGACACACAAGACATCAGACCACAATGTAATGGTAAAAACAATAAAAATTAAATGAAGCATCAACTAATTAATGAACCATTTAAATAAGTAATACTTGCACCAAAGAGGTGTTCGAACCAGTGATTCAGGACCGTCATGGGGATCTTCGTCCATGTGGGCCAAGATCTGGTGTAGTTCCCCTTTAGAAGCTCGGGGATCCTCTTGTGGGACCCATCTACCGGATAGAAACTGTTGGCAAACAATATATATATATATTATACAATATAAATATTCAAATAATAAAAAGCAACAAATAAAAATAAATATTTAACTCACTCCAGTCTTGCGTATGGGTGAATCCATATGCGTGTGTTCGTGGGGTGTAGTCACCCCCGAACCCGAGGCTTGCCCCCCGCACACCCCCGCACAGGATGTTGTAGGGGGACTGGGTGGGAGGCACAACATTCCCTGATGGAACTGTGGAGGATGAGCCGACACCATGTCTGGATGGTGTGGCTCATGAACCGCTAGAGGTGCCAGCAGGGTGATGAGAAGGGGTGGTGGTGGGGGTGGGTGTTGATCTCCCACGGCCACGGGAATAACGTCCCCCACGTCCAGCATCATCAGCCATCTGTCTATAATTAAAACACAAGTTACTAACATAACAATATACAAATAACAAATATGCATCATAACCAATTTAGACTAAGTATCATAACAATATATATCATAACAAATATGTATCACAACCAATTTACAGATTACCTAGCTGGAATCTCTATCACTGAATTCACCCTCACTCTCGTCGTCATTGGTTGAGACATATGTTTCCTCGCTCTCTGCGGCCAAGTCATACTGAGTCTCCAACTCCGTGTCAATTACCTCGTCGCTAGGACCGGATCAGCAAGAATGCCCTGGTACTTGCCTGGGTCAATTTGCAACATTATTTGGATCCCGTCAATCTAATGAACATCTTGGTATGGAGCTTGTCTCAGGTTGACTTATCACATTATCGGTGATCGCACTACGTGCCTTTACCCGAATAACACCCAACCAGTCTTGATGTCCCTCTGGAAACGGGGTAAAATATACATGATCCGCTTGTTGTGCAAATATAAAAGGGTCGTACACCTGATATCTTTACGACTTCCTAACTTCTACAGTCCCATGCTTATTGTCAACTTTTGTGCTCCTATTGGGAGTGTTATCAAACCAGTCATACTTGAATAAGACTAAGTTTTTACTGGGATGACCTGAATACGCTAATTCATAAATATCAGTTAAGATTCCAAAAAATACCCTCTAATTGATCGTTGGTCCCTCTAACACAAACACCGCAATTTGAAGTTTTCATGCCCTGTGCCCATCAACTTGTGTGAAACTTATATCCATTTATTATGTAAGTCTCAAATGTTTGAATCCTTCTATCTGGTCCCCATGCTAAAGCGTACAACACTGCTTTTTGAATTTGGTTTTACTTAACCTAGGATTAATGATTATGACGAGTATTAGTTGTGAAAACAATCGTAAGCTACCTCTTAATAGCAATATAAGTTATATGGCTTACATAATTTTTGAACCACTTAGGAAAATGTTTGGCAACCTCTTGAGGAATTTGAGACTCCGAGATGTCGGGATCAAGCTCTTTCAGCTCATTGGCATATATTCTATTATTAGACAATAGAAAATCTATTAAATAAGAAATACTAACACAATTTAAGACATTACTAATGAATTAATAGCAACATACTCTTGTAATGGCTCCACCTCCTCCCAATTTTGAAGAACGTACAACTCAATAGCTATCATTTCACGGGCACCCAACCATGACTTCTTTTCTACACCACATGCCCTGCTCGGATGATTAAAAATTGACATTTGAGGACTAGAAGACCATCCTTCACCAACATCAACATTACGCGGCAATCTAGTTTTCTTTGTCTCTATGCTGTCTGGATAGTAAAACGAGGCAAAAGTAGAAGCCTCCTCCACTAGATATGCTTCACAAATAGAACCTTCAATCCTAGCCTTGTTCTTTACTTTTAATTTTAACGAATGCAAGAACCTACATATATTACAACCCTAAGTTAATGATTATTAGCATGTACATACCAATTTTAATATTGAAGGTACAAAATAAGTTAATACCTCTCAAAGGGATACACCCAACGATATTGAATTGGACCATCCACTCGTGCTTCGTACAGTAAATGGATAGGAAGATGTTCCATCGAATCAAAGAAGCTCGGAGGGAATATCTGTTGCAGCTTACATAGCAAGACCGGAATGTCGCGCTCCCTATCCTTGCTCAACCTTCAATGTTGTGGAAGTTAATACTCGGAAGAACCGACTCAACTCAACAAGCGGCTTCCAAATCTCCATTGGCAAAGAGGCAAATGCAATGGGAAACAACCGTTGCAGGAATACATGAAGTCATGAATTTTCATTTCATGCAGTTTTCCCTCCCTAGCATTAACACATCTGGACAGGTTAGAAGCATAACCATCTGGTAACTTAAGTTGTTTAACCCATTCACAGATAGCTACTCGCTGGGGTTTGCTTAATGCTCTTTGCCTTCGGTTTTTGTAACTTGCCACCCCCGATGTCCACCAATTCTAGATCTCGACGTCTACAAATTTCTGCTATATCTAATCGTGCCTTATACGTATCCTTCGTCTTACCGTTGACATCCATCACCGTGTCAAACACATTCTAAAGCAGATTCCGCTCAGTGTGCATGACATCAATGTTATGGCGTATCAAATGTGTCTTCCAATACAGCAAGCTCCAAAAAATACTTTTTTTGATCCAGTTATGTTCAATACCATATCTAGGTATCTGGCCATCTCCAGACTCATGAATCAACGGGAGCATACTAACCATCTACCAAACCTGTTCTCCTGTAAACAGTAAGGGAGGTACGACGGTCTTAACACGGCCCTTCTTGAATGCAGTTCTATTCCTCCTATAAGGATGATCTTGTGGAAGGAACTGGCGGTGACAATCAAAATAAGAAGTCTTCCGACTATGGTTGAGCGTGAAACCCTTCGATCTCCCCATTCAGCAAGGGCAGCCAAGCCGGCCAGCAGTCATCCATCCCGACAACATCCCATATGTCGGATAGTCATTGACTGTCCACATGAAAGCTGCCTTTAGCATGAAATTTTACCTCAATGATACATCGTATGTCATTACACCGGAATTCCACAAATAGTTCAACTCTTCTATGAGAGGCTACAAGTACACATCAATCTTGCTTTTCGGATTCGATGGTCTAGGAAATATGACCGTCAGAAACATAAACTCCCTTTTCATACACATGCTTGGCGGGAGATTATACGGGGTCAGAATAACCGGCCAACAAGAGTAAGCTTTACCTTATTGACCAAAAGGATTAAATCCATCAGTACATAAGCCTAATCTTATATTCCGAGGCTCTTGAGAGAACTCCGGGTACATCCTATCAAAATGCTTCCATGCCTCTTCATCCGACAGATGACACAATACACTTGGATCCCTCTAATTGTTGTCGTGCCATCGCATGTGAGGAGCGGTGGCCGTTGAAGAGTACATCCTTTGGAGTCTAGGGGTAATCAGGAAATACCACATTCTCTTCAAAGTGGTTTTTATTTCAACGCCCCTTCTATCATTTCTGATCTTATACCGGTCAGCATGACAAAATCTACAAGCAGTTAGGTCCGCATCTTCGTTACGATAGAACATGCATCCATTCTGGAAACATTCAATTCTCTCAACCCCCAAGCCCAAATTTGCCACAGATTTCTTCGCTTGATATAGATTCTGAGGTATACGGTTATCGGTAGGCATTGCATCATCCATAAAGCCAACCCAGCGATCGAACTCACCCTCCGTCTCATTGTAGTCGGACTTGATGCTAAGAGCAACCAAGGAAGCCGACAATTCTGAATAGGTATGACATCCATCCCACAATGGAGCTTGTGCAACTGCCAACATGTCATAAAATCTGTGTGCATTTGGATTCGAATCCTCCTCTATGTAATGGTCCTCAACATGATCATCGTCTTGTTGAATTCCTATACCAACAACGGGGCCAGCATGATCGAAAATCATCTGCTCAAAAGGTGCGAATTGTTCCCTCCCGTCACCAGGACCATAATATGCATCTTCTATCACAACCGGGGGGGACCAATGGCAATTTTTCACCATGGTTGAGCCAATAATAATAATTCGCCATAAACCCCCTCTCGTAGAGATGTGCCATCACATCATCCCCGTACTGGAGTTTTAGACACTTGCACTTCTTACAAGGACACCTCATTTTTGGATCATTTTGACTTAGATATTCCTCTTGCAGCCTCGCATAAATAACGAACTCGTTCACTCCCTCTATGAACTCGTGCGCCAGTCATCCATGATCCTTCTTTCTATCTATCCACTTTCGATTCTCAGGTGATTCCATCACTGCCAACTACCACAAGAGTTCTCAGTCTCATAGCTCCATCGTTCTCCAATTCTTATTACAAGGTATGACCGTAATCCATTCGAGAACAAACCTTTTCAACACTCCGTTAACAGTTATTCCTTAAGTCTCATGCCTTATACCAGATGAAATTTCGGCAGCATTTCCCATTGGTCTCCGGTATACACGAATTGAACGCAGTTATTCCACCACGATCAAATATGCACCCGAAGAACAACAGGAAATGAAACATACCAAAATTCAATCTAGTGTAAGATACAATAATCCAAAGAATAATCGTTAACTTTGTGAAGAAAATGTTTTTCCCAAACTGTCTAACTTGGACAATTCAAGATTCAATATAATGAGTGGTACCTTGAAAAGGTACACATGTTCATTGATATTGCATCTCAAACAGTATTTTATGGCTTTGCTAAATAATCAACATTAAAAGAAAAAAAAATTAACCCTATCTTCCTCTGCTAACAAACAACAAATCAAGTCATAAGGGCAGATACAATTGTAGTGGACCACCACTTAACATAATCTGTACGGAACGATAAAAGTTTTATACAACCTATTGAGCTCCGCTCTCTACTAACAAACAACAAATCAAATAGACAAACACATGCAAGGTTTCTAAACTATCAGCACACAACCAGTCATGCATATCAAACAATATTATACGCTGTTAAGTTATGCTCTCTACTCTCAAACAACAAATCATTTCACATAACACATCAAACACAACACAATCATAACATATTATTAACATATACTAAATCTCATTCAATTCAATGTATTCACAGCACTAGAGTATTTGACCTACATACCTCTAAATCCAAGCAGACAATAGAAAAAGGATGAGTACTGGAGCAGTGACCAGAGATTGAGGGGTGCTGGAAGAAAAGAGTTCAAAGTTCAGTTCCCAGTTCAAAATCAATGAGGTCCCAATAATAGGGGCAACAACATAAATCATTCGTAATTATCCTTTGGCAATCCATTCCACCAAGTATTTTTCGTATACTTCAACCACATAAGTCAATCATCATCAATTTATCAATCCAAAACTTACGACAATGGAATACACATGCTTTAACATAATATACAACTTAACACTATAATCATAGAAAGCGCTTAAATTCAAACTAAGAGAATAACCATCAGAAGATAAAAACTTTTTAAACCATTAATCATCACAAAACATCTCTTAGACATAACCACACTACCCTAGTCATATAGTCACTTTCACAAAAATAAACTGCCATTACATAAATAATAGTTTAGTCTAACCATCACTTAAATATACTTTATCAATCTCAACACTTAATCAATATAATCCATATTTATCACTCATCAATCATCTACAAAATTCATCAACATAACACATGTCATATCTTCCAGTTTCATTTTTCACAAACAAAGAACAGAGCAAGGAATCAGTAAGCAAACTAAATGTCCTTTGTTTTAGTTATCTAGACATATGCGACACCCCTTCTAGGGTCATCACATAGTTACCCAAAAGCGTAAAAGTAAATTATTAATCGTTGGTTACTTTCAGAAAATATACTTTAAAGTAAACGTCTCATTACGAAAATAGTGCTGAAATTTTTTTTAAAACATCGAACCATCGTAAACGTAAACAAACATGTATATATATATATATATATATGCATCATCATTTAAATACACACTATATCTAATAGGAGATCACAAAGGAGCCCTCATAAGTATAGGCTATTCTCCATCAAACTAAGCAAAGAAAATAAAGACATATACATATAAGTAACGAGCAGTCCAGAACCATACCAAAAACTCATGGCTCTCAATAGCCAGATCAAAAACTGACAAGACTAGCTACCCCAGAACTATACCTATAGCTAGTCAAGCTAATGAAAACATTGGGGAGTTCATGATGATCAACCCCACCTACAACAGATGTATTTGATGAAGATACCTTCGCTCCCGCTCCCTCGTCGGAAGAATCATCATCATCAACAGCAGGAGGGTGGAACTCAAGATCGCCCTCAAAGTACTCATCTGGGTCCTCCTCGACCTCATCCAAAACTACCTCAACAGGAGGTACTGCTGGTCCTGCTATCTGAAGCAGAATAAGCTGAGGTGGCAAATCAAGTAACCCGTCTCAGCCAAGTACTGTAAGTATAGCCATACCGGAGGTAGAGATACCTCAATAGTCTCCACAACATGCGTCCTTCGCTGCAGTCCTGCCTCTACTGTGCCAACAACCTCTCTACTAGGGCCATGATAGGTGGCGCTGAGTGCCCCAGGGTTTATCTCCCAGGCACCACGAAAATGAGCGCGATCAAACATGATCGACCGAAGCCTCTAATGTGCCAGAGGCATATCCGGGTCCATCTAATCTCAGACGTATAGATATATGCACAAGTAGAGAAATCACAAATAAAACATGCAAGAGTGAGAAACCAATATATGGATTTTACTCGACAACTACATGCTAGACACCACATAAACACATACACATATGTCAACACAAGAATTCATAAGCAAATAGTTTATCAATGGGTTTAACACCCCAAACGTCATCATGTGAAAAACTATGCATGAACACTTCATATTCGTCATCTAAATTCGCAACTAATCTCATGAGATATCCCAACACATGGTGAGTGATCAGGCTCAATTGCTATCCCATGGAATAAAGGCACGTAGCCATAACCCATTGCACACTGTCCACACCCAGGGCATTAGTGATAAAACCATAAATGGGGTTTCATTGTCCAACACGGGAACAATGAAGAAAATCGTAGCATGAAATACCTGACGCCGCAAGGTAATCACACATAGAACCGTGGTAACGTCTACCAAATGCATGCAAAACACTTTGCTCATAACACTTTTATTTGTGTTCAATCTTTCTATGTTGAAGCTCAAAATGGCTTACGACACATAGTTTTAACATCTTTAAAACTTTCATTAAAACACGAGACCTCACAGTCCGAGTGCTCAATCACGACACCTCTCGACCGATGCATCAGTCATAGGTTCGTGGTAATAGAAAACATCTTAAATGTTTAAACACAGTATACACCACGTATACAGTAGACACCAAGTCTACAGGACCTCAAAGTCCAAAGGACCCCAAGTCCATAACAACAAAGAACCTTAGTACCCCGACGTCTCGGTTACTAAGTTCAACACCACTTTCAACACGGTTGAATTAATTTTGCTTTCGGAAAATCTTTTCAAATAGGAAATTCTTCAATAAAATCTTTAAATAATAAAACTTAGTTTTCACAAAGGTGAGTCACTTGAGGTTTTAGTTAAACTTACTTAAAATACGTACTGCCGTTTCAAAATACTTGCCGTCGACACTTTTCCAAATTTACCGTCAATTATCACTTTTAAAGTCTTTTAAGCCAAAACTTAGCTTTTTCCACTTAAATAATTTTCTAAAGTCATAATTAACTTATTTTCAACAATTAATTTCACAAAATAACTTTTTATAATATTATGGAATTTCTTACGTAAAAATTAGCAGTACAAAAATAATTTAACGGTTTCGCTCTCATTGTGACTCATAATTCACTCTTACACTAATAAATCATTAAAATAATATTTTCCAAAATTCCTTATTTTTCCCAAATAAAAATTTCCATTAACATTATATACCAATATTTTACCGTTAAAATATTGAATATAATTTATGAAGCTTCTTAAAGCTTTTATCCAATTAATTTAATTGGGCACTGACCACTGTCAGGCTTCTCAAACAACAACCAACAATAATATCACAGAGATACTCCCAGGAAGATCATGCATCACAACATCATAATATAATTGCAGATAAACAATTAAACGCAATTAAACCAACACAGATACAAATATCATAACTTAAACAACTTAAATAAATACTAACAGACAAATAATTACAGACAAACACAGGATAGCATATAGCCATCAAATATATCCCTCAGGTAATCCCCTCTTACCTCTTGAAGAATTTTCTGTGAATTAAATGAATTTCGTCGGAAGTCCGGATGTCACGTACACAATCACAAACCATTATCCTTCAATAAATCACAAGTCAACCAATCAAAATCAAGCAAATAAATCACCTAATCCTCTATGATAGGTCACGGCCTCCATTAGGTTTAGTGGCTAAAATTTCTAAATTTGCTTAAGTTATTGGATTAATGATCCTAAGCACTTAAGTCTTTAAAACACATGATTAACAACAAAGATTAGAACAAAAACTTCCAATCCCTCAAATGCCTATTTTCGGCCATGGTGAGTGCATGAGGTTAGGGATTTTAGTTTGACAAAACAACTTGGATTCAACAAGCATATATACTAACAAGATAATATACATGATCATTGATGAAAAACATGAACAAAAACTTGCCTCCCAACATCCCTATAGGTTCGGCCCTAACAAGATAAAGGGGGAGGAAATTTTGGTTTTTAATATCCTCTTGGATTATCATAGAAGAGTTAATAATAGGAACATAGAAATTGGTTTCACATTTTTAGGATTTTTCGATGATTTTCTATGATTTGTCGAAGTTAAGAAAAACTAAGATAAACATGAAAAATAAAGCTTTGAATCATGAAATGATTTGAAGAAACAATAGCTTAAAGATGGTCAGGAACATGAATCACCTCTTGGAATTTGAAAATGGGCAAGTAATCACCAACTTGCTTCACAAATGGAGCTTTCTTGTGCAAGGAGAAAGTGAGAACAAAGAAGAAGTTTGGAGAAGATGAGAGAAAGTTCAAGAATGTGATGGAATGACCATGAATGAGCTTGACTCTTCAAGCTTATGGGCAGCCATGGCAAGCATGGGTCTTGCGCAATTTTGGGCCAAGAAAGCCCAAGTCCAATTGATTTTGTAACATGAAAATAGCTTAAGACTTGATACTTTGTCAAGGAAACTTAAGAGTAGAAATTTGCCTCATGCAAAATGAATTTATGACCATGATATTGGGCTCTAGGCCACAGCCCTAAATAGGCTTAGATTCCAAGAATTTGGCCCATTTCACTTAGTGTATCATGAAAATTAGTCTAGGGACCAAAATGTAATTAATAGAAAGTTTAGGGGTCAAAATGCAATTATCAAAAATTGCTAACATAACTCTAAGCCACATTAAACCTCTCACATGGATGACTTAGTCCTAAGAGATTATAGGGTTTATCCACTTATTGAGTCCTAAAACTCCCGTAATCAGCTCCGTCGTTCACCTGATTGAGTATAACGTCGGTAAAACGTATATTATTTCACTTTTTATGAAATAATTCTAAAAATACAGTATCGTAGGAAATAAAATAAAAATCTGAAGTTTTTCATTCACAAATTAAAATTAGGTCTTTTGAGCAGTATAATTATACTGTTAATGGAATTCGCAGGCCGGGTTTCACCTGACTTACCAACCTAAATTTTAATCGTAGCTTTCTACATTCAAGCAGAATTGAGTGGTAAACTCTGTTTATTTAAAATATTTTTCTAAAACTTAAATAATCATATAAACATATTTTTGTTATTTAAAACAGTGAAAAACAGGGTGTTACAACGTACATGTATTTGAATAATCATCATGTCACTGAAAAAAAAGATTTCATACTGATAGAAAAAAACAAATAAACCCTAAAAAAAAGACAGAGGCAGAACTTGATGCATTACCAGATTGGGGGTGTAGTGGTGGCTCTGTAGTGGTTGTGGTGGTGGCCGCGGCTCTACGGTGGTTGTGGTGGGGGTTTTGAAGTGGGACAGAGAGGGGGAAAGAAGTGGGGGAAGAAGGAAGAGGGGGAAGGAAGTGGGGGAAAAAGGAGGATTGGGAGACGTCTGTGAGGGTGGTGGTAGGGTGGCTCTGTGGTGGTGGTGGCAGTGTCTCTGTGGTGGTGGTAGCAGTGGTGTACAGGGAGGGGGCGAAGGAGGAGGGGGCTACTGTGTGAGGGAGAAGGAAAGAGAGGGAGGTGTGCGGTGGTGGCTCTGGGTCTCGCGGTGGTGTGCAGTGGTGGGTCTGGGTCGCTGGAGCTGAGGGGTAGGGAGTGAGGGATGGATGGAGCTGAGGAAGAAGAGTGAAAAGAGTAAAAGTGAGGGGGGGAAGGGCGCAGGCTCGATTTAGGGATTTATTGATTTAGCGAACGAAATTATTCAGTTGCTAAGTCGATCGCTATATTAAAATTTCAAATTAGCAACCGACTATATTTCGATCGCTAAATTATGACTGTTATTTGGTCGCTATGTCGGTCCCAATATAATTTTTTTTAAAATATCCTATATTAGCAATCGAATTAGCGACCTAATACAGAGAGACCAAAGTGTATCGGTCGCTATATAAAACCAAATGGCCAATGTGTATAAACCACATGATCCGTCACTAATTCGGTCACTATAGCGACCGGATAATATCAGTCGCTAACTATTGGTCGCTAATCAGCGAATTTCTTATAGTGTATTGTTTTGTTAGTTTATGAGATCATTTGCACATGTGAATATGTTTGTGATGTGCAGATTGAAAATGATTATATATACTTGTTTGATCTAGTGCTAGCTTGAGTGTGTGACTTTATTTCACCCTTGACTTTGTGTGACTGCATGTATTTGGGGAAAAACCCCTCACTGAGCCAGTGGACTCGCACCACGTTTAACATTTTAGTTGCATGTATTTACCAAGTCGCCAGAAGCCTTGGATGCCATGTGGAGATTGTACCCTTATTTTATGTCATTTTTAGTAAACAAGCCGTTGTAATCTATTTTTGTTGTTATAGTCACTCTTATGTATTATATTATGTATGTAATTAACGAATGTAATAATTTACTTTGGATGAGACAAATTGAGTAAGTATGATAGTCCGCGAAAGGGAAGGTTCCGACTATCTCTTTCTGCCGGTCATGACTGTGAAATTTGAGACATGACAAGTACAAAGCATCGAGAGTTCTCCTTACCTAGGTTATGATATTCGTTCATGAGCTAAGGAAAGAGCCATAAGTGGGCTTGATTATATATCTTGACTCAAAACCTTAAGATCTTGGGTCTATCACTACCATAAATCATCTGATTACCTGGGGAATTTGCTAAAAAATTCACAGGAAAATTTCCTACGAATTCAAATCTGCAGGAAAAAAAACCTTATTTCTGAAAATATTGCAGCAAAATTTGCAGGAAATTTCTGTAGAAAAAATCCGCAGGAAATTCCGCAAAAAATTCATGAATTAAATCTAGTAGTATGGGTTTTTTTCCGTTGATATAATCTTCAACTTGTTAACTTCTTTCCAATGTAGGATTTCTCCACCTGCATTTTACTCACACTTGGAATTACCAAAAATTTCCTCCTACAATGTGAGTTATTCACTTAAGGTCACTCCCCCTAGGCTGAAGTCTTTTGAGTCTTTGAAGGTGTCACTAAGAGCTTAGCTTGCCTCCAAATCGAGCCACATATGCTCTTTTTCATACTTGTACTATCGCTGTTCATTATCTACAATGGAAGCCAGCTAGCCTCCACATTGTTAGGATGACTTTCGACACAAGGGATTCCCTAACACATGGATCCACTAACTGCTACCTTTCATTTTCTCTCTAATACTCTTCTAAGTTGAATCATTAGCTCTATACTACTTGTTAGGATTGGGGGAGGCCTAGAGCACCACAAGATCTCCTACTATTGGCTAAGTGAAAAACCATATAAGCAGGGGCGGAGCCAGAAAATTCATATGAGGGATGCCAAGATCAAATATACGTATAATGAAATAGCAATAAAAAAAGATCAACTAATATATAGAAGCAAACTTTATGAAACAAATTTGTTATATGATTAACAACATAATATTATATAAACTATTCAAACAGATCTAGGTTAATTGGTAGGATATTCACAAATTTGTGCATGCTTTCCAGAATTACATAACAAAGTATCAATGTTAATTTTTTCTTATTCGATCCTCATGGTTTTAGAAGGATGTAACGTAATAGGTTACTGAACAACATTTTTAACATTACTATTTGAAATTAAAATTGGTGGACTAGAATATGTTTCATCATTTATTCTATCTTTTCACATGAAAATGAGTCTGTATTCTTTTTAAATATTACTCAACCAATGAACCTCAAAAGTGATTTTTGTAAAAACATTGTTGTATTAAAGACAAGATTAAATAACTCAAAACAAATTCATCTTTTTAAAATTATATATTTCATATTTAGAAAAAAATTGTATATGAAAAATTGTATTAATATCTTAAAAAAAGGGAATATATAGTAAAAACTTGAGGGGGCATGGCAACCAAAGGCCCCCTAAATCCGCCATTGCATATAAGTGGACATGATATCAGATCTTGATCTACAACCTTGAGGGATTAGTTTTATGACTCTTTCCCACTTATATATGTAGTCTTCAAATTTCTTTTCAATATAAGAGTTCTTCATCCACATCTTACTTACACTTAATTTCCAACTTTTTGCTTTTCTTACCATTGTTGCTATTTTTTTAGGTACAAAGCTGCTTTCTTTGATTGATTAGTATGTTATACTGTTATTTGAATCATGATGTACATGATAACTCGACGAAATCTTGGTGGGGCCATAATCGTAGCAACAATGGAAGATCAACAAGATTTTGTTTATTTTGGGAAAATCGTTTTACAATAAAAAATACATATCGATCAACGATAATCTTTGTTGAGTGGCATGGATCATTCTCAAAGTGTAGTTAAGAGAGAACAAATGGTAAAATATGTTGACGACAGTCATATAGACAATGCTTTATTGTTTACCAAAAATAGTATAAGATGAATGGGATGCATATTAACGTTACAGTAATGATATTTGGAGTATCTAATTGAGTAACACAAAAAAAATTGTAATCATGATTTGTTAATGTTCTAAATCTGGTGTTCGATCCCACCCCCCTTTTCTGCTTAATTTCCATTTATTTGTGCTTTCTTCATGCTCCAAGCACTCAATCTCGTAATCTTGACATCAGCAGTTCCGTTATTGAATATGTATAGCTGTGCCTTATCATCAATTGCTAATGTGGGATAAACTCTGGCCGTGATGCACGCCGTTCCTTCTCCTCCAAAACTCTCCACAACAGAGTGATCAATCTGTGAAAGGGAGAAACTCATATATTAGGAGGATAAAAGGTAAATATGGTGAAATATTGAAATGTGTAAGGGAAAGGATAAGGAAGTCCATTAGAGCATCCACAATGGTAGGTGCTCATGTACTTTTTACTTGTTAAGCACCTTTCCTATTTAGAACCTATCATTAAAGAGAGTTCCTAATAAGCATCCCAATTTCAAGGGTGCTTATACAAGTATGGTGCTTGTATGAAAAAAATTGGAAAGATAAATAAATTGTTGATGAAATGAAAGGATGTGGGATTATTGGTGGAGCTCATTTAATAATTTTTTTGGAGGTGATAAGTAAAGAGATAAGGCGGTTAAGTTGTAAAAAATAAAAATAAAAAATATGTAACTGCAGAGCTCACTTAATAACCCAAAAAGTAAAAAAAAAAAAAAAGGGGTGTTGGGTCATGGATACTTTTAGTATTGTTTATTATTTAGCCACTACTTATGATCCTATAAGATTCAGACCTTTCGCATCATGCAAAGAATATAAGAATAAAGAAATTGAAATCTTTTATATGATTTTTAAGTGTCTCTAATCTCCCCCACCACAAGAAAAAAGAAAGAAAAAAACTAAAACAGAGAAGTTAAAGTGTCTTATATATGTTTTTATTACATAATGAACATAAGATATATTAATTATTTTTAGATTAAAATAAATATATATAAATCATAAAATTATTCCTAAAATTTGTTAAATTATACTCATTTAATTTGTATACCATAATTTGACAAATTTATATTCATTCTTATACTCAAATATGCTTGTTTAAACAACATTTTGTCATATTTATCAACAGTTATTATAATAATCAATATCTTCTATAGATAAAATAATTAAAAACATAATATTTATTTAGAGATTGTTGAACTAAATGACTAAAAAAGAATATAATGAAAAAATAGCTTTTAACATAATTGATATGCATTTCATATTCATCATTTTTTAGAGTATATTTACTAAAAATATGTATATGTTTGAGTAAATTAAATATGTAATGGACTTAAAATAAATACTTAAATGAATTATACTTATTTTTATCATATTTTCAAATTATATATTTCATTTTCAAATTTGAAAATCAACTTTATTTTATAAACAAGAAATCATAAGATCAATCTTTAAAAACCCTTTTTACTACATAAATATCAAATGACTTATTATAAATAATTTTTTATTTTCAAGTAACTTAATCGTATTAATAGTTAGTCAATACTAAAAATGGAGTAGAATGTAATTTGTAGTCAAAATTGTGATTTGTTGTTATTTTAATAAACTTAAAGGTGGTAGGTAATTTTTTTTTCATCCCTATAGTTATTAATAAATTTATCTCCGTACAAAATATATTATTTTTGTGTGTATGTATTTTAATGATTTTGCATATTTATTATTTTATATTTTATTTAAGAACAATATTTCTAAATTTTTTAACATGGTCATGTACGTGGTATAACTTCCTGATAATGCAACTTTTGCGGGCCACTGAATCCGTAGAAATTAACTTTTATATGTTTGAAATAAAGTTTGAGCATCTATTCCAAAATAAAAAAGAGTTGTTGCATCTTAATATCTCATGGCTTCATAAATTGGAACTTACCAAGCTTCTCAGTGACAGCTTCTCATTATGAGGGTCCACATCCACAAAAGTTCCGTAAGTAGTTTTGTCATTATCTTTGTTCAAGGAAGACCTGTCAAAGTTGCATTTGCATATATATCAGAGAAGAGTTCAAACTTTTGGATATAGAAGTAATTGATGGGTTATAGGACTAAGGTTAAACCTGCTTTGGTCACTACACAACAGCACCAAATTTTTGTGTTGGTATCTGAATATTCTGAAGAAAATTGATGTGTACTCTTGCAATCCCTTTGAAGCAAAAACTAATAGACCAAATGGTCCCAGTTCACTCCTAACTGTTGAACCCTTTCGACTACACAGAATTTGGGGGTCCGTCCAATAGTCCAATACTTCGGCCTCTCCAAATTTATTCACTTCAAATGAAATTTCAACATCAGCCTGCAAAGGTCAAATAATTAATCTAATATGGAAAGAATAATTCTGATAATCAGCTGGACAAATTATAGAGAAATTAGCTCTGATAATCAGTAATGAAGAAAGCTGTGGATGTATCACAAAAATCACATTTTATTAAAGCAGTTAAATTTATAAAATAATATTGAGAAAATAATGCTATTTTAAATTACTCCCGTACCTATAAATTTTGCATGTTGGCGGTTCTATATATCTTATTTCAAGTAACCTCAATTAAACTTTTTACTATTATACTTAGAGTTGGCTTCAAATTGTGCCAAAATATTATTGCAAGAACTTTGCAGATCAAATTAAGATATATACACAGCGTATTACCTGTGCTGCTGTGACACCATGAATTTGAAGCAGTTCACCTCCCTTGAGAATCTTGGTAGGCCAGCTGACTGGGTTTGCACGCAGCTTTTCAATTTCCACAACTGGCCACTGCACCAACTGTTTACCAGACTTGTGGAGCCAGATAGCCCTTGGAATTGTCTGCAAATACATGTGCATTATTGATGAAACTATACCCCACTGTTTATGCTAAACTATTTAAGGTCAACTTCAATATATTTTATTTTATTTTTTAGTTTTTGTGGAGCCAAGTTGTTTGCTTGTGGTTTGAGCTGGCTCAAGTTATATTTAATTAAACCATATTCCATATTTCATAAACCATGTCCAATAAAGTAATCTAACTTACTCACTCAAGAGCTTTTAATATAATTAATCAAGTCTTTTATTGAATTTAGAAATTTTTTTTATAGAAAATAAACAAATCAATAGTAGCAAATTGTGAAATTGCAACAAACTCACATGGATTCCAGACCATCCTTTCTTGATATCATCTGCAACACTTGATGATTCATTGACCCAACCCAGCAATACCCTTCTGTTCTTTCCATCATCAAAGAACGTTTTTGAGGCATAATATTTTCCATAATCATATCTTAAAAATGATTCATTATCCTCGAACCCTTTATCCGGGATAAACCTATCCTTGGCAGCATTATAAGTCCCAATCATATAGTAATCATGTTTTTTATCATCCAAACTAACCTTGAGTACATGCCTAACATGATCATCATTCACAGATGTGTCAACACCAATTGGGCTCTTATTGATCAAAACTGGAAAAAAGTCAGGGCACTCCCACATTCCAGTGCCTTGGGCTGAATGTAATGGATGTTTAGCTTTAGCCCAATTAAGAAAGTCTTTGCTCTTGTACAAAATTGTCATTCCCCTAGTGTTTCTTTTGCTACCAATGAGCACCCTCCAGTGCCCATCTTTGCCTAGCCAAGCAGTGGTAGGGTCCCTAAATGAGCTTGCATTGATCTTGTTAGCACTAGATGGTGCCATTAGTGGGTTTTTTGGTGACTTAACCCATTCCCTGAGTAATGGGTCAGACATGTTTTTAGGGAAGACTAAGTTTTGAACTTGGTTATTCATGGAGTCAATTCCTGTGTATAAAATTGCAGGTTTGCCCCCAGGAAGAAGTGTGGCTGACCCTGACCAACAACCATTGATATCAGACGGTTGAGATGGGAAGATGGCAGGATCTAGTGGGGTCCAATTTACTAGATCCTTTGATACAGAGTGCGCCCACACAATATTTCCCCAAACTGCACCTTTAGGATTGTATTGATAGAACAAATGATAAAATCCTTTATATCTCATGGGTCCTGCATAAAAGTCACATATAAAGATATTTTTCAGCCAATATTTTTACACTATGTTTTGCATGCTATTATTACATTGGTGATAAGGTACAAAATATTAATAATCAATGAATATTATATGATAATTGAATAAAAATAACCAATTATTGTTATGTGATATTAGACATATTATGTGATGATCCATGGTATTATATAATAATCAATATAGCAATAGTGTACAAATTTTGGTGCGTGATTAACAAGAAATAATAAATAAAGAGATAGGAAAGGACAAGCAATCAACTTTTGAATACTATTATCTGCATGCATCAAGTTTATAATATAATAACAAACCAGTTGGAAGGAACTTATTATCAAACCGATGCTAATTTTCTGTCACTCTGGCCCTACTAGTCAACTACAGAGTATATGCCTTTATATTATAACTGTTATATATCTGATTAAACAGCTTAAGAACTGCCATTGAATGAGGTTGTGATTAGCTGCACTCTTCCTAGTTTTTTTATATTTGTCTTGCCGGATCCTATATTTGAGTATTAATTTCAACAATGTTGACCAAGTTCTATGGAAATTTTGGACTCATTGTAATATTTTGAAATAGGTAGACATGAGAACTGGATAATAATATTAATGACATAGTAGATTCAAGGAAACTGAAAAAATAAGTATACAGAGAGGAGGGGGTCCAAAAGATAACAGAACTAACCATTAGGATCTGCAAGTCCAAATACACCCAGATGTCCAATTCAGCATATCATGTCAAAAGACAAAATCATGAAAGAACAACTGTTAGTGACATAAAATGTTTGAAATAATAAAGAAAAGGAAGGGAGGGTGGGGAGACAAGATCTAAGAACAGTTAAAGGAATTATATTATCTACCGTTTATCCAATTCTTAGGAGGTTGGAAGTGATAAGCAGTTCTGTAAGGTTGATTGGAGGAAGCTGAAGACAGAGTCTGAAGATTTCTGTAAACATGGTGGGTAGCTTCAATAGGAAGAAAACCATTTCCATAAATGACAGAAGAGAGGACTAACAGCCAAATTGGAGAGATAGTCATGGTTGCTATGTGGCAATGTGGAGGGAAGTAGGTGCTATCTGCTATCTATTTATATAGGTAAAAATGGTTGCTCCGCTGAAAATTTTCAAATTGAAAATGATAGAAGTCATTGCAAGCCAAGTGATATTTGTTTAATAGAATTGAATTGTTGAGAAAGGAAATTCAAAGATCATGTGGGAGAAGCAACCAGGAAGACAAGTATTCTTATAAAAAAATTTAGAGTCAACAATTTAGAAGTCAAATATCGAATAGTGAGTCCAATTTCTTAAGATACGGGGAGTAATAATATATAAAATTATAAATAACCCTCGATAGACAATAGTTGAAATTATATCTTCATTGTAATAATGCAAGTTAGTCTCTTAACAAAGTCATTGAACCTATGGGTGTTGATCCAACTAGAAGGAAATTTGGTTCCTTAAACATGAGGTCTTGGATTTGATTTCAGGATTCATGTCTACGAAAAAATACTCTTGAGAGGGATCTCCACTTAGACGTTAAACCGTATTTTTAGATATTAGTTTCTCACCTATTCGATAAGATGATACTCTTAAAACAAAAAAAGAGTATCGTCTTAGATAACTTTATTAAACGTTAAATTAAATTATATAAACCTAAGAAACCTAAAAATAAATTAAAAAGAGTATCGTGTGGGTCCCCTGAGTTAGCCCAGTTAAAAATGAGACATGAATTATGAGTGTATGGATTCAAACTCCCAAGATGCGCTCAATCTCTTTCCATCTTTCATATAAGGCCTACTTTAAGTCCCAGACTAATAAAAAATAACGTCAGAGTTTTAAAAAATTTAAAATGAATAAAACTAGGGGCTACTCTACTCTTTGCGATAGGAGAACATGGCACCCCAAGCATTTTCAAAATCTTTTACATTTTAAAAAGAATCCTTTTAACTTGGCGAAGAAGCAAACATATAAAATCAAACAGATCTACTGACCCGAACTTTTGAATTTATGTATAGCCTAACACAAAATTGTGGATTCATTCACCTCAAATTTTAATTTTATCTAGGTTTAGGCTAAACCCAATCTACCAAAAAATCCTATCAGTCTAGACTAAGCACAAGTTTTAAATTTTCATCTCCTGAAACTCAAGTTATTTTAATTCCCTCCTTGGCTATCGATTTATGTTTCATCTCCATTTTCAACGTGCTGAAAACAAGCCTTGAGCGAAAACTAGAGGCAGTGCCGTAACATTACAGGGTCAAGAACTCAACTTGAAGAGGTGCCATCGTATGGTGTCCGGTGTCATGGTGATGGATTTGCTGTGAAACATTTAATTAATTTTAATTTAATAATAAATATCCATAATATTATTAAATACATGCAACAACTTGACAATGTGTGCCAACTGCTAAATGTTAATGCAGAGAGCGTGAGAGTGAAGTGTGACTGTTAACACGGATAGGTTATTGCCTTATTGGTGATAGCCCGAAGGGGAAAATCAATAGGATTTATTTGTGATTTTTATCTTGAATTAGACATGTTTGGGGCTACGATTGGACTTATACTGATCTTCGTTGGAGTATGAAATATTCAAGTTTAATTGCAATTTTAACGTTTGAATTTGACTGTATGATTCCCTTTTTATTGGTATTAGATTAAGTATTCCTACATATATAACTATGACCATCATTCTAAATTGCGGTTGCGGTCACGGTTGCGGTTGCGGTTATTGTGATTGTGACCATTGCGGCCGTTGCGATATGTAATGCGGCCACTGCGGCGTAAAATAATTTTATGAATTCAAAAAATAAAAAAAAATTCAATTTTTTTTAATTCTTTATATATCTTTTACTAATAGTGTTGTATAAATTTTTATTATTTTTAAGACATTGCATTATGTTTATAAATAATTTAAACTTAATTGTAGTGAAAATAAATTATAAATAAAACTTTTAAGCACATATAAGTACGAAGTTATGAAGAACTAAGAAAGTGAGAAACTTAAAAGTGTATAAATATATATGAATCATAAATAAAAAGATATTGGTGTCACATAGAGGAATACTCTCAGCTGCAATTGTGATTCTAGAATAAGGTCACATTGTCACCACTTAGAGATACGTTTTCATTACAAAAAAAAAAAAACATGATAAAAGTAAACAAATTAATAAATTTAAAATAATAATAATAATTAACAATATGTATTTTCTTCCTCTCCCTCTTGGCTAACCTCCTCCTAAATTTTCTCAAAATTTCCCACTAATAATTTCCAAATCTGATCATATTCCCACCCAAAAATTTCCCTCACTCATCAAACATCCCACCAACTCACTTTTTTCCCGTGTTTTCGTCACACACTCCCACTCACACGATCACACACTGACACCGACAAAAAGTCACCAACTCCCCTCTGTTTCTCAATTTCTTCAACCTCTTAAAGTCTTCTCTTCTGCCTATTCTTTCTCTGATTTCAGTTTCACTTTCACCCACCATGGCCTCACTTTCCCTGCCCCCCTTCACCCCACCCTCACTCACCCATGGCCTCACAGCCCTACCTCCCTCACCAATGGCCTCACGGCCCTCCCCCTCACCCATGGCCTCACCACGGTCCTCCCCCCTCACCCATGGCATCGTGAGCCTCCCTCCCCCTCACCCATGGCCTCATAGCCCTCCCCCTCACCCATGGCCTCACCACGATCCTCCCCCATCACCCATGGCGTCGTGAGCCTCCCTCCCCCTCACCCATGGCGTCGTGAGCCTCCCTTCGTTACGGTCTGATGCGCCCGTTGTGGACGAAACGATCGTTACATTGCAGGTGAAATGCCATTACGTTGCGGTCGTTGCGGGTGATTTCATAACACACCGCAATTGCGGCCTGATGCCGTTGTGGAGAGGGCCGCATCCGCAATATTGCGGCCGCATTAGCGGTTGCGGACCGTAATTTAGAACCATGACTATGACGGTGACCCTCGAACCGAAATGATAGTTAAGTATGCTCTTTTCATAATAGCGACTCCAAGGTTTGAACCACTAACTTTGCAGTTAAAGTTACAACAAATTACTTTTGGGTGTATGATTCCATATTGGATTCCCTTTTCGCTATTTTGTATCAATGGAAATCTGATAGCTCTTGGGAATAAATTGTATCGCTTTGTGAGAATTTATTAAATTTTCTATAATATTGTTGTACGTGCACAAGTTGATTTATGTTAATTTTAAGTTTTTAACAACAATAACTTTGTTACTTTATTCTGATATAAATTTTTTTAGATATTTTAATATTTTTATTTATATTATTTTACGATAAATTTTTTTTTCTGATTTTTATTTAATTTTAAGAATCTTTTATTTAATGAGCTATTTATTTATTTTTTTATAAGCAAATGATATATTGATATAAGAGTACTAGGGGTACTCTAACCCTTATACAAAAACTAAAAAGAGCACTGAGAAATGTGAATAAAATACTGCTACAATTTTCCTAACAGTATTATCTTTACACAACCCAACACCCATTTCCAGCCGACCAAAGTACCTACAAAATACCCCTTTTCCGTTGCCAACTTAATTGTCCAAGCTATTTGATTTTATTACGATTTTACATTTAAAAATAATGATATTTAATTAATATTTATATTTTAAATATCTTATATTTACTTAGGACTTTATTAGTTTTAGATAATAAATCAAAGATTGATAAATTAAATAAAAATATGTATTTTTATTTAAGTATGGAATTGCTTGTTTATCCTTGAAATTAGTCGTTTACTAACATGATTAACATGCTTGACTCACTGCCTTCGTTGCTTTTAGAACATGTTTGATGGTCGTCACTGCGACACCCCTTCATGGGTTATCACACAGTAACACGTTGCGAAAAATAAAATTCAATTATACTAGTTATTTTTGAAAAATAATGTTTTCTAATACTTTTCTTATACCAAAAATGGTGATAAAATTTGTTTCCTTTTCCTTTTTAACTTGATAACATCCAACAACATAAATGACACACCATATATATATATATATATATATATATATATATATATATATATATATATATATATATATCATATGCATCATCAGTCTTATACAAGGTATACACTATATAGGGCCTTTATCAGAATAGGTCATTCTCAAAGCTAAGTAAAGAAATAAAAACCTAAAGGTCACGTAGTGAAATGTCTGTGGCCATATAACAAAAACATGGCTCTCAGTAGCCAGAAAGACTGACGGAATCAGTACCCCAAAAATGAAAACTACTGACAGCTGGTCAACGACTAATGATACCCGTTGGGAAGACCAGGGTCAATCCCACTCCCCGTAGATGAATCGGAGGAAGACACACCAGCACCCTCATCGGGTGAATCATCATCATCGTCCAGAGGAATGTACTCAGGTACATCCTCCACAAACTCCTCTGGATCCTCCTCTGGGTCAATGACTAACCACTAACTCCTTTGGAGCTGGCGCGGGTTCTGCCTCAGCTATAGGCTGCACCTCGATCTGTCTGTGGTCGACCAAATGCTGCAGTAGTAGCCACATAGGAGGTAAGGATACCTCAATCGTCTCCATCTATCTATGCTCTCACTGGGGCCCTGTCTCTATCGTGCCCTCTATCATATGTACATGCCCGGTGTATCGCATGACATGGGCTCCCGAGTGTATCACACACTTGTTTATGTTGTCACCATCCTCAAAATGGAGGCTGTGAACCCCCGTATGAGCCAACGGCATTGCCGGATCCATCTAAACTCAGATAATAACACACCCCACAGAGAGGAGGCCAACAATAAAACATGCAAAGGTGAGAAGCAATATATGGATTTTAAAACGATAACTACATGTACGACTCTCAAATACCATTTAACATGAATATTCAAAGATAAACAATATATATTTATCAAAGGGTTTCATACCCAACAGTCGTAACCGTTTTAAAAACCATGACACTTCAATATTCATCAACTAACTTTGATACCTAATCTCCGGAGCTCCAACCAACAAATAAATGAGCTGATCAGGCTCTCATTACCGAATAAGGCAGAATCAATGCCAATAAGGCAGAATCGTTGCCAGATAAGGCAGAGTTCAGATTAACCTTACCATAGTCCAAAACGAGGCAAAGTGATTACTATGTATAGTATATGGTTTCGTGGTCATATATCCATCAAGGCACAATGATGCAAACTGCATGAATACCTGCCATCAAGCATTCAAGGCCTATGCAAAGCCACGTCTTCCCCGAAATGAATGTAAAATGTTTTGTTCCCGTTGTTTTCATTGTGTTCAATCTTTATGTTTCGGAGCTAAAAGTCTCACGACCAAATCACCATTTTAAACTTTCAAGTTTAATAACTCATTCAAAACTAACTGACTCCAAGTCAAAAGTGTGCAAATCACAAAATCTAGACCGATGCACCAGTCTTAGATACATATATTTTAGTGCACAAAACCAATACACCATTTATAGGACATTTAGTCCATAACTTCACTTTTCGAACCCCGGGCCCATATCATAGAACACTGGACCCGACGTCTCGGTAGCTAGGTTCGTTTTCAACTTTAATCCATTTTCGTTCTGTGAAACACAAAACAAAACCAAAGTTTCCTCAACTTATCCAAGTTGACAGAAATAGGCCGTTGTTTACCGAAAATCATTTTTACGTTGGAAATTCGTTTTGTAAACTTGTCAACATACCTTAAAACTCATTTTTTTTTGTTCAAAAATCAATAATTTGAACTTGGAAACATCATTTGAGACAAATTCTCAGTATAACTCAATATTACCCTTTTTAAAAATACTTTCGTAAATATTAACGGAATTGTCCGTCGTTTGCCATTTAAAAACGTTTTTAGGTCAAAACATGACTTTCATAGTAAAATAATTTTTCCAACACTGTAATAAATTTATTTTTGAAACTTTTTCTCTTAAAACAACATTTTCTAATATTTAGAAATTCCTTATGTGAAAATTAGCAGTTCTAAAATATTTTCACGGTTACGTCCTCACTGACTCTTAAAACACTCTTTCACCGTTAAATCATTAAAATAATAATATTTTCCTTTTTTCCCATTTTTCACCAAATAAATAATTAAGTAATATTATATTACTATTTCCACCAAATTAAACTTATGAATCAATAAAAAACTTTTAAATGGTTTTAACCTCGTATTTAATTAAGCTCTGACCACTGTCAGGCTTTGCAATCCACAATCCACATCAACAATAAATTCATGTCAATAATATTGCAATTAGCAATTAAAGACATGTCACAAAATACAAAAAAAAAATTAAATGTAGATAATTAAAATAATTAACAACATGTAATTACTAAGCAAATAATGCTAACTACATAAGAAATACATACACCCAATAATTAATACAAACAACAACAATTACAAATGGCTATCGAAAAAACCCCTCAGGTAATCCCCTTACCTGAAAACAATGTTTCTCCGATAAACGACTCGCTGGAAATCCAAGTAGTGTCGGTAATGCGCGTACACGATAACCTAGCTTATCCTTCATTAAACATAACAACCAATTAACAAACAAACAACTTAATCAAACCTATGCTCCTAAATGTTGGTTTCGGCCTAGGGTTGACTTTAGGGTTAAAAATCTCTAAAATTTCTAAACTTTTGGAATAGTGATTCTTAATCTCTTAAAATCCTAAATCAAGGATCATTGTACAAAGATTGAAATTAAATCTTCCAATCCCTCACCAAATAAGTTTAGGCCATGACCAATAAAATGGCTTAGAAACTTTCATTTGTTTCCAACCTCATAGATTCAATACATATATAACTTATAAGATTGAATCATGCAAGACTTGCTAAGAAAAATTGAACAAAATCCTGCCCCCACCAAAACCTTGGTTTGGCCTCTTTAGGTTAAATAGGCTAGAAATTTTTGTTTGATGCAACCTCATAGATCTATAATATAGAGATGATAATAGGAACAAAGAAATTGGTTTCATGCTCATTGGATTTTCCTATGATTTTCTATGAATTTTTGAAACTAGAATCCTAATATTCATCATATTGAGAAAGACTTCAAAACACAAAAGTAATTGAAGAACATGATGCTAAATAAGGGATAAGAGCATGGTTTACCTCTTGGTATCAAGAAATTGGCAAGAAATCACATGCTTCCTTCACAAATTCAAGCTATGGAACTTAGGGTTATAATGATGAAAATGGCAAAGTTTGATGAAGATGGTGACTCTTGCCTTTTATAGAAGTGAGGATGGGCTCTTGGAGGTGTTTGGGCCGTGGGGGATCAAGGGCATTTGGGTCCAAAACACAAAAATTCAAGGGCAAATTGGTAATATTGTACAATAGCAAACTTGTGAATAAAACCAACATAAAGGCTAAAATGGTAAAATCCTCCTAAAAGCCATCATGACTACGAGGAGTCACCTATATGACTCACCCCATGTGAGTCATCATGAATGACAAGGTATTTATCCGTTAGCGGGTCCTGCAAATCCCGTTTTCAGATTCGTCGTTCACCCGATTTCGTATAACGCCCGCATAATATATATTATTTAACTTTTTAAGTGAAAATTTTAAAATAGCCAAATAAGTTGGAAACTTCATAAAAACCTTAAGTTTTTCATTCACGAGTCAAAATTAGGTCATTTGAACAGTAAAATTCTTACCGTCATTAAATCGCAGACTGGGTTTCGTTTGAATTTTCGACCCAAAATTTAATTGTAGCTCTCTACGGTAAAGTAGAGTATGAATATGACCTTGATTTATCCAAGATCATTTTATAGGTTTAAAAATAAAAATATAAACATTGCTGTTTATTTTACCGATATAAAAACAGTAAACAGTGAAAAACCGGGTGTTACAATACTACTCCACTAAAAAGAATTTCGTCCTCGAAATTACGTACATGTGAAAAGTTCAGTGTATTGTAATCTCATCTTGTCTTCCACTTCCCACGTTGCTTCCCCAGTTGTATTATTCCAAATAACCTTGACTAAGGAGATTTTGTTTACCCCTGAGCTGCTTAATCGTCTTGTCCACGATTCGTACAGGCATAGTCTCATAAGACAAGTTCTCTTTTAATTGTACTACATCGGGTTCGATTACGTGAGATGGATCAGGAATATACTTACTCAGATGTGAAACATGAAAAACATCATGAAGATTGGAAAGAAATGGTGGCAAAGCAATTTTATAAGCTACTGGACCTACCCGACAAAGAATTTGGTAAGGTCCAATGAATTTAGGGGTGAGTTTTCTGGATTTAATTACCCTGCCAACCCCAGCCATTGACGTGACTCTCAAAAACACATGATCGCCTTCCTCAAACTCAAGAGGACATCGCCTTTTGTCTGCATAACTTTTATGTCTACTTTGAGTTGTCCGCATTTTCTCCTGAATTATCTATACCTTTTCTGTTGTCTGTTGCATGATATCTGGCCCTAACAATAGACTTTCACCATCTTGGTACCAAAATAAATGTGTTCTACACCATCGACCATATAAAGTTTCATAGGGTACCATTCCTATGCTTGAGTGGAAACTGTTATTGTAGGTGAATTCATCAATGGCAGAAATTTATCCCAACTTCTAGTATGTTCCAACACACACGCTCTCAACAAGTCCTCCAGTGACTGGATTGTTCTCTCTGATTGTCCATCGGTTTGTGGATGATAAGCAGAACTCAACCTGAGTTTCGTTCCCAACGACTCTTGTAAACCTTGCCAAAACCTTGACATAAATATCAGATCACGATCCGAAATAATACTCAAAGGTACACCATGTAATCTAAGAATCTCTTCAATGTATACCTGAGCTAATATCTCCACTGAATACTTTATGTTAATAGGCAGAATGTGAGCCGACTTGGTCAGTCGATCAACTATTACCCATATGGCATCATACCCCTTTCGAGTCCTTGGCAAACTAGTTACAAAGTCCATCGCAATTCCACCCCATTTCCATTCTGGAATGTCCAAAGATTGTAGCATTCCTACTGGCCTTTGATGTTCAACTTTAGCCTTCTTACTGACTAAACTTGAAGCTACATATTCCATTACATCTTTCTTCATTCCATACCACCAATATAACTGCTTAAGATCTTGGTAGCTCCCGGATGTAAACTCAATTTACTCTTATGAGCTTCTTCCAAAATTAACTTTCCAAGTTCAGCATCGTCAGGTACACAAATCCTTTCGCCAAACCTTAGAATTCCATCTGTTCCTTCTTTAAATTTCGATACCACTCCTTTTCATACTAATTCCCTTTCTCCTTGTAGGTAATGATCACTTTCTTGTTTCTCCCGTATTTGTTTCATCAATTGATTGGAAACAGTAATCATACCCAAACAAAGTTTTCCTGGCGACGTCTTAACTGTTAAGGTCATATCTCAGAATTGTTCTAACAATTCTTGTTCTTTAACCATCTTTGTAGATGCATGCATAGAATTTCTACTCAAGGCATCTACTACTACGTTTGCTTTCCCAGGACGATACTGCAGTTGAAAATCGTAATCCTTCAAAAATTACAACCAGCGTCTTTGCCGCATGTTGAGCTCTTTCTGATAAAAAAGATATTTTAAACTTTTATTATCACTGAAAACATTAAACGTCGATCCATACAGATAATGTCTCCAGATCTTCAACGCAAAAACCACTACTGCTAACTCCAAGTAATGAGTAGGGTAATTCCTCTCATAAATCTTCAATTATCTTGAAGCATAAGCTACGACTTTCCGATTTTACATTAGTACACAACCTAACCCTTAATGCGAAGCATCACAGTATACCTCGAACGGTTCCTTAGGATCAGGTAACACTAACACAGGTGACGTAGTTAACCTTCTCTTTAATTGCTGAAAAATTTCTTCACACGCTTCGGTCCATGTAAACGCTTGGTCCTTCCGTGTTAATTGGGAAAGAGGTCGTACTATTTTGGAAAATCCCTCAATGAATCTCCTATAGTATCCAGCTAAACCCACGAAACTACGGATTTCTGTTACTATCGTTGGTCTTTCCCATTGTAAAACAGCTTCAACTTTTGACGGATCCATCGCGATTCCTTCGATCGATATAACGTGACCTAAAAATTGAACTTGGTCTAACCAAGATTCACATTTTTCAGGTTTGGCGTATAGCTGGTTCTCCCTTAAAATTGTAAGAACCACACTGAGATGTTCAGCATGATTTTCTTTACTAGGAGAATAAATTAGAATGCCGTCTATAAAAACAACGACAAACTGATCTAGATAAGGACGAAAAATCCTATTCATGTAATCCATGAATATAGCAGGAGCATTCGTCACTCCGAACGGCATCACAAGATACTCATAATGCCCGTAGCGTGTTCGAAACGCTGTTTTCGAGATATCCTCTTCCTTCACACGAATTTGATGATAACTCGATCGCAAGTGTATCTTTGAGAAAACCGCTGCTCCACATAATTGATCCATTAAGTCATCTATCCTTGGAAGTGGATACTTGTTCTTGATCGTTACTTTATTCAACTGATGGAAATTCACACATAAACGAGAATTCCCATCTTTCTTCCATACCAATAACACTGGAGCTCCCCACGGAGACACACTGGGCCTAATGAATTCTTTCCTCATCAGTTCCACCAATTTCTCCTTCAAGTCCTCTAGCTCGGATGACGACATACAATATGGTGCCATGGATATCGGCCCAGTGCCCAGTACCAGATAAATCATGAATTCTATGTCCCGAACAGGCGGTAGTCCAGGTACATCCTCAGGAAAAACTTCCAGAAACTCATTGACAACAGGTATGGACTGTAAGTCTAACTCATTCTTAACGTCAAAAGAAAACAGTAACATGTATCCTTGAGCTCCCTCTTTCAAAGAAGCTTTTACTTGATTGGCAGACAAAAATCCTGAAATCTCATCCTTAGGAAAAATTAAGGTTTTCTGGGCACAGTCTATAAGAATATGGTTAGAAGATAACCAATCCATGCCTAAAATTACATCTAACTGTATTAAAGGCAAACAGATCAGATCAACAAGAAAATGTCTATCCTGAATAATAATAGGACAGTTCAAACATATAGTATTGACAGTAACTGGCTTAGCAGTTAGAGTTGAAACAATAAGATCATATGGTAATAAAGAAATAGGCAATTTCAACAATTTCACACAATCCATCGAAATAAATGAATGCGTCACACCCAAATCGTAAGGTACAGTTAAGAGATTACCGTCAATGTCGCAATCACCTTGCACGAGATCCTCGGAGTTTGATGCTTCAGCGCCACTCAGAGTGTAAACTCTCCCCTTCACCGTCGGTTTATTGGTCCTGGTGTTGTTGACAGCAAAGTCACGCTTTGGTACCATGCAATCCCTAGCGAAGTGTCCCCAATGATTGCAATTGAAACATTTGATTCCCACTACTGGACACTTATCCGCCATGTGATTTTGATTCCCACACTTAAAGCATCTCCTAACTTGGCCTTGATTTTGATTCCCTTGGCCTCCACTCCCAGTTGCAATAACATTCGAACGGTTTTGTTGCTGTTTCTGGTTTTGGTTATTTCCCGGTGGTCGGAAATAAGGCTTCCTCTGGTCCTGCTTCCCTTTTTGACTCTGGTTCTAATTCTAATACCGGTTCTTGGATAGAGAAGGTCCTCCGGTATTCCCTCTGTTGTCTCATCCCTTTCTCATCAGTTCTATCTTCCTGCTCACCTCACCTAGAGCTTGAAAATTCCTGAGCTCCAATGGTAGTACAGATTCCTTAATCTCGAACCTCAGACTAGCTTCAAACCTCTCACATTTCCAGCTTTCGTTTGGTTGTGCTTGGAAGAAACCGAAATATTTAGCAAGCGACTCGAACTTTGCCGCATATTCCCCTACCGTCAAATCCCTCTGATACAATCGCAGAAATTCTTGTTCTTTCTCAATCCGCACACTCTCTGGAAAATACTTGTTCAGGAATACAGTTTTGAACACCTCCCAAGTAATTTCCTGATGATCAGCTTCCAACAGTTGTCGAGCACCTCTCCACCAGTGCTCCGCATCTGCTATCAATAGGAAAACAACATAGGTAACCCTAACCTCTGCCGAAGTGGCCACCAACTCAAATATTTTCTCCAGCTCTTGAATCCATAAATCAGCTTTCTTATGATCAGCTTCTACCCCGAACTGTGAAGGATTTTGGCTTTGAAACGTAATCAAAGCCTTGCCTTCCGCAGCTTGCAGATTCTGGCCATTCATAGATGCAGTTTGATTTGCAATAGCAGCTGCCACATTCTCCATTGCCTGAGCTGCATAATCCACTCCTTCCTCATAATCTTCATTCATGTTACCACGACTGCCTCTGCGGCCTCTTCCACGGCCGCGTCCACGTCCACGTCCATATCCAGTTTCCGGTTCAACAACCGGTTCCATAACTGACCTACAAGCCACAATCAGTTAAACCAAAACAAGAAACTGAAACGTGAACTTACTCATTACCACACATTACTTCTAGGAATTAATTCCAAACAAATCTTAATCAGAGAACACACAACATCAACACAACAGACCTATTCCCCAACATTCCCGAAAGACTCGACCAGCTCTGATACCACAAATACGACACCCATTCATGGGTTATCACACAATAACACGTTGCGGAAAATAAAATTCAATTATGCTGGTTACTTTTGGAAAATAATGTTTTCTAATACTTTTCTTATACCAAAAATGGTTATAAAAAAATTTACCTTTTCCTTTTTAACATGACAACATCCAACAACATCCAACAACATCAATGACACACCATACATATCTATATATATATATATATATATATATATATATATATATATATATATATATATATATATATATATATATATATATATATATATATATCAATTGCATCATCAGTCTTATACAAGGTATACACTATATAGGGCCTTTATCAGAACAGGGCATTCTCAAAGCTAAGTAAAGAAATAAAAACCAAAAGGACACGTAGTGAAATGTCTGTGGCCATATAACAAAAACATGGCTCTCAGTAGCCAGAAAGACTAACGGAATCATTACCCAAAAAATGAAAACTACCTACAACTGGTCAACGACTAATGATACCCATTGGGAAGACCAGGGTCAATCCCACTCCCCGCAGATGAATCGGAGGAAGACACACCAGCACCCTCATCGGGTGAATCATCATCATCGTCCAGAGGAATGTACTCAGGTACATCCTCCACAAACTTCTCTGGATCCTCCCCTGGGTCAATGACCATCTCCTCAGGGTGTATCAATAACTCCTCTGGAGCTGGCGTGGGTGCTGCCTCAGCTATGGGCTGGGCCTTGAGCTGTCCGTGGTCGACCAAATGCTGCAGTAGTAGCCACAAAGGAGGTAAGGATACCTCAATCGTCTCCATCGATCTATGCTCTCGCTGGGGCCCTGTCTCTATCGTGCCCTCTATCATATGTACATGCCCGGTGTATCGCACGACATGGGCTCCCGCGTGTATCACACACGAGTTTATGTTGTCAGCGTCCTCAATATGGAGGTTGCGAACCTCTGTATGAGCCAACAACGTTGCCGGGTCCATCTAAACTCATATAATGCTAAAAATGGTGATAAAAAAATTTACCTTTTCCTTTTTAACTTGACAACATCCAACAACATACAACAACAAAAATGACACACCATATATGTATGTGTGTGTGTGTGTGTGTGTGTGTGTGTGTGTATATATATATATATATATATTATATGCATCATCAATCTTATAAAAGGTATACACTATATAGGGCCTTTATCAGAACATGCCTTTCTCAAAGCTAAGTAAAGAAATAAAAACCTAAAGGTCACGTAGTGAAATGTCTGTGGCCATATAACAAAAACATGGCTCTCAATAGCCAGAAAGACTGACGGAATCAGTACCCTAAAAACGAAAACTACCTACAGCTGGTCAACGACTAATGATACCCATTGGGAAGACCAGGGTCAATCCCACTCCCCGCAGATGAATCGGAG